>JBBGZY010000871.1:0-600000 GCA_037952925.1 Lithobates clamitans
TTAAGCTCTGTCAGATTGGATGGAGAGCATCTGTGAAAAGCAATTTTCAAGTCTTGCCACAGATTCTCAATTGGATTTAGGTCTGGACTTTGATTTGGCCATTCTAGCACATGAATATGCTTTGATCTAAACCATTATATTGTAGCTCTGGCTGTATGTTTAGTGTTGTCCTGCTGGAAGGTGAACCTCCACCCCAGTCTCAAGTCTTTTACAGTCTCTAACAGGTTTTCTTCAAGGATTGCCCTGTATTTGACTCCATCTATCTTCCCATCAATTCTGACCAGCCTTCCTGTCCCTGCTGAGGAAAAGCATCCCCACAACATGATGCCGCCACCACCATGTTTCACAGTGGGGAAGGTGTGTTCTGGTTGATGTGCAGTGTTAGTATTCTGCACACATAGCATTTTGCTTTTAGGCCAAAAAGTTCAATTTTGGTCTCATCTGACCAGAGCCCCTTCTTACACATGTTTGCTGTGCCCCCCACATGGCTTCTCGTAATCTGCAAACGGAACTTCTTATGGCTTTCTTTCAAAAATTAGTTTCTTCTTGCCACTCTTCCATAAAGGCCAGATTTGTGGAGTGCACGACTAATTGTTGTCCTGTGGACAGATTCTCTCACCTGAGCTGTGGATATCTGCAGCTCCTCGAGAGTTACCATGGGCCTCTTGGCTGCTTTTCTGATTAATGCTCTCCTTGCCCTGCCTGTCAGTTTAGGTGGACAGCCATGTCTTGGTAGGTTTGCAGTTGTGCCATACGCTTGAGATATATGTTTATAACCTAACCCTGCTTTAAACTTCCCCACAACCTTATCCCTGACCTGGCTGGTGTGTCCCTTGGCCTCTATGATGCTGTTTGTTCACTAAAGCTCTCTAACAAACCTCCGAGGGCTTCACAGAACAGCTGTATTTATACTGAGTTAAAATTACACACAGGTGGACTCTATTTACTAATTAGGTGACTTCTGAAGTCAATTGGATCCACTGGATTTGAGTTGGGGTATCAGAGTAAAGGGGGCTGAATACAAATGTATGCCACACTTTTCGGATATTTATATGTAAAATATGTTGAAAACCATTTATCATTTTCCATCCACTTCACTTCACATTTTTGGTTGTAACGACCAAAGGTGGAAAATTTCAAGGGTTGTGAATACTTTTTCAAGGCACTGTATGTGTGCCTTGTTTTTCCAATTAAAATGAACCTTCAGATCCTGACCCTTAGCTTCTTTTTCAGACATTGCTGTAAGTTATGTATCTGCCAGTCGTGTCCCTAACTCCAGTGCTAGGAAATCCAGCTTCCTGACCCTGAACAACTGGCTATTATGCAGAAACTGTCCCATAAAGCTGCTCTGTTGGAGAGACAACTATGTAAGAGACCACCTTGTTGTACAGCAGCTACAGTGTTGGAAACTTACCTGTAACAGATTGTTATGTGGGAAACTGATCTGCTATTTACTATGTTGCCCTGTTAGAGATTCCCAAATAATGCCCCGTACACACAAGCGGAATTTCCATCAAAAAAAGTGTGATGAGAGCTTTTGGTCGGATATTCCGACTGTGTGTATGCTCCATTCAACTTTTTCTGTCTGAATTTCCGCCAGCAAAAGATTGAGAGCTGGTTCTCTATTTTTCTGACGGAAAAAGTTCTTGACGGAAATTCTGTTCGTATGCAATTCCAACGCGCATAAAATCCATGCATGCTTGGAAACAATTCGACGCATGCTCGGAAGCATTGAACTTCATTTTCTCGGCTTGTCGTAGTGTTGTATGTCACCGCGTTCTTGACGGTTGAAAGTTCAGAGAACTTTTGTGTGACTGTGTGTATGCAAGCCAAGCTTGAGCGGAATTCTGTTGGAACGGGGCATAACAGAAAGCTCAAAAACTGCCCTGAGAAGAAATCCCATGTTTGGGAGCTATTTTGTTGGATACTACTTGAGGAAGGCTGTTGGTACTGCAGGGGGACTGGAGGAAAGTTTCTTGGCGCTTTGCCTTCCCCTGCTGCCACTACTGGGAGAGATTGACTGTGGCAGTTTGTAGAAAGGAGGAAGGGGAGGGGGCGGGCACGCAGGAAGGAGAAGTTGCACCGCAATTATCACCATCATGCTCATCCACCTACACTCTTAAGTTTGCCCCCGAAAATCCACTGTCAGGTTGTAACCACACCTTCTAGTAAGTTGTTAAGCCAAATCCTTCTTCAGGGTTATCCTCCTTATCAGGCAGTAAAGAGGGGTCAGAAACCCAATCTCTTCACCCTGAGCTCATCTTTTCACAGCTTCAATACTGTCTTTACAATTTACATATGAGTGGTCTCTCTTTTTCAGGTATCTCCAGGCCACGACCCAATGTACCAGGGCCATGATGACAACAGAGCCCAAGGGTGGCAGTGCATTTAAAGCGGTGTTCCACCCGCAAATTTTTGTTTTTAAAGTCAGCAGCTACAAACATTGTAGCTGCTGACTTTTAATAAGGATACTTACCTGTCCAGGGAGCCCGCGATGTCGGACCCCCGATGGCCGATCCGTCCATTGGATCGGGTGCAGGCACCGCCATTCTAATTAAGGGAAACTGGCAGTGGAGCCTTGCTGCTTTAGTTCAGGGCTATCCAAGATCGTTCCAAGAACCATGCTGCTGATCCCTGGGGAGAACCCAACCCCTGGGATCATACCT
This sequence comes from Lithobates clamitans, assembly GCA_037952925.1. Taxonomy (NCBI): domain Eukaryota; kingdom Metazoa; phylum Chordata; class Amphibia; order Anura; family Ranidae; genus Lithobates; species Lithobates clamitans. Next base: position 2,667 of record JBBGZY010000871.1, read on the forward strand.
TAATGTTGGGTGGCATCGATTGGTTTAATAGAAATCATCCGACATTCGGGCCGTGTGTACTTCACCCGGTCTGACAGAAGCCAGTCACTCCATAAAAGGTCTGCTGACCAGCTCCTGATCAGCACTCTTAGCCAATGGCTGAGAGCGCTGACCGGAGTGCTCGTGGGAGGGCATCCCCCCATCAGAGCTCAATAGAACAGTAGGAGAGATCACAATACTAACATTTAATTGTTAGTACAGTTGCTCCAACCTGAGCTGTCAGTTTTACTTTCGTTCAGCATGCTGGGTACTAGGCTTTAGCCTTTCATCCAGTCCAGCTGGAGATTTCTATGTTCCAAACTAGGGACAAAATATTACAGACACTTAGCTCCATCACTGTGGACATCAACATGCTGACCCACACCCATGCCCTACAGAGACATGACAAGCTTTCAGCAGGACCGAGTCAGACTACACAACTTAGAGTGCCCTACTTCAGTGATTCTCCACCTCAGTCCTCAAGTACCCCCGGGCCATGTTTTCAGGTTTTCCTTTACTTTGCACAGCTGCTTTAAATCAAAGTCAATAACATGGTATTGATAAGAGCTATTTTATCTAAGGGAAGTTCCCAAAACATGGCCCATTTGGGGTACTTGAGGACTGAGGTTAAGAACCACTGCCCTACTTCACCATCATATACAGTCGGTGCTAGCACTACCTTTCAAACATTAAGCCCCGGTTTACACCATAACGGGCTACGGATCGCACAGGAGCACTGTGCGTCCCTTTTCCCCGTTTCAGGGACGAATCAGGGCCAATTCTATGCCTGAATTCGGCCCTGAAACGGAGCCAAAGACGCACAGCGTTTTTTTGCAGTGCACTCCGCAGCCGCCCCGGAGATATGTGAACCGGCTCCATAGGGAGCCAGTCACATTCTCCTGCTATGCGAATTAGATGTGCGGAAACACACATCTAGTTCGCATAGGTGTGAACCCGGGCTCAAAAATGCTTCCATGGAGGACACTGGTGCTCACACAGTCTTTGTCCTCAGAAAGGTACTCTATACAAGAATATTGATGAAATCTGAGGGCAGTCCTGAGGGATCCAGGATAGTTGGGAAGCAGGGCCGTTTTTAAGGCAGGGCAAAAGGGGCAGCTGCCCCTTACTTGGCAACTATCCCAGTTTAAATTCCCTTGTCCCTTTAGGTTTTAGTCCCGTGCTGTGTCCTGATATGTCGGTGTAAAGTTCTGTTACTAATGCTGCCCAGCTCTGCCCTATTGTTGTGTACAGATGACTCACCTGCAGACTCTGTGTTTATATGTAAATACCGACATTGATATGTAAATAGTGACGATATTCATATGTAAAGCAGCAGACCGGCAGGATTCATATGTAAATAGAGGCAGTATTCATATGTATATCATGCCCCCCTGGAGGTCATATCCACCATCACCTATACTGAATGCTGCCCACTGGGGAGGTAAAGGGCATACTTGAAAGTCCTGCCTACAACTGTGGTCATTAAGCCTACCATCAGCCTGTTCTGCAAAGGTAAGCAAATTAGTGTGGGGGGGGGGGGGTAGTGTGGGGTGTGCAGAGGTAGGCAGCGAAGGAATTGCAGTCTGGGGTGCACAGAGGTAAGTAAGGTGGGTGCAAATATGAGCAGAGGAGGCAGGTAGAGTTAAAGGGGAGGAGGAGTGGAGAGGATGGGGGAGGTTTGGGGTGCAGAGGTTAGCATGGATTTAAGGATGCAAAGGTGTACTGACAGGGTGGATAAAGATGTAGTTCATGTGTAGGGCAGCCCATTCATTTCAATGGGCTGCTCTATGCGCTACAAATGCGGAAGAAACTCCCAAACCCTTTTCCAAAATCAGTGAGCAGTATTGATGTACAGTAATCTCTAGCAACCAATCAACAAGCAGAAATTATGTGCTGTAACCTCTAGCAACCAGTCAGTGAGTGGTAATGATACACCGTAACCTCTGGCAACCAATCGCAATCGCTGTCTGATTTGATTCAGTAAACTGATTTTGAGTCTAGCTGCTTTTTATTATATGTCTCAAAGCAGGTGGAGAGCAAAACTGCATAGAGGGGGGCCCAAAAATTTTTTTGCCCAGGGTCCAATCAATATTAAAGACGGCCCTGTTGGGAAGTATGATGTAGCATGCTGACAACACTGCCACTGCTTCATTAAAATAGCAGCAGGATGTGGGGGTGGGGGGAAGTAGGCAGCTGCTATGTGAAGGGAGTAAGTGCTGAGAATGTAAACCAGGAGTCATGAGGATGAGGAGTGAGGGATGAGCTGACATAGTATACCAAGGGAGAATATAGAGAGCTGTTAACCCTACTGCTTAGGATTTCAGTGCAGTGTTGTCAACCCACCACCAGAAGTTACAAGCTGACTGCATTTCTGGCAGATCATCAAGTATTTTTTCAGTACTTGCAGTGTTTTTTAAAGAGACAAAAACATGTGAAAAACATGTTTGTTTGTTTTTTTAAAATATTTGCTCTCAAATACATTTTAAAGGGTAACTCAACATAAACATATGGATCTTTGCTCAGCTTTACATCAGTGATGTCAAATTTCCCCTTGACTGACTTTTCCAAAGGAATCAATTTGATATTCAAACCAGGAGACTGATTCTATTGTTTGGCTGAAAGCAAAGATTGTTTTGGTTGCCTTGGGCAAAGAAGCAAGAACTGACACAGCAGTTTTAGTTAGACTTACTTTTATAACTCTCTCTTGATAACATATAAGGTTTTTTTTTTCCTTTCTTATATTTTAATAATGCAAAAGCAAGATGCTTTGGCAAGAATGTAAGTGATTTTTCAAACCTGATGTCTGTATATCAGAAGTGAGATGCGTTTTTACATACACCACACGCAGCAGCTAGCACGGGGCTAAGGAGTATGTGCAACCGTAGTAACTAGGTCAAGTTGTTCTTATCTGTACAGTATGTCAAACGCTTTCCACCAGCTGGAGGTGAGAACCTGTTATGAACAATGTTTTTTTTTTTTTTATTACTATTACTCTTTAACTTGGTGTAAAGGAAGATGTACAGGGAAATACTAGCATGCAGATGATGAAGGAATTAGTAGGCAACCTTTATCCAAGGTCAGCAGATAAAAAAAGCAGATACGAGGACTGAGCAGACATCTGTGATCCACAACAGTGCTTTTCCGTATTGCATTTTCCTGAACTGTACAGATTAGCCTGTCCGTATGATTCTGTTTAAGCTGCCTGTTATTTAGACTTCTAGGACAAGTCTTAGGTTCTTCGGATCCCTTAATAAAAGAAAATAGCTGGCTTTACAATACCACTACTGGCTACTAGCCAATACAGGCTTAGTCAGGCCATGGAGTGATGTCATGCGGCCCCAACCACACCTCCTATGATGATCAGTGTGGTTTAGAGCGGAATACAAATGAACACAGGAGAGAAATTAAATGCACTGAAATTATTGGAATCTCTTCTGACAACCAGTTGTAACAGTTTGTGGCCTAGTATATACAGACCTGTGCATAAACCACACTGCTACAAATATCTTTATTACATTACTGAGCTAACAAGGCAGGACTGGAGCATTCTATCTGTGAAATAAAAGTGCATGTGTCATCAGAAACAACCATTGCATGGCTGCTTCTGAAAATGGTAGTTGCCTGGCTTTATCTGGGTTCAGTGCTTTAGAAGCACTGATCCAGAACATGCATTAAAGAGGACCTCCCCAATCTATAAACCTGTCAATAATGTGCATGGGGGAAATAAACAATTATACTTACCTGGGGTTTTTTTTCAGCAGGAACGTGCAGGAATGCAGGTCCAGCACCTCCAACACTGAATGAATGTAATGGCAAGGGATTCAGGGTCTATCGATGCTAGCTGATGTGGGATCTATTGTTGCTGGATGGGGATCTATTTTTGCAGGGCAGGGGGTGTCTATTGTTGCTAAGGAGATTTATTGTTGCTGGTGGGGATCTACTGTTGCTGGGAAGGGGGTATTTTGTTGCAGGTGATCCATTGTTGCTGGGGGGGTCTATTGTTGCTGGCTGCTGGAGAGTAGGGTTGCCACCTTTTCTTCAAGTCAAACCCGAACACTTTAGCTCACACAGCTTTTTTATTTGTAGTATAAACTATACATATATTTTGCTATTAAATAACATTTCTAATCATATGAAGTTAATAGCAAGAGTCCCCCTCTACGTTAGAGTTCACAGAGTTTCCCTTTACATCTGAACTTGCAGAGTTCCCTTTCACTGTAAGGGGGTACTCTGCAGACTTTTATGTAAGGGAAAACTCTGGGGACTCTAACATAAGGGATGCTCTGGGAACCCTGATTTAAGGGGGAACACTAAGAACTCTGATGTACAGAGAGGACTCTGATTGAAGGGGGAACAATGTGGCCTCTGGTGTAAAGGGAAACTCTGATGTAAGGGGTACTCTGAGAACCGTGATTTACCTTAGTGTACTCACTCAGAGGCAGGAGATAGAAGGGGGGAGACTTCAGTCACAGACAGAGATGGATGGTGAGCTCACTCACCCCTTGGCAGTCAGCACCTCTCATCCAGATATATCTGAGGCTGCTGGAATTTCCAGCGTGCACTTTCCTTTTCTAAAGAGTGTGGGCAGACACAGAGGGGTAGGGCTGGGAGGAAGCGGTGCAGATCAAGCCCTCTCTCCTCTCCCGTCTGTGTGTGTGTGTTTGGGGGGGGATTGTTAGTCCTGGCTTTGGGTAGCATGAAAGAGAGTTTAACAGACACTCTCAGCTTAGACAACTGCAGCCAGCAACCCAACTGGGAAGCCATAGTCCAGTCTGAATAATATGTCCGGGTTTCAGGCAGTCTAAAACCTGGACGCATGATTCCAAACCTGAACTGTCCGGGTGTATCCTGGACAAGTGGCAACCCTACTGGAGAGTCTATTGGTGCTGGCTGCAGGGAGATCTGTAATTGCTGCTGGAGATCTTTTGTTGCTGGGGGAGGGGGTATTTTGTTGCGGGTGGTCCATTGTTGCTGGGGGGATCCATTGTTGCTGGCTGCATGGGATCTATTTTACTGCTTTTCTTGTTATCATTAACAAATTCCATACAAATTACTTAGTACTGCAATTGTTACATGCTCTGTATTCCCTAAAAGGGGCAGTACTGGGAGATGGGTAAGGGGTGGAACCAAGGAATGGTGCAGGAGGTGGGTAGGGGGTGGAGACAAGGGGTGACTCAGAAAGGGGGAGTTACTGCACCTATTGTCTGAGAAAAAAAGCCCTGTACTTACCTATATCTTTGTCACTCTTTCATTACATTCAACTATTTTCAACCTGTTTCTGTGCTACCTGGGTCTCATACCGTAATTTTTAAAACTTTGCTTGACACTGGACAAGATGAAGCGCATGACATTGCATGCATCTGTTGAAAATAAAAAACTGTGAAGTTTTTCTTTTTGTTTAACCAGAAAATAAATGTAATTTCATATGGTGCATTTGTAAAATGAGGCACAGACTTACCTGAAAAATGTGGCCCTGTAGTGCTGCATTGTCAATGATCCAGCATGTCCAGGTGCTTCCATCTTCACCCAGTCTTTCGTCTGAGTTTGCACTCTCCAGTTACCTAAATGGCTGCGCCGCAATTACATCACAACCACACAAACCGCACAACTGCGCGGGAATCACTTCGCTGCGGCACAGATTGGGTGTCGTTAATGTCATCTGAGCTGGGAATGTACATTACCCCTGACAGGCTAGGAGAGGCAATTAGGACACAAGAGACCACTAGGGTCACTTCTGTTATAAAAACCCTGCCTGTCAGTGGGTTTTTAGCATTTTTTAAAAAATACAGTGCTCGTATTGCGAAACGCTCGTTAACCGCATTACTCGCAATCCGAGGTTCCACTCTAGTTGTAATAGTATGACCCCGAGTTGGGGGGTGGGACTATGTGGACGTGTTTCCCATTAATTGCCCCTCCGCAGTTGGGAAAGTCCCACCGCTGGACAAATTGGGAAGCCACACTCTGCCATTCCTGTGGCATTGAAGAAAATAAAAATTAGTAATTTTGTACATAACATTGCAAGCAGATTAGACACAAACATTCTTGACCAACATCAGTATAACATTTATTTTAAGGAGTATTTAAAGACAAAAATATAAGGTCCACTTATCAGATTCCTCACCCCCTCTGATGGCCCATTGTAAAAAATTTGGGGGGGGAGATGTTTTGGACAGGTAACCCTCTCCACTTCATTGAGATCTGAATGCATAAATAATGTGGATTACTTTGGCCAGCCCCTCCTTACTTACACTATTGAAAGCCCACTGGACAGGTAAGAAGTGTCATAATAAAATACAAATAATACACACTGTACAAATTGAAGCACTTTTTGACATTCTGCAATTACCTATCAAGATAATAGGAGAACAAAACTTTAAACAGTACCATTTGAAAGTATTCAGGTAGGCCCTTTCACTACATGCTTTGGTGAATTCATCCATGAATATGAACACAAAAGAGGTGGGTATAGTGTATATGGGTTCGGCAGAGTCAGCGGATAGAGAATTGGTATCGGTTGACTTAGCGGTTGGGGGGAGGGAGGGTTCAATATGATTTTGGGACCCCAGAAAAAAGCCTCTGGCACGCTGCATGAATTTAAGCACACAAATAACATTTAAACACATTTTAGGGGGTGTTTAGGGTAAAGCAGTACTATGGAGCTGACAAAATACATTGTTAAGTGACTAGGCTAGTGGGTATGGGCCCAGGATAGCGTGCTGGGGAGGTTAGTGAAGGCAAATATGCATGAGGACAAAGGGGACATTCACAGCACATTACAATCATGGTAATTAGGGAATGATTAAATAAATACAATATATTAGCAAACATTAAATACATAGAATGTGATGCTAAAGGAGAAATCTTACCTTAATTTAGTCCTTCTGCAGGACCTGAAAAAAAAGGGGGAAAGAAACTGTGCTCTGGTGAACCAAAAAACAAAATAACAAAACTAAATAGTTGTGCAAGCTGAAAAGCAGCAATTCCTCTGCGCAACACAAACACAGTGGATGATAAATAGGAAAAAATTGGAATTGCGCTGAAAACTGACATGCATGTAAATGATCACCAAACAGCAATAAATCCCTGAATGCATATCATACAAAATGTACAAAGTGAATACAAAAATGTGAACATATCAAGTGAAATAACACCAAATTAAATAATATAATGAATTGGGAAATAAGTGAAAATAAAATTAATAAATAATATAAATAAGTAAAGGCACATGAGTCCATACACATATGTGACTAGATCACCAATGTGATAAGTAAGTAAAGAGTCCATAAAAGGCTGTATGATCTCTGCTGTATTTTTAATAAAGGTAAATGGTTTTACACTATTGGAGCCTTTTATTTTTCATGGTGCATCCATCCTATTGCGGGTTGGTGTCTAAAACGTGCCAATTTGAGTATCTTTGCCACGGTAGCTACGCCCTGGTTGTGCCATTATCCCAAGGCTTTCGGCTCATCGGCTGTGGTCCGGAGGAATTATCCCTTTCAAGCTTTCTCTGATCCTCTGTAGTGGGGGATCATGAGTCTCTGGTAAGCGGCTATTGTTTACTTGTGGTGGTGGATTGAGCACTATCTCTACATACAGCAGAGATCATACAGCCTTTTATGGACTCTTTACTTACTTATCACATTGGTGATCTAGTCATATATGTGTATGGACTCATGTGCCTTTACTTACCGTATTTATCGGCGTATAACACGCGCCGGCGTATAACACGCACCCCAAGTTTTGGAGGGAATTTTAAGGAAAAAAACTTTTAGGAGGGAAGTTTAAGGAAAAAAACTTACATTTAAATGCCCATCAATGCAGCCTCATCAGTGTTCATCTGCAGCCTTTCCCCAGTGTCCAGTGCAGCCTTGTCAGTGCAGCTTTGCCCCAGTGCAGCCTTGTCAGTGCACCTTTCCCCAGTGCAGCTTTGCCCCAGTGCAGCCTTGTCCCCAGTGCAGCCTTGTCCCAGTGCAGCCTTGTCCCCAGTGCAGCCTTGTCCCAGTGTAGCCTTGTCCCCAGTGCAGCTTTGCCCCAGTGCAGCCTTGCCCCAGTGCAGCTTTGCCCCAGTGCAGCCTTGTCCCCAGTGCAGCTTTGCCCCAGTGCAGCCTTGCCCCAGTGCAGCCTTGTCGCCGCTGACATACAACATTTAGTTTGTATTTTTAAACATGGCGCCGTGGAGTTCGGAGGGACTCGGCGGCGCTCATTCAGCTGAACGAGCGCCGCCGAGGACACAGTGACTGGGCAGAGCCGAGATACACATAGCCGAGGGTTCTCAGCTATTCTCGGCGCCGTTCACAGTCACGCCCAGTCCCTATGATGGACATAACACAGGTCCAATGGCGGGACTGGGCGTGACTGTGAACGGCGCCGAGAAAAGCCGAGAACCCTCGGCTATGTGTATCTCGGCTCCGCCCAGTCACTGTGTCCTCGGCGGCGCTCGTTCAGCTGAACGAGCGCCGCCGAGTCCCTCCGAACTCCGCGGCGCCATGTTTAAAAATACAAGCTATGTGAATGTCGGCGGCGATTGCGGCGATCGCTCCGACAGATCACAAAATAGTGGGGATCAGCGTATAACATGCACCCACGATTTTCCCCTTATTTTAAGGGGAAAAAAGTGCGTGTTTTTCCGCCGATAAATACGGTATTTATATTATTTATTAATTTTATTTTCACTTATTTCACAATTCATTATATTATTTAATTTGGTGTTATGTCACTTGATATGTTCACATTTTTGTATTCACTTTGTACATTTTGTATGATATGCATTCAGGGATTTATTGCTGTTTGGTGATCATTTACATGCATGTCAGTTTTCAGCGCGATTCCAATTTTTTCCTATTCTGCAGGACCTGAATGATGGCAGATGGCAGCATGTCTTTGTTGCGGCAGATCTCCCGCAACAAAGACATGTGCGAGAATTGGTCACGCTGGAGTAACAAATTCTTGGTCCATGAACTCCTCCCCGCCCTGTTCATGGACTGGGCTTGGGTCAAAGTAATAAGAACCCCAACACCAAGCCCCTGCATAGCACGAACTCTACGAGGAGTGCATGGCTTCAAGACGGTCGGCTGGTCAGAACGAACTAACAGAAAGCACTGAAAAACAGAAAGACCTGAGAAGAGCGAGCTGAAAATCAAAAACGAGTGGACAAGAACGCACTGCAAAATCAAATACGTACTATAAAATACGCACTGAAAAACAAATGCGAACTGACTACACGCACTGAAAACCAGATACGAACTGACAAGCACAAACTGAAGAGCAGTAATGATCTTAAAAGCACAAGGATGAAAAGCGCGAATCGTCTCTCACCAAACTTCTACTAACACGAGATTAGCAGAAGGAGCCCAAAGGGTAGCGCACTTGGTATTGAACTTCCCTCTTATAGTACGTGTTGTACGTCACCGCGTTCTTGACGTTCAGAATTTCTGACAAGATTTGTGTGACCATGTGTATGCAAGACAAGTTTGAGCCAACATCCATCAGAAAAAAAACATGGAATTTGTTGTCGGAATGTCCGATCGTGTGTACGAGGCATTAGCATTTTCTTAAAGCACTTTCACTTTTCCTCCGTGTTTTTTGCTTCTGGAATATCTTCTCATTTAATGTCATGAACTATGGAGCACAATTTGGTAAAGTTTGCTCCCTTGAAATTTAATGTACTCGTTCTACCCTCATGTCTGCATTTTACTATGATTTACAGAGAATTTGTGATTGCTGTTTCCTAAGTTATCCTTTATTTCCATGTCCGCTATCAGCTCTGGGTTGTTTTTAATTTGTAGGTCTAGCAGAGCCTTGTTTCTTGTTGGTCCTCCATCATTTGACACATAAAATTGTCCTGCAAGACATTTGAGACATGCCGAGCCTTAAGGCCCGTACACATGTTCGGACTTTCCGACGGGAAATGTTGGATGTCAGGCTGTTGGCGGAAAATCCGACCATGTGTATGCTCAATCGGACAATTGTTGTCGGACTTTCCGCCAACAAATGTTGGCTAGTGTGTCTTCAAATTTTCCACCAACAAATGTGTGTTGTTGGATTTTCCGATCGTGTGTACACAAGTCCGTCGGACAAAAGTCCAAAGTACAAACACGCATGCTTGGAAGCAAGGACAAGCCAGAAGCAGTCGGTCTTGTAAACTAGCATTTGTAATGGAGAATTAACATTTGTGACGCGGCAAATTATGAAATCTCGAAATGCAGCGCACAATTCTCTTCTTTTTTAATGGGATAGAAATGAAGCTGCTTTGCTGGTGATACTGATGGAGTTATTGCAAACAAATTTTCAAAGGTTTTTTTTTCTAGTGATATCAAGAATATTATTATGCTTTTTATTTTTTTATTTGGGCAAGTTAACACAACACCATTATCCTCGTCGTTTTTAAGATCAAAGATACAACTATGTTGATGTCCCTTGTTAATTTTACATTGTATTTTTTTAAATGTAACTGCCTACTCCCAAAATGTCATTTGAAGTAAAACACATAGCCAAGTATTATTCTCCACAATTTTTTTATTGTGCATTAAAAAAGAAAACAAATAAAATTAGACATGCTATCTGCCAAAAGAACTTAACCAAAAATGCATTCTATGCATCCAAAAATATAGAAAATATACCAAATGAAATCATTATTCAACCAAAAAAATAATATCAAAGCAAGAACTCCAAGGCCAATAGTAAATAACATGTTATCTCCTTCGATTCCGCAACGCGTCTGGTTAACGAACGGCCGTTCAGAAACGAACTGAAAAGCACGAAATGAAGATCGCAAACCGAAAAGCGCTAAATGAAACGTGCGAAAAGAAAAGCACGAATCAACACTCATCAAACTTCTATTAACACGAAATTAGCAGAAGGAGCCCAAACGGTGGTGCTAAAGAGCTGAAAAACCACGTAGTACGTCTAGTACATCACTACGTTCGTAATTGTTGGCCAACAATTGTTTGACCGTGTGTATGCAAGACAAGTTTGAGACAACACCCTTCGGACAAAATTCCACAGTTTTGTTGTCGGAATGTCCGATCGTGTGTACGAGGCATCAGAGGATCATGCATTTCCATCTGCCCAGTCAATAGCTGTATAATTGAAGTCCCCGATAATGCTATCATTGCTTTGCCTTGCCGCCATTTGTAACTGTGAAAGGAGATCGGTCTCCTCTTCATTCTTCTGGTTAACGGGCCTGTAGCATACCCCCATAAATGAATTTAGCTCCAGGCACAAGGATTCCACCCCTTTCATTGCCCCGTTAAGAATGTCGTCCCCCGTGTTTACCGTCAAATCTCTCTTGACGTACATGCACACCCCTCCCCCTCTTCTACCTACCCTGTCCTTTCGATACAGGGAGTACCCCAGGACAGTTGCAAGCCAGTCACGTGAGCTGTCAAACCAGGTCTCTGTTACTCCCACAAAGTTGAAATCCTCCTCATGCATCAGTAGTTCCAATTCCTCCATTTTGTTCACCAGACGACTAGCATTAGTGAACATGTATTTTATTTTTGTATGGCCACATATTGTTTTATCCCTGCTTGTTCTGAGGCTTCAGTAGGATTCTGCCAGCCCACTTGTGTTGGTCTTAGGTACTCCGGTTAAACTGACCACAGTCACACTTTCTGCCATTCATTCCCTAGCTGGAAAAACTTCTTCTGATCCCCCCCCCCCCCATCACCTAGCTTAAAAGTTCCTCTAACTTTTTGACCATCCTTTCCCCCAACAGAGCTGCACCCTCTCCATTTAGGTGTACTCCATCCCTACTACAGAGCTGGTAACAGACTGAAAAGTCAGACCAGGTCTACAGGAACCCAAAACCCTCCTTCCTGCACCAGTTCCTCAGCCACTTGTTAAGCTCCCTAAGCTCCTGCTGCCTCCCTGGTATGGCTCCAGTTACAGGCAGTATTTCTAAAAATACCACCTTGAAGGTCATTTTCTTCAATATAGCTCCTAAGTCCCTAAGGACGCTCCTTCTTCCTCTAATTTTGTCATTGGTTGAAATATGTAACATGACAGCTGGGTCCTCCCCAGCCCCACCCAACAATCTGTCCATCCAATCCACAATGTTACAAACATTATTAGAAAGACTAGGAATGAAAACCTGTCATTAGGGTACTGGTACATGTATGGGTGCAATCATCACGTTACAGCCAATCAATACATGGTAATACCTTCTGCTTCCCAGAAATAGCTAAAAAAAATATTTCTGATCACTTGACCAATCTTATTTTGTGTCAGTTGCATCCCCTATATTCTGACATACATATACAGGAGGTGGACTTTATAAAAACGTATCACTAGGCTTTTTCTAATGTTGCCTGGTATTTAACTGTTAGGAGAAGAGCAGCTGCAGCCTCACTGTGCTGTTGTTGCTTGTGTGTATCCACATAGGACTTCCACACAGATACAAGTGTTAATCCTGCCTCTATCCACCAGGGGGCACCCGGGGAACATGGAGCACAAGTGAGACTCTGAGGAAAATCATTGATTTATGGGAAGTGTAGTTTGTAGAAGAGACTGCGTTATACCACAGGTTGGCTGGAAAACTACATACCCATACCCATGAGAGCGACATTAAAGAGGATGGACAGCAGTAGTTTTCCTGGGCTGAAGGAGGAAGAAAGCTCTCTTTCTGTGGGGAGACTAGGGCTGATACAGAGACACCTGAGTGCAACAAGGACAGTGACTATGTGGGAGCAGGGGAAGCAGAGAGAATGCTATCCTTGAGCCTTGGATCACGACCTGGACTGGCCCCAGGTCTTGTACTAATGATCGGGACCTGGGACTCCCGGTTTCGAGTTACCTGATCGCTGTGATCGCCTCTAATTGGCTATCACAGTGGTCAGTCACTGTGCAGCCTGCCCATGTGTTTAGTTTCTCTTCTGAATGCAGTGAAAAATACATTGTATCTTTCGAGAAAGAAAGAAAGAAAGAAAGAAAGAAAGAAAGAAAGAAAGAAAGAAAGAAAGAAAGAAAGAAAGAAAGAAAGAAAGAAAGAAAGAAAGAGAGAGAGAGAGAAAGAAAGAAAGAAAGAAAGAAAGAAAGAAAGAAAGAAAGAAAGAAAGAGAGAGAGAGAGAGAGAGAGAGAGAGAAGAAAGAAAGAAAGAAAGAAAGAAAGAAAGAAAGAAAGAAAGAAAGAAAGAAAGAAAGAAAGAAAGAAAGAAAGAAATAGATCTAGGTTTTTTTAAATTAGGCTCAGTCAGTGTGTTTTAGGTAGGATAAAAAACAAAATGCACACTATTGTTTCTGCACCTTACTACGGATACAAACAACAACTAACATAAACATACCTGGTATCGCTGCGATCATCAATATCATTTGAATTTTTTTGGGGTTGTTCTTTGGTGGTAATATTATGGTAATAGCAAGAAATATACAGCTTAGTTGAAATTTTATTTTTTTAATTTTTACTATTTTGGGCCAGTTTTCCCTTGATAATAAAAAACAGTAGATATCCATTACTATTTACCACCAAATTAAAGCCCAATTTGATGTAAAAAAAGCAAGGTATAATCCACCTGGATACACAAAGTAGTTGTGATAATATGTACAGTTTTACTAACACATGTCAAAAATGCAAAATTGTGTTAAGGCATTAACATTCGTTTTACCTTCGGTCACTAAGGGGCTAAAAAAATGGCAAATTATTTGCCAAATATTTATACATTTTTCATGTTTTGCCTATTTACTTGGGTAAACCTTATTTCGTTTTCATCTGAAAATTAGACCAGGTTTCTTTGATATTCCTAGATAACATGCAGTATACACAGCATCCATGTAAAGCAGTTTGTTGAAACAAACAATTTTATACTTTGCAGCTTGAATTAATTTTGTGAAATTAGCAACTGGAACAATGAACCCTATATTTAAGGGAGGGGAATTCCTGACCTTAGAGGAGAGAAAAAACTCTGTCCAGACTGTACTTGAAGGAGAACCAGTCTTATTAAGGCTTCATGCACGCAAGACCCCGGCGCAAACTCTGCTTAACACATGTTTTTAAAAGCTGAAACCGGCGTTTAGAAACGCCCGTTTTGCCGCATTTGCATGCCGCGTTTAGCCGTGATTTACAGCGTTTGCGTCTAGAAGCATCTGCAGAGCAGAGAATGACATTTTACGACCCAACTTTAGGGCCCCATATCTCAGGGCCATTTGGGGTTCCTAGCACCAAGTGGCCCCAAGATACAGGGCCCCAAATTTGGGTCACAAAATGTCATTCTCTGATTTTGGGGCCCCGTACCTCGGGGTCACTTGGTGCTAGGAACCCCAAATTTGGTGTGCTAACATAGTGGAACTAACACTACAACATATTCAAAGCTGGGGTTTCTAGCACCAAGTGGCCCCCAAGATATGGGGCCCCAAACTCGGGTCGCAAAATGTCATTCTCTGCTGCATAAAAGTGCTTGACATTTTGCGACCCGACTTTGGGGCCCCGTATCTCGGTGCCACTTAGTGCTAGGAACGCGGTACAGGCGTTTAGCCGCTTTTGGCATCTGAAACATGGAAAACGTTTGCGTCTGAACCCATTTTTTTGCTTCTGGAAAAACGAGGTTAAACACAACTGCCTAAAAACGCCAAAAAACGAGACTGTGTACATGGACACATAGGATAACATTGAATGAGTTCAGGGGCAGTTGAAAAAAGTATCCAACTGCCTCTGAACGCGCGTTTAACAGCGTCTCGTGTGCATGAAGCCTAACACTTTTTTTTTTTTAAATATTTGTGAAAGTGTTCAGTTTTATGTAAGCCATTCTTTTAATGTTTTTTTTAATTATTTTTTTTAACAGACAAACCATTTTTTTAATGTTTTTATTTATTATTTTTTTTAACAGACAAACATTCTTTCAATGTTAACCCTTTTATGAGTCTTTCTGTTTGTTGTTTTAGAATGTGTACATGCCTTCACAATGGTATGTATGCCCAAGACATTGTGCTTCATGTCATCTCAGACTAGGAAGAATATGCCATATTCAAGCTAAGAGGAATTGGTGGCAAGCTTCTAATCATAGAAGACCCACTTATATTATTTGTGCTCTGATGGAGTGATGCACTCCTGAAAATGTAGTTTTATGAAAATAAAATAATTTAGGGCCCCTTCACACCTAATCGTTCTATTGTGGTACTCTTATGCCTGGTACACACGATCGGACATTCCAACAACAAAATCCATGTTTTTTTTCTGACGGATGTTGTGACTCAAACTTGTCTTGCATACACACGGTCACACAAAGTTGGTCGGAAATTCCGAACGTCAAGAACGCGGTAACGTACAACGCGTACAACGGCACTAGAAAGCGGAAGTTCAATACCAAGTGCGCCACCCTTTGGGCTACTTCCGCTAATCTCGTGTTAGTAGAAGTTTTTGTGACAGACGATTCGTGCTTTTCAGCCTCCTGCTTTTCCGATTGTTACGGCTCTTTGGTTTGTGCTTGTGGGTTCATATTTCTATTACGTATTTGATTTACAGTGCATTCCTGTCGGCTTGTTTCTGATATTCAGCTCCGGCCTTTCTGTTTTTCAGTGCTTTCTGTTAGTTCGTTCTGACCAGCCGACCGTTTTGAAGCCATGAGGACCCTCACCCCGGACCAGAGGGTTTATAACTACCGTCTGGCCAGAGCTAGAAGAGTGGTGGAGAACGTTTTCGGGATAATGGCCAGCCGGTTCCGCCTATTCCTTACGCCAATCAACATGGCGGAATATAAACTTAACCAGATAATCCTTGCATGCTGCATTCTACACAACTATTTAAGGAGGAATTCAATGAACTATGTGGCCTCAGTTGTGTCTGAGGCCGAACTTCAAGAAGAAACCCTGAGGGTGCTTGAAGATGGCCATCCTGGCTTGCCCCCCCCCCCAAAGCGCCCGCAATGTAAGACAGAAGTATGTTGAGTACTTTGCTGTTAGGGGGGGTCATTGATATTCCAGAAACGGTTTAAAAAACATTTTATCAACAATTTTTGAACTTAAACTGAAAGAAGATTTCCTTTGATTTACTGTCTTGGTTTCTTTTAGCTGTCTCCTAGGTTCTCCAATGGGCTTTTCTTTTTTGGACATTTTCTTCAATAGTGCAAATGTAATTTATTTGATACATGAGGTGACAATCTCTTCTTCAGTGAACTATTATTATGTTGTAGGTCTGCTACACACACCTTGTTTTTGTTGTTAATGTATGTAATGCATTACTGACACAAATATTCATCAATTTCCAGCACCATTAATGAATTTTGTGGAGTCATGAAAATGGCATGATTGTGGCAAATTAGAAGGCACTGTTGGAGTTATTAACTAAAAGGCAAATCCACTTTGCACTCCAACACTTAAAAGTGCACATGAAACTGCACTGAAACTGCACTTGTAGTGCAAAGTGGATTTGCCTTTAGTAAATAACCCCCATTGTCACTGTAAACACCAACTTACTACAAAAATTACTATTGAGCATTGAAAGAAGAAGCCACACATTGTTGAGTAGAAAACATTTTACTCAAAGCACATTCACATGTGCGTTAGAAAAATATTTTTGAACAAACTAACATCTTTTGTGCATATATATATATTTTTTCACATTGTAAATATCCTTTTTTTGGTTAAACATGCATGTTTCAAAGCATAACATACACAACTCAGGAACTTACAAAGTTCAACTTTGATAAAGTGAAGGCAATATCAGATATTAGTATGTCCAAAATGTGTTGATATTGCCTTCATCAGGTGGGGGGATGTCACCCCTGGAAAAACGCAAATTTTGAAGATGCATACAAATTGGAATTTAAACTGGGGATTTCCCTCCTGATCCCATGCCTAATGTCAACATGTGCTAGCTCCCATCATGGGGGATTAATGGACGTGTTTTGGGGGTGCAACCCCTTCCTCTCACCTAATTGAGTTGGGAGGAAGGGGTTGCACCCACAAAACGCATACATTGATATCCCCTGATGGCAGATAGCACATGTTGACACACTGGGGGTTATTTACTAAAGGAAAATCCACTTTGCACTGAAAGTGCACTTGGAAGTCGCTGTAGATCCGAGGGGGACATGCAAGGAAAATAAAAAACAGCATTTTAGCTTGCACATGATTGGATGATAAAATCAGCAGAGCTTCCCCTCATTTCAGAGCTTCCCCTCAGATCTACAGCGACTGCACTTTCAAGTGCACTTGCAGTGCAAAGTGGATTTGCCTTTCGTAAATAACCCCCACTGTGTGCATCTTCAAAATTTGGCTTTTAAAATACTTTACAATATTTTTTTAATTCAAAAATACACAATAAAACGGTACAATTTTGTTGTTTTTTCTATTCTGCCTAAAACATCAATGATGTTCTTCATTTTTTTTCAACATCATTGATGTTTTCCTTTATATTTTCTAAATCACGATTGCACCTCATTCTCTCCCTGATGAGGATCTGGGCACTTTCACTGGTGAAATGAGATTCTTCTTCCACAACATCCACATCACCTAAAATAAAAAAAACATACCATGTATTATAAATATGCAGGCATAGATCTCTTACCTGAAGCTGTGGTCTGAGACACTCACCTGTTGTGGTGACAATTTCGCCCACTTCATAAATCTCTCCTTCCTCCACATCCTCTGCTTGTGTTTTGGTGACTTCCCCTTCTTTAGGAGGTGGGGGGTCCCTGGTGTCCTCAGATGTTCCGAGTCTTTTCTCCCCTATGTGAATAAAAAATAGGTATACTTAGCACACAGATATTGGAGGGCAGAAATAGGAATATGAAACATTGCTTGGAAGTGTCATACAATTGTCTGTTTTGGCAGAGTTCCAAGCTGAAGACCATTTTATTTCCTTTGTAAAGCTGTAATACTTCCTTTTTTGTTAAAGTATCACACATGGAGACACCCCTATAGTATCCACCGGAGCACCTGTGTGGGACACCCTAAAAAGTTTTTTCTGGTGTCCCACACTAGTGCTCCTGCGTCCAGATGTGTAAACAGCTGCTGAGTGTCCTCTCCTTACACAGAATCAAGTTTACAATTCATTGTAGTTACAAACCCATCTAGACAACAAATTTATTTTAATACAAATAGGCATGAACAAATGCAGTTAACCTGTATCTGCCAAAAACATCTTAAAGTGGGAGAACGAACAAACGATGTTTCCTACGATCGATTACTGTGCCCATGAACATGAAAGTAGCCATTTTAAAATGTACAACAGTAAAGAAAAGCACATGGAGCAGCATGAACGTTAAGAAGAAGAATAGGAACACACAACAAAATACTTACTTTTTTGCAGCACTCTCTTGATTCTTCTGTACTGATCCTGCTCCCTCAATTTGAGGTCTGACCATCGTTTCCTCAGTTGATCCTTGGATCGTCGTACCCCAAAATACCTGTGCAGACTTCTGACAACTTTAGCCATGATCTTGGCCTTTCTCACATTTGGGTTTGGGTAAAGTCCATGCTTCCCATCATAGTCAGCCCTCTTCAAGATGTCCACTATCTCCACCATATCTACAAAGGACATATTTGAGGCCTTCAATCTCCTCCGGGATCGTGCGGTTCGGGGCTTTCATCGTTGCTGCTCTCCTCTGCATGCACCTGTTGTCTCTCCGGCATGTGCTCTCCCACTGCGCCGAAAGAGAAGGAGCGGGGAATAGCCTACAAAGAACGTCAGGGGCTGGCAGAGTTTTCACGCATGCACAGTGTATATAAAGCGTAACACGTGTGCGTCGTACGTACGATCTGTGAGCGGAGGACGACGTAACAGAAGCGACGATCGTTATAACATAGTTACAATTTTCAGTTGGTGCATCAGTGGTCTATACTGCTTATAGATTGAGGCCTATATTGGGTCAAGATTAGGAGAGTTTTGCCTGACATTAGTGTTTGTCTTGTGTTGTGTCTTGCAGAGAAAATGAATCTATTCAACGATGAGGACTTTATCCCCATATTCATTGATATGTACAGGGAGCTGCCCTGTCTGTGGCAGGTAAACCACCCGTTTTATAACAATAAACGAAAGAGGAAGGCAGCGCTGGATCAATTGCTGGAATTTGTAAAGCCGGTGATCCCCACGGCAGACATCCCCTATTTGAAGGCCCTAATTGGTGGCCTGATGAGCACTTATAATAGGGAGCGCAAGAAGGTCCAGGATTCCCTGAGATCAGGAGCTGCAGCAGATTTATGTACCCAGGCTGTGGTACATAACAGACTGCATTTTCTGGCAGGCCAGACTGAATCCAGGCCAGCGCTCTTCAGTCTTCCTTCAAGGCTTCCTTTCCCCCCAGCTGAGGCTTACGACGACCAACCTGGGCCTTCCAGGCAGCAACATGTGGAGGAGCCAGCTTGAGTCAGGTATAGCATTCTTCAAAATATTTCTGTTTGTCAAATTAATGATGTTAAATATATGTTAGTTTTGATAACTAATTTGTTTTACATATCAATAGACAGTAGTGGCCACAAATGATTGGGACAAGAATGAAAAATGCTGGGGTCAGAATGATAGTCTTTTCTATTTATTAACATTCAATTTGCAACAGTCATGAGCTGAAAACTGTGTGTGATTGATGAACCAAAAAGTAAAACTATGTCCCTTTTTCATACACAGGAAAGTCTCAGCCAGGAGGAGGCCGTGGAAAGTGGCAGCCAGGAGGCGGCGGGGGTAAGTGGCAGCCAGGAGGTGGCTGGGCCCAGTAGCCTGCCCGAATCCCAGGTCCCTCCCCTCGGCCTTCCACAAAAAAGTGCCAGGAAGAGAAGTAACTTGAAGGAGGCAGCAATTGGCCTATTTCTGAAGGCTACTGCAGCCCTCGGAAACCCCCCCCCCCCAGTGTTCAAGAGGACTATGCCTACATGACAGCCTGCAAAATGCTGTAAATGGAGGAGGGCCAATGCCTCTTATGTGAGGAAGTTATGTTACAAGCCCTAAATAAGGGGTTGAGGGGCGAACTCACAAGCCAAAGCCACGTTTGTGAGTTCAACCATGGTCCTCCTCCTCCTCATCCATGTCCTCCTCCTCCTCCTCCACCTCCTGCCACAACTCCAACACCAGAGCCACAGCCTGTAAGGAAGCGTCAAAGGAAGACAAGAGAGTGATGGCCTGAGTTCAGTCTGGTCTGGCAAAAGACGCAGGCTGTTGTATGACCACAGCCTGGGGACAGATATGTCATCTGCTGCTGTTCCTGATCTCTTGTAGTCCTGGACCGGATTGTGCTCACTACTATATGGACTCCACAGGCCACCAATTTTGACTGTAAAAGAATTGATGTGTGCCCTGGGATACAAAGGCTTCGCAAATGTCAGCAGTTTCTCCAGTGTTGCCTTCCTCTTTATTTTGTTATGACCCAGAAATTTATTTTTTACAAATACTTGGCTGTGTGTTTTACTTCAAAAAGGACAGTTTGTTTGTGAGTAGGCGGTACATTTCAAAAATACAATGTCAAATTAACAAGGGACACCAACTAACCTCCTTGAGGTGAAAAAATACAAGATAATAATGGTGTTGTGGTTACTTGACACACAAAATGAGAAATAATATTTTGGAGAGCACTAGAAAAAAAAAATGCATATCTTGATAAAAAAAAAATGTGTGAATATGAGCAGCAAAACTACTCCATTCTTCTAGCATTCTAAAGAAGAAGAGAATGCGCTGCATTAAACTATTTTAAAAACTGCAGCTTGATGAATGTGCTATCTCCATTACGAACTGTAGTTTTACCAGACCGAGCGCTTCCGTCTCGTAATTTATTCTGAGCATGCGTGGCACTTTGTGCGTCGGAATTGTATACACACGATCAGAATTTGCGCAAAAGGATTTTGTTGTCAGAAAATGTGAGAACCAGATCTCAAATTTTGTGTGACGGAAATGGAAACTATCTGATGGAGCCTACGCACGGTCGAAATTTCGGACAATAGGCTCCCATCGAACATTTTTGACCGAAAATCCGACCGTGTGTACGGAGCATTAGGCACACGTTCACATGCATCATGTTAATGAAGCTCATTCATTATGAATGGGCTGCCAACACACCACAAAAGATGAATAAATGCACATTACCCTTTTTTTGAGCAATGCAGGACACCAAAAGGTGTTGTGTATAGAGAGTCACGGAGCTAAGGGGAACACTAGGCGTAGGGACGGCATGACAGTGCTGGACAGCACAGTTGCCGTTTTAAGAAGGAGGAAGATTGCCCCTTTTAGAGAAGGGGAGGGGTTAGGCCAGGAAGAGCAGGAGATGTGGGTGAGGGGGAAGTGATGTCATTCGGAGAGCGGTGAAGGACGAGAGCAGTTGCGCGCCTCACCTCTCTTCATTTTCCCGGGCTGTATTTCAAACATGGCGGCGATGGAGGGATTTATGGACCAGCTGAGAGCGGCGGTGGCCGCGAACGGCACGGACTGGCTTATACAGCAGCTCAGTATGATAGCAGGCGGCGGAACGGCAGTGAGCGGGGGGGGGCGGCAGCACCTCGTGCGCGGCGGTCACGGCCGCCGGAGAGATATAGCCCTGAGTCAGGGCTGGGAACGTCACGATCAGAGCAGCGGAGGGCACCGGAGGGAGAGACACTGGCACCCGCAAGGCAGGGTCAGCAAAAGGAGGGCAGAGGAGAGGTGACTCGGCGCAAGGGCGGTGTGACTGGGGGAAGGGGGCCCAGCAATACACGCGGCTCTTCCCCCCCCGGCACGGCGGAGATGCATAGAACAGCCAGAGGGGTCTGCAGGAGAAGGGCGGAGAGGTCGGGACACTCCGGAAGCTACCGCAACCAGTGATGCAGCTGCGCAGACATCTGCAACGGCCAGTAATCCTCTGCGAGGCGGGAGAGGGGCAGCCGGAGTCATCAGAGCCAGTGGGGGAGGAGGTACTGGACGGTCAACGCGCACCCCAAAAGACGGCAGGCGTAGGAGTCCATCACCAGGGGCGTCCAACGGGTCTGGCGGCACTCCGGGGAGAGGTGGACGTGCGCAGCACCGCAGGCCCTCGGCAACCACTGCGACTGCAGTTGGGGTGCAGCAAGAGGTCAACAGAATGGATCACAGCGACGATCGGTCGGAAGGGGAGCTGTCCGGGTCTGACGGAGGCGACGATCAAGGACGGCAGGCTACGGTGGTTCCAGGAGTGGCGGCTGTTGGGCCCAGTCCAGGGCAGCCCGGTGAGTGCACTTCTTCTAATCCTGTTACTATGTTACTGCATAACTTGTTGGGGCAAAAGGAGCAGAGGAGTAGTTCAAGGTCGGGGGGTTTTGACAGGTCAGGGGGGGCTGAGACTGGTCCTGCCATACCGCCTGCAGTGGTGCCGCAGTTGAGAAATGAAGGTTTACATGAGTTGTTAACAGGTCTTAAGGAGCTAGTGGCAAGGGTGGAATCGGGGTCAGGTAGCTGTCCGGCAAAAGCATGGACATCAGAGAAGACTCCTCCGCAGAAGGAGGTCGCCCCACCAATTGCAGGCGAGGTACAGATTGAGGTTGCAGCGGTGGGGGTGTCCCCCAGTACGTCAGGAGTGGTTGCGACTTCGGGGGATCCGGTGAAGACAACGGAAAAAACTGCAGATTCAGTTAGACTGGCAGATGCGGCAAGGAGCGAGGTTTATGTCTGCTTTGAAGGCCCATTGGGGGCTCATTTGAAAGCAGAGATAAAAGAAAAAATATGGAAGGGCGATTACGTTGAAATTTTCACGTTGCTGCCTTTAGAAAAATTTAATCTGGATAGATTAAAACCGGTCGAAGGAAAAAAGGAGGACGAGGAGAAGCGAAGGTATCGCTTAATTCCGCGTACATTTTCCAACTGGTTACAAGCGTTTGCCATTCTGGCGAGTGTGGTTGGTGAGAAGGCGCCGGAGAATTGTTCAGCGCTGTTTGTATACCTGGAGGCTATTAGTGAAGCCCACAGGACATACGGGGGCTTGGCGTGGCTACGCTATGATGAACAATTTCGTCAGAGGATGGCTGTTAGACCGAATCTACGCTGGGATCATAAGGACATCAGCTTGTGGATGAGGTTGATGACAGCGGCGAGGGCCCCTAGTCAGTTTTTTCAGGCAGGGGTCGGAGGTTCAGCAACTCCGGGACAACCGACCGAGAAGAGATGGGGTTATTGCTGGCAATTCAATGAAGGAACATGCAGATTTGGATCCAACTGTCGCTTCAAGCACTTGTGCTCCGGCTGCGCGGGATCACACGCATTGGCCAAATGTTTCAAAAAAGGAAAAGGTCGTGCCGGAGATACTGCGGGTAAGAGGGAGGACTCCGGTCCGAGTGGAAAGGATGCTGCCTTTCCTCAATAGATACCCGGATCGGGCAGCGGCCGCCACTTTAGAGGCAGGGTTTAAGAATGGTTTTGTTATTCCTTGTTCTCTGGCGGTGGTGCCGCCCGAGGCCAAGAATCTTCGGTCGGCCTTGATGCATTCCAGGGTGGTTACTGACAAATTGGAAAAAGAGGTTTCATTGGGACGCATGGCGGGCCCTTTTGAAGAGGTACCACTATCGGGGTTGGTGGTCTCTCCTTTGGGGGTGGTACCCAAAAGGGAGCCGAACAAGTTCAGACTCATACACCACCTCTCTTTTCCAAAGGGAGGGTCGGTGAATGATGCAATTGCGCTGGAAGATTGTGCGGTCACGTACACATCTTTTGACGCCGCTGTAGCATGGGTTAAAAAATATGGGCAGGGGTCATTAATGGCCAAGTCAGATATCGAATCGGCTTTTCGGCTCTTGCCAGTGCATCCCGACAGTTTTAGATGGTTAGGCTGTAAATGGGAAGGGGCCTACTATGTAGACCGGTGTCTTCCAATGGGCTGTTCTATATCCTGTGCTCTTTTTGAGACATTCAGCTCGTTCTTAGAATGGGCCGTTCGGGATGTAGCAGGTATCAATTCAGTTATCCATTACTTGGACGACTTCTTATGCGTTGGTCCTGCGGGTTCTAACCTTTGTGCAGTGCTTTTGGGGACATTGCAATACCTGGCGGAAAGATTCGGGGTGCCGTTAGCCCCGGAAAAGACAGAGGGTCCAACAGCGATTATCACATTTCTCGGAATTGAGATAGATTCGTTGAGGATGGAATGCAGGATTCCGATGGACAAATTGTTGAAGTTGAAAGAGGAAGTTCGCGGGACTATTGGAGTTAGGAAATTGCAGCTTCGCCAACTCCAATCACTGCTAGGTAAGTTAAATTTTGCCTGCCGAATTATTCCTATGGGCCGTATGTTTTGCAGGCGGCTTGCTGCCGCCACTGCAGGTGTCCGAGCACCTACACATTTCGTGAGTCTTACGAGTGAACATAGGGAGGACTTGCGTGTGTGGCAGGTATTCTTGGAGTCCTTTAATGGAAGGGCTCTTTGGATGTCCGGGCCCATCAGCAACTGTGATTTGGAACTCTTCACGGATGCGGCAGGTTCGACGGGGTTTGGTGCCTTTTTTAAGGGGCAATGGTGCGCAGCCAGGTGGCCTGTTGCATGGCAGGAGGCGGGGTTCTTAAAGAACCTGGTACTTTTGGAGTTGTTCCCCATTGTTGTTGCCATGGAATTGTGGGGTGAGGCATTCAAGAACTTGAAGGTCCGATTCAATTGTGACAATATGGGGGTGGTGCAAGTGGTTAATCGGCTGACCGCGGCATCTGTGCCGGTGGTCAGGCTTTTGCACCATCTCGTACTTCGCTGCTTGCAAGTAAATGCTTTTATATATGCTGTGCATCTCCCGGGGACCGAGAACACTTTGGCTGATGCTTTGTCTCGTTTTCAGTGGGACAGGTTCCGGAAGTTGGCACCGGAGGCGGATCAGCAGGGGGTTGCCTGTCCCGGCTGGATATGGAACATTGCCTTGGAACAGCAGCAAAATGGATTCAACAATCTGTGAGTACGGCTACATGGAAT
Source organism: Lithobates clamitans (assembly GCA_037952925.1). Classification (NCBI taxonomy): domain Eukaryota; kingdom Metazoa; phylum Chordata; class Amphibia; order Anura; family Ranidae; genus Lithobates; species Lithobates clamitans. Next base: position 27,494 of record JBBGZY010000871.1, read on the forward strand.
GCCTACTCTAAGGTATGGAAGGATTGGTTCGCCTTTTTGACTGACTTGGGCATGGGATCGGATGATCCGGACGTGGACAAGGCGGTTCTGTATTTTATCATTAGGGATTTTGAAAAAGGTATCTCAGCGGCGGCCATCAATCGGGAATTGGCAGGTTTGGCCTTCCTGTTTAAATGGCAGGGGCATCGTGACCATACGAAGGAATTTTGGTTACGACAGGCAGTCAAGGGATATAAGAAGGCGCACAAGCAGAGGGATGGGAGGCACCCTGTCTCATTCGAAATGCTGAAGCAATTGATGCTGAGCTTGGAAAAGGTCTGTAGTTCACATTACGAATGTGTGCTATTCAAAGCATCGTTCACGCTTGCCTTCTTTGGGGCGCTGAGGGTAAGTGAGCTGGTCAGCCCTTCAAAGGCAGCTCCGGGAGGGCTCATGCAGAGCGAAGTTGAACTATGGGTGGATAGGGTTCGTATAAGGATTAGTAGATCTAAGACGGATCAAACAGGGAGGGGTAGGTATTTGGACCTTGGGAAGATTGCGGAGTGTAGCATATGCCCGGTTAGGGTGGTGGGAGCCTTTATGGAGGTTAGACCAGCTTCCACAGGCCCTTTTTTGATTCACGAGGACGGTTCATGTCTGTCCAAATACCAGTTTGTAGCGGTTTTTAAAAAATGCGTGGTTATGGTGGGGTGTGATCCTTTACGGTTTTCTTCACATTCATTTAGGATTGGGGCGGCCACAGAGGCTGCTAGGGCAGGTCTGAGTCAGTAGGTAATTAGACGTCTGGGCAGATGGGACTCGGATAGATTTAAGTTATATATCCGCCCTCACATGGTTCAAATGTAATGTATGGTATTTGGTGATATTTATGTATATGAGTTGAGTATTGTGTGTTTATTTGGCTTTTGCATTGTTCCTTTCTTTAACAGGTCAAGCAGTGGGTCTTGTATGGATACTCGGGCACTCTTATGTGTTCTGGGGGGCCAAGAGAGCTGACGTTCGGCCGAATGGCAGGCAGCTAAGGATTCCTAGACAAGAGGCGCTTATCCGGTGGATTGGGGTCCCGGGGATGCAATGGAATAGGGTGTTGGGGGAAGTGTATAGATTCTCTCGCTTGGACAGGCCCCCCGATGTCTTGTTATTGCATGTGGGTGGCAACGATATGGGAGCTAGATCAATGAGGGACCTCATTAGAGATATTAAGTGCGATTTCTTAAGGCTACGGGCAGCTTATCCTAAGATGGTTTTAGTGTGGTCCGATATGGTTGGGAGGTTGTCCTGGCGTTGGGCTTGGTCTGATAAAAAAGTTGACAGGGCCAGGATTAAAGTTAATAAAGAGGTGAGCAGGTTCTTTATCAAAAATGGCGGGTTAGCCGTTCGTCATAGGGAGTTAGAGGTGGACACCTGGCGGTATCTCCGCAGTGATGGTGTGCATCTGAATGAGGTAGGGACCGACTTATGGTCGTTAGGTTTACAAGAAGGGATACAGAGAGGTCTGAGTGTGTGGAGGTGCGCGCAAGGGTAAGGGGTTACCCCTTTCGTGCGGTGGCAGTTTTTGGTTTCCTTTAATAGGAAAAAGTTATGTTACAAGTGGTAACATGTGTTACCCATCCAGGGGATGGGGGGTTGTTTGATGGTACCCATCCATATGATGGGGGGTTTTGCTGTTACCCATACATGGAAGGATGGGGATTGAAGTGGTACCTTCAGGCCTTAAGGGTTAACCTGGAGGAGTTTAGAAGGTTAGGTCACTGGGGTAGGTCGTGATCATGCCTCCGAGTCAGGGGTTTCCGACTGGTAGGTTTAAAATAAAGAATTTCCCCCAGTGACCAGGGTTATAGTTGTTGTTCTTACAGTAAATTTACCCTCAGAAGTTATTTAAGAAAGTTATAGTTATTTATATATTTATGTTATTTTATAAGTTTTAATAAATAGGCCGTAAGGCCATTTTTACTCCAAGAACTAGTCTGAGTCATCTATGATGTTTTTGGAGGGAGGGTATGTATAGAAAAGGTTAGTAGTTTAAGTAGCTGGGCTTAAGTCCTACAATGTCATGCATTCTACTGTACAGTGTGCTGGGTGCCTTTCATAATAAAAAGAACTGCAATGCACTACATAGTTTGGGCTTAAAAAAATGACACTTTTACAGGCTCTGGTGTCTTTTTTTCTGCCTGTAAATGCTTCTCTACGTTAGACTATGTGTCCATGCGCACAAAGACGTTTACACGGATAGTAGAAGAGGAGTGTTTACAGGCAGAAGAAAAAAAGATCACCAGCGCATTCAGGAGAGGAGCTTTAAGGGCAGAAAAAATGCTTGACCTGCTTAAACACGTCTAAACTTACCGAAGCGATAGATATATTTAGTGCTTGAGCGTTCATTCTTTCCAATGGCCAGAAAAAATTAATATTCTAGCCAATGGAGTCCTTTAATGCTCAAACGCTTGGCGTGCATGAATGCCCCTAAACATGTGTGCAAAACACAGCTTTAGATGCATTTATTCAGCAGCTTTTCTCTTGCCAGGAGAAAAGGCTTTTGGGAAACATAGTGTAGTATGCATGAGACATAAGTCTGAATAGGCCCTATTAAAAAATAGATATTTTTGCATATTGGAAAATAGGTGTGAAGTCTGTTGTACACATTAGGGGTTATTTACAAAAGGCAAATCCACTTTGCACTGCAAATGCACTTGAAAGTGCACTGAAAGTGCACTTGAAAGTGCAGTCGCTCTGAATCTAAGGGGTAGATATGAAATGAGTGGAAGCTCTGCTGATTTTATCATCCAAACAATGTTGCTGTTTTTTATCTTCCTTGCATGTCCCCCTCGGATCTACAGTGACTGCACTTCCAAGTGCAAAGTGGATTTTCCTTTAGTAAATAACCCCCTCTATGTGCATCTTCAAAAAAAATAAATAAATAGCGTCCCCAGCAGTTTAGGGTTCCCAAGAACGCAGTGTTAGCGGGATCAGCCCAGATACCTGCTAGCACCTGCGTTTTGCCCCTCCGCCCGGCCCAGCCCAGCCCACCCAAGTGCAGTATCGATCGATCACTGTCACTTACAAAACACTAAACGCATAACTGCGGCGTTTACAGAGTCAGGCCTGATCCCTGCGATCGCTAACAGTTTTTTTGGTAGCGTTTTGGTGAACTGGCAAGCACCGGTCTAGGCAGCGTCAGGTTACCGCCAGTACCGCTAACACCCACGCATGCAGCATACGCCTCCCTAAGTGGTATAGTATCTGAACAAGTCAATATCTGATCCGATCAGATCTATACTAGCGTCCCCAGCAGTTTAGGGTTCCCAAAAACGTAGTATTAGCGGGATCAGCCCAGATACCTGCTAGCACCTGCGTTTTGCCCCTCCGCCTGGCCCAGCCCACCCAAGTGCAGTATCGATCGATCACTGTCACTTACAAAACACTAAACGCATAACTGCAGTGTTCGCAGAGTCAGGCCTGATCCCTGCGATCACTAACAGTTTTTTTGGTAGCGTTTTGGTGAACTGGCAAGCACCAGCGGCCTGGTACACCCCGGTCGTAGTCAAACCAGCACTGCAGTAACACTTGGTGACGTGGCGAGTCCCATAAGTGCAGTTCAAGCTGGCGAGGTGGCAAGCTCAAGTAGTGTCCCGCTGCCACCAAGAAGAAGACAAACACAGGCCCGTCGTGCCCATGGTGCCCTTCCTGCTGCATTCGCCAATCCTAATTGGGAACCCACCACTTCTGCAGCGCCTGTACTTCCTCCATTCACATCCCCAACCAAATGCAGTCGGCTGCATGAGAGGCATTTTTTTTATGTCCTCCCGAGTACCCCTACCCAGCGAACCCCCCCAAAAAAGATGTTGTGTCTGCAGCAAGCGCGGATATAGGCGTGACACCCGCTATTATTGTCCCTCCTGTCCTGACAATCCTGGTCTTTCCTGGCTCTCTTTCTCTATTCTCTCTCTATTGTTCTGCTCTTTTTTACTGTATTCTATTCTGCAATGTTTTATTGTTATTATGTTTTATCATGTTTGCTTTTCAGGTATGCAATTTTTTATACTTTACTGTTTACTGTGTTTTATTGTTAACCATTTTTTTGTCTTCAGGTACGCCATTCACGACTTTGAGTGGTTATACCAGAATAATGCCTGCAGGTTTAGGTATCATCTTGGTATCATTCTTTTCAGCCAGCGGTCGGCTTTCATGTAAAAGCAATCCTAGTGGCTAATTAGCCTCTAGACTGCTTTTACAAGCAGTGGGAGGGAATGCCCCCCCCTCCCCACCGTCTTCCCTGTTTTTTCTCTGGCTCTCCTGTTTCAACAGGGAACCTGAGAATGTAGTCGGTGATTCAGCCAGCTGACCATAGAGCTGATCAGAGAACAGAGTGGCTCCAAACATCTCTATGGCCTAAGAAACCAGAAGCTACGAGCATTTCATGACTTAGATTTCGCCGGATGTAAACAGCGCCATGGGGAAATTGGGAAAGCATTTTATCACACCAATCTTGGTGTGGTCAGATGCTTTGAGGGCAGAGGAGAGATCTAGGGTCTAATAGACCCCATTTTTTTCAAAAAAGAGTACCTGTCACTACCTATCATAGGGGATATTTACTTTCCCTGAGATAACAATAAAAATGATTTAAAAAAAAATGAAAGGAACAGTTTAAAAATAAGATAAAAAAGCAAAAAAATAATAAAGAAAAAAAAAAAAAGCACCCCTGTCCCCCCCTGCTCTCGCGCAAAGGCGAACGCAAGCGTCGGTCTGGCGTCAAATGTAAACAGCAATTGCACCATGCAAGTGAGGTGTCACCGCGAACTTTAGATCAAGGGCAGTAGTTTTAGCAGTAGATCTGCTCTGTAAATCTAAAGTGGTAACCACTGCACGTTTGTGCGCAATTTTAAAGCATGTCATGTTTGGTATCCATGTACTTGGCCTAAGATCATCTTTTTTATTTCATCAAACATTTGGGCAATATAGTGCATTAAAATTTTAAAAAGTGTGTTTTTTCCCCAAAAAATGCGTTTGAAAAATCGCTGCGCAAATACTGTGTGAAAAAAAAAATGAAACACCCACCATTTTAATCTGTAGGGCATTTGCTTTAAAAAAATATATAATGTTTGGGGGTTCAAAGTAATTTTCTTGCAAATAAAAATAATTTTTTCATGAAAACAAAAAGTGTCAGAAAGGGCTTTGTCTTCAAGTGGTTAGAAGAGTGGGTGATGTGTGACATAAGCTTCTAAATGTTGTGCATAAAATGCCAGGACAGTTCAAACCCCCCCCCCCCCCCAAATGACCCCATTTTGGAAAGTAGACACCCCAAGCTATTTGTTAAGAGTCATGTCGAGTCCATGGAATATTTTATATTGTGACAAAAGTTGCGACAATTTTTTTTTTTTTTTTTGCACAAAGTTGTCACTAAATGATATATTGCTCAAACATGCCATGGGAATATGTGAAATTACACCCCAAAATACATTCTGTTGCTTCTCCTGAGTACGGAGATACCACATGTGATGTGACTTTTTGGGAGCCTAGCCGCATACAGGACCCCGAAAACCAAGCACCGCCTTCAGGCTTTCTAAGGGCGTAAATTTTTGATTTCACTCTTCAATGCCTATCACAGTTTCGGAGGCCATGGAATGCCCAGGTGGCACAAAACCCCCCCAAATGACCCCATTTTGGAAAGTAGACACCCCAAGCTATTTGCTGAGAGGTATAGTGAGTATTTTGCAGACCTCACTTTTTGTCACAAAGTTTTGAAAATTGAAAAAAGAAAAAAAAATGTTTATATATATATATATATATATATATATATATATATATATATATATATATATATATATATATATATATATATATATATTTATATATATATAAATCACTATAAAAAAAAATACAAAACATTATTATGGAGATCTGATGAAAAAAATAGATCACGTGGAATAATAAAGAAATCATTTTTTCAGAACTCTGTGTGAATATCAGTAGCAAAACAACTTCATTATTCTAGCATTCTAAAAAAGGAGAGAATGCGCTGCATTAAAAGATTAAAAAAATTCCAGCATGACGAATGTGCTATCTACATTATGAACAATAGTTTTACCAGACTGAGCGCTTCGGTACTTGATTCTGAGCATGCGTGGAACCTTGTGCTTCGGAATTATGTAATCCGAGAACAGATTTTGTGTGACAGAAATTCCGATAGGAAATGTCCGATGGAGCCTACACATGGTTGGAATTTCCGACAACAAGCTCCCATCTAACATTTTCTGTCGGAAAATCCGACCGTATGTACGGGGCATAACTAATAACATTAGGCAGTGTATTCCTAGGGTTAAAACTGAGTGTAAAAAGGCACATTAAAGAGAAAAAACTGTCCTTTAGAAAATACAAGGCTGAAGGGACACCGTCAACATTCCAGCAATACAAAGAATACAATAAAAAATGTAAGAGCGTGGTTAGGTCGTTAAAAATAGACCACAAAAGACACATAGTGGAGGAGAGTAAAAAAGAATCCCAATTTTTTTTTTTTTTTTTAGTAAGACCTCATCTGGAATATGCAGTTCAGTTTTGGACACCAGTTCTCAAAAAGGATATCGGGGAACTGGAGAAAGTGCAGAGAAGGGCAACCAAACTGATAAGAGGCATGGGGGAGCTCAGCTATGAGGAAAGATTAGAGGAACTGAATTTGTTCACTCTTGAGAAGAGGAGAATAAGGGGGGATATGATCAACATGTTTAAATATATAAGGGGTCCATATAGTGAACTTGGTGTTGAGTTATTCACTTTACGGTCAACACAGAGGACAAGGGGGCACTCTTTACGACTGGAGGAAAAGAGATTTCATCTCCAAATACGGAAAGGTTTCTTCACAGTAAGAGCTGTGAAAATGTGGAATAGACTCCCTCCAGAGGTGGTTCTGGCCAGCTCAGTAGATTGCTTTAAGAAAGGCCTGGATACTTTCCTAAATGTACATAATATAACTGGGTACTGACATTTATAGGTAAAGTTGATCCAGGGAAAATCCGATTGCCTCTCTGGGATCAGGAAGGAATTTTTTCCCCTGCTGTAGCAAATTGGAGCATGCTCTGCTGGGGTTTTTTGCCTTCCTCTGGATCAACTGTGGGTATAGTATTGGGTATATTGGATTGTACTTTTTTTTTGTTTTTGTTTTTTTTATGGTTGGACTGGATGGACTTGTGTCTTTTTTCAACCTGACTAACTATGTAACTATGTAATAGTAAAAAGGCAAAATCAGAGCATAAAGGTCCCACAAAGAATAGTCAGGGGATATTGGTTTTAAGTGACAGGGAGAAGGCAAATGTAATGAACAGATTCTTTTCCTCAGTATTCACTATGGAAAAGGAGGGGTATGATAGTCAAGACAATAGCGTGAGCAACACAACAAGGAGTGTACCCCTGTGGCTAATGGAAGCTAGTGTTCCTAAAAGACTGAAAAGTGTTTGTAACCCTAAAAAAAAAAAAAAAAATCATCTGTTCCCTTATAGCAGGTTAAACAGCACAGTGCTTAAGCTGTCTAACCTGCCCTTCTCTAAGCTGTAAAAAACCTGGCTGATCCTGCCAGTTCCTGTGTCCCCCTCTGTGTACTGACCATGATAATCAAGGCTGCTGAGGCATGACTACCGTGGTCAGTTTGCGTACCTCCGTCAGCCGCGACCCTCCTGTCCTCCTTACCCATCCCTCCCTCCCTGCCTGTCAGCTCTGTTTCTATGTCTCTCCCGCTCCTCCCCCTCCTGCCGCTATCAGTAGTTAAAAATGTCTAATAATTGTCACTGGCAGCCCCTCTGTTTATCCAGGGATAATGCACTGTATAAGTGTTTTTTTTTTTTAAACAAAGCCTCTAAATACCATTTTTGCAGATACATTCAGGCCGATCACGTGACTCCCAGTCGGTCTGTTACGCCGATCCACTGCTACAGCAGGAGGGGTCGAGTGGCCATGTGACCTCCCCGGCTGACGTCAGAGGGAGATCTCGGCCCTCCCACTGTAGCCTTGGATCGGAGTAGCAGAGTGGCCAGGAGTTACGTAACCAGCCTGAATGCAGCTCCAAAAAAAAACACTTATACAGTGCATTATCCCTGGATAAAACCGAGGGGCTGCCAGTGAAAGGGGCTTGAAAGGTAACAACCACTTTAATGTGAATAAATCACCAAGACCCAATGGCTTACACCTGAGAGTCCTCAGAGAACAGAACAGGTCATTGCCTACCCATTCATCCTAATCTTTGAGGATACCTTACTAACCGGAATGGTACCAGCGGACTGGCGGAAAGCTAACATGGTACCAATATTCAAAAAAGTGACCGTATTCAAGAATTTGCTGACGAAAATAGTATCATTAGTAGTAACCAGCAAGGGTTTATGAAAAAAATTAGTTCTTGCCAGACCAACCTGTTAACATTCTACGAGGAAGTTATCTGTAACCTGGATGATGGAATTCCATGTGTTCGTAGTGTATCTAGATTTTGCCAAAATGCGTGACACAGTACCCCATAAATTGTAAAATGAGGTCTGTTGGCATTGACTATAGCGTATGTACCTGGATAGAAAATGTATTACAAGAGCGCGTCCAAAGGGTGGTGATAAACAGTGTATCTTCTGAATGGTGTGGAGTGGTGAGTGGGGTGCCCCAGGAATCTGTCATGGGACCAATTCTGTTTAACTTGTTAATAATCAATATAGAGGTTAGCATAAATAGTTCAATCTCAGTGTTTGCTGAGGCTACAAAGCTACGCAGAGTAATAAACTGCACAACAAGATATTGAAACTTTACAAGAAGACCTCAACATATTAGAAGGGTGGGCAACTACATGGCAAATTAGGTTTAATAGAAATAAATGTAAAATAATGCACTTGAGAGCTAAAATATAAATGCAAATTACATGCTAGGGGGAGAACCCCTGGGGAAATCATGAATGGAACAGGATCTGTGGGTCCTAGTTGGTGAAAGACTTAGCAATAGCATGCAATGTCAAGTTGCAACAAGCAAGGCAAGCAGATGATTAGCATGCATCAAAAAGCAAAAAGAGAATATACTCAAGTGATAAATCTATAATTTTATCACTTTACAAAACTCTGGTTTGGCCACATCTTAAGTATGCCATCCAGTCCTCAGGAAAGATGTCCTGGAACTGGAGAGAGTCCAGAGAAGGGCAACAAAGCTAATAATAAGACTCTCCAAGACTGGGAGGGAATATTGGCATTGATGAACACAGAACAGAAATGGAGATTCTTCAAAAAGACTGTATGCAACATATATTCCCATGGGCAATACGTTTAAAAGGCTAAAAATAAAACCTACCCGGTATGTGGCTCACAGCCAAAGTTAAAAAAGCTATACATAATAAGAAAAGAGCTTTTAAAAAATATAAAAATGAAGGAACACTATCATTGTTTAACCACTTGACAACTGGGCACTTAAACCCCCTTCCTAACCAGACCAATTTTCAGCTTTCGGTGCTCACACACTGTGAAAGACAATTACTCAGTCATGCAACACTGTACCTATATGAAATTTTTGTCCTTTTTTTCACACAAATAGAGCTTTCTTTTGGTGGTATTTAATCACCGCTGGGTTTTTTATTTGCGCTATAAATCAAAAAAGACTGAAAATTCGATTAAAAAAAAAATTGTTTGTTTCTGTTAAAATTTATTGCAGAGTATTGTAGACATGTGCAGGATGAAAAAATTTGTTTAGTTTAGTATCGTTTCAATTCGTTATTTAACTAAATTCGTTTAGTTAAATTCGTTGCATTCGTTACATTCGTTTTCGGAATTCGTTTCGTTTCGTATTCGAATTCGAAAAAAATTCGACCGCATTCGAAAAAAATTCGACCGTATTCGAAAAAAACTATCAAATTCGAAAAAATTCTACCACATTCGAAAAAAACTATCAAATTCGAAAAAATTCTACCACATTCGAAAAAACTGTCAAATTCGAAAAAATTCTACCACATTCGAAAAAAAACTGTCAAATTCGAAAAAATTCTACCACATTCGAAAAAAACTATCAAATTCGAAAAAATTCTACCACATTCGAAAAAACTGTCAAATTCGAAAAAATTCTACCACATTAAAAAAAAAACTATAAAATTCGAAAAAATTCTACTGCATTTGAAAAAAAACTTGAAATAATCATAAGGAGTGATTGACCCACCAAGAATAAATTGAATAAAAATAAATATAAAAGGTGAAACAAATATCTCACCATATACAAAAAGTGAAAAATTAAAAAATATATATAAGAAGGTGAATCAAGTCCCAATTACAAACAATGCGAAAACCTCAAAAAGTCCATAAACAAAGTGAATTGAAGACCAGAGTGCATATGTTCAGAGGAAATGTGACATAGGTGAGTCCAGCATCCAGAGTGATTCACACCCAAGTGAGATATGAGGCTCCTTACCAGCTCGAGGTGACCACCATAACAGTGGTCTCACCAGGCATTTGGGAAATTATCAGGTCACCCACAAACCTATGCCGATATTCACAGTTGAAAACGTGGTACTCCAAAGACAAAAACAAGAAAGGCTCCCATAGTGTAAAATTGCAATATAGTGTGATTTATTCAGCTATAAGATTGCACTTACAAGAATCTTCATCCATTAAAAGCATGTAGCCAAACATGAAGATCGCGGCGTCTCCAAATGATAATTTCCCAAATGCCTGGTGAGACCACTGTTATGGTGGTCACCTCGAGCTGGTAAGGAGCCTCATATCTCACTTGGGTGTGAATCACTCTGGATGCTGGACTCACCTATGTCACATTTCCTCTGAACATATGCACTCTGGGCTTCAATTCACTTTGTTTATGGACTTTTTGAGGTTTTCGCATTGTTTGTAATTGGGACTTGATTCACCTTCTTATATATATTTTTTAATTTTTCTCTTTTTGTATATGGTGAGATATTTGTTTCACCTTTTATATTTATTTTTATTCAATTTATTCTTGGTGGGTTAATCACTCCTTATGATTATTTCAAGTATGATATATATTTCATATTTAGTTTCAGCGCTGCACTTATTCTTGTTTTTTTGATGTATTAGAGTTTAGTATTAGACTTTTAGTGCTGGCAGCTTTTACCATTTACACTTCACTGCACTTTTTCAAGCGCAGCATTAACCCTTTTTTGGGTTCTTTATTTATTCGAAAAAAACTGTCAAATTCAAAAAAATTCTACCGCATTCGAAAAAAACATTAACTGAATTTGAAAGAGTAAACTATATATAACCATTTTGCGAAGTTTGAAATTCGTATAGAATTAAATCGAATTCCAATAGAAAAGATTAGGATAGAATGGAAAATATTAAAGAATAGCATAGAAAAACAATAGAATAGAATGGAAAAAATATAATATATTGTATTCTAATCTTTTCTGTTCGAATTCGAATTCATTCTGTACCAAATTCCAATTTCGGAAGATGGTTATTTATATATATTATATTTTTTTTCTATTCTGTTCCATTGTTTTTCTATGCTATTCTTTTCTATTCTATTCTAAACTTTTCTATTCGAATTTGAATTAATTCTATGCGAAATTCGAATTTCGGAAGATGGCTTCTAAAATTAGAATTTCGTATAGAATGAATTCGAATTTGAATAGAAAAGATTAGAATAGAAAATAATAGAAATAGAATAGACTAGAAAAACATTAGAACAGAAGAGAATAAAATATAATATATATATATTATATTTTTTCTATTCTGTTTCATTGTTTTTCTATGTTATTCTTTTTTATTCTATTCTAAACTTTTCTATTCGAATTTGAATTCATTCTATACAAAGTTCGAATTTCGGAAGATGGCTTCTGAAATTCGAATTTCGTATAGAATGGATTTGAATTTGAATAGAAAATAATAGAAAAGAATAGACTAGAAAAACAATAGAACAGAACAGAATAAAATATAATATATATATTATATCTTATTCTATTCTGTTCTATTGTTTTTCTAGTCTATTCTTTCTACTCTATTCTAATCTTTTCTATTCAAATTCATTTTATACGAAATTCGAATTTCAGAAGATGGTTATATATATATATATATATATATATATATATATATATATATATATATATATATATATATATATATATAATTATATTTTATTGTTTTTCTATTATTTTCTATTATATTCTAATCTTTTCTATTTGAATTCAAATTCAAAAAACAATAGAACAGTAGAACAGAATAGAAATATAGAAATATAGATATATATATATATATATATATATATATATATATATATATATATATATATATATATATATATATATATATAAAAATAAAACCATCTTCTGAAATTTGAATTTCTTATAAAAATGAATTCAAATTTGAATAGAAAAGATTAGAATAGAGTGGAAGAGAAAAGACTAGAAAAACAATAAAACAGAATAGAATAAAATATATATATTATATTTTATTCTGTTCTGTTCTATTGTTTGTCTAGTCTATTATTTTCTATTTTAATCTTTTCGATTCAAATTTGAATTTATTCTCTACGAAATTTCACTTTCAGAAGCCAGCTTCCGAAATTCGAATTTCGTATAGAATGAATTCAAATTTGAATATAAAAGATTAGAATAGAATAGAAAAGAATAGACTAGAAAAACAATAAAACAGAATAGAAGAAAATATAATATATATATTATATTTTCTTCTATTCTGTTCTATTGTTTTTCTAGTCTATTCTTTTCTATTCTTTTCTTTTCTAATCTTTTCTATTCAAATTCAAATTCATTCTATTCGAAATTCAAACTTCAGAAGCCATGTTCCGAAATTTGAATTTCGTATAGAATGAATTTGAATTGAAAAGACTATTATAGAATATAAAATAATAGAAAAGAAAAGCATAAAAAAACAATAGAAGAGAATAATAAATATATATATATATATTCTATTGCTTTATTATTTTATATTCTATCTTTTTGTTTTTTTTAGAAAAACGTTTTCTATTTTATTCGAATTTGTCTTCGAATTCGATTTGAATATGTTTTCGAATTCGATTCAAATTTGTCTTCGAATTCGATTCGAATATGTTTTCGAATTCGTTCATTTTTTTCGGATTCGTTTAAATTCTTTACTTTTGTAATTCGGAAATTCGGATGCATCCGAATTTCCGAATAATGAAAAATTTGTCCGAATTTCAATTCGGAACTAAACGAAATGCACATGCCTATTGGCGAGTATTGGCATAGTATTGGCGAGTATTGGCAGAGTATTGGCGAGTATTGGTAGAGTATTGGCAGAGTTTTGCAGTGTTGCAAAGTATTGGAAGAGTATTGCACAGTGTTGCAGAGTATTGCACAGTGTTGCAGAGTATTGCACAGTGTTGCAGAGTATTGCAGAGTATTGCCCAGTGTTGCAGAGTATTGCACAGCGTTGCAGAGTATTGCACAGTGTTGCAGAGTATTGCAGAGTATTGCACAGTGTTTCAGAGTATTGCACAGTGTTTCAGAGTATTGCACAGTGTTGCAGAGTATTGCAGAGTGTTGCACAATGTTGCAGAGTATTGCAGTATTGCAGAGTATTGCAGTATTGCAGAGTATTGCAGTGTTGCAGAGTATTGCAATTATTTACATTGAGCAGCGCTGTGGGCACTAAACATCCAGCCCACAGCGCTGCTACCATCTCTCCCCCTCTCCCCTCACACTGTACCAATCGGTACAGAGAGGGGAGGGAGGAACCGGCGTCATGACGTGGGTTTGTTTACAAGTGATCGCTCCGTTATTTGACGGAACGATCACGTGGTAAACGGCCGCGATCAGCGGCTTTTTACCCTGATGCGCCGGGTCCGGTCACAGATGTTCCCGGGTGCGCGCCCCAGGGGGCGCACGGGAGCAACATTCTGGAATGACGTCCATGGATGTCCACCCAGAACTAGCCGTGCTGTTGTCGTCTTTCGGCAATGGCCCGGTCGGCAAGTGGTTAAATGTTACAAAGAATATAACAGAATATGTCAAAAGGAAATCAAGGATGCAAAAGTTTAAAGGGAATGACAGATTGCAAAGGATAGTAGGACAAACCCCCCAAAAATTCTTCAAATATATTAATTTTTTTAAGTTTTGGATAAAGTGGATAAGTGTGCCCCCATTAATGAGATTCACCCTCTCTATTTGTCATGTTTACCATTATCACTGAAAGCGAAAGAGAAAGAAAATCCCACATTTTGGGTTATCACCTGTTCATAAAGGGAGGGAAAATTTTCAATGGGGACACCAGTTCTGGTGACCCTGGTGACAACCAAGGATTCCCAAATTTTGGAGGGATTTCCGCTGACTTTGTGGTTTGGCTATGGGACCGGAAGTAAAGGGAAATCTCCCCAGTGGAACACAGACAATAATAAACAAATGACAGGGGTTATAATCCTCTCCAAAAGAGGATCTTAACCCCCTGGAGTTAATTGTAACATTAACTCCTTCTCACCTGGTATGGCAGGTTGAGCTGGATTAGCATACTCATATGTGTCACGCTGTGTCTGGGATTTGATCCTGGTGTTCTTTGGACGGTCTCCTATTGCCTGAGCCACCAGGGAACTTCCTTTAAGGTAGAATCCTTGTTATGTTCTGCTACTTGAGTTTGGATTCTGGCTCCACCCTGTGACCAGCTTTAGGCAGTCACCTGATCTAGTGACCCTATAAATCATCACTTCCCCTTCCTTTCTTTGCCCTAGTATAGGTCCTGTTTCCTGGTTGTGTAAGAGAAGTCTGGTTAATAGACGCGCGTTGGCGCACAGGCGCGGGCACAGTAGTGTGTGCACCAAGAATACAGTGTACTGGTGCATGCGCGGACGCGCACAGAACATGTGTGTGCGCATGGCCGCGAACAGGCACACGTGCACGCACTGGCGCCAGCCGGTCTATTTAAACGGAGCAATGACACACACACATTGCTGAGTGGTCTTTCAGCTCATTCCTGTTTACCTGTGTTTGATCTGTTCCAGTGTTCCTGTGTTTGACCCGGCTTGTACCTGAACATTCCCTTGGACTTCTGCCTGCCTTCCTGTGACCCCGGCTTGTGTTTAACCCTGTTTCTGCTTCATGTTTCTGTACTGCGCTGCCCGACTGTGTACCAAACCCGGCCTCTATCCTGTCTCCGCTTCTGCCTCACATTCCGGTACCAGGGGTGCTAGACAGGAGGTGCAAGAGAAGCCCTCTCTACAGCTCAGTCTCCACCAGGTAAGTGACAGGTTGTTGGTGTTTAACATATTATATTTCTGCTGCTGACTTCTGCTTGTTCTCGACTACGCTTCTTGGACTATTCCTTTGGACTGTTGCCGACTCTGCCTGTTTCCGACCTTGCCTCTTCTGCCGGTTGCATTTTAGAAACCAACCTTTGGTGTTTGCCTCTGCTCAAGCCAAGGTGACATTTATTATTTGCTTACTAAAGGGCAGACCTTTGTCCTAGGTGTCACCTCTTCTTGAGAAAGATTCTCCTATACTTACCGACTACCCCACGTTCATGAAAACCTTTGAGAAAATATTTGATGTTCCCGGCAGACTACTCTTTTGGATTACTCTGATCGGGGGTTTGCTGACTTCACTCTCTACCAACTGTGAGTTGTTTGGTGTTCCCTGATTTAGTCTGTTTGCACTTCCCACTGTGGTCCCATATTTCTGGCTGCAAGATCTCAACCGCCCTTCCACCTGATACTGTAATAACAAGACTACCGGTCAGGAAACTGGAGGGAGTTTCCTGTTGTTTTGTCTAACCCTCAGGGTTCTCCCACTCCTAAGATACCTCTCCCTGAAAAGTATGATGGTAACCCTTTGGATTGCAGGGGGTTTCTCAACCACTGACGGTGAAATATCACATGGTCCTAAGTATTCAGACCCTTTGCTGTGACACTCATATATTTAACTCAGGTGCTGTCCATTTCTTCTGATTATCCTTGAGATGGTTCGACACCTTCATTTGAGTCCAGCTGTGTTTGATTATACTGATTGGACTTGATTAGAAAAGCCACACACCTGTCTATATAAGACCTTACAGCTCACAGTGCATGTCAGAGCAAATGAGAATCATGAGGTCAAAGGAACTGCCTGAAGAGCTCAGAGACAGAATTGTGGCAAGGCACAGATCTGGCCAAGGTTACAAAAAAAATCCTGCTGCACTTAAGGTTCCTAAGAGCACAGTGGCCTCCATAATCCTTAAATGGAAGACATTTGGGACGACAAGAACCCTTCCTAGAGCTGGCCGTCCGGCCAAACTGAGCTATCGGGGGAGAAAAAACACCTGAAGGACTCCAAGATGGTGAGAAATAAGATTCTCTGGTCTGATGTGACCAAGATAAAACTTTTTGGCCTTACTTCTAAGCGGTATGTGTGGAGAAAACCAGGCACTGCTCATCACCTGTCTAATACAGTCCCAACAGTGAAGCATGGTGGTGGCAGCATCATGCTGTGGGGGTATTTTTCAGCTGCAGGGACAGGAGGACTGGTTGCAATCGAGGGAAAGATGAATGCGGCCAAGTACAAGGATATCCTGGACAAAAACCTTCTCCAGAGTGCTCAGGACCTCAGACTGGGCCGAAGGTTTACCTTCCAACAAGACAATGACCCTAAGCACACAGCTAAAATAATGAAGGAGTGGCTTCACAACAACTCTGTGACTGTTCTTGAATGGCCCAGCCAGAGCCCTGACTTAAACCCAATTGAGCATCTCTGGTGAGATCTAAAAATGGTTGTCCACCAACGTTTACCATCCAACCTGACAGAACTGGAGAGGATCTACAAGGAGGAATGGCAGAGGATCCCCAAATGCAGGTGTGAAAAACTTGTTGCATCTTTCCCAAAAAGACTCATGGCTATATTAGATCAAAAGGGTGCTTCTGCTAAATACTGAGCAAATGGTCTGAATACTTAAGACCATGTGATATTTCAGTTTTTCTTTTTTAATAAATCTGCAAAAATGTCAACAATTCTGTGTTTTTCTGACAATATGGGGTGCTGTGTGTACATTAATGAGAAAAAAATGAACTTAAATGATTTTAGCAAATGGCTGCAATATAACAAAGAGTGAAAAATTGAGGGGGTCTGAATACTTTCCGTCCCCACTGTACACACTGTATGTATTGCCATACACAAAATAGAGTATACTGTTAACCCAGCACAGCAAACAAATGTTTACAACATGTGCCTTTCACATCTGCTATGTCTCTAAACTCCAAGCTGGCCCCACAGATATGCTTCCTTGGTAGAACTACAAGTCACAGTATGCAACATTCCTAATATTCCTGTTTATGTAGAACTGACGACAAGTCCCAGCATACTACACTTGAATTAATATGGAGTTAAAACATAATTATCTGTTTAAAAAAATAAATAAAAGTGTAGCGCTATATTACACATCCACGAACATGTATATCACATTACATAAGTGCATATATAAAGTGAATGTATATAACCAAAAAATGTGAATAATATCAGATAGTTATACAATTAAACAGTGTTGACCACAAGGAGGATTATATAAGACGGTGAAAATACTTTGTTAGCAAATATACCAGTGACTAGTAATAAAGTGCCCGTGCTGGTTCTATAAACTAAACACAAAATAAAAACCATAGAACATAACAGTCCATTTTATGTACATAAAAATTATGTGAAAAAAATATTTTTTTTTGGTGAAGAGAACGTCACAAAAAGTCTATGGGGTAATAAGTGGCCAAAGATGGAAAAAAACTCCCAAATTCACAGATGGATGATTTCACCAGATCTAGCGAATAGGTAGGAAATGAGAAGACCACAAGTGTGCAGAGATTTTACATCAGTGCCGGGGCCATCACCAGGAGTAGAGGAGGCTTACTGGAGCAATATGACCTGAAATGGCGTACGCCAAACAAGTCGCCAAACAAGTTTATGTTATCTTTCGCCTAAGTTTATAGGTGTGTTGGCTGCTATTGTACGTTTCTTTGGTTTAAACGCGGCGCTGTACATAATTTTTACTTTTGCTTCATAATTATCTGTTTAAATATGTGTAGCGCTGGTAGATTTGCAATCTACCATATGTTAGGTAAATTTATTAACTTGTTCGTTAAAAAGGTTAGGTTTGCCTCTGTTCCAGCTTGGCTGACGTTGCGTGTGTTTCCATACTGACCAGTGGGTGTAGCTGTTGTCACTGGTTAGTGTTGGAAAGGCAATATGTCGAAGCGTATGGATGCTCTTCTGTCCCGGAGACAACTCGGTGGAGGTGGTCCTCCGAGTTGCATTCTGGGCGAGGGTATTTATGGGACAGACGCCATATTTTGGGGTTGTTTTACAGCCACCTGCTGGCCCTCCTGGCCGACAGGTATGCGTTAGAGAGCTACCTCGTGGTCCTCCGTTCCGGAAGCTCACGTCGCTGCGGCCCAGGGGTGGGCCCAGAAGCTTGTCTGGGGCCTACCACAGCGGCCGAGGAATGGTCCTGAGCTGTCTATCCCGAGTGAAGAAGCTGGACAACCGAGGAGATCCCAGGGGAGGACCCATCATGGAAGGATCACGCAGAGTGCTGGTCTGGAGAGGAGCCTGGTGACTCGGTTGGAGGACGTATCCTAAAGTAACTATACAGCATAGTGTTGCCGGGTTGGCTTAAAGGTTCAAGCACTGTGACTGATGTTCATTAGAAGAAAAAAACCAATACATCCTGTGGCAGAGGATCGTACGGGTTTATCTCAAACAAGTCTGTGGCAGAGACTTTTGCTCGTGCTATGTGCTGGCTGCTAGGCAAGTGAGAGAGGCCTATCCAGGCGAGCAAAAAGTGTGTCCTGTGTGGGGAGCGCATTCTATTGTAATATCCAAATTCTACCAGGACATTTGTCAAGAATCCTACAGGAAGATATTTGAGTTTCTTCTGCAGTTTCCTTTCTGACTCTTTCCTGCTACTTCCTGAGTAAATTGTTTAATAAAGCATTGAAAACGTACTCAAGTGTTGGTGCGTGTGTCGTCCAGAGGTAAACTCAACGGAACCCTAGACCCGGTGCCGGTGAAACAGAGGGAAGGAGAGTGCAGGTAACAAGCCCGCTTAAACCAGCAGCTCCACCGAGAATTATTGCTACATATGTATTTTTTCATATATAAATTAAAAACAGAAAGAAAATTAAGAATTCATAATAACTAGTTACAAAAATTTACTTTTAAGAACCTACAATATTAGTAGACTATGTTGCCACTAGGTGGTGGTGTGGTATAGGAATTGTAGATTTCACCAACTATGAATCATCCTTTTAATGCATGATGAATATGCTACAATTTTCTAAGTTTGTTATTACCAAAACCAAACCTCGTGGTCCTACTGATACGTAAAGTGATTGTAAAGTCAAATTTTTTCTCCTATAAAAATAACAAACATGTTATACTTACCTCCCCTGTTGCAGTGGATTTGCACAGAGCAGCCCAGATCCTCCTCCTCCCTCCTGTTCAGTGCCCCCACAGCAACCAGCTTGCTATGGGGGCACCCGAGCTGAGTCGCAGCTCCGCATGTCCATTCAGACATGTAGCCCCCGATCCGGCCCAGCCCCCTCTCTCCCCTGATTGGCTAGCTGACTTTGATTGACAGAAGCGGGAGCCAATGGTGCCTCTGCTGTGTCTCAGCCAATAAGGAAGGAGAATATCAGACGGCTGAGACAGGTAAGTGTTAGGAAGGCCGAGGGGGGCTGCTGCACACAAAAGGCTTTTTATCCTAATGCATAGCATGCAAAAAAAAAACGTTTGCCTTTACAACCCCTTTAACCACTTATCTACCAGGCACTTTACCCCCTTCCTGCCCAAGCCATTTTTAGGCGCTGTCACACTTTGAATACCAATTCAAAGTGCGCGGTCATACAACACTGTAATCATGTGAATTTTTCTTCACACAAATAGAGCTTTCTTTTGGTGGTATTTAACCACTGATGGGATTATGGGATTTTTATTTTTTTCTTAAAAAAAAAAAAAAGACAAAAAATGTTGAAAAAAAAAGGTTTTTCTTAGTTTCTGTCAGTAAATTTTGTAAATAAGTAATTTCTCTTCACTGATGTGCGCTGATAAGGCGCCACTGAAGGGCACTAATAGGCTGCACTGATGAGGTGGCACTTATGGGCACTGATGAGGCGGCACTTATGGGCACTGATTAGGTGGCACTGATGAGCACTGATTAACCAATTAAAGTAGAAGTCCATCCGAAAACAAGAAACCCTGCATCTACAGAGATCAGGGCCGGACTGGCCTACCGGGACACCGGGAAGTTTCCTGGTAGGCTGTCTGCACCTAGTACCCCTGGGGTCGCTTTTGGCTCTGAGCTTGGCTGGCTGACTGTGTCAGCAAGATACAGAGCAGCGGCGGCCGCTGCCGCACTACACGATGGCTGTGTGTGCCGCCTCCTCCGATCCGGTGCCGGCGCACCGCCCACAGAACTAAAGAGTGATATGCCTCTGTGTGCCTGAGGGGAGGAGCAGGAGAACGCCGTGCTGCTCGATTTTCCCTTTGTGACTGGTCCCGTGTGGCGCCAGCACCGCCCACTAATCTGCACGAGGAGAATAGGAGAAGTGAACGGCCCGTGCAGCTGCAGCACAGGAATTAAGGTACAAAAAAAAAATCTCTCTCTCTCTCTCTCTCTCTCTCTCTCTCTCTCTCTCTCCTCTCTCTCTCTCTCCTTTTTTGTGACAGTCACATTTGTCTGCAGTTTGGTCTTCAGGGAGGTGTACAAGTTCATGTTTTGTTCAAATGCCAGATTATCGTGGAAAAGCTGTATACCATCAAACGCAGCCACTGTACCCATAAATTGCCAGCACTGTGCCAAACGCAGCCACTGTACCTATAAATTGCCAGCACTGTGCCAAACGCAGCCACTGTACCCATAAATTGCCATCACTGTGCCCATCAAACGCAGCCACTGTGCCCAATAAACGCAGCCACTGTACCCATAAATTGCCACCACTGTGCCATCAAACGCAGCCACTGTACCCATAAATTGCCGCCACTGTGCCCATCAAACACAGCCACTGTGCCATCAAACGCAGCCACTGTACCCATAAATTGCCACCACTGTGCCAAACACAGCCACTGTACCCATAAATTGCCGCCACTGTGCCCATTAAGCGCAGCCACTTTGCCAATAAATACCGCCACTGTGCCATCAAACGCAGCCACTGTGCCATCTAGTAAGGGGAATTGGCGCTGTTCTGCTATAAGTGCATTAAATGTGGTTCCTATAAAAATACATATATAAAAAACATCTATAAAAATGAATTGTATGTAAGTGCAACAGATGTGCTCTTAAAAACTATAATTCGATGCAGAAAAGCTCCACCAACCAATGCTATACAATAAAGTGCAATGTGCTGAAAAAAAAAATATATATATATATATATATGTATATATATATATGTACCCAAAAATTAAAATCTGTAAACACTCCAAGTAAGTACATATATATATATATATATATATATATATTGTTTACAGATTTTAATTTTTGGGTACATATATATATATATTTTTTTTTTTTTTTTCAGCACATTGCACCTTATTGTATAGCATTGGTTGGTGGAGCTTTTCTGCACTGAATTATAGTTTTTAAGAGCACATCTGTTGCACTTACATACAATTCATTTTTATAGATGTTTTTTATATATGTATTTTTATAGGAACCACATTTAATGCACTTATAGCAGAACAGCACCAATTCCCCTTTCTTAGGATATTTGATGATTTGAATTTCACCTAGGTGATATTCTGTATAGGGGGGCTGCAGTTCTCTCTTTTCCCCTTTTTTTCCTAAGCGCAGAACTATTGTTATTCATATTCGTTATTCACTGTGCCGTCAAGTGCAGCCACTGTACCCATAAATTGCCGCTACTGTGCCCATTAAACGCAGCCACTGTGCCATCAAGCGCAGCCACTGTGCCATCAAGCGCAGCCACTGTACCCATTAAACGCAGCCACTGTGCCATCAAACGCAGCCACTGTGCCAGCAAACGCAGCCACTTTACCCATAAATTGCAGCCACTGTGCCCATAAATTACCGCCACTGTACCATCAAACGCAGCCACTGTACCCATCAATTGCAGCCACTGTGCCCATTAAAGGCAGCCACTGTGCCATCAAGCGCAGCCACTGTACCCATAAATTGTCACCACTGTGCCCATTAAACACAGCCACTGTGCCCATAAATTGCCACCACTGTGCCCATCAAACACAGCCACTGTGTCATCAAACGCAGCCACTGTACCCATCAATTGCAGCCAAATGTGCTTTAAAATGCATGGTTTTCCATTTTATGAACAAGAAAATAATGACGTTATGGTGTTGGGCTGGTATAATAATGCTATGAGGCTGGTATGACATTTTTTCCAGGGCTGGTGTTCATTCCCAGTCCGGCCCTGACAGAGATCCATGCTCTAACACTAACCTATCTAACCATGTAAAGAAGAAATGAGTATACATGCCTTTTCTGCAGCCGATCAGACCTGATCCCACGCTGAGCTGTCAGCTGCGGCTTCTCTGTGTGGGCGGGTGCAGAGGACATGTCCGAAAATGGAAGCCCCATAATAGGTCTATGGGTGACGTCACTTTCCATCATTTCACAGCCATTGTCACCGCTGGAGATCGGGTCAGCTTAAGAAAAGGTATACTGATTTCTTCTTTACAGCTAGGCTACATAGATTAGTGTTAGATCGTGGATGTCTGTAGATGCAGGGATGTCTGTAGATGCAGGGATTTTAGTGTTAGGGTGGACTTGCACTTTAAGTCTGCTGCACCCAGGGGGTTGAGGGAATTGAATTAATTGATAACATCACCAAAGTTTAAATGGTCCTTTAAGGAAGAAGGTAGAAAGTTTTAGCTTTTTGAAAAAAATCTGCAGTTATTGCAAAATAAAAAATCTTCCAGAGTTTTGTATTATAGTGTGATGGATTATGATAAATGCATTATGCATTATGTAAACTAACAATCAACATCCTAGAATCCATTCCTCAAACACATTTGAAAATATAAATACATTACTTGTCATTTTATCTACAATCTCTAGAACTCAGCTTACATGTTAGTAGTTTTTTCATGCAAAAAAAACAAAGAATTCTTGAAATGTGACATATAACTTGACACCTTCGGATTTACAGGAACTAACTTAGACGATAAAATGTTAAGGTTAGGGCATTCATTTTGCAGGCCCTTTATATTTGACTCCCTTACATTTGCTTTCTTCAACCATTTTTGAACTGCCATACATGTAAAGTGATTGTAAATGATCACCTTGTAAAATAACCAATTAAGTTTAAAATAGAAATGAAAGGCAAAACATTTTTGCATAGATATTAAAAAAAAACATAAATACTGTTCTCAGCTGCATAAGAGCTGGGGAGAGGAGAAGCAGAAGCAGCACACTGAGCTTGCCAGTGAATGGCTGTGCACCGGGGGGGGTGTCAAGACAAGTCTGATCATTGTACACGCTCCCGGCATAGGTAGAGAACTGACCACAGTGTGCTCCTCTGCTTAGTGTGGTCAGTTTTTAATAGGAATGCAAGGGGACTAGCAGGAACACCAGGGATTTCAAATAAAGGAAGCAATACAAAGAGAACAGGATACTTTCTCATACAAGTACATGGTACAACAGCCACATATCAAGAATATGAAGTGTTGAGGTAACAAACGCTTTAAATACAGTGAAGTGGTGAACAGTTATTTACCCAGTGCCATTTATGAACTGTTTCTACTTTTTGGGGGTTGACCTGGCTTTATTTTTTTAAACAGATAGTAAAGAAAACAGTTTATTTATTTTTTCTTCTTGGGCTCTTTTAGACAGGTCCTCAGCTTACTGCCCTCTAAAAAGCGATTCCTGTTTAGGGATGAGCCGAACACCCCCCCCCCCCCCCGGTTCGGTTCACACCAGAACAATGCGAACAGGCAAAAAATTTGTGCGAACACCATTAAAGTCTATGGGACACGAACGTGAAAAATCAAGTGTTCATTTTAAAGGCTTATATACAAGTTATTGCCATGAAAAGTGTTTGGGGACCCGGCTCCTTCCCCAGGGGACATATATCAATGCAAAAATAAGTTTTTAAAAGGGCCGCTTTTTCAGGAGCAGTGATTTTAATAATGCTTAAAGTGAAACAATAAAAATGAAATATTCCTTTAAATATCATGCCTGGGGGGTCCCCTTAGTCTGCCTGTAAAGTGGCACATCTTTCTGATGTGTTTTACTGTGCCGCAGAAAAATTTAATTTCTAAAAGGAAAAAATGTCATTCAAACTTGCTCGCGGCTGCAATGTATTGCCGGATCCCAGCAATATAGATAAAAATCAGTCTGGGTCCCCCCAGTCCATACCAGGCCCTTCGGGTCTGGTATGGATATTAAGGGGAACTTAGTGAGCGAGCGCCCCCCCCCCCCCTTCTGAACCATACCAGGCTGCTTGCCCTCAACATGAGGAGGGTGCTTTGGGGTCCCCACCAAATCACTTTGTGCCCATGTTGATGGGGACAAGGGCCTTGTCCCCACAACCCAGGCCATTGTGCATTATGATCATAAACAGCATGATAAAGCGTATAACCCTGCTATGTTTATGAATGCTGATAGAGATATTGATGGTACATTTCCTTATTTTGGTGATGTGTTCACTAATAATGAGGAAGGGGGGATGTCTCCCTTGGCAACCAGCTGAGCCACAGTGTTGTCCATTGAAATCTCTGGGGGTCTCCATATGTTGGAGCCAGAGTTTGTCCAGGACAGCCCTGATATTGCTCTGGTTGAACAGACTGGGTCTGCACCATGCTGTGAGAGTGTGTGGGAGCAGTCCACTCACACTATGTGTAAACCAGTTGGTAAGAGGTTAAATCAACCAGCCAAAGCTGAAAGTACACAGCTGAGTGTGTTAGCGCCCCCAGGGCAAGCTGGCCAAAATGGTGTATTGCAGCCTGCTTTGATGGATGATGCATTATCTAAGAGTGAAAGCACGTTGTCAAAATGTGGTTTATATAACATGGACAAAGGTACTGTTTGCACTGCAGAATCCCAGGTGCCTCCTAGAGCAGATGATGAGGTGCTGCAGAGCACTCAGAATGAACGCACAATGGATTGTGACAGTTACAACAACTGCTATACCAGACAGGGAGACTGCAGAGCGGCCGATGGTTGAAGGTGCGTTGGTCCCTGCAAGGGTTGTTTCCCTCCAGTCAGAAGGACCAGACCAGGGCGCAGGTATGGCAGATGTGTTGTCCACAGCCCAGCCGCTGAATGTCAAGTGTCAAGGTGACAATGTAATGAATGTTGACTTGCAGAGGCTTATTGGTGAGTTAGAGGGCATGAATGGGAGACATGCGTCTGACAGTGTTTCAGAGGAGCGTCAGGCTGTGATGGGTACTTCCAGTGCGGTGGAGGCCCCCTTAAATGTCTCGGCCTCTCAAGCTGCAGTGAATGAGCCCCTGCATGTCTCTAATAAAGGAAAGGTCCCTAAAATGGTCCTAAATATTGATGTGGAGTGTATTAAAATGACGAGTATGCTATTGGAACTGCTTGAACTGGTGAAGACACATTCCTTGTATACCTGGGTGCCTCCATTACAGTCGGATGTGGTGGTGCTGCGTGGTACCAATAGATGGAGCCAGGTAGTACAACCTGTGCCGGTTAACATTAAGAACCAGTGGAACTGGTTGGTACCGTGCTTTCTAATAGTGTGGCAAGTGATCTACCGATTTCCTGTGAGGGTGCTTCCGGATACGGTTCAGTATGGAAGGCACTCTGGGGGGCTGCTGGAGAAATCAGAGGTCTCTCCGCCTGATTTGGTGATGGACATGTCTGCTAGTGCGGTCTGAGGTGCGGCTGAGCAGGGATTAGTAAATGGTGGGGATACTCCCTCACCCGGCAAAAGCAGAGATTCTGTCTGTCACTTGCAAAGAGGTACAAGTTGAAGTACCCGGAGATGCTCTAAAATCTAGTACGGAAAGAAACAAAAATTGTGACATAGAAAAGTGTGAGCTGGCAAAGATTGATGCTGCTAACAATGGGTCATGCGTTGCTCAATGTCAGTTGTTGGGACAACTGCCCATATAGATTTAGTCAACCGGTGAAGTGAAGCCTTGTGAAGGTCCCATAAGGGATAGCTGCTCACCTGTGTGTTGTCCCTCATTGGGCCTGGCCCTAATAAACCCTGAACAAGAAAGAACGAACGGTATTGGTAATTGGAGAAATGGTGATGTATTACTGAATGTTAATGAAAATAGCGGCCTTGATATGACCATGAATAATTTCTTGGAAAATGAGCGTGATACACAGATGTTGAGCTCTGGGGAGTTTGTGGTCAAGGGTAACAATGGGGAAAATGGGTACCAGCGAGGGAAAATGTGGTTCCTCATCAGGAGTAGTGTCAGGAGCAGGTTCCCTACAGAATCCGGAAACTGAGTTGAAAGGAAGTAGCAGGAAAGGCAGGGGGCCACTAGAAAAGAAATGTGAGTTCAGGAACCAGGAACCCAAGGACAGAGGGAGTAGGCTGAGGATACAGAACTGTAGGACCCCGCTGCAATCCAAGCTAGAGCGTGCCTGGAAACACAGCCAAAAAAAAGATTGGGCCTACACAGCGGACAGCTGGCCCAGAGGTGCCCCAATCAAGGATTTGGGCTAGTGTGTTCCGCCCCCTTCGGGTTCGAAACAAAGGGGGGGGGATATGTCACAGTAGGAGATGCTGTCACGGTAAAATTGGTAGTTTGGGGGACACAGGGTGTGCACGATTGCTTGGTGCAAGACTGCAGAGCATAGGTGTGGACTGGAAAAGACTGCTTTCACAGCTTTCTCCAGGTTTTCGTATTCCATAACGGGGCTCTGTAGTTTGGAGATTCCACAGTGTCATGGGTGGGATGGGATCTCCAACTCTGTGTCCAGATTTTGCAGATGACCAGCAGGGTGTGTCCTCAGGTGAGCACAGCCCTTATAATGAGTTTATGGGATTACCTCAGGGCTCCCAGTTGGAGACTGCTCCACACCAAGAGACAGGAGGTCTCCAGGAGTCAGAGGGGCTGAAGGAGGCAACCAGAATATGTGTGACTGCAAGAGGCAGTGAAATGGCCTGAAGACTAAGGCCAGAGCGGAGCTGTTGGCGCTAAAGTAAAGCCGTCTACACTGAAGGATCCAGTGGTCTGTGTGACCAGGATAAAGAGCAGAAGTACTGCTACAGAGAGCCAGGCGGGCTAGCATTTTCTGTTGTGTGTATTTGCTGGAGAATAACCCTTGCGTGGGAAACCGTTATGTTATTTTATTTGCTTTTTAATACAAATGGGCTACCATGCCCTAAAATACAGTTCCTGACTGGTTTGAAATCACTGGCAAAAGCATCTACTACGAGAGCTAAACAACCCCCAGCTTTACAATATATATATATACACACACACACACACACACTAAACTGCCTGCACGCCACTAACTAACCTGCCTCTAGCTAACTTCTCTTATTCATTATACTATATACGCCGGCTGCCGTGTAAGCAGCCTTATATAGTGTGGGGCGTGGACTTAGCCCCCTGAGCCATGATTGGCTAAAGGCACCCCGCCTCTGGCCAATCATGGCGCTCTCATTGCTTATCAGAGGGTGATGTAGCAGTGGTTAGCAGGCATTCATAAGGCTACCACTGCTTCCTGATGTCTGTTTGTTGCAGCGCAACCTCCTGTTCTTACTGCCCCCAAGCACTGTTATGAAAGAGCCCTCATATAGTAAAAAAATAAAAAATAGCGGTTATAAAAAAAATGGCCTGGTAAAGGAGTATTACAGACTGGACTGTTAAAAGCTAGAACAAGTAGCAGAAGCCAGAACAGACACAGATCAGGCACACACAATGGGCATATTATATTTTTTACATGACCCTCCCAGTAAAACAATTGTTGCCAGATGCCTTGAATATGGACAGGATGTTGAATATTAGGTTTTTTTGTCTGTGACGATCAAAGTACCCCCAACACATTCATGCTACTCATGACTGATGTATAACAGATGTGTTTAACTCCCCCATAAACTATATTACCCCACTCAAACAACTTCATTAACCGAGACCACACCATGCTCATGGGGTAACAAAGGCCGTAGCAGCCTACTTTATTTAACAAAATAATGAGTCAAATATCCAACATATAAAAACGTATAAGTAGAAAAAACATATCTGTTATAAACCTGTGAAAATCTAACGTTGGTCTGAGCAGGAAATTAGTAAACCTCTGTGTTAAAACCTTCTTGCACTGCAGTCCCTCTCAAATGTATTATCCCTGCCTCAAGCCGACAAGCTGGCTCAAAGACTACCCCTGACCGCAGTGCCCCATTCTCACTTCCCGGCTAACCTCCGTTAACCGGGAACCACCATCAGGACCCCTCCAACGATAGTCCCGATCTCATCCTTCTGATATCTTCTTTCCCTGCACAGACCAACGTCCGCCACCGCTACGACATCCTAGCGCCAGTACCTATGAAGAAAAAACAGAGAAAACACTTCCCGATCGACACAACCTCTATCCCTAGGGAGGGTGGGTGGGAACTTTCCCCCACGCTTTGGTGACTCATCCCAGGCGGGGGCCCCCTTATCAATATTCCTACAGCCCCTCCCCCTCGGCTCTATACTCACCACCCCTAATCAGGGAAGTTAATTCCCTGTTAACCCTGTCATGCCCGCCCTACGCTTATTTGCTTGTTTGCTATTGCTCCGGGCTTTCTTGACTGATGTATAACAGATGTGTTTAACTCCCCCATAAACTATATTACCCCACTCAAACAACTTCATTAACCGAGACCACACCATGCTCATGGGGTAACAAAGGCCGTAGCAGCCTACTTTATTTAACAAAATAATGAGTCAAATATCCAACATATAAAAACGTATAAGTAGAAAAAACATATCTGTTATAAACCTGTGAAAATCTAACGTTGGTCTGAGCAGGAAATTAGTAAACCTCTGTGTTAAAACCTTCTTGCACTGCAGTCCCTCTCAAATGTATTATCCCTGCCTCAAGCCGACAAGCTGGCTCAAAGACTACCCCTGACCGCAGTGCCCCATTCTCACTTCCCGGCTAACCTCCGTTAACCGGGAACCACCATCAGGACCCCTCCAACGATAGTCCCGATCTCATCCTTCTGATATCTTCTTTCCCTGCACAGACCAACGTCCGCCACAGCAGGCAAGGGTAATTCCCTTACCCTTGGATGCCCCTCCACACCCGAAGCGCTCGTTGTATACCATCCTGAAGGCCCAAAGCCCACATATCTATGCCTACCTCGTTTAAATGGACCCCATCTTTTTTCAAATATCTCCAGGTCTCAAATTCCAGCTCTAGGTGACGTATCGCCAGCCCTCCTTTCTGTACCACGAATTTGCTAACTGCCCTATTAATCTTTCTCCTGGCTCTATTAATACCTTCCACTGATCTGGCCATTCTCCATGTCCTACGCGCCACTATATCTGACCATACAATGACCATATCAGGAAATTGCTCCATCAAGCGGTCAATATCTGATTTGATGTCCCGTGTAATGTCCAACATGGACCTAATCCCCAAATCATTGCCGCCCACATGTAATACTAACACATCAGGCGGTCTGTCCCTAGCTGCAAAACGCTGCACCTCAGGAACCAAGCGGCTCCATAACATTCCCGGGACTCCAAACCATTTTATGTAGGCATCCTTTCTATCAAAACCCAACTGCCTACCCTCGTACCTCGCGTCCCCTCTCCGTGCCCCCCAGCAGACATAGGAATGGCCCATGATCCAAACCATCCCGGTCGCCGAACCTGAAATTAAAGAGGAAAAACAACATACACTATGGTACAACCATCATTTTTTTTTTTTTTTTTTTTAAAAAAACAAAAAACCATACCCGGGCAGACTGAAGAGTCCTACCCACTTGAATACCTCACAAACCTACCACCAGGTGGGGCCTAACGTAAGACCTGAACCTGTTCGACTCCCACCGCCCAATCCTTTTTACCGCCTCCATATCCATCCCTTGCCTTGCTGCTTCCGTCGCTGCCCCTATCCTGAATGAGTGGGATGAAAAGGCTTTGCCATCCAAACCCAACTGCTCCAAGCATTTTCTAAATATAGCCCCAAACTGAAAACGTGACAACGGCGTTCCGTCCTCGTGTACCAAAAACGCGCCTAGCCCCGCTGGGCGAACCCGTTTGAAAACCCTTACTGCTTCCAATGGGCATAAAGGCGAACCCGGAATTGGAAACACCTGAACCAGTTTTCCTTTACCTTCTTGATCCGTTTTTGATTTGTTAAACCACAAGGACAGCCTTCCCCCGCTGCACTCCACCTCCTGGCTCCCAATTCCCCCATGTACTTTCTTTGAAGGGCTGACCAGTTCCCCAATTCTAAATGCCCCAAAAAACGCCAACAAAACGCGACTGTAAATAATTTTATCTCAAATTCCGATGAACACACCTCCCGCAACTTGTCTACAATACCCTTGAGAATCTCAAATGTCACGGGCTTCCTGGTATCCTTCCGAATCACCGATCGCCTGTAACCTTTTACGGCCTGTCTCACCCAGAAATCTTTTGTAAAATCAGGCTGCCCCTGTAGTTTGAACAAGAAGGCTAAACCTGACAGTTGCGTATTCACTACAGATGCAGATACCCCCTCCTCCATTTTCCTGGCCACGTAGTATAAAACTAGTGAACGTCCTGCTTGTCCACTCGGATCCTCACCCACCTCTTGTACGAACGCCAACCACTCTTTCCAGACCCTCGTGTAAGCTGACCACGTAGACCCACTTACCGACCGCTTTATCCATCCCGTGATGATTCCAACGCTATCCCCCACAACCATTCGGGACAAGGCACTCCTTGTTGCTCCGCGTCCGGCGCCAACTCTCGGAACCTGTCCCACTGGAAGCGAGATAATGCGTCAGCTATCACATTTTCTACTCCTGGCAGGTGGACAGCGTGAATGAAAATATTCAGCTGTAAGCATCTCAGCACCAAATGTTGAAGTAATCTAATAACCGGCGGAGAAGACGCCGTGTTCTTATTGATTACCTGCACTACCCCCAAATTGTCCCCATGGAAACGCACCTTTAGATCCCTGAAAGATGCTCCCCATAATTCCACTGCAAGCACTACTGGGAATAGTTCCAACAGCACCAAATTCTTCGTGAAACCCGCTGCTATCCAGGACTGCGGCCAGGGGCCTGCACTCCATTGTCCCTGGAAGAAAGCTCCGAACCCTGAGGACCCCGCTGCGTCCGTAAAGAGCTCCAGGTCGAAGTTACTGACCGGTCCTGCCATCCACAGCGCTCTTCCATTGAATGACTCCAAAAAGGTATGCCATACCCTCAGGTCGTCCCTATGTGCTTTGACCAAGCGTACAAAATGTCTCGGGGACTTAATGCCACTCGTACTAGCTGCCAGACGACGACTGAACACCCTCCCCATAGGTAAAATGCGACAGGCAAAATTGAGCTTGCCTAACACCGATTGCAATACGCGCAATTGCACTTTTCGCAATCCAATTAGCCGCGCAACCTCTGTTTTCAGGTCTGCCAACTTTGCCGCCGGCAACCTACATTCCATGGCCACTGAATCCAGGACGATGCCTAGAAACGTAATCACCGTACAAGGTCCCTCAGTTTTGTCAGGCGCCAATGGAATGCCAAACCTGTCTGCTATGTGTTCCAGCGTTGCCAAGAGCACCGCGCAGATCCTCGACTCAGCTGGTCCTATGCATAGGAAGTCATCCAGGTAATGAATTATAGAATTCAAACCCGAAACCTCCCTTACCACCCACTCAACAAAAGAGCTGAATTGCTCAAATATCGCACATGATATAGAGCAACCCATCGGAAGGCATTGGTCGACATAGAACTCATCGTCCCATTGACATCCGAGCAACCTAAAACTTTCAGGATGCACTGGTAACAGCCTAAAAGCCGATTCAATATCAACCTTAGCCAACAGTGCCCCTTTTCCGTACCGGCGCACCCACCCTACGGCTGCATCAAATGACGTATACGTCACAGAGCACGCTTCCTGATCTATGGCGTCATTAACCGACCCCCCTTTTGGAAAGGACAGGTGATGGATGAGCCTGAATTTATTGGGTTCCTTTTTCGGTACTACCCCCAGTGGGGACACCACCAGATCAGCCAAAGGTGCCGACGAGAAAGGCCCCGCCATCCTTCCCATTGCAACCTCCTTACGTAGTTTTTCACTAACCACGTCCGGGTGTTGCAAAGCGGACCGGAGATTGGGTGGAACGGGAGGAACTACCGCCAGCGAACAGGGGATCCGGAAACCTACGGAGAAACCTTCTTCCAATAATGTTGCCGCTTTCTTATCCGGATACCTACCGAGAAACGGCCGCATCCTTCCCACTCTCACCGGAGTCCTCCCTCTTGTGTCCAGTTTCCCCTGAGCGGCCCTTAGCTTGTTTGAAGCATTTGGATGCTGAGTGGGCTCCATTGCACCCCGAACACTCATGCTTGAACCTACAAGAACTTCCGAACTTGCATGTTCCTGAGTTATACTGCCAGCACACCCCTTTTTTGTTCCCGGCCGACTGTCCCTGTGCTGAAGGTCCGCCGGCCCCCCCCTGAAAAAACTGGGTCGGTGCCCGCGCAGAGGTCATTAAACGCATCCATAGGCTTATATCCTTGTGGTCCCAGCGTAGCTCTTTTCGCACTGCCCTCCGTTGCCGAAACTGCTCATCATACCTCAGCCACGCAGTCCCACCATAAACTCTATACGCTTCCCCAATAGAATCCTGATAACAAAACAGCGCCGAACAATGTTCGGGTTGTTTTTCCCCAATGACACTTGCCATTATGGCGAACGCCTGCAGCCAATTGGTAAATGTACGCGGGATTAACCTATATCTCCTTTTCTCTTCATCCTCTTTTTTGGAATCATCAGGCTTTACTCTGTCTAAATTGAATTTTTCCAAAGGGAGTAGCGAAAAAATCTCCACATACTCACCTTTCCAAAGCTTTTCTCTGACCTCCTGCTTCAGATGAGCTCCTAACGGCCCTTCATAACACACATATACTTCGCATTTTGCTGCATCTGCAATTCTAATTATATCCTGCCTCGCCACCGTCTCACTGGCCACAGCCGTCTTACTTACCTCCGGAGCCACTACCGTATTTTCACCATCCTTGGCCGTCGCCGAGCCGGCCCCCGCGATCACCGGCGTTTCCGTACACCCCCCTGACCCTGCGCGTTCCCCCGAACCTGCTGCAGGTGGGACCCAAGCTGCTGCTGGCCCCACTACTGTGTTGCCTGCCTGCTCAAACTTACGTACTAGCTCTTTGATTCCTTCCAAGAAACCCAATAAGCCTGCAGCACCCAGGGGGTTCTCCCCCGTCCCTCCCCCTGATGTCCCTGGCCCAGACCCACTACTAGGCCCACTGCCCACTTGCAAATGTGTCTCAGGTGTAAGAGGTGCTGACTTACCGGGCTGCATAGGTGACGCCCCATCAGCCGATCGTCTGCCGACCACCTCTGCTGTCCTCCCCGAGCGGGGGGCTGCCTCTTCTTCTGACTCCGATTGTTCCTCCGAAAGGTTCAGCACCATGTCTTCCTCCTCTTCTGAAGAAAGCCTATCAGGCCCGCTGGCTGTTGCTGCTTCAGACATCCTCTCCCTCCTCTGCGCAGCGCGTCCGTGTGGCGACTTTTGGACAGCCTTACCAGGACCGGTGTGTGGAACCTCAGTCCTGGCGGCCTCCGCTCTGCCCCTTCTCTGCTCCCTCTGCTCCGGATCAGGCCGCTGTGGATCTCCTGCCGCTGGGGCCCGGGGATCCCGACTGCTTTGCTCCTCTGTGTGTGACCCCGTGCCGACTCTGGTAGCCTGGGGGAGGGGCCAGCGCGCGCGCTTTCGCCGGGTCTACTAGGCCGCGCTGAAGCCCTGTCCTTTCCCTGCCTCGCGCTGCCCGTTCTGAGCTCCCGGTCTGTGGTTCTTACCGGGCTGCTGCTGTTCGCCCGCGCCGTCCGTTTTGGGGGTGGGCCCGCTACTGACACTCCGCGGCTCCCCCCCGACTGCCGCTGAGACTCGCCGCGTTGCTCCGGCGAATACCGCTCCGGAGGTCTGGCCCTGCGGGCTCTAGTACCGCTCCTGCCCGCCAGCCCAGACGCTGTCTCTGTCCTCATGAGCGCTGTACCTAGCGCCGCCTGGAGCCACTCGGGACCCCGCACTGCTGCCTCCTCTCTGAGCTGGGCCAGAATTCTCTCCACCTCTGACATGATGCTTCTCTCACTGAACTTTCCCCCACGCTTTGGTGACTCATCCCAGGCGGGGGCCCCCTTATCAATATTCCTACAGCCCCTCCCCCTCGGCTCTATACTCACCACCCCTAATCAGGGAAGTTAATTCCCTGTTAACCCTGTCATGCCCGCCCTACGCTTATTTGCTTGTTTGCTATTGCTCTGGGCTTTCTTTCTTGCGGCACTCAGATACCATGTTTCATTTGCTTGCAAACTGGCTGTTAGTGTGCTGAAACATACATCCATCTTTAAAAGCTAGTCATTGATTGTTGGGTCATGTCGGAGGCCTTCAGCTGCCTTTGTGCTGTGCTGGACTGGTGGTGAGTCTTTGCAACTTTAACACCTTCCCACCCGGCCTATAGCAAAATGACTGCAGGGCAGAGCACTGTAGTTCTGGAAGGACGTCAAGTGACGTCTTCCTGAGAATGTGTCTTGCAGCGGCCCGCTCTGTCACTGACTGTGTCCCGTGATTGATCACAGCACCGACCCGCTGCCAGTGTCATGTGATCGCTGTGACCAATCACAGCAGATCACATGACTGTTGTAAACAATGGATGGCTTCCTTTCATGCCATCTATTGTATACAATTGTGTTGCTAACTGTGATTGGTCACAGTGAACAGATGGTGCAAACAGGTCAATCACAACCCATCTATACCATGTGATTAGCTTTGACCAATCACAGCTAATCATAACAAAAGACACTGAATGAACTAGTTTCATTCTGTAAAATCTTAACAAACACCTTGGACTGTCTACTTAGCAAAAAGGGGTAATTTTCCGGCCTCGAGAAATAAGATAGGCTGTCAGTACATCAGGATTCATCAATTTTCTGATACAGTAGATACCATAGTTTGTGGACTCTATAACTTTCCTACAGACTAAATAATATACACTCATTTGGGGTTTTTTTTACCAAAGAAATGCAGCAGAATACATTTTGACCTAAATTTATTTGCAAAATTTTATAAACAGAAAAGAAAAACTATTTTATTTTTCAAAATTTTCAGTCGTTTTTTGTTTATTAAGCAACAAATAAAATTCTATCAAAAGAAAGCTCCAGTTGTGTGAAAAAAATATGAACATTTCATATGAGTACAGTGTTGCATGACCGCGCAATTGTCATTCAAATTGACAGCTCTGAAAGCTGAAAATTGGCCTGGGCAGGAATGGGGTAAAAGTGTCCGGTATTGAAGTGGTTAACTAAAGCCCAACTCCAGGCAGAAATGAAGTGTAAATAGTGCATTGTGCCTCAGTTACCTTACTCCTCAGCCTGGATTCTGAACACCTCTTCCTA
Source organism: Lithobates clamitans (assembly GCA_037952925.1). Classification (NCBI taxonomy): domain Eukaryota; kingdom Metazoa; phylum Chordata; class Amphibia; order Anura; family Ranidae; genus Lithobates; species Lithobates clamitans. Next base: position 62,973 of record JBBGZY010000871.1, read on the forward strand.
AGCCATCCTGCAGAGTAACGGATCAAAGCCACAGCTTCCTCTATGAGCCAAGTGCATTTCCCACCCTGTGCTCCAGACATTTGTCCCTGCTCAATATCTTATTGGGCACCGGTGTCCTCGCCTCCCCCTTGAGCTCTCCTGCCTCTGGAGAGAGGATCCGACCAATGGAAGTGTCACCCCGCTAACAGGAGGTGTAGACACCATGCAGGCAGTGATGTAGACACCCAAAGAAGGACCCCAGAAAGTAAACAGAAGGACAGAGGAGGATGGTCATTGACTGTGGTATTAGATAAACAAAATGGGCATTTGGGTATTTAATTAGAGGGGGGTGCTAACATCTGTATTTTAAATCAGTGTGTATTGTTAAAGCGGGGTTCCACCCAAATTTTGAACAATATCTGTATGTATTCTCTTCCTTGCCTAGATGCTGACATGCCGTTTAAAAAAATTGAAATCGCCGTAATTACCTTTTATTTTTCTATTCTTCTTTGCACTTCCTGGTTCTCCTCCCGTGGGAGTAGGCGTGTTTCTAGCCTCTCCCAGACTCCTGGGAGCTAGTCTCAGGCTTCCCAGGATGCCACTGAGCATGTGCGGGAACGAGCTGTGAATGCTGGGAGCACAGCATTCACCACATCCAGGAAATAAATGCTTGTGGGCTTCAAATGCCCACAATGAAGATGGAAACCGCCTGCAGTGAATAATATAAGTTATTCTTTCCGACGAAATCTGACACAGGCGGACATATTACACACAATATGTGAGTATGTAATGCTGAGAAGAAAAGTTTGTGAATGAACTAAAAAAAAAAAAAAAAAAACGATAGATAGGTGGATCCCCGCTTTAACAATGTACCTTTTTCCTATGCGCCTTCAATAAAAACATATCCATGTGACATACAGTCATATCCTCGCTCATAGTCATTGTTTTCTTTTATTGTCATTCTTATTTCCTGTGGTGGGGACCGGATACATTTGCCTTCTCCTTATTTGCACAGGGCACGGTCCCCCCTCCCCCACCCCGTCCCTCCTCAGTGTTGGATATAAACACGTCCGAGACCCAAACAACCCATGGGCCTTGCTCTGTTCCCCAGCCGGGTCTCTTACTTCCAGATTGGAGCAGAAAGAGGACTGCTAATGTGGACAGGCTGGAGCTCTCATACTGACTGGTAAAATCAGCATGTATTGAACCGATCAATTTTACATATATCAGGTTCTTCAAACAGTTTTAAAACACAAATGCAAACATTTATTATATTGCAGCTTACCAATTCATAGATGTGATGGCTGCATTTGTTTTCTTTTTTAGGCTTTCTTTCTTCATCTTCATCACCTTTTATCTGATTCACCCAGCAAGTCTGTTCTTTTTCTAAAGAACAACCTCTCTTCCGGATATATCAGTTTACAGGGATGGGACTAACCATTCAACACTGACAGGGGTGCTTACAATGATCAGCTTCTATTTTTTTTAAAAACCTTTTTATTTAATGGGCGCCTCTGCCATAGTTGCCATTATTGTAAAAAAAAAATGTGGGACACTTTTGTGGCTGTAGGCGGAGCCGTACAATAATTAGGGGGCGGGGCATTCACTTGTAGGCGTGGCTTAGGGAAAAATATACAAGTGTGGTGAAAAATGGGCGTGGTTTATGCAACATAATGCGCGTGGCTTAAATGGGCGTGGCTCAAGAGGGTGTGGTTAGAGTCTGAGATGAATGAGGGAGAGAGGGGGAGAGGGATTGGAGGGGGAGAGGGATTAGAGGGGGAGAGGGGGAAAGGGGGAGAGGGAAATGACAGCAGCCCCAGATCCTACACAATAAAAATATGTGTATTCTAGAAAGTTTAACAATCAGCAGATAAAGACACTCCAAACACCTGGTGTTAGCACTTCAATCATCCCGGCACCATGGTTGTTATGGTGTCAGGATGATTGAAGTGCATTATTTCTATTATTACATTGTAATATAAAATGAAATCATTCAACTCACCATAATGCAGAATCAGTAGGATCCCTGATCGTGTCCCCTGCCATGTCGCCTGCCACCTGCCGTCTATCCTTGCTTCAGATGTCCCAGCAGAGTCCGTCCTTGCATCAGGTGCCCCCAGCGAAGCTCCGCTTACATCAGATGTCCTCAGCGGAGCCCCCCTCACACCAGGAGTCCCCGGCGGAGCCCCCTCTCACACCAGGAGTCCCCAGGGGAGCCCCCCCTCACACCAGGAGTCCCCGGCGGAGCCCTCCCTCACACCAGGGGTCCCCGGCGGAGCCCCCCTCACACCAGGAGTCCCCAGCAAAGCCCCCCCTCACACCAGAAGTCCCCGGCGGAGCCCCCCCTCACACCAGGAGTCCCCGGCGGAGCCCCCCCTCACACCAGGAGTCCCCGGCAGAGCCCCCCCTCACACCAGGAGTCCCCGGTGGAGCCCCCCCTCACACCAGGAGTCCCCAGCGGAGCCCCCCTCACACCAGGAGTCCCCGGCGAAGCTCCCCCTCACACCAGGAGTCCCCGGCGGAGCCCCCCCTCACACCAGGAGTCCCCGGCGGAGCCCCCCTCACACCAGGAGTCCCCGGCAGAGCCCCGCCTCACACCAGGAGTCCCCGGCGGAGCCCCCCCTCACACCAGGAGTCCCCGGCGGAGCCCCCCTCACACCAGGAGTCCCCGGCGAAGCTCCCCCTCACATCAGGGGTCCCCGGCAAAGCCCCCCCTCACATCAGGTGTCCCCGGCGAAGCCCCCCTCACATCAGGTGTCCCCAGTGGAGCCCCCCTCACATCAGGTGTCCCCGGCGGACCCCCCCTCACATTAGGTGTCCCCATGGGAGCCCCCCATCACATCAGGTGTCCCCGGCGGACCCCCCCCCTCACATCAGGTGTGCCCAGTGGAGCCCCCCTTGCATCAGGTGTCCCCAGTGGCATACCCAGCCATACTCTGCCATACCCAGTCATACTCGGCGATACCCTGCGATACCCTGCCATACTCAGCCATACCCAGCCATGCTCAGCCATACTCGGCCATACTCGGCCTCTGTATGTGGCCAGGCTGTGGAAGTCTCATACGTGGTATCGCCATACTCAGGAGGAGTAGGAGAATCTATTTTGGGGTGTCATTTTTGGTATGTACATGCTATGTGTTAGAAATATTGCATAAATGGACAACTTTGTGTTAAAAAAAAAGTGCGTTTTAACCACTTCCTGCCCGCCGTCATATGACGTCCTTGTCTTTGTGCGGGGATATCTGAATGATGCCTGCAGCTACAGGCATCATTCAGATATCAGCTTTTTCAGCCGGCGATTCCCTACACCATAGGAATGATCATAGTGGCTGTTCCATTGCTTGATCGTTCTTACAGGAGGCGAGAGGACGAGAGGAGGTCATATGACGTCCTTGTCTTTGTGCGGGGATATCTGAATGATGCCTGCAGCTACAGGCATCATTCAGATATCAGCTTTTTCAGCCGGCGATTCCCTACACCATAGGAATGATCATAGTGGCTGTTCCATTGCTTGATCGTTCTTACAGGAGGCGAGAGGGGACATCCCCCCCTCCCGCCACCCTCTGGTGCTTCTACCGACTCACCGCTATGATCGAAGCCAGGATCATTTTTTTTTTATTTCAGGCTTTCCAGCCTAGAGGTGAGATGTGGGGTCTTATTGACCCCAAATCTCACTGTAAAGAGGACCTGTCATGCCATATTCCTATTACAAGGGATGTTTACATTCCTTGTAATAGGAATAAAAGTGATCAAAAAATAATTTTTTTGGAAAAAAGTGTCAAACTAAAATAAAGTAAAATGAACAATAATTATTTTTTTTTTAAAGCGCCCCTGTCCCCGTGTGCTCGCCCGCAGAAGCGAACGCATACGTAAGTCCCGCCCACATATGAAAACGGTGTTCAAACCACACATGTGAGGTATCGCTGCGAACGCTAGAGTGAGAGCAATAATTTTGGCCCTAGACCTCCTCTGTAACTCAAAACATGTAACCAGTAAAAAATTTTAAAGCGTCGTCTATGGGGTTTTTAAGTAGCGAAGTTTGGCGCCATTCCACGAGCGTGTGCAATTTTGAAGGGTGACATGTTAGGTATCTATTTACTCAGCATAACTTCATCTTTCACATTATGCAAAAACATTGGGCTAACTTTACTGTTTTGTTTTTTCCAAAAATTGCTGCGCAAATACCGTGCGAGATAAAAAGTTGCAACGACCGCCATTGTATTTTCTAGGGTCTTTGCTAAAAAAACATATATAATGTTTTGGGGTTCTATGTAATTTTCTAGCAAATAAATGATGATTTTTACATGTAGGAGAGAAATGTCAGAATTGGCCTGGGTGCTCCAGAACGCCTGAAGGTGCTCCCTGCATGTTGGGCCTCTGTATGTGGCCACGCTGTGTAAAAGTCTCACACGTGGTATCGCCGTACTCGGGAGTAATAGCAGAATGTGTTTTGGGGTGTAATTTGTTGTACGCATATGCGGTGTGTGAGAAATAACCTGCTAATATGACAATTTTGTGAAAAAAAAAATAAAAAAAAATCTTGATATTGCAAAGAGGGAAAAAATGACAACTTCATGCAGGTTGTGTCTAGCTGCTCTGTGCAATCTACAGGGGTGTCTGCCTCCCTCCTCACTGCACACCATCCCACAGTTTTCATGTCCTTTCATGGTGAATGAACATACTTCTACCACATGTGATGACATCTTACGCGGAGAGTCTGAGGTGCCCCTTTAGCTTTGAAAGACCCGAGGCTGGGGTTAAGAGTAACAGGCATGCATGATCTCCTTAAACAAGAGATCTAAGGAGCTGGTAAGTGGCAGTATTTTCGTGGGTGGAGGCACTCTCTTATTGCACCCCATCACACCCCTCCGAGTGTTGAAATTGCATGTCTTTGCTAACAGGAAGATTGCAAAGCCACCTTCTATACATTTGCTTAATAAGTGGGCTTTTTTCAACTAGCCCATCTGAGTGGACTTGATTTTGTTACGTGTGCATCCTGCTATGTACCCTATTTTCACAATTCTTTGCACTTATCACTGGTGACAACATAAATGCTGATGTGATACTATAGAGCTCTGTACAGAGGCCTCACTTTCATTCACAAACTGAACCATAGTAAACATAGTTTACTCTGCTTTAGTTATGAATGGACAGAGTCGGTGATTGGTACAGATCACTGACTCTTTTTATTCAGACAAGGAAGGGGTTGGTAAAGAACACATTTACAGGCCCCTTTCCTGCTCCCCATCCTGACAGCATCCCCCTGGGCAGCACTGCAGGGGGGCCAGGAGAGAGTACAGGAGCCTAGAGAGACCCCAGTAGCCAGGGTGAGCACAGGGGCAGGAGAGACACCACAGGAAATGGAGAGAGCATGGGTGGGAGCAGTGCCAGCTTAATAGCATCATGAGCCCTGAGAAAATGCACTGGGGCCCCTACCAGGTAGCTGGTGATCTGCGTTATGTGGTGCACAGTATGTGGCGGGCAGGAGGGCACAGTATGGGGCAAGCAGGAGGGCACAGTATGTGGCGGGCAGGAGAGCACAGTATGTGGTGGGCAGGAGGGCACAGTATGTGGTGGGCAGGAGGGCACAGTATGGCTGCAAGCAGGGGGGTACAGTATGTGGTGGGCAGGAGGGCACAGTATGTAGCGTGCATGAGGGCACAGTATGGCGGCAAGCAGGAGGGCACAGTATGTGGTGGGCAGAAGGACACAGTATGGGGGCAGGCAGAAGGGCACAGTAAGGGGGCAAGCAGGAGTGCAGAGTATGTGATGGGCAGGAGGGCACAGTACAGGAGCAGGCAGGAGGGCACAAGTTATGATGGGCAGGAGGGCACAGTATGAGGGCAGGCAAGAAGGCACAGTATGTGGTGGGCAGGAGGGCACAGTATGGGGGAAGGCACGGTATGGGGGCAAGCAGGAGGGCACAGTATGGGGGCAAGCAGGAGGGCAAGGTATGTGATGGGCATGAGGGCACAGTATAGGGCCAGGCAGGAGGGGCCATTATGTGATGGGCAGGAGAGCACAGCAAGGGGGCAATCAGGAGGGCACAGTAGGGGGGCAAGCAGGAGGGCACAGTATGTGGCGGGCAGGAGGGCAAAGTATCGGGGCAGACAGGAGGGTACAGCATGTGATGGACAGGAGGGCACAATACGTGGGCAGAGTATGTGATGGGCAGGAGGGCACAGTAAAGGGGGGGTCAGGAGGACACTGTATAGGGTGCAGCAATGTATATTACAGTACTGTTCTGACAGGAGGGGAAAGAGCATAGCAGTGCCTACACTTCCTCCCAGCTCTGTTCTCTATGCAGCTGTCACTTCTGTACAAACTTTACTGTTCACTTTAGGATTTCACCCCCCAACTGTTCTGGACTAGAGTAAATTAGCCCAAAGTACATAAGAGGAGCACTATAGTCTTCTTCTACCTCTATGTAACACAGAAACATGAAAGTAAAAAAGCAGACTGCTATGTACATACACACAGACAGTCTCCTGCTCAGGCACTGTGTCCCTCTGATGACCTTATCCCAGGGGAACTGTCAAACAGGAAAACTGTTAGAAATAAAGAGCTCTTTGACCTGGAAAGGGCATATAGTCAGGCATACCGTCAGGGCCATCTTTAATAATAATTGGACCCTGGACAAAAATTTTCTTGGGCCCCCTCCATGCAGTTTCGCTCTCCACCTGCTCTGAGACATACAATAAATCGCAGCTAGACTCAAAATCCGTTTACTGAATCGGATCAGGCAGCGATTGGTTGCCAGAGGTTACAGTGTATCATTACCACTCACTGACTGGTTGCTAGAGGTCACAGCACATTATGGCTCACTGATTAGTTGCTAGAGGTTACAGCACATGATTTCTGCTTGTTGATTGGTTTCTAGAGGTTACTGCACATCATTACTGCTTACTGATTGGTTGCTAGAGGTTACAGCACATCATCTCCTCACTGCCTGCACACCATGGACTGGGGAGGCGAGGGGACCCATTAATAGACAGAAAACTCCTAGGGATCCTAGGACTCCTGGGATCAGTGGCAGTGCTGGGGGAAGGGTGTGACCAATGGATGTTTTTTTTTTTGCTGACTACCAATATAAAGAGGAGTTTCAACACTGGCCATGTAATATGGGTTTACACTGACCACTAATGTAATAGGGGTTTACACTGACCATTAATGTAATAGATGCATTCACATAACCACCAATGTAAGGAGGGATTTACACTGATCACCAATGTAAGGAGGACACTGACACTGGCCACTAGTGTGAATGAAAGATTCTACACCAAGCAGCAATGTAATGAGAAGATTTACACTGACCACCAATGTAACAGACATTTAGCCTGCGTTCACATTTGTGTGTATTGCATCTGCTGACACGTACCTTGGCACCGTGTGATTTTGAAAAAGGGTTTGAGACTTTCTTTCACATCTGTAGCACATAGAGCAGCCCATTTAAATGAATTGGCTGCCCTATACATGACCTACATCTTTATCCACCCTGTCAATACACCTTTGCATCCTAAAACCCATTCTAACCTCTGCACCCCAAACCTCCACCATCCGCTCAACTTCAATCCCCTTCCCGTTTAACTCTACCTGCCTCTTCTGCTCATTTTTGCACCCACCTTCCTTACCTATATACATCCCTTCCTTGCTCACCTATGCATCCCAAACTGTAAATCCTTCTCTGCCTACCTCTGCACACCCCACACTACCCTCCCCCCCACACACACTAATTTGCTTACCTTTGCAGAACAGGCTAATGTTAGGCTTAATGACCACAGTTGTAGGTAGAACTTTCATGCCCCTTTATCTCCCCAGTAGGCAGCATTCAGTATAGGTGATGGTGGATATGACCTCAGGGGGGCATGATATACATATGAATACTGCCCCTATTTACATATGAATGCTGCCGGTCCGCCACTAATTACATATCAATGCCAGTGTTTACATGTAAACACAGGGTCTGCAGGTGAGTCATCTGTACACAACAATAGGACAGAGCTGGGCAGCATGGGTAACAGAACTACACACTGAGATATCAAGACACAGCACGGGACTAAAACTTCAAGGGACGAAGGAATTTAAACTGGGATAGTTGGCAAGTATGAGGCAACTGCTTTGGGCCAACAAAGACAAGGGCCCAGGGCAGCTGCCCCTTTTGCCCTGCCTTAAAGACAGCCCTGCTTACTGTGTCCATCAGGAATCCTGCATGCAGCTCCAGGTGCTCTGCTCTCATGCTTCTGTGGGGAAGGAGGAACAACACATACATGCAGGGTGGAGAGTGGACACCTCTCAGTGTGCACTGTATTTTGGAGTGTGTGTGGCCACTCAAGCTCAGCTGATATGGGACAGCTGGCGGTGGAACTGCACACATGGAGTTGGTGTAGCTTCTATTCCTGACTGCTACCCCCGTGTTCACGAATTTTGGAAGAGTTTCAGAGTGCCGGAAACTGCAGGTGCCCCCCGATGCACATAGGGCTCCTGGGCACTGCCTGGACGGGGGAGAGAAGGAAACTGCATAGGAAGAGCAGCGGGGGCAACTGCATACAGAGGAACCAATCCTCTCTATCTTCCTCCTGCAGCCACTAAATGCTTCTTCTCCTCTCCCTCACGCATTTAGCGGCTGCAGGAGGAAGATAGAGAGGATTGGTTCCTCTCTATGCAGCCGCCCCTGCTGCTCTTCCTACCCAATTGTAAAGGGGGCTGTACGGGCCCCCTGGAGCAAGGGGGCCTGGTCGCAACTGTGACTCTTGCGACCCCTGTAGCTACGCCCCTGACAGGAAGTGTGTTATTGGCAGGATCCCCAGATAAACAAACATCTAAGGCCTGGCCATCTGAAATATATTACTTTATTATTAGTATAGCACCCTGGTGTTTCGGCAGGGTTGCTAACAAATTTAGTTTGCCAGGTAGTAATTGTCCTGGCTAATTATTAGGGGATCCACTGACCCCCCCCCCCCCCAATACTGGAATTTCTGAACCTTTTCTCTTCTGTCACTAGGTGGCATTGTGGCTGGTGACATTAGATCGACAAGGGCATAGCAAGGACAGATCATAAATGGATGGGGTGTCTCAGCCAATAGGGAGGGGCTTCTTTAGTCCCTTGGCCTTCTGGGAGAGCCTATTTATTTGGGTGGAGTCAGGTGATCAGGGGTCTGTGCCACCTGGACGGCTGTCTAGGTGGACGTGTGTTATGTTGTCCTGGGCTGCTAGGCCAGAAGCCAGAGGCCTATCCCAGGGACACCTAGCTGCAAGGCTGCCTTAGGCCTATTAAGGAGCAGGAGAAGCAGCGTAGGGTTGGGACTGCAGGATTGGAGTCCAACCAAGTTGTGAAGGTTCAGCCAGACGGGGAACCAGTTGTGGTCGGAGGTAAAGGGGAAGCAGTCACCACTAAGGGACCATCCACTTTATACATACATACTGAGCAAAATGATAAAATTATAAACGCAACACTTTTGTGTTTGCCTCCTATTTATCATGAGCTGAACTCAAAGATCTATGACAGCGTGTTCCAGTTCCTGCCAATATCCAGCAACCCCGCACAGCCATTGAAGAGGAATGGACCAACATTTGACAGGCCAAAATCAACAACCTGATAAACTCTATGCGAAGGTGATGTGCTGCATTGCGTGAAGCAAATGGTGGTCACACCAGATACTGACTGGTTTTCGGACCCCCCCCCCTCCCCAATACAGTAAAATAGCACATTATACAGTGGCCTTTTATTGTGGCCAGCCTAATGCAGCGTACACACGGGCGGACTTTTCGACCGGACTGGTCCGACGGTCTATCCGACGGACTTTCGGTGGACTTCCGACAGACTTTCCCAACGAACGGACTTGCCTACACATGATCACAGCAAAGTCCAATGGATTCGTACATGATGACGTACGACCAGACTAAAATAAGGAAGTTGATAGCCAGTAGCCAATAGCTGCCCTAGTGTCAGTTTTTGTCGGACTAGAATACAGACGAGCGGACTTTTCGACCGGACTCAAGTCCGTTGGAAAGATTTGAAACATGTTCCAAATCTAAAGTCCGTCAGATTTTCGACCGAAAAAGTCCGCTGCATGTCCGATGAAGCCCACTCATGGTCGGAGTCCGGACGAAAAATCTGCTCGTGTGTATGTATATATATATATATATATATATATATATATATATACACACACACGCACAGTATCTCACAATAGTGAGTAAACCCCTCAAATTTTTGTAAATATTTTATTATATCTTTCCATGTGACAACACTGAAGAAATGACACTTTGCTACAATGTAAAGTAGTATAACAGTGCAAATTTGCTGTCCCCTCTAAATAACTCAACACACAGCCATTTTTGTATAAACCGCTGGCAACAAAAGTGAGTACACCCCTAAGTGAAAATGTCCAAATTGCTAAAGAATCTAGGGGTTAAGGTGATGGAAGAGCCAAGCATAGTTATTTAAAGACTAAGTGATTCCAATGCAGTTTCTAGCAGGCTATAGCGTCTTTCTGAGCTAATTTCCAGAGAGAGAATCACAGTTGTATCCAAATCGCAGTGGAATCGCACCTGAACCTGGATGAAATCGCACTGAACGTGATTGAAATCACACTAAAAACCTAGATTGCTCACACAAGCAGTTTTGCCCAACACAGTTTAAATGCAAGCACAAGGAAAATAGCATGTTTCCTATTGTTTCAGATTACACTAATGCCCTCCATTGGTTTTCCCTGAAAATAATAGGACATGGTGGATTTTTTCTTCAGTGTATAGTAATAGTATAGATTACAAAAAAAAGAGAAAGGGATAATAAAATGCACTAGAACACCTGCAAAATGCATTACCATTACTTACATACTTTTTTTAATTTATTTTAGGCACACCAGGATGTTCCAGAAGATATAAATCTAAAAAAACTTATTGAGGGATAAAACGGCGCTACCTGAAAAACCTGTTGGCCAAGCCTATACAGGAAACGTAGGCGTAATGTTTTTTTAAAAAATCTACCCCTCAGGAATGTGTAGGGGGAATGTTTGATATTATCAAAGGTGAGTAAGAAACATATGTGTATATCATACGCTGGTTACATGTAGTTAGCGTTACAGATGGTGTATAAAATATGTAAGAAAGAAACATAGAGCATCAAAGTCCATTTAAAGCACTACAGGCTTGATACCCCTGCAGGGGTCCTGACAGTTGGTGAGTGGGCCTTTTGAGGGGGGAGCACAGAAGTCACCAGTCAACCCTGTTCACAAGAAAGTCACTCTGGGAAATGTCTTGCCTTGTCATTATATAAAGTGCATGGGACTTATATATATTGGTCCAATCTGCATAATACATGCACCGTGTAAACATTGCTATATATACGTATATGGTGGATGTAACTAAAAAACCTTTTTTTATAAAAAATTTTTTTTCATAAGAATTAGTATAACTGCACCAATGTACACGTCTTGCTATACTCAGTATGTTTCGAGTTGTCTTCTAACAGTATCAGATTTGGGTACCGATCTAGTGATCGGCTATTGATTTACCAGCAACATATATTGTTTATATAGTTTTTTCCTATATGTTTCTTTCTTACATATTTTATACACCATCTGTAACGCTAACTACATGTAACCAGCGTATGATATACACATATGTTTCTTACTCACCTTTAATAATATCAAACATTCCCCCTACACATTCCTGAGGGGTAGATTTTAAAAAAAAACGTTACGCCTACGTTTCCTGTATAGGCTTAGCCAACAGGTTTTTCAGGTAGCGCCGTTTTATCCCTAAATAAGTTTTTTTAGATTTATATGCAGGGCAGGGCACTCCTAGTGAGTGTCTTTGTATAAGGGAGGCAGCAACCTGTGTGTTTCCTTTTTTCCTTTTTTCTTTGCCATATATACCTATCCCAAGCGCAGCCTTTCAAGAACTTTATGTTCCAGAAGATGCCTTCATTCCTTAGCTCCATAGAAGCATTCAAGCCTGTTACCCTGTTCTACAGAGACGTTTGATGGAAGTCGCCAAGCCTGTTACCCTGTTCTACAGAGATTGTTTGTGTACAGGGGGCCAAAGGGGCCAGGGGGCTGTGTGTGTTGTGTGTGGTGTGTTGTGCATACTTACCAACTGTTCTGAATTTCCCGGGACATTCCCGGGATTTAGACTCTTTTCCTGATTTCATTAATTCCCGATAAATGTCCAGAGAAATCCACTTTTTCCCGATTTTTCGCTGCCGCTGCCGCTAGAGGTCCGTGGCCGGCGGAGACATTTTTGAGAAGACCAGAAGTGGAGTGGAGCTGGTGGCTACAATAGAAACTGAGCTGCTGCGGCGCCGCCCACCCCCTGCTCCGCCCAGCCCACCCCCGCCCCGCTCCACCCCGCCCACCCCCCTGCTCCGCCCACCCTCCGTCCCGCTCCGCCCATCCCCGCTCTGCCCCACTCCTCCCGCTGCCAGTCTGTTATGGAAAGGGGTGGGGTGGACGGTGGTTCTATTGTAATCACACGGGCGGCGGAGACATTATTTTGTTCCCCCTTGGTCTTCTGTAATGGTGGCAGATTCACCGCTGGGGACTCCTGATGTGAGGGGGATCCTCTGGGGACACCTGATGTGTGGGGGGGCTCCGCTGGGGACACCTGATGTGAGGCGGGGCTCCGCTGGGGACGCCTGATGTAAGGGGGGCTCCGCTAGGGTTGCCACATCACCCCTTTAATCCAGGACACATATTAATTACACAGGTTCTGAGGCTGATTTAATGCAAATAAGGCACCAAATGAGTTTAATTACCACCTTAATTAGCCACAGAACCTGTGTAATTAATGTGTGTCCTGGATTAAAGGGATGATGTGGCAACACTAGGCTCCGCTGAGGACTCCTGATGTGAGGGGGGCTCCGCTGAGGGCTCCTGATGTGAGGGGGGCTCCGCCGAGGACTCCTGATGTGAGGGGGGCTCTGCCGAGGACTCCTGATGTAAGGGGGCTCCGCCGAGGACTCCTGATGTGAGGGGGGGCTCCGCCGAGGACTCCTGATGTGAGGGTGGCTCTGCTGAGGACTCCTGATGTGAGGGGGGCTCTACTAAGGACTCCTGATGTGAGGGGGGCTCTGCTGGGGACTCCTGATGTAAGGGGAGGCTCCGCTGGGGACTCCTGATGTGAGGGGGCTCCCCTGGGGACTCCTGATGTGAGGGGGGCTCCGCCGAGGACTCCTGATGTGAGGGGGGGCTCCGCCGAGGACTCCTGATGTGAGGGTGGCTCTGCTGAGGACTCCTGATGTGAGGGGGGGCTCTGCTAAGGACTCCTGATGTGAGGGGGGGGCTCTGCTGGGGACTTCTGATGTAAGGGGAGGCTCCACTGGGGACTCCTGATGTGAGGGGGGCTCCGCTGGGGACTCTTGATGTGAGGGGGGCTCCACTGGGGATTCTTGATGTAAGGGAGGCTCCGCTGGGGACTCCTGATGTAAGGAGGGGCTCCGCTGGGGACATCTGATGTAAGGAGGGGCTCTGCTGGGGACGTCTGATGTAAGGAGGGGCTCCGCTGGGGACATCTGATGTAAGGGGGGGCTCCGCTGGGGACATCTGATGTAAGGGGGGCTCCGCTGGGGACGTCTGATGTAAGGGGGCTCCGCTGGGGACGTCTGATGTAAGGGGACTCCCCCTGGGAACACCTGATGTAAGGGGGGCTCCGCTGGGGACGTCTGATGTAAGAGGGGCTCCGCTGGGGACATCTGATGTAAGGGGGGCTCCGCTGGGGACGTCTGATGTAAGGGGGCTCCGCTGGGGACGTCTGATGTAAGGGGACTCCCCCCTGGGAACACCTGATGTAAGGGGGGCTCCGCTGGGGACGTCTGATGTAAGAGGGGCTCCGCTGGGGACGTCTGATATAAGGGGGCTCCGCTGGGGACATCTTTTTTTTTCTTTTTTTTTTTTTTTTCTTTTTTATTACCACTTCAGCAAATATTATCAAGTAGCAAAATCAGTTTAACGTTCATTATACCGTCTCCTTCTCGTTTTCGCATCATTGTGGTACATTCTTATATCTTTATCTTATTTGCTTTCTTTGCCTGCTATTTATTTCTTCCCCCTTTTTCCTTTTTCTCCCCCTCCCACTTCCTTCCTTTATCAGAAGAGATTGAACTTTGACTAGTTTACATACAGTAAGTAAATAGAGATTTAGAGGTTACGTATACCAGCCTGGGGGTCATATACCAGCCTATGAGTCTATAAAGTGCCTAAGGGGCTCCCCGCGCCCATCTCCCATTGCCAGTATTACGTAACCTAAACTGATTATCGTGGTCATAGTTCCTAGGTTATATACCCTTCCCTCCCACCTCCCCCACCCCCACTCCCCTCCCCTACCAGAGAACTTGTATTTAAATTACAGGTCTAACCTAAAAGAAAGACAGGCATTGGAGAGGAAAAAAAAAAATACATACATTCCCTTCTCTCTCTTTTCTTTCCTTCCAGCTGGGATTCTATTCATGATTGTTAGGCCTGTTGGTTTGACCCCACTATGGCGCCTGTTTCGATCTACCATTACATTGCCTTGGTATACTAAGCAGGTTGGTGTTGTCTACCATTGCTTTATTAACTATATTTCCTATTAAGGGCGGCCCAGCTTTTCCATCCACGGTCTCCACATTTCTGTCAAATTCCTGGAGATTGCCCCTTTTGATGTACTCAGTTCTTTCCCTACAGAGAGCTACATTTACTGTGGCCATCCAGTCTTTCACTGTGGGGGGCTCCTTAGACTGCCATCGTGATGTTATCATTTTCCTAGCTTGAAACAGACATCTCAAGATTGACAATGTAGTACTTTTTTTCTCCCCCTGTACCCGTCTATACCCCAGAATACATACAATAGCCTCCTTCTCCAATGAAATACCAAAAATATCTCTCAGACTATCAATCACCCCTCCCAGTAACGGAACAGCTTGGGGCATCTCCACAGCATGTAGATAAGATCCCCCGTCCCCCGACATCTGGGGCAGCTATCATTAGGTCTTCTTCCAAACTTAAAGAGCCGTTTAGGTGTATAGTAGGCTCTATTTAACAGCATCAAATGCGAGATCTTCTGTGGGGGGGAGACTGATAGCAGGGGCCCTATCTCCAAGATTCCCTCCCATTGTGCCTGGGACAGTACTCCTATATCTTCTTCCCATTTCGCTCTTACAGCTTGCAGTAACCCCTCCTTATTAACTGTATTGCTCAATTGACCATAAATCTTAGATATTAACCCCTTAGTGGGGGTTACTTGAAGTATACTTTGGAATAAGGGCATTTCTTTCCACTCTAGAATCTGCTCCTTAAATTGAGCTTTGAGGGCATGCTCCAGTTGAAGATACGAAAAGAAGGTACTCGGCGAGAGATCGAATTCACGTTCCAACTCTGGGAATTTCTTTAGTGTATTACCTATATAAAGTTGTCTTAGATTTTTAATTCCTTGATTTTCCCACTCTCTAACTTTTCCTACTTTAAGAACTTCCTGTATATTTTGGTTATTCCAGATGGGAGTATAGTCAGTAAACCCATCATATCTCATCTGTTTTTTAACTGTTTTCCAGAGTTTCATTATCAGTTTGATTGTTGGATATTCATAATGAAAGGAATCAGCCTCCAGTGCTTCGATTATTGTGTTATGTAAGGCGCCTATTAATAAAATTCTGCCATTTGGGGTGCCTCCTCCCAGTGCCCCACACCCCACTAACTGCTGGGGACATCTGATGTAAGGAGGGACTCTGCTGGGGGCACCTGATGTAAGACAGACTCTGCTGGGGGCACCTGGTGGCATCTGGTGGCAGGCGACGTGGCAGGTGATACGCTTAGGGGTCCCACTGATTCTGGATTATGGTGAGTTGAATGATTTCATTCTATATTACAATGTAATAATAGTAATAATGTGCATCAATCATCCTGACACCACAACAACCATGGTGCTGGGATGATTGAAGCGCTACCACCAGGTGTTTGGAGTATCTTTATCTGCTGATATGTTAAACTCTGGAATACACATTTCTATTGTGTTGTCGCATCTGGGCCTGCTGTCCTTCCATCCCTCTTTCCTTCCTTCGCTCTCCTTCCCTCCTTCTTTCTCTCTCCCTCCCTCCCTCTTTTCCCCTTTCTTTCTCCATCTCTCATTCATCTCAGACTCTAACCACACCCCCATGTAAACCACGCCCATATAAGCCACACCCACCATGCCCATTTTTGGCGCGGATCCCTGTGCGCGCTGCATTTTTCTTTTTTACTATGCCACACCTACAAATGCATGCCCCTCCCAATAATTATAATAAGACTCCACCTACAGCCAAAAAAAGTGTCCCTATAAATTTTTTTACAAAGTTGGCAACTATGTGGTGTGTGTGGTGTGTGGTGTGTGTGTTGTGTGGTGTGGACTGGCCAGAGAGGGATTACTTTCACGCAGTTGGCCAGCTTAAACATGTATTGCAATGCATGTGAACCAAAAATCCCTGTTTTTATGCAAAGTTTGCAAGAAATGTATAAAAATGTATAGCAGTGTGCAGAGGATTAATGCACATGATGGGTTATGCATACAGTATGTGTAAAGCTATTTGGATTTGAACACAGACATATTTCTATTTCTGTTCTACAGAGAAGTTAGATTGATAGAAACCACCAAGCTTATTTACTCTGTTCTACAGAGAATGTATGTTATTCTAAGTGGTCAAAAATAAATTTGACCATTTATTAAAATGGGGTTGTGAAAAAATAAATAAATAAGGGACAGCCTGGTTAGCTGACCTATCACACATGACCAGCTCTTCTCCAATTACAGAGTAACTCTATGAACTGCCATGCAGCTATTCGCACACCGCACGTTTACCTGTGGATGTCCAAGCCTGGATGTAGCTGACTGCATCAAGACTCGAACATCCGTAGGTATATATTTCCGCGGCTAAATGCAAATAGCGATGGCCACTGTCAGCCTGTCATTAGTTTATAGATACTGACCGGCCGCTGCTTTTTGCATGACCCGGTCATTCCACTGGCAAGAATCTGCTGCTGTAATCTGCAGAATGCAAGATATCATGCCGTGTGAAGGAGGCCTTAAACTCCACATATCTGGTATTACACCAAGTACAGGTTCTCTTTAACCCCTCACATTAGAAGTACAGTACTATATGTAACAGAACTGCACTGCACTTGTAGGCATTGCCTAGGCCCAGGGTACCCAATCAGGTAGAGACCACACACACAATTCTTGCTGTTATAATTTATCTTGTATATTGTATACAGGTTAATGGTAATGAATAAAGACTTTTTTGTAGGCATTGATTTATGGCAATGTAGCAGTTGTTATTTATAACACTTTCAATGTCATCAGGCTTGGGTCTGTATTATTGGAGGAACGGTTTCCTTTGGAGGAATGGTGGTTTGCAGTGTACCAGAACGGCACTATAATACTGCTGGGAAGGACCTCACATTACTGGTCGGAATACCGAGATGTTTCCTCAAGATAGGTGTTGTCTCTGAGCTGACCCTACTCACCAGCAACCTTCCCCAGCACTATTCTGTCACCAGTAGGGTCTCTGTCCCTGACCTACCACTTGTCCAGGAACACCCAAATGGTGCAGGTACCTTATTATATAAGGTCCCACACCTTGATGGCTACCAGAGCTCACAAGAGGTTGCAGCATCCAATCAGCTGAGAAACTCTTATGCCGTGTACACACGATAGGACATTCCGACAACAAAATCCTTTTTTTCTGACGGATGTTGGCTCAAACTTGTCTTGCATACACTCGGTCACACAAATGTTGTCGGAAATTCCGAACGTCAAGAACGCGGTGACATACAACACGTACGACGAGCCGAGAAAAATGAAGTTCAATAGCGGCTCTTCTGCTTGATTCCGAGCATGTGTTTATTTTTGTGCATCGGAATTGTGTACACACTTGTCGGAAGATCTCAACTTGTCGGAAAATTTGAGATCCAGCTCTCAAACATTTGTTGTCGGAAATTTCGACAGCAAATGTTCGATGGAACCTACACACGGTCGGAATTTCCGACAACTAGCTCAAATCGAACATTTGTTGTTGGAAATTCCGATCGTGTGTACGCGACAATAGTGTCCCTAAGGGGACAATTCCCCTAACAGACTCCACTCCATCTGTAATAATGGCACAGGGCCACCTATAGAACGGAGGAGGACCTGCACCAGTCTACGCACTAAACACAGCCCCAGTGTAACCACTGATAGGCTAATACCAACCCAGAAATATCTCATAGGCCTCAGAGATCAGATCCAAAGAGGTAGTTATCTGCTGAGCCCATGTTCTGCTTTGGAGCCTAAAGACCATTGGGAGGGAATTTTCATTATTGTATTAGAAAGAAGTTTTTTTCTGCGTCTTGCTATTCAATTCTCTCCAGAATGTAAAGTGGAGCCAGTTTGCTTCAATGTAAGATTTAGAATGAATGTTGAGCACTGCGTACAGAAATGATACATTTTCTGTTTGTCTCCAGGAGTCACCCAAATCTGACCCCGAGGTATATCTAGTGTAGATGACACCCAGACTGGATTATTTTGTAACACCCCAAATTCCTCTATATATCAAAAGTATTTTCAGTAGTAATCAAAACAATAATTGAAAACTAATTAAGGCCAAATAAAATGGAGTCAAGATTTTGTTTATCTGAATAGTTTTTATGTAATCATGTTGGTAAAAAAAATGTATTAAATATACGTTGCATGAGGCATTGCATAATGTTCTTTGGCAAAATTTGGGATTAATAGATATGTGCTAAATAGCATTTAGGCTGCATTCACACCTGAGCGTTTCAAAGTTGCGCGTTTTTACCGTGATTTTGCCGTGATTTTGTATAGATTACCAATGTAAAAAGCAGAAAAACGCCTGTAATCTGCCTCGAAGAAATTCATGTTCATTTTAAGTCTAAGGCGTTTTTTCAGGCGTTTTGCTTCAGGTGACAAAATGCTCAGATGTGAACAGGTGTCATTGAAATGAATGTGAATTTGCTTGTTGGGCGTTTTTTTTAGGCTTTTTTTTTGCCATTTTACGAGCGTTTTTTGAGCTGAAAACGCTCAGGTGTGAATGCTGCCTTAGGCTCTGTTCACACCTACGCGTTTTGTTTTCAGGTAGAAAGTCCTGCTGTTTTTTATTTTTTTTTGCCACGATTTAGTACAGGTCAAAAGATCACCAGTGTAAAAAGAAGAAAACGCTTGTAATCTGCCAAAAATGAAGCTCATGTACATTTTTGAGCTTCAGGCGTTTTGCTTCAGGTGACAAAACGCTCAGATGTGAACAGGGGCTATTGAAAGGAATGGGATTTGTCTTGCTGGGCGTTTGTAGAGCTGTGGCTTACAGCAGAAACTTGCCTAAAAACTCCTAGGTGTGAACAGAGCCTTAAGGTATTTATTACAGCGCAGCAAAACATTGGGGTGACAAGGTGCTAAATAAAATAAAATTCAAGGGTTTATTAGTGGTGCTTTTTTTTTTTTTAATATCTTTATTTATCCAAACAGTTTACAATTTTTGACATTACTACAGTAAAAACATAAAGAGAAAAACACATACACCACATAGATGGTGGTTATTCAATATGACATTAATCCGATACTACTATCCTATAAACATACCACCTAAATACATCCAAGCGATCAACCATGCAACCCTAACATACAACCCATGCATAGCCTACCCCACAAACCAACCAACAGACAAAAACAAGTAAAAAAAAAAAGAAAAAAAAAAAAAAAAGGAGGGGGGGGGAGGGAAGGGATCGAGGGTAAATATAGCCACTTCTCTCCCTGCCACATACACCTATATCCTTAAGGGTTCCCAGCCTCCTATATCTCACGTAGTAATTCTGATGAGGCACTATACGCTACCCACCTATCCCAAGTAGCTATTGTCCGTTTAATCTGTTTATTAGATCCTTCCTCTATCACCTTTCTTTCTTCCAGGGTCCGCATCTCCGTCATCTCACACTCCCAATCCAACATGGAGGGTGCATCTACGCATTTCCATTTTCTGGCTATACAGGTACGCGCAGCTGTTAGAAAATATTTTAGTGGGCCTTTCTTTATACTTTTCAGTGATCCAGGTATCATAGATAATACTGCCATTTGTATATTTGGGTATAGTTCCTTCGCTGTCATAGCCCTGAAGATCTCAAAAAGTTTCTGCCAGAATGGAAGGATTTTAGAGCAATAGTACCATATATGGGACATTGTACCTGGCCTTTCCTGACATCTCCAACATTCTTCTTTATTGATTGGACTTATCCTATGAAGGTCCACTGGGCACTTATACCATCTAGCTAGGATCTTATAATTTCTTTCTTGGTGCTTAGTAGACACAGAGAGTTTATGTGTAACTGCTATAGCTTTTTTCCATTCTTTCCTGGGGATCTCCATCCCTAGTTCCTCTTCCCATTTCTTAATGTATGGTAACTCTAACTTCTGATCCTCCTCAATTAAAATTTTATATACTTTCGATAGCACATGTGTCGGTCTATCCACATGAATAAGGATTTTTTCTAACGCCATTAAGGGTCTAACTATTTCTGCTTCTTTTATAAGGGATGTAACATATCTTTGGAGTAGACCATGCTGCATCCAATCTTTTCTATATTCCTCCCCCATGGTCTCTAACGGAAGCACCTTATTTCCCTCCAATGTTTCTATTATCCTCGTATCGTCATGACTATACCATTTGAGGAATGACTTTACTCCAAATGAAAGTGGAAATTCTGGGTTGTCAAACAAAGGGGTCATGGGTCCTCTGAAAGTGGAAACACGTCCCGCTTTGATCAATATGTCCCAAGCTTTCATTGTTGAAGCCACTAAAAAGGGTATATAACCATACGGCGAACTATACGTTTTTTTGATCCAAGGCAGAGATTTCAGCTTCAACCCTGTGATCTCTTCCTCTAGTCCCACCCACTGTTTATTGTTCCCATTATGAAACCAATCTACCACTCTAGTAATCATTACCGCCCTAAGATATATTGCTATATCCGGGAGAGAAAGACCCCCGTTTGCTTTAGTCTTATTTAGTACTTTTCTACTAATTCTAGGCATCTTGCCTGCCCAGACGAATTGCCCAATAACCCTGGATATTTTTTTCAAGATACTCGCTGCAGGGAACAAGGGGATCGTTTGTAGGATATACAATATCTTCGGAAGTATGTCCATTTTTATGACATTTACCCTGCCTAACCATGAGAAAGTACCTCTATTATATATCTGGAGTGTTTTCGTTATTTTTTGCACCATAGGGACATAATTATATTCTTCCAATTTCTTCAAATCCATAGGGATATAGGTACCGAGATATTTAATAGCATTTTCCTGCCATCGGAAGGAAAAGTCCTTCTTAAGTAATTCTACCAAGTCTTTAGACATATTAATATTCATTGCCTCGGATTTATTATAGTTGACTTTGAAATTACTCAGGGTGCCAAAACGATTAAACTCCATTATCAGGTTTGGTAGTGTTATTAACGGGTTTGTAACATACAGCAAAATGTCGTCTGCATAAACAGACAGCTTGTACTCTATATCCCCCACTCTTACACCTTGTATATCTTTATTTGCCCTGATTGCATTTAATAAGTGTTCCATAATTAGTATATATAATATTGGAGACAAAGGACAGCCCTGTCTAGTTCCATTTGCTATAGCTATTTCCCCGGGCAAGATACTATTCGTCCGGATCTTGGCCGTTGGATGTTGGTACAAGGTCATTATCTTATCTATCATTACAGACCCAAGCCCCCACTGTATAAGTGTCTCTTTAAGAAAGCTCCATCCCACTCTGTCAAACGCTTTTTCAGCATCTATTGCTAACAAACAGGATGGGATGGAGCCCCTCTGTATAAATTCCATCAATGTAAGCGTTTTCAGGGTATTATCCCTGGCCTCTCTTCCCTTAACGAATCCTACCTGGTCCAGGTGTATATAATCAGGTATTATAGGGGTAAGTCTATTAGCAATAATTTTTGAGTATATTCTAAGATCAAGGTTTGTTAAGGAAATCGGTCTGTAATTCCCGCACAGGGTATGATCCTTATCCGGTTTTGGTACAAGAGTGATATAAGCCTGCATACTTTGAGAACAAAAAGGCACTGCTGTAGATACCGCGTTAAAGGCCTGTTTCATTATGGGCATAAGTTCCATTTTAAAAGTTTTATAAAACCGAGGGGTGAAGCCGTCCGGGTCTGGACTTTTCCCGGGTATTACCGATTCAATTACTGTTTGAATTTCTTCCATAGAAAAGTCGCGCTCAACTGGCTTGACTCCATGGGTGTTAAAGTCGGGATTGCAGTTTCCTTTATATACTGTTGTATTTTTTGTTGGACCAATTCTGGGTTACTATCCGTCTTACAATTGGGTATGTTATATAATTTCGTGTAGAATGTTTGAAACTCTTTTAGAATCCCTTTTGGATCATAACTCACATCTCCGGCATTCGTCTTTCTCTTGGCAATAGGTAATGTGCTGCTTCTGTTTTTTAGGGCCCTTGCCAGTAGTTTACCTGGCTTATTGCCCTGTTGATAAAATAGGGCCCGACTTTTATCCCTAACATATAATGTCTTTTCGTTTAGTAGTGTTTGCAGTTCTGCTTTTAACTCTGTTACTATCATTAATGTTTCACGTGTTTTGTTTATGTTGCGTTTCCGCGTTCTCTATTGCTTTAAATAATTGAGTTATTCTACAATTTTTCTGTTTTTTCAATCTAGCCCCATGTTTTATAAATAGACCTCGCAGTACACATTTTAATGCTTCCCATTGTATAGGCAAGGACGTAATATCTCCAATATGATCATTAACGAAGTCCATTATTGCTTTTCTTATTTCCATTGCACACCCCTCATCATAGAGTAGGTTGTCATTAAGACGCCAATTACCCCTATTGTTCTCCCCCAAAAGTAGATCTATTTTCAGAAACACGGGTGCATGATCGGACCATATTGAGTTACCTATCTCTGCAGCTAAGATATTGTTTATCCCTCTCTGATTTATTAAGAAGAAATCTATACGATGATATGATCCATGAACGTTAGAATAGAATGTATAATTCTTCTCTATTGGATGCAGGAGACGCCATATATCCACCAGCTGACATTTAGTCAATAATTCTTTAAATTTCTTCTTATCTTTACTACTCTGAGCTGTCGTCGGTGTTGTGGTGTCAATCCCGCTATCCATAACAAAATTGAAATCCCCCCCGACTATTACTATACCTTCTGCTTTTCCCAGAAGTTGACTAATCAGTTGCAAACCTATTTTAATCTGATTTTGGTTAGGTAGATATAGGTTTATGAGGGTGTATTTTTTACCATATATAATAAGCTTAAGTAGTATTGCTCTACCATCCCTATTGAGCCATTCTTCTAGGACTTGATAAGGAATTGTTCTATGAATTGCAATAGACACCCCCCTCGACTTAGAGTACCCATAGGAATCAAGGAACCATGTGGTGTAGTATTTATTTCGTAGTTTAGGAATATGGTCCGTCCGAAAATGCGTCTCCTGAAAAAAGATGACCCCAACCTTCTGCTTGTGAAGAGAATATAAAACCTGTGATCTTTTCGAAGCCGAATTAAGACCCCTAATATTATAGGAACATATATTCATTGCTATTCACAACTTAGGGAGAAAGGGGGAGAGAGAAGGAAAAAAAAAAAAAGAGAAAAAATCTATACAACCCACTCGCACCCTCTCACACAAACACCGATTCGTACCCTAATGACTATAAACATTCTATCTTACTTTAATGTAAGTTCCCTAAACTAGGGGGAACGGAGCCTGACTTCCAATTACCGCCACCCAGTCGGTGGCAACACGCTGATTTTTAAATATACTTAAAAAAAAAATTCATTTCATTACATTACCCAACACCATGCTGGCATTGGGATCAAGGGGGGAGACATCCTTTCATAGGGGATAGCACCCTCTCCAGATCATATCTACATCACTCAACATCAATCCTGAGAGTATACATACAATAATATCATAAATAATCCGAGAAAAAAAAAAAAGATATGTAACATATCGATAGAATACGTGCTCAAAACGCGTAAAACCGCTGCAAATCATATCAAAAGCACAATAGGATCGACACTCGGGATCCTAATATGTATTCTTATGTTAATATACCAACGCACTCCTCCTATCAAATCTCTACATCATTTAATCCATGTATAACCACATACATAGAATATCGATAGAATACATGCTCAGAACCTGTAAAAACTATAAGAATCATGACAAAAACGCTGCATGACCCAAAATCAGCATCCTGATATAAGGTAAAAATGGCTAGATGGTACCAGAGGATACAGCACCTCATCCCCTAAATAATCAAATGTTAAATGGGTGTGTGGACAAGGGATTATAGCGGTGCTAGGGTCAGGAAGATTAGAGAAGAAAAGATAAAACAAAGAATACTAAAATTACAGATTTTATTAATAGTCTATCATAAATACAATGTACATTATAAACAATTCAAACAGTAATTATACAAATTTTGTGGATACATGTACTGTAAGTGACCCTAAAAATGGTCAAGTGGGCCGGATGGCAAGTGGCCGTTGAAGGAGGGGGGGCTCGTTTTCCTACATGTTTCGCCAAAACATTGGCTTCTTCAGGGAACAAGAGCTCATAGGGTGGATATATATAAAAAATTCTATGTGGTGGACATGAAAACACATGTTAGAAATAGTAATTTGACCAAACACTGCATAGTAAAAACAATAACACACTGCAACTGTGGCTGGACATTCATGCGACCCTAAGCTCCACACCACTAAACGGAACTGCGGACATACCTGGGGCGTCAGTGCCCAAGACGGGAGGGAAGAGAGGGAGAGGGGGAACACAGCCACCCAAGGAGATCCCCACAGGGGAGCAGGCAGACCGCGCCGTAAATTATGCCTGCAAGGGGCATACAGTAGACCTGGCAAGGGAATGTAAAGATAGTCATGTGTCATAATGCACTGTGGTAGTTATTCCAGGAATAGAGGGTTGCGCATATGTGTATTGTATTAAAAAGAGAACAAAAAATATATGTATATAAATAGGTATAATTGTATCTATATCTCTGGAGGGGGTGCAGACTTACATGTATATCTAAAAGCTGTAGAGAGGCAAGGTCAGGAAGTGCCTGTGATATATGTATGCACACAGCAAGGAAAGGACATCAAGGTTGAACCATATCTGCAGACCACTTAAAGCAGGCCTAATTAGAAAAATGGATAGTGTTAGGGGTCTTGTTGTTGTTAACTGGGGCCAGATATGGTAGTTTATGCCTATACTTACTTGATGGTATCTGCTGTAAGAAAAGATTCTCATAGCGGTACATTCACAGGTATATAGTACCGGTGCTGGGATGAAAAAGGGATAAAAGTAACAGTGGATCCTATATGAAATATAAAGGGAAAAAGGGAGGATCAGAAAGGTAGGGAAATGGAAGCTTTAAAATGTACTTGGGCACAGGTGAGGCTAGTGAAAAGGAATCTGTTACCTAATTCATCATGAAGCACACCGTGTTGCTTGAGAAAATCAGTATTAACCACCAGAGTAAGAGGCCGGTCCAAAGTACGTTCTAAAAAGTATGTAAAGGAATAATAAATAATTCATGTAAACAACATGAGGTCAGGGTGTTTTGAAAGGCAGAAGTTTACCTTGTAGCTGTGTGCAGAGCGAATGCAGGCACGTCCCTCGTCCATGGGAACTGAGGGACTGGCCGGTTACTCATATACCCCCCACACCTGATCAGATGATGATCAGGTGTGCGGACGCTAAACGAGGGGTAGCCACGGCTGTGCACTGCACGGTGCCTAGGAACTACAAGTTCCATCATGCAATGCGCGCGCATGCTCAGATCTCACGGACCGTGTGGCGATTGGAGAGGCGAACATCCCTGGAATGGGAAGTACCAAGGTGTCATCTCACCCAATCTGCCGATGGAATAAAGGACCAGAGGGTCTGAGAACAGACGTGGGCACCCAGGGGCAGACAGTTGTCTGCGCCTTGGCGTCCGTACAGGCAAAGACAGCGCTAGCCATGTCACCCCCAATCCGGGAGAGCCCACGGGGCCGCCGCCCACCACCCACGCCACAGACAATCCCCCCAGTCGTGGGGCTAGCCAAGGCATCAGGGACAACCGCAGTCCAGTGGTGGGGAACAACGGGGCACGAAGTGTAGTGCGCCGAGACACAGGATGGGAGGATATCCCAAAGGTTGCCCAACGATCCACAGGGGCCACTGGGGAAGGTGGAAATTACTGTGTGTCAGCACACGACATCCAGCCACAATGTGTGCAGTGTGCATAGAGAACCACTGGGTCCCAGTACGACAGTGAGACCTGCAACCAAAAATTGAAAATACAATGCAAAAACAATATATAGAAAAGAATATATAAAAAAGGAAACACACAGTATATGTATTGCAACAGTTGTGTCGAGAAATATTGTTCAATAATGACAAAAAAAGAGTTTTAAGTCGCAAATAAATACAGGCAATATATACTTATAGAATATACAGGGATATAAGATATATTGAATCAATTTGCCAGCTTGTCTCAGAAAAGGAAAAAGGCATTTATAATCAATGTAGAGCAAGGTATTGGTCCATGTCAGAAAAGGATTTTATGGATGAAATACCGGGTGGAGCCATGGCAGCAAAGGGAAAGAAAGACAGGGAAAACAAGAGAATGAGAAACTAAGAAGGGAATAGAGGGGAGGGGGGGGGGAAAAAGGGATGGAGGAGGATAGGGTAGAGAGGAAAAACCACAAACGACGTTGTCTGGGGAAGGGGCATGGAAAAGAAAAACTTAAAGGAAGGGCTTAAAACTAATATATTCATTGAGTCCTGGGAAGATGGTAGCATTTAATATATGAATCCATTTGGTTTCGAGTCGTAATAGTGAATTATCAGTACTACCGCCTCTTACATGTGAGGGGATATGTTCAAGTGCGGAAAACAAAATAACATGGGGATCGGAGTTATGTTGGGCAGCGATATGCCTATTAATGGCCGTAGTGGTGGTGTTCTTGTATAGTGGTTTGATATGGTCCCGGATGCGGGTCTGAAAGGGGCGCTTGGTTTTGCCAACATAGAATGCGCCGCATTGGCATTGGGCCAGGTATACAACCCCAACAGTGGCGCAGGTGACATAGTGTCTGATGGTATGTGTGTTTCCATCGGGTAGATTAACAACCTGAGAGTTGGCAACAAATGTACATATGTCACATTTGCCACATTGATAGGTACCGGTGGCAGTGGGCCTATGTGCAGTGTCAGTAGAATGATGACTATGAATCAGACGATCACGGAGAGAGGGAGAGCGTCGATAAGTAATATCAGGATAAGTGTTAATATATTTGGCAATAGTAGGATCAGATGTGAGTAAGGGCCAAAATTGCTTGAGGACGTCTTTGATTTGGGTATGCTGATTGGAGAATTGGGTGATGAGTCGTGTGGGTTGTTTAGAATCCAATGGTTTGTCGGAGAAAACCAGGTCTTTGCGGTTGAGTTTTTTTGCCTTATGGAATGCTTTCTTTAAGAGAGAGTGGCTGTAGCCTCTATCTAAGAGTCTATTATAGAGGTCGTGTGCCGCCCTGAAGAAATCTTCATCGCGGGTACAGTTACGTTTAATCCTGACATATTGACTATATGGTATACTTCGAAGGAGGGGCTCAGGATGGGCACTCTGGGCATGTAGGATTGTATTGCCCGAAGAGGGTTTGCGGTATAGAGTAGTATAGACTTGGCCATTGGGTTGTACACCAATCTGGAGGTCCAAGAAATGGATCTGAGACTGGCTGCACTCCATGGTAAATCTTAGATTGTATGTGTTGTCAGTAAGGCTTTGTACAAATGAGGAAAGTTCTTCCTTAGTGCCGGCCCAAAACAGAAGTATATCATCGATATACCTGTACCAGGATATAATCCTGGACAGGTAGGGGTTGAAGTGAATCGAGTCAAAAAGTTCCCTCTCCCACCCCCCCAGGTACAGGTTGGCATAGGCAGGGGCACACTTGGTCCCCATAGCCACACCCTGCACCTGGAGGAAGTGGGAGGAGCCGAACATGAAATAATTGCGTGTGAGTATGAACCTCAATAATTTGAGGACAAAGTCCCCGTATTCATCATATTGGGGGCCTCTGGCACGAATGAGTTTGCTGATAACTGAGATACCTCTATTGTGGGGGATTACATTGTATAAGCTTTCCACATCTAGGGCTACCAACCATGTGCCACTGGGCAGGGATTGGCCATCTAATATACGAAGGAGATGGATAGTGTCCTTTATATATGAAGGCAAAGCTACAACATGGGGTGCCAGATATTTATCTACCAGAGCACTGGCAGATTCTGTGAGGCATTGACGACCAGACACGATTGGGCGACCAGGTGGATGGTCGAGAGATTTGTGCAATTTCGGGAGGGAATAGAAGGTAGGGGTAGTGGGTTCTTTAACATAAAGAAATTTCCATGTGTTGGAGTCTATAATGCCTTTTTGATAAGCTGCAAATATCAGCTGTTGGTATTCGGATATATAGTTAACAATGAGTGTTTTAGAAATTGGTCTATACCACTCGCGATTGTTTAAAATATCCAGGCACATTTGTTCGTAGAAGGACACATCCATCACCACCACATTGCCACCCTTGTCGGCTGGCTTAATGGTGAGTTCAGGATGGTTTTGTAGGGATTTGATGGCCCTAATCTGAGCCAAAGTTAGGTTGGAGGGATACGCGGAGTTGAAATTTAAGCCCTCGATGGTGTTAGTGACCTGTTGTACAAAGGCCCATATATTGGGATTTGTAGAAAGATTTGGAAAATTCACAGATTTGGGTTTAAAAGAAACAGGAGGGGGGAAGGGGGGAGCACCAAGGGCGGCGGCCTCAAGATTGGTAGGATCAAGAGAGTCGTCACCATCAGTGCACCCCTCTTCCCAAAGTGACATTAATTCTTCGAGGGCTTGTATTTCCGCTAGGGTGGGAACCTGTTGGGAAGGATTTACATGCACATTCTGAACAAGTGCAGTATTAGATTGAGATTTGTCATAGATTACTTTGAAAAGAAGTTTACGTGCAAAAAGATGCACGTCTTTAATAAAGGCGAATTTGTCAAAGTCGTTAGAGGGACAAAATGTGAGGCCTAATTGGAGTACATAGATCTGATCCGCATTGAGTGGAATAGAAGATAGATTGATTACATCAGGGGTGGTTGGTCTTGCTGGATCATTGGCATTTGTGGGTGTAAATCGGGGGATGGGCTTGGGAGAGACTCCTGGCCCTGCCCTAAAAAAATAGGTGCAAGTTTAGGGTCTGCTGTGGCAGAGCTGGCTGGAAACATGGAGGTGATAGTGGGTTCACTTACCCTTCGGGAGGTGATGTGCGTTTGAGGGTGCGGTGGTGCCATTATGCCTGCAGGTGTCTTGGTAGAGGATGATTTGGGAATCGCTGACGACTTAGGTTGTGCTTTGGTGAAGGGAGTGGATACGTGAGCGGTCTTCGAATGACCTGTAGGTGGATGTGGTAGAGGAGTGGGTCCTAGTGTGCGGTGGAGTGACTCCGAGGATATGGCCGAAAGATCGCCTTTTCTTCTTTTTGCTAATTGTTCCTGTGTCAAGTCTTGGTAAACAGTGGAGGTACTGGATGAAAAAGAAGCAGATAAATTGTTAGAGGCATGGTTATTCGAAGTGGGTATATTAGTGGAAAAGGGTTTGTTTCTAGCTTTGGTTTCCTTGGCATTGTCCCAATTGTAGGCATATCCATTTTCATGGGCTGCTAAGTCTCTTAAGAATTTGCTTTCTTTGTCATTAATAGTCGTAAGTGTATATTCCTCCAGGTGTGCGCGCAGGGTTTTATCCCGCTTGCTATACCTGGGGGAAGAAAGACCAAGAGCATGATCTGTGTACCATCGATTGATTGCAACATCAAGTTGTGCCAACTCGGTGGTATATTCGTGGCACAACATGGAGAGCATGTTGAGAGAGCATGATATAAGATTGCTTTCCCAAGAGGTTTTTAATGTGTCGTTGATTTTTTTGATATTGGGGAAAAGTTGTATTCTTAATCCCCAAGGTATTATTTTGTGTTCCGCATATTTTTCAAAGTAGGTTTTATGCCAGTAAATTCTGACTTTTTTTTCCAAGAGACGTTGTAGTCTGATAAATGCCCTATCCAGCTCAGCATCGGTTATGGTAGAAGCATTTTGGGATGCCTGGATGCGGGTCATAAGACCCTCCCAGGCTTCTCCACAGAAATCCGCCATGGCTCCACCCGGGGTCCTAAAAGGAGAAAGAAACCAGTCCTATAATGACACAAAAGATATACACGGATTAATATGTGTTCCAATGATTATCACAGTCACAGTAAGGTGAAGATAAGAGGAGATATAATTTGTCAAGATGGCATATAACTAAGGAAGGATAGTGGGTTTGTTGGGAATAAACGAAGATAGAAAGATATATAGTTGTATTGGACAAGCAAATATAGTATATATGGGGATATTCAAATCAACATATCAGGGACCAAGACTAGCCAAAAGGACATAAGCATTAAAGCTTGTATTGCTCAAAAAAGGTAAAAATGGCTAGATGGTACCAGAGGATACAGCACCTCATCCCCTAAATAATCAAATGTTAAATGGGTGTGTGGACAAGGGATTATAGCGGTGCTAGGGTCAGGAAGATTAGAGAAGAAAAGATAAAACAAAGAATACTAAAATTACAGATTTTATTAATAGTCTATCATAAATACAATGTACATTATAAACAATTCAAACAGTAATTATACAAATTTTGTGGATACATGTACTGTAAGTGACCCTAAAAATGGTCAAGTGGGCCGGATGGCAAGTGGCCGTTGAAGGAGGGGGGGCTCGTTTTCCTACATGTTTCGCCAAAACATTGGCTTCTTCAGGGAACAAGAGCTCATAGGGTGCGTCCGCACACCTGATCATCATCTGATCAGGTGTGGGGGGTATATGAGTAACCGGCCAGTCCCTCAGTTCCCATGGACGAGGGACGTGCCTGCATTCGCTCTGCACACAGCTACAAGGTAAACTTCTGCCTTTCAAAACACCCTGACCTCATGTTGTTTACATGAATTATTTATTATTCCTTTACATACTTTTTAGAACGTACTTTGGACCGGCCTCTTACTCTGGTGGTTAATACTGATTTTCTCAAGCAACACGGTGTGCTTCATGATGAATTAGGTAACAGATTCCTTTTCACTAGCCTCACCTGTGCCCAAGTACATTTTAAAGCTTCCATTTCCCTACCTTTCTGATCCTCCCTTTTTCCCTTTATATTTCATATAGGATCCACTGTTACTTTTATCCCTTTTTCATCCCAGCACCGGTACTATATACCTGTGAATGTACCGCTATGAGAATCTTTTCTTACAGCAGATACCATCAAGTAAGTATAGGCATAAACTACCATATCTGGCCCCAGTTAACAACAACAAGACCCCTAACACTATCCATTTTTCTAATTAGGCCTGCTTTAAGTGGTCTGCAGATATGGTTCAACCTTGATGTCCTTTCCTTGCTGTGTGCATACATATATCACAGGCACTTCCTGACCTTGCCTCTCTACAGCTTTTAGATATACATGTAAGTCTGCACCCCCTCCAGAGATATAGATACAATTATACCTATTTATATACATATATTTTTTGTTCTCTTTTTAATACAATACACATATGCGCAACCCTCTATTCCTGGAATAACTACCACAGTGCATTATGACACATGACTATCTTTACATTCCCTTGCCAGGTCTACTGTATGCCCCCTGCAGGCATAATTTACGGCGCGGTCTGCCTGCTCCCCTGTGGGGATCTCCTTGGGTGGCTGTGTTCCCCCTCTCCCTCTCTTCCCTCCCGTCTTGGGCACTGACGCCCCAGGTATGTCCGCAGTTCCGTTTAGTGGTGTGGAGCTTAGGGTCGCATGAATGTCCAGCCACAGTTGCAGTGTGTTATTGTTTTTACTATGCAGTGTTTGGTCAAATTACTATTTCTAACATGTGTTTTCATGTCCACCACATAGAATTTTTTATATATATCCACCCTATGAGCTCTTGTTCCCTGAAGAAGCCAATGTTTTGGCGAAACATGTAGGAAAACGAGCCCCCCCTCCTTCAACGGCCACTTGCCATCCGGCCCACTTGACCATTTTTAGGGTCACTTACAGTACATGTATCCACAAAATTTGTATAATTACTGTTTGAATTGTTTATAATGTACATTGTATTTATGATAGACTATTAATAAAATCTGTAATTTTAGTATTCTTTGTTTTATCTTTTCTTCCCTAATCTTCCTGACCCTAGCACCGCTATAATCCCTTGTCCACACACCCATTTAGCATCCTGATATGTGTTAATATATGATATACCCAGGTCCTGGAAAAAAAACAAAAAAAACAACAAAAAAAACAAAAAAGAACCCCCCACCCCAACAATCCCCCTATCACACACCTATAAAACCCCATAACCCCACATCCCCCTATATACCTGCAAACAGTAATTACAACAATATTTGTCATTATGCAAATAATAATCACAACTTATATACTAAAGAATGTATCAATGCCTAACCAAATCCCACGCTCCACTCCCACATAATGTTAATGTCAACTATCGATAAAATATATAGTGTTCAAAATTTGTTCAGGACTCTATGTTTACCACACAAAACCCTCCCCCCCTCCCCCCGCCCCCCG
Source organism: Lithobates clamitans (assembly GCA_037952925.1). Classification (NCBI taxonomy): domain Eukaryota; kingdom Metazoa; phylum Chordata; class Amphibia; order Anura; family Ranidae; genus Lithobates; species Lithobates clamitans. The sequence continues at coordinate 95,649 of JBBGZY010000871.1, forward strand.
CCCCAACAATCCCCCTATCGCACACCTATAAAAACCCCATAACCCCTCATCCCCCTATATACCTGCAAGCAGTGATTACTACAATATTTGTCAATTTGCATATAATAATCATAACTTATATAAAGAGTGTATCAATGCCTAACCAAATCTCATGCTCCACTCCCATATAATGTTAATATCAACTATCGATAAAATATATAGTGTTCAAAATTTGTGCAGGACCCTATGTTTACCACACATATGAAAAAAATAATAATAAATAAATAAATAAATAAACCCCATCCCCCCACCAGCACATGATGTTAGAGACTCTCTACCCCCCACCCCCCCTCCCCCAACATCTCAGCACGATTATCTAAGCCTTTTTTTTATATGAAATAGGCCAGTCCGGTAGTTCTATTACTGGTAAATTGAGAATTGACACAAACTGCGGTAGGTCCTCAGGACCCCTAAAAATTGCAATATGTCCTTCTTTCTGTGCCTGTAATTGGAATGGGAATTTCCATCTATACTGGAGATTACTCTTCCTTAACTGTTCCACTAGAGGTTTTAACGCCCTTCTACGGTCTAGTGTAAATTTAGACAAGTCTTGAAAAAATTGTACTGCGGCACCCTCATATAAGATAGAATTCTTCAGACGTGCAGCATACATAATCCTGTCTTTTATATGAGCATAGTGCATCTTGCATATAACATCTCGTGGCATGCTAGGATCCAGTCTTCTTATTCCTGTTGTTCTATGGGCCCGATCGATTATCAAATCCTTTGCTTCTATCCCCGGGATTAGTTCTTGGAATATCTTTTGCAGAGTATTTATTAACTCTTTGGCCCCAACATCCTCTTTTAATCCTCTTATTCTAATATTGGATCTCCTGCATCTATTTTCTTGCTCATCCATATTGTTAATTAGCTGATGCATTTGTTTTCCTTGTATTTGCATATTTTCCTTTAACTTCCTTGTTTCCTGCTCAATTTTCAAGACTTTAGTGTCTAGTGCGACTGTTTTTTCCTGTATGTTTTTAATAGACTCCTTAAGCTCAAGTAACTCCATTTTGTATGAATTCTCCAATCTAAACACATATTGGTCCATATCTTCCCTGGTTGGCAGGGATTGGATATATTTCCTCATATCCCAATTCTCTTTTTCCAATTCTTTTGGATCACTACCCGAACCTGTGGTGTCTAATAGTGAGCTACTTCTGGGGTGTTGTGATTGCATTTCTCCTGATGATCTTGATGCCCCCGAAATTTCCGCTGTATTTGAAATATCTTGTGGCGTTTGTACGGCTTGTATTGCACGGGGAGATTGTAGCTGTAATTGTTGAAATATCTCCTTGATATCTGCCGTTTGTGTAGTTTGTGTCCCAGTGGGGTTTTTACTTTTACCCTCCTCTTTATCTTTCTTATTTTTCTGAGGTTGTGGTGTTTTATTTCCCTTTTTGGGCGCCATATTTTACCGATATTTACCAACCACCTCCCTGTTCTAATTTCTCTAGCCCTTTTCTTTGTGAAAAGTTATAATCCCGAGGTTGAAATCCCTCGTCCGGCCTTTAATATATACTTTGAGGGGGTTTCTTTTCTCATGTCCCTTTCTCCCTCTCTACTCCCTCCAGTCAGTTTCGGGATTTTAATGTTCTTTGTGCTTAAATATCTTCCTTATCTTCCTTTAAACAGTAATTGAGCTCTCCTCCCACAAGCCACACAACCAAATCCACAGGTCAGCTAGTGTATTATTTCAGGCAAAGTAACCATTTGTTAATAACAGTCTTTGGAATATAGGGGTTACCAAAATCTTTCCATGTGTTATCTTGCAGATATCTTATATGTCCATACAAATCCAGTCAGTAGCACATTTAATTATCTTACCAGCTCCGTATAGTGATAGCCTTGCCTGGTAAGATTTTCCTCATACAGCGTAGCACAGTGTGGGGATCTCCTAGCCTCCTGATCTCTGCCGGCTTGATCCTCAAGACCTTCCCGCGCCGCGCGCTCCCGCCATCGAGCCGTCCCCGCCGAGTCCGCCGTCTGCGTGTGTAGACCCGCCAGGCACCCGTATGGCTGTGCGCCCTCGTGGTTCGGTCTCCGGTCTCTCAGCCGGCACCCCACAGGTAGAGCTTTTCTCTGGTCTTCCCCGGTTATGCTGTTTGTGCCCGTCTTTTGTGAACCCGGCTGCGGATGTGTGTCAGCTCCCCGCAGCTTGCCGCCTTACAGCGTCTCCGGCCTCTGAAGCATGTCAGCGTGCCTGCCACTCTAGCTTACTGAGCGGCCATCTTGGGTATCAGCTCCTCCCCCAGTTTGATTAGTGGTGCTTTTTGAAGGTTTCTCAATCAACTTATTAGAACAATGATATGGGGATCTGACTTACATCCTTATAGCAAGGTGAAAACAAGGCCTATATCCTTCACGTTCAACCTCTGAAAAAAGGAGATAACCCCAGCTGTTATTGTTCACTTCCACCATCACAGGAGCGAGTTCCCAAATGCTGAGCTCAGAGTTACTGCATCAGGGAAGACAAAGCGCATATGAAGGGGGTTTGAATGATAGAAAGAGCTCACTCCTGTGATGATGGAGGTGAACAGTAAGGGTTTGGATTTTGTTAGCAACGTCATAGCAACAAGACAGGACAGGATAATTATTATTATTATTATTATACAGGATTTATATAGCGCCAACAGTTTGCGCAGAGCTTTACAACATGAGGGCAGACAGTACACTTACAATACAAATCAATACAGGAGGGATCAGAGGGCCCTGCTCGTTAGAGCTTACAATCTAGAAATGCCATCTCTTGGGAGTAGTTCAGTCAGGCTTCAGGGGGTATGTAAATTGACTACACCTATAACAATGGCACTGTTCAACTTTGGCCAAAGCCGCAATATTGTTTTTTATCTACAGGGGCCCCTTCATCTGCAAAGGCAGTTTTTTGGTAAGGGTGAATTATGCCTTTAACACCTTCCCGCCTGGCCTATAGCAAAATGACGGCGGGGTGAGAGCACTGTGGTTCTGGGAGGACGTCATATGATGTCTTCCTGAGAATGTGTTTTGCAGCGGCCCGCTCTGTCACTGACTGTTTACGGTGATTGATCACCGCCCCGCTGCCAGTGTCATGTGATCGCTGTGACCAATCACAGCAGATCACATGACAGTTGTAAACAATGGATGGCTTCCTTTCATGCCATCCATTGTATACAATTGTGTTGCTAACTGTGATTGGTCACAGTGAACACATGGTACAAACAGGCCAATTACAACCTGTCAGGGAAACAACCAAGATCAAGCCTGCCAGCATCTGCGTTTCCCTGCGCGCATGTGCGGCGGAACAGCGCCTCGGCGCATTCGCGGGCCGGCTGAACGGCGGCGCGCAAATGCGCAATGGCGCACGCATAACATGGGTCCTATGCCTGCCTATAAAAGCTGTCTTGCTGTTTAACAAATTGCTGGTTTGTCTCTCAGATTCCCTGTGATCTTGTTCCTGTTACCTGCCTATCGATTACCTGTTGTGACCCGGATTGCCTTGACCTACTCTGATTCTCCTGGATTTGACCCCCTGGCTTGTTTTACATACTTTGCTTACCTCTGGTGTTTGACCCTCGGCCTGTACTCGGATTGCCTTCTCCTGCCTTGACCCTCAGCCTGTGACCCGGATTTACCTGCAGTCTCCAGTACCTTGAACCTCTGCCTGTTTGGAACTTTGCTGCTGTCTCCTGTATTTGACCCTCGGCCTGCTCTTGGATTTGCTCTCAGTCTTGTATCCTGGTTCCCACCCTATCCTGGACTCTGTTCGACCCCCTGGGTCTATCACCTGCACAACTACCCAGCTCCTCGCTGACCTTCACGCAAGATCTACCCATCCTACTGGTAGCTTGTGCCTCTTCGTGCAATTCACCCTCTGTACCATCTCCAGGGGGTGGAGTGCGCTTAGTCGCAAAAATGAACCGCTCTCTGCATCTTGGCCTCGGTGAGTACATTAACCTGACACAACCCATCTGTACCATGTGATTAGCTTTGACCAATCACAGCTAATCATAACAAAAGACACTGAATTAACTAGTTTCATTTAGTAAAAATGTTTGCTTATCAGAATGAAATTCAATGGTATATGCTATAATCATTTGTAAAAAAAAAAATCCTGATAACTTCCCCAGCATAGCAGTGTTACTATGGTAACAGAAATAAAAAGAAGACAAAAGCGCACCAGCCTAGTGCATTAACTTTTAAAACATTTATTTGATAAAAAATAATAAAGGAAATAACTCACAGGCGATTGGTGGAGGAGGCACAACATAAAATCGCACCGGTATACAGTCTGCGATTTGGAATGAGCAGAACCTTCCAGGGGTCCTGGAGGAACGCACAGACGCTGCAATCCGCTAACGCGTTTCGAGGGGAATGTCCCCTCTTCCTCAGAGCTATGCAGTGCAACCTCACTCAGCGAACCGGAGGTTGCACTGCATAGCTCTGAGGAAAAGGGGACATTCCCCTCGAAACGCGTTAGCGGATTGCAGCGTCTGTGCGTTCCTCCAGGACCTGGAAGGTTCTGCTCATTCCAAATCGCAGACTGTATACCGGTGCGATTTTATGTTGTGCCTCCTCCACCAATCGCCTGTGAGTTATTTCCTTTATTATTTTTTATCAAATAAATGTTTTAAAAGTTAATGCACTAGGCTGGTGCGCTTTTGTCTTCTTTTTATTTCGGTTTTCACTAGGATCCCCATCCTTGAGGGCAGCAAGGCCAGTGCTCAGCCTACTACATATGGTGATCCAGCTGCTTTTTTTTTCTCTTCTGTTACTATGGTAACACTTTATTGCTCTGGTCACAGTATGTTAGAAAAAAAAAATTGTGGAAAAAAATCACCGCCACACCAGTTATATGATGACGCTGTACTGCACTGGAGACAGTATGTAAAAAAAAAAATTGTGAGTTATTATTTTTTTATTTAATTTTCCAAATAATTGTGACAAAAAAATGACAACTCCAAAAAACTCACTATGCCTCTTAATAAATACCGTCGACTGTCTACTTTCAAAAAAGGGGTAATTTTCCCACTTCAAAAAATGAGATAGGCCGTCAGTACATCAGGATTGATCAATTTTCTGATACAGTATATACCATAGTTTGTGGACTCTATAACTTTCCTACAGACTAAATAATATACACTAATTTGGGTTATTTTCACCAAAGAAATGCAGCAGAATACATTTTGACCTAAATTTATAAATATTATTTATTTGCAAAATTTTATAAACAAAGAAAAATTATTTTTTTTCAAAATTTTCAGTCGTTTTTTGTTTATTTAGCAACAAATAAAATTAAATACCACCAAAAGAAAGCTCTAGTTGTGTGAAAAAAAAGATTGAAAATGTCATATGAGTACAGTGTTGCATGACCGCGCAATTGTCATTTAAATTGTGACAGCGCTGAAAGCTGAAAATTGGCCTGGGCAGGAAGGGGATAAAGGTGTTTGGTATTGAAATGGTTAAGGGCTAGTTTACACTTGCTTTAAAACATGGCTTCGGACACGCTTTGTTAAAGCTCTCGGAACGCCAGTCAAAGCTCCTGTCACTAAATAAAATAGTTAGCTTACAGTCCTGTTTACACCTTGCTTTTGCTTGGTGCTTCGATGAGGCTTCGGTGGAACTTCGATGAGGCTTCGGTGGATCTTTGATGAGGCTTTGGTGGAGCTTCGATGAGGCTTTGATGGAGCTTCAATGAGGCTTTGGTGGAGCTTCAATGAGCTTTTGGTGGGGCTTTGTTGGGGCTTTAATGAGGCTTTGTGAGGCTTTGATGAGGCTTCGGTGGGGCTACAAGCGAGCTTTGCCATAGACTTCAATGGAGGCATTGAAGACGCTTTGAAGCACCACTAATGCTACATGGAGTATAATTTTCAAAGCAAAGCAAAAGCAAGGTGTAAACAGGACTGTTAGGGCTAGTTTACACTTGCTTCAAAACATGGCTTCGGACAGGCTTTGTTAAAGCTCTCTGAACACCAGTCAAAACCCTTGTCACTAAATAAAATGGTTAGCTTACAGTCCTGTTTACACCTTGCTTTTGCTTGGTTCTTCGATGAGGCTTTGGTGGAGCTTTGAAGGGGCTTTGGTGGACCTTTTAATGGGGCTTGAATGAGCCTTTGGTGGTGTTTTGTTGGGGCTTCGGTGAGGCTTCGATAAAGCTTTGGTGGGGCTTCAAGCGAGCTTTGCCATAGACTTCTATGGAGGCTTTGAAGCACCACTAATCCTACATGGGATATAATTTTTGAAGCGAAGCCAAAGCAAAGTGTAAACAGGACTGTTAGGTCTACTTTACACTTACTTTAAAACATGTCTTCGGACAGGCTTTGGTAAAGCTCTCTGAACACCAGTCAAAGCCCCTGTCACTAAATAAAATGGTTAGCTTACAGTCCTGTTTACACCTTGCTGTTGCTTGGTGCTTCGATGAGGCTTTGGTGGGGCTTCAATGAGGCTTTCGTGGATCTTCGATGGGGCTTCGATAAGCCTTTAGTGGGGCTTCGGTGGGGCTTCAAGCAAGCTTTGCCATAGACTTCTATGGAGCCTTTGAAGACGCTTTGAACCATCACTAAAGCTACATGGGTTATAATTTTTTAAGCAAAGCCAAAGCAAAGCAGAAGCAAGGTGTAAAGAGGACTGTAAGCTAACCATTTTATTTAGTGACAGGGGCTTTGACTAGCATTCAGAGAGCTTTAGCAAAGCCTGTCCGAAGCCTTTTTTTCAAGCAAGTGTAAACTAGACGTTAATGTGTGTTGATGTTGAAGCCAAAGCAAGTGTAAATGAGCCCTAAGTTAACCATTTTATTTGGTGACAGGAGCTTTGACTAACGTTCAGAGAGCTTTAACAAAGCCTCAAAGCTTGTTTTGAAGCAAGTATAAACTAGCCGTTAATGTGTGTTGAAGCCAAAATAAATGTAAATGAGCTCTAAGAGGGAATTTGTTAATTCCATATCAGGTTAGATTAGCCAGTTAGGAGTTAATGCCTTTTCCGGTTCTTTGGTCTTTTGACGTTCTTCTCTGGGTCCGACCCACTAATCCTGTGTATAAAAGGGACAGTGGTCCTGTCAGGAGAATTAGTAGACCAGACTGTGTGGACTGCACAGAGATAACCCAAAACGCATGTAGAGTGAATAATGATATTTATTAAAATAGACGATAATCAGAAAATACAAACAGTGCCCAAACAACCCAACAAACCCACCAACAACAACAATATATACAGCAAGGGGCAATACCAGAATCACAGATGTCAGCCAGGCCAGGGTCATACACGGCAGGTCAGCAGGACAAGGGATATTCCAGGAACGTAAACGTTAGCCAAGCCAAGGTCATACACAGGGAGATCAATAAATGAGGGACAGGGAACCAACAGGACAGAGAGGGGATGGATCGGGCTGAAGGGTACAGGAACACAGAAGGGACCGGGTCAGGATAAGCTCGGGAACAAGGTCAGATGCAGGCTCAGGATCGGGTAACAGGCGAACAAGGTCAGGGCTCAAGGAGAGAGATACCAAGGCAAGCATGTGAGGGCTTGCCGGGTATTTATGGGACTGACAATAATTGTCTTCATGTAACACCTTAACGCAGGGAGTGTTGTCTGCTCCATACTGCCAGGATCCATCCGCTGGTGGACGACAGTACTGTGGCCAAAAGATGAAATAACACCAGCAGGGAAAGATTCCCCTGACAGTTCCAAACTGCCAGGAGACACCTGCTGGTGGACCTCAGTACTGCACGCCAAATGATATATCTTACCAGCGGACGGACCCTTTCCTGACAGGTCCGGTACAGAGAGTTTGTTCCGGGAGGCCCCCCGAGAGAGATCCAGAGAAGAGGCTACAAGAAGTCCTGGGCCTGCATCAGATCCGATGCCTGTAAGGGAATAAGACAGAGAACAATACCTGCAAGGAGCAAAAGGAAGTCGCTTATAGGGGGGGCGTGTCTAAGATGGCGGAGTGACCAGACGCACATCCCGGAGCTCTGCTGGGGAAATCTCCTCATCATCCCTGTACCTTCCCTGTACCTGTGGAATCCGCTGGCCGTTACAGCACTGATAGTCGGCGGATGCCGTCCAGAACGCCGGGCCGAGGAAAGAGTGGCAAGAGGCTTCGGTTTCTCCCTGATACACCGGTTGATAGTGGCCGTGCCTCACAGCCACAACACGTGTCAATATGGCGTCGCAGACTGACTCCTCTGTACGAGTCCCAGCAAATCCCCCAGGGACACCAGAGGTTATGGAGGCTATTGCGTCTTGCCACAATGCTATTGCCACCTGCCAAATAACCCTCACCAGCAAGCTGGAGGCAGTGCAGCTGGACATGGGACTTATCCGGCAGGACATGGAGAAGGTCAGATGCCGCCTGACGGAGTAGAGAGTAAGCCATGTGGAGGATATGGTTGCTGAGCACGATGGGGCCCTCCGCACGCTGCAGTCCAAGCTGAAAACTCTGGAATATAGAGCAGAAGATGCAGAAAATCGCTGCCGAGGTAACAATATCCACATCATAGGTCTGGCAGAGGGGGCTGAGGGAAAGAACTCCACGGTTCTTACTGAGGAGCTCCTGCGCTCCCTCCTGCCTGCAGCCCAGCTATCCCCATATTTTACGGTGGAAAGGGCACACCGCATGCCGCCACAGCCTGGCCCACAGGGAGCCCCCACCCGCACATTTATTCTGCGGCTGCTGAATTTCAGAGATCGGGATGAGCTGAGTCGCCAGGCTGGCAGGAGACATACATTACCAAAACAACCGGCTCATGTTGTTTCCAGATTATTCTATGGAGACGCAGACGCTCCGTAGGTCGTTTGACGCTGTCAAAGCTGCCCTCAGAGAAAGGAGTATTAAATACAGCGTGCTATTCCCAGCCAAACTGCGAGTTTTTGATGGCGAGACTACAAGATTTTTTACCTCCCCTGGCTGGAATCCCTACCGCCACATGGATGACCCTTCTTGACTGTGAGTACCTTCTGAATCTGGCTTTTTTTTAGATGATTTAATTGAGCCTGGGGGGTTCTTGTTTCTCATGCAACTCCCATAGAGTTTAAAAGGGAGGCTGGGGGAAACTTTTCTGCATATATGGAGCCTAACTGTGGCCTTATTCTGTTTTGAGCTAACGCATGAGAAAAAAATCCCCGGATGACCCGGGAAGGTTTCAGTTCAACAAACATCGATGGTGGGGAGCCACCATAAGCTTTGTGCCTCTGGTTCATACCAGGTGAACTTCCTTACTATCAAATACTACTCTCAGCCACACTGTGAGTTGTTGACAGCGAGACTGCGAGAGGTTTTACCCCCCCCACCCCCCCCACCCTTTGAGAGGCCACGCGCTGGCTGGAATCCTTGCTGTCACATGGATGATCCTTCTTGCCTGCAACTCCCTTAGAATCTAAAAGTGTGGCTGGGAGAAAACTTTTTGCATTTATGGAGCCTGACTGTGGCCTTATCCTGTTTTGTGCTAACACGTGGGAAATTAATCTCATGAAAACCCAGGAGGGACTCAGTTTTAATGTAACCGTTGATGGTGGGGACCCACCATAAGCTTTGTGCCCCTCATCTATACCAGGTGAACTTCCTTACACAGGTACTCTGTTATCCTGCTTCCAGCACCTCCTGATGGGAACTTTATGTTGCAACTCTGCTGATTTCTTTTCAGGTTAACGGTGCAAGAGTTATTACCATGGACTAATTGTTACTCCACGCTTACTACACGTCTCCCAAGTTTACAGTTGCCTTGGGCAAGTTATAGGGAACCAAGTAGACCCTCACTTGAGGGACCTGCGGGGAGAGGGGATGGGAAAGTCAGCCGTTGTTGACTATAAATGGATGTTTAGAGTCTGTAAGTTTTGTCTTTTGAGTTTTTGTTGTTTTACATTGAACACTGTTCTTTTACTATATCAGGTATGCACTCATGATAAATCACCTGTGGGGATACTGGGAGTTGGTTGTGCAGTTGGAGGGGTTGTCTCCCTTCGAGGTGATGTGCCCTATTGTGCTGTCCCTTGGAGTGCTGGAGCCCAGGCCTGTCCTGTCCCACGGGTAATATTTCTTCTAGCTATGACGTGATGTCTATACATGATACAATTTCCTGGAATGTTGCAGGGCCTGAACTCTGCCACGTTCAGCGTCAGTGTTCTGGTGCATAGGAGACTACCCTTCCAGCTCCTTGATCTTAAAACAGACCCCGAGGGTCGCTTTATATTAATGCATGCTCTCATCTCTAATGCCCCTTTGGTTCTGGTGGGAATATATCTGCCCCCCCCCCCCCCCGGCTGACGCCTCGGTCCTTGACACAGTCATGCAGAACGTGCTTCTGTATGGGGTTGATGATGTTTTGTTTATAGGAGACTTTAATATGACTCAGTCCTCAGATCTGGATAGGCTCCCCTCCGCCACTCAGTGGGCCCCTGGTCTGGCCCGGTGGATGGCGGCGTTCGGCCTGGTGGATGTCAGGCATCACTACCATCCCAAAGACAGAGGCTACTCTTGTCAATCGGCATCCTTCAGGTCGTTCTTGCGCATTGACCTGGCCCTGGCCTCCCGATCCTTGGTGCGCAGGGTGTCCGAGGCCAGCATGCTCCTAAGGGGGGTCTTGGATCATCCTCCGCTCAGGATTGGGTTGGCGGCCGGGGAGCCAGGGGTGCGGACATGGCGTCTGTCCAGATTCTGGACAGAAGATCCCGCCATACAGGAACACATTCAAGAGGGTATCTGCCACTACTGGCTCGTTAATACTGACTCTACCACTCCTGAGATTACTTGGGATGCCTTTAAAGCCTGGGCCTGCGGAACTTATATATCCCGCATAGCTGCTGCCCACAAAGCCTCTGCACAGTCGTTAACTGAGCTGGAAAGGGAAGTTGACCTTAAAGAAACAGCATATGTAGCCAACCCAAACCCCGTTGCTTATGAGGCCTGGCAATTTGCTCTGCAGCAGCTATCCATGTTAAGGGTAGATATGACACACAAATCCCGTCTACACCTGACCAAAAGAATTTTTGAGTTTGGAAATAAAAATGGTAGGATGCTGGCCTGGTTGGCACGGGGTCAGTTTGTGGTGACTACTATTAGTGGGATTAGGGACCATACTGGCACTATATTACGCACACCCTCTGAAATTAATGGCCGGTTTCTCACTTACTATAGGCAACTTTATTCCACCAAAATATCTTATACCCCTACAGACTTACACTCCTATCTTGACAAAGTTAGACTCCTTAGGATTGACGACAAGACTAGCGCAGACCTGGACCAGGAAACAGCTCTGGAAGAGGTTCAGAGGGCAATGACCCAACTTAAACCGGGCAAAACGCCCAGTGCTGATGGTCTACCTATTGAGTTCTATACGCAATATCTGGACCTGCTTGCCCCTAGGCTTACCTCTCTGTTTAAACAACTCTTGCTTACGAGGGAACTCCGGGACTCTATGTCGGAGGCTGCGGTGGTGCTGGTGCCTAAGCCTGGTCGGGATCCAGAGGACTGCTCCTTGTATAGACCAATTTCTCTTCTTAATGTTGATGCCAAAGTCTTGGCCAAAATACTGGCTAATCGACTGTCGGCAGTTCTGGAAGACATAATTCATGTCGACCAAACTGGGTTCATTGCGGGCAAGGGCACTGACATTAATCTCAGACGCCTTTTTCTGAACCTCTCGATCACCCATGTTAACAGTGGCAGCAGAGTCATATCCTCGCTTGACGCCGAGAAGGCTTTTGATTCATTAGAGTGGGAGTTCCTGTGGGAGGTCATGGAGAGATTCGGGTTTGGCCCCCACTTCATCTGGTGGCTTAAAATGTTGTATAGCTCCCCTAGGGCCAGAATTTAAACCAATGATATCTGAGGTTATCTGAGGTTATCTGAACCTTTCCCGCTACAGAGGGGCACAAGGCAGGGGTGCCCACTCTCCCCCTCCCTATTTGCCCTGGCCTTGGAACCACTGGCGATACTTATCAGGGAGTCGGCCCAGGTTAGGGGACTCAGGGTGGGGCCCCTGGAGGAAAAGCTTTCTCTGTACGCTGATGATGCTCTGCTTTATCTACAAGACGCAAATAGCTCTCTCAGGGTAGCCCTGGATATTTTTAACAAATTTGGGCACTACTCAGGGGTGCGGATTAATTGGGATAAGTCAATTCTTTTCCCCCTCGACCCTGAGGCGCGAGTATCAGCTACAGACAGCCAACTGATGTGGGTGGAGCAATTTAAATACCTAGGTATCCAGATTAGGAGAGACCCAACCAGCTTCCCTAACTTTAATATCACCCCCATACTCACCCAATTAAAGGAGAAATGCATGTCTTGGTCCTCGCTACCCCTGAATCTTATGGGCAGAATCAATATCCTAAAAATGATTTTCCTCCCCAAATTTCTCTATGCTTTCCGGTAACTGCCCGACCTGGTTGCCCAACTCTTTTTTTTAAAGAGGTGGAGAAATGTGTGATTAATTTCATTTGGGGAGGCAAGTTACCTACGTAGAATAGCCAAAGATAACTAACGCCGCGGTATGTCTTGAGGCAGCTGTTGTGGGTTCACTTCAGGAACTAGGGAATCTGATCCATCGGGGGCCCGAGCATATACTGAGCTTCCTCTTTCCACTAAAACCACGCTCAGGGTGTGGGCTGTAGCGAGGTCGAGGTTTGCATGCCCCAACAGGTGGTCTCCCTTTACTCCTCTATGGGGCAACCCCAATCTTCTGCATCTCCGTACTAATTCTGATCCCCAACTTTGGGCCAAATACGGGATACAGACTTTGGGGGACATTATAACAGCTGACCAGCTACTTTGCCTGACAGAACTCAGGGCCCGATTCCATCTTCCCGGATGGATGACATTCAGATACTTTCAACTCCGCCATGCTATACGTGCCCAATTCCCTACCATACCCAAGATAGACATGGACCCAATAGAAGGCAGACTGGCCCTGGAACAGCTTTCTAAGCCTCTGTCCACATTATATTTTGACCTGCTTAGTTGCAATTTCCCCAGGATGGAACGACTCTGGGAGAAGTGGAAGGCGGACATACCAGACTTAGACAGGGAGGACTGGGATGACTGTCCAGGGGGAAGTGCCCAAACATTGATTTTATCCAGGGACAGGCTGATCCAAGTCAAATTTTTACACAGAGTCTATTTTACACCTCAGGGGCTGCATCACATATACCCAGAAAGATCTGCTAACTGTACTAGATGTGGTAGAGAGGAGGGTACATACATGCACATGTTCTGGAGCTGTCCTGGTGTGGCCCGGTTCTGGACACAGGTGATCAAGCTTATAAATTTTCGTCTCCAACTGGCATTACCAATCACCCCTGAGTGGTTGCTCCTTAGTATCCATGATGATGACCAAAGACCAAGGTACACCAAAATACGTGTTTGTTTTTTGCTATATTATGCCAGAAGAGAAATTATACTTAAGTGGAATTCCCGATCCCCCCTTCCATGGGTTCTTGGGAACAATTCATTAATGTGGCTCTTCCCATGTATAAACTAACGTACATAAATAGAAATTGCCCTGTGAAATATGAGAGGGTATGGCAGCCCTGGACTGCATAAAAATTTGTTTATGGTGCTTACTGTGGGACAATATACGGGGTTCTGTTGAACCTCTGGTGACATTAATACTATCCCCTATTGGGGAATGACTAGGAACCTGTGTTGTGTTACTGCTCCTTTGAACTGCATATGTAACTCTTGTCCGAGGAACGATGCCCAGCATGTGATTGTGTTTGCTATCGTGATTGTACTTCATAAACTGTATCATACCATATTTCCTTCAATAAAAGAACATTCTGTTCATGTTAAAAAAAAAAAAAAAGGAAGTCGCTTATCACTGCCTGGCTGTAAAGTCACCAGAATCTGAGGATCGCCTCAAAGACACCAGCTCTGGAAGAATGCCTCTGTTGGACTCTGTGCTACACGATCACCACCTTTGTAGGTATGCTGGGGCAGCCCACAGCCTGTAGTTAGAGTTAGGGAAGAATTATTCCTTTTAATGTTGGACTTTGTAATTGCGTTTGCACTTTTCTTTTTTTTTTCTTTTCATTTTTTTTAACTTTATTCTTTATTCAATTTTTTTTTAAAGTTTTTTTTCTTTTTTCCATACAATAATTAAAAAAAAAAGTCAGTTAAATATTATCACAGCAACACCATATGGAAATAATTATACCAACACAGGGGTCCAAAAAGAGGCCAAATACCCATAGATAAACAAAGAACAAACAAGACAGAAGCCATATGGGTAGGGTCTCCCCAAACCCCCCCTTCTACCCCTTTTCCCAATATTGTGAATTTAGTGTGAACCCCTTAATTCCTCCAGTCTTTACCCGCCCCCCCCCCCCCTCCAAAACCACTATACTCGGATCTACATTCTTAAAACAGGTTTGACAAACTATTCTTAATTTTACCTATGATTTATCTTGTTGGGGTTAGCTAACACATCATTCCAAATTTTAGCCTAGTATATCCTTTCCCTAGCAGTTAACTATTCCATATATTTACCAGGTTACCGATACTCTTTCCACTTTATTCGGTAGGTCTCATTTTTTCCAACCACAGTCTCCACATCTCATCAAATTCCTTAGAATTACCTCTCTTTATATACACTGTTCTTTCTCTGCAGAGGGTTTCATTTATTGTACTAATCCAGTCCCTTACAGTGGGGGGTATCTTTGATTGCCATCTAGATGTAATCATTTTCCTGGCTTGAAACAGACATCTCTGAATTGCTACTGTGGTGTTCTTCTTCTCCCCCCGCTGCCGCCGATACCCCAGCATACATACTATAGCTTCCCTCTCTAATGTAATTCCAAATATATCTCTCATGTTGTTAATCACCCCCTCCCAGTACTGGAACAGCTTGGGGCATCTCCATATCATATGTATGAGATCCCCAGAGTGTTTGCACTTTTCTAAGTAAAGCATTTGACACTTTGTCCCTGCCTGGTCTGAAGTTACTAAAACGGGTGTAATGCAAGTAACAGGCGCACAGTCTACCACGTGGGTCTTAAACACAATGGGGTATGAAGACATCGGTGTGGATTGTAGTAGTGTGAAAACACAAGTGGTTACATAGTGTAATGCATGTTTTACAGCAGCCTGTCGATTGTGCGTACCTGTTGCAGGTGGAACAGCCTCTAGCAGCAAGGGAGATTTTGTTGGCACTTCTTCTGCCAGTGTTCTATCTCCCATAGCAGTGGGAGCAGATTCGCACCGCATAGTCTCCAATCCTAAAGAGAGGTACGGATTTTCAAGAATTAAATTAAGTGCACATGTGGAGCCCACGCAGGGTGCTCGGTGTGGCCCATTCCGCTACTGGGGAATGGTAGTGGAAAACGATGGACAGGTAGATGTGGACAAGGTTAAGCATGTCCCTCCTAAATGCAGATTACAGAGAGGATGTGCATTGTCAGAGGGACCCAAGAGTTAACTGGAGAACAGTTGCAGTGCAAGTGTACATGGCGTATGTCCATCTCTAAGAGTATAGGCCCACCTTAAGGTCACGTATTTCCCCACGGCAGCCTCAGCCCTATCCCAGGGCATTGTTGAAAATGGCACAAACCAAAGGTACCCCCAGGTGTAGTAAAGTGGCCCTATACACGGTGCCTAGTGTAGCCCAGAAGAACCCGCCCTGGGGTAGGCCTCTCATGTGACCCTTGCTTGGTGCAAAACAAGGAGGGAAACATGGAGGACATGACAAACAACTACTGAGTTGTAGAGGCCAAGCTGCCTGACACTGTAAAAAGTTTTTTTTCCCCTCTATATTTACCTGGTGATCTGGCCAGTAACACACCTGCCATACTAGAGTGCCCCCACTATGGATGAAGGAGCACAGGGGACACCTTTGGACAGCAACATTGTCAGTTCAAGTTGAGGGAGTATTAGATGGACTAGCAGATTTAGATACACTAATAAACTGCAGCCAACTAATTAGCAGTTACAGCAAACAGTTGACAGCTCTTAATTGTCCAGTAGTACATCTGGGCACAACCTGATCATCTGGGAACAATATCAGTAGAATGAGCAGGCTATATTATGCCTCGTTTCCACCAAGCTGATCGGTTCGGGTCGGTACAGTTTGGAAGGCCTAGAATGGTCCGGCCTATTCAGGTGAGCGTTTCCACTGCAAGTCGGACCGACAGGGGGCCATACATGGGTTTAGAAAAAATGCCTAGCATGGCCTCACATGTCCACCAATCAGTGGAATCTATCATAGCTCCGCCCTAACCGAACTGTACCATTTTCTATGGCCCCACATCTGAAGCAGGACCCTGAACGGTGCGGTTCAGGTTTTTTGGGCCGCTTTCATAATGGAAACACTCAAAATAGCGTACCGTACCGAACCAAACCAAACCGATCCGCTCAGTGGAAACGAGGCATTATTAAAATAAAATTTTAAACACTTGTAAAAGATTACATTGCACCAATTCCAACTTAAAGCAGACCTTTCCCCCTTGGTTTTCCACAGAGCAGCCTGATCCTCCTCTTCTGGGGTCCCCTACTGATGCTCCTGGCTCCTCCCCCCACTGAGTTTCGCCATAGCAAGCCGCTTGGACCACTTGGTGGATCAAAGGATGGAGTGCTCTACATATTTGGAGAGGAAAAAAGGAACTGACTTTATGTCAGGAAAGGTGGGGGGATAAGTGCACTTATCCTGTAGGAGCTATAGGTCCTGGATGCCCAACCTGTGGTCCTCTGGTGCCTATTGTGCACACTTTTGGATGTAACAGCCAGTAGGGTGAGCATGTGAAGGGGCCTTAATGGTAGTAAGCTACAGAAGTCTCCACTAACATGTCTCCAGTCTCCAACCATACCACCACAATTTATTTGGTCTCTGACCATCTCAAAAAGTATGTTCGCAGGCTCTGACAATCTCCTGTAGCATGATTTACAGTATGCAGAATATTATGCGATGTCCCCTGGGGTAGCCAAGGCCGCAATTGAGGTCCTCTATATCTATGGTTTGGCCATCACTGCTATAGGTGATAGAAATTACAAAAAAAAAAAACACACACACAATGAGTACTATTGCTGTGCACTGAAACAAAAGTGAGACAAAATGAATGTTCCCTAACATCTCAATAGCTGTGAAATTTGCTGAACAAACACTAGGTTAATCATTTTAGGCACACTTTGTTTAGCAAAACTTATTTATTCAGTCGCTGAATAAAATATTCATAGGAAGAGAAGCCATGAAAGTAAAATAATATGCAGTGTAAACAATTATAGTTAAACTTACAGATACATTCCTTTGGTGCTGAATCCTTAAATCAACCCAGTTGTCTCTGGCAGGCTAGATGAAATTTACAGTAGAGTAGGGAGACAAAATGGCGGCTGCCCTCTAGCACAGAGCAATGTACCATGGTCCAGGAGCCGTGCTAGAACATAAAGAACTCCACCTCTTCTCCAGTTTGAGAAGTCATTTGGGGTGAGTGTTTGGCAATGGCAACAGGTTAGCTGGATCAGTGGTTCTCAACCTCAGTCCTCAAGTACCCCCAACAGGCCATGTTTTGGGAATCTCTCTTAGATAAAATAGCTGCCCAAATAACCAAGTCATTGACTCTGATTTAAAGCACCTGTGAAAGATAAAACAAAACCTGCAAGCATGGCCCGTTGAGGGTACTTGAGGACTTAGGTTGAGAACAACTGAGCTGGATGGAGCAAGAAGAATGCACGGCTGACTACATCTGCATGCTGGTGGGGTATCTGGCTCCTATGCCCAGGGCCATCTTTAACACAGGGCAAACGGGGCAGCTGCCCTGGGCCCTGTCATTGCTGTGGGGCCCAAAGCAGCTGCCACATACTTGCCAACTATCCCAGTTTAAATTCCCTCATCTCTTGAGGTTTTGGTCCGTGCTGTGTCCTGATATCTCAGTGTGAAGTTCTGTTACTAATGCTGCCCAGCTCTGCCCTATTGTTGTGTACAGATGACTCACCTGCACACCCTGTATTTACATGTAAATACTGGCATTGATATGTAAATAGCGGCTGCATTCATATGTAAATAGCGTCAGGCCGGCAGCATTCAAATGTAAATAGAGGCGATATTCATATATATATCATGTCCCCCGAGTCATATCCATCATCACCTATACTGAATGCTGCACACTGGGGAGATAACGGGACATGCTTGAAAGTCCTGCCTACAACTGTGGTCATTAGGCCTACCATCAGCCTGTTCTACAAAGGTAAGCAAATTAGTGTGTGTGTGGGGGGGGGGGGGCAGGGTAGTGTGGGGTATGCAGAGGTAGACAAAGAAGGAATTACAGTCTGTGGTGCATAGGTGACCAAGGAGGGGATGTATGGAGGTAAGGAAGGTGGGTGCAAAGATGAGCAGAGGAGGCAGGTAGCGTTAAAGGGGAGGGGGATTGGAGTGGAGAGGATGGGGGAGGTTTGGGGTGCAGAGGTTAGCATGGGTTTTAGGATGCAAAGGTCTACTGACAGGGTGGATAAAGATGTAGGTCACGTGTAGGGCAGCCTATTAATTTTAATGGGCTGCTCTATGCGCTACAAATGCAGAAAAAAAATCCCAAACCCTGTTTCAAAATCACACGGTGCCAAGGCACATGTCAGCAGATGCGTGAAGGTGTCATTAAGAATGAATGGTATTGCTGTGTATCTGCTAAAGAGCAGCACATTTCTGTGATGTCAGGAAAGAGATTTTGCATGTGTTCCCAACACACACAAATGTGAACGCAGGCTAAATGTCTCAGTTACATTTTTGGTCAGTGTAAATCTTTTCATTACATTGGTGCTTGGTGTAGAGTCCTTTTATTCACACTAGTGGCCAATGTGAATGTCCCCCTTACATTGGTGGTCAGTGTAAATCCCTCCTTACATTGGTGGTTACTGTGAATTCTTCTATTACATTAGTGGTCAGGGTAAACCCCTATTACATTGGTGGCCAGTGTTGAAACTCCTCTTTATATTGGTAGTCGGTAAAAAAAAAAATCAGCATTGCCATTGATCACCCCCCCCCCCCCCCCCAGCACTGCCACTTATCCCAGGAGTCCTAGGATACCTAGGAGTTTTCTGTCTATTAATGAGTCCCCTCACCTCCCCAGTCCATGGTGTCCCGGCAGTGAGGAGATGATGTGCAATAACCTCTAGCAACTAATCAGTGAGTGGTATTGATGTACAGTAATGTCTAGCAACCAATCAACAAGCAGAAATTATGTGCTGTAACCTCTAGAAATGAATCAGTGAGCAAAAATGGGTGCTGTAACCTCTAGCAACCAGTCAGTGAGCGGTAATGATACACTGTAACCTCTGCTAACCAATTGCAATCGCAGCCTGATCTGATTCAGTGAACAGATTTTTAGTCTAGTTGCTACCCTGTTTCCCTGAAAATAAGACCTAGCGTGATTGTCGGTGATGGCTGCAATATAAGCCCTACCCCCCAAATAATCCCTAGTTAAAGTCCTTATAGGTCTTATTTTCAAGGTAGGGCTTATTTTCGGGAAAACAGGGTAGGGCTTATTTGGGGGGTAGGGCTTATATTGCAGCGATCACCGACAATCATGCTAGGCCTTATTTTCGGGGAAAAAGGGTATTTATTGTATGACTCAGAGCAGGTGGAGAGCGAAACTGCATGGAGGGGGGCGGCCCAAGAAAACTTTTGCCCGGGGTCCAATCAACATTCAAGAGGGCCCTGCCTATGCCCCATCTGCACTAGGGTCCTTCCAATCTAGTTTACATGCATATGGACACTAACTCCACCCATTACATCACTACAGAGAGGCTTTCTCTAAAAGGGACCTAACACCCAATTACACTATTCACTGTTACCACACACTATTTTGGGACAGAGCCAGTTAGCAGCAGACTAGCTAACTACACCTGCTTACATGATACTGACTCCAGCCTGCTTTCTGACTATGCTCTTGCCCTCTGATTTGGTACCTCTGCTGCCTGGTTGTTACTGACTATATCTTGTCTTATTTACTGATTTACTTCCTACAACTGTTAGTTCCTGTCCTCCACCTATGTGCCACAGTTCTGCACAAGTTCAAGTCTGACTGCCCGCTTGTCTGCTCGGCCTCTAACAGGCACACGACGTTGTAAGGGCTCATTTACACGTGAGGTCAGGGGGTGGTAAAACCAGGGAGGTTGAACCTTGGTTTTACTGCTCCCAGACTGCTCGCATGAACACTAAAGATAGAGCCGCTCACAGCTGTACACATACTGCTTTGTTTCGCGGTTGCAGCAAAACAAACAGCATGAGTATTGCAGTTCTATGGGGATGCCCTGGATCCCCACGGCACCCATGTGAAAAGCAAGCGATTTCGGCATTGTAGTAAGGCAATTAGTTAACTCAGGCCCGTCAAACACCACTGAAAAGCAATTTGTGCTCAGATGTGCCTTCTGCCATTGGGAACTAGCCCTAATTCTACGAATATGTTTCTAGTTGTTTCACTATGGTTCCGATTGTGTCTCTGCATACACAATCTGGTCTGGAACACTTGGGGGTACGATGATGAGGGTTCTATCCACTGACCTCCTATACTGGGAAAGGGGAGGGTTTAAACTCACTGACCCCCAAGACTAGGAAAAGGGGAGTCATTTCAACCCAAATATCAATACTGCAATAAAACATGCAAAAAGGGTAGAGATATACAGGTATAGCACAGTAAAGACTGGTAAGCAAATCATTCATTTGGATCCTCCTTGCAGCTGTGAAAGTCTCCTGATGCCCACCCTCCCCTTCCTATCCCCTCCTCCATTAAGATAACTCATTGTATCGTTTTCACAGAATGCAACACGTTCTGTGAGTGAAGGAGGGGATCCTGCCATGTATCCATCCCTCCCCCATTCACAGAATGTGTTGTATTCCGTAAAATCAATACAGGAGTTTTGCCACAAATGAATAGTTCCGACTTGCTCTCCTCTAAGGTTGCAGCTTAGCAGTTTTGTCTACCAGCAATAGATTTCTCAAATGGGAGGCACTAAGCTATATTCCCTAACCACTACAAAGGCGAGCATTACAGTACACGGTTTTTGATACAACGTTGATTGATTTTTGTTAAAAAAAAGATGCAATTTCCAGTACATAATCAGTCCAAACACTGAAATATTTTTACACGTGGTATCCCCATAAGGCAGAGTAGAAGAATGTGTTTTGGACTGTAGTTCTAAAGCTGGCTGGTTAAACGAAAAAACTGTCAGCTCCAATTGGAGCTGGCTGGAATTGGCTGTACTAACCAACCCGACATTAGTACAGCAATCTCCCCCGCTGAGCTGTTGTGTTCTGACAGGGAGACAGCCCCCCGCCAAAACACTCCAATCTGCGCTCTCTGCCATAGGCTGAGAGCGCCAATCGGCGGTTGGCCGGCTGCTAGTTTCCTAGAAAAGGGCCAGCTTCTGTCGGACAGACATACACACGGGCCGAATGTCGGACTTTGTTTTTTTTTTTTTAATCATGTCTCCTGACATTGAGCCTGTGTATACCTATGCTGTGTGTGAGAAATATCTAATTGAGCCCGGGTTCACACCTATGCGAATTAGATGTGCGTTTCCCCACATCTAATTCACATAGTAGGAGAATATGACCGGCTCCCTATGGAGCCGGTTCACATATCTCCGGGGCGGCTGCGGAGCGCACTGCACAAAAACGCTGTGCGTCTTTGGCTCAGTTTCAGGGCCGAATTCAGGCATAGAATCGGCCCTGATTCGTCCCTGAAACGGGGAACAGGGACGCACAAGCGCACCTGTGCGTTCCGCAGCCCGTTATAGTGTGAACCGGGGCTAAATGTCCAGCCATGTGTAAAAAAATTACACTTTTTTCAGCATTTTCTGAAAATTAGTGGAAATATTCATGACACTCACTATGCCTCTTATAAAATACCTTGAGGTGTCTACTTTCCAAAATAGAGTTATTTTGTGGAGGTTTCTCCTTTCTTGGCACTTCAGGGCCTCAATAACTGATAGATAGGAAATTAGATGTATAATTTATACCCCTTGAAAGCCTGAAGAAGCTTCATTGGCTTTGGAGCCCCTCTATGTGGCTAGGCTGCAAAAACAAAATCCCACGCGTTGTATCCCCATCTTTAGGAGGAGTAGAAGAATGTGTTTTGGTGTGTAATTGTACAGTATCTCACAAAAGTAAGTACACCCCTCACATTTTTGTAAATATTTTATTCTATCTTTTCATGTGACAACACTGAAGAAATGACACTTTGCTACAATGTAAAGTAGTGAGTGTACAACAGTGTAAATTTGCTGTCCCCTCAAAGTAACTCAACACACAGCCATTAAATTTTAAACCGCTGGCAACAAAAGTGAGTACACCCCCTAAGTGAAAATGTCCAAATTGGGCCCAAAGTGTCAATATTTTGTGTGGCTATCATTTTCTAGCACTGACTTAATCCCCTTGGGCATGGAGTTCACCAGAGCTTCACAGGCCACTGCAGTCCTCTTCCACTCCTCCATGATGACATCACAGAGCTGGTGGATGTGATAGACCTTGAACTTCTCCACCTTCCATTTGAGGATGTCCCACGGATGCTCAATAGGGTTTACGTCTGGAGGAATGCTTGGTCAGTCCATCACCCTTACCCTCAGCTTCTTTAACAAGGCAGTGGTCGCCTTGGAGATGTGTTTGGGGAATACTGCCTTTCGGCCTAGTCTCTGAAGGGAGGGGATCATGCTCTGCTTCAGTATGTCACAGTACATGTTGGCATTCATGGTTCCCTCAGTGAACTGTAGTTCCCCAGTGTTGGCAGCACTCATGCAGCCCCAGACCATGACACTCCCAGCACAATGCTTGACTGTAGGCAAGACACACTTGTCTTTGTACTCCTCACCTGGTTGCCGCCACACACACTTTACACCATCTGAACCAATAAGTTTATCTTGGTCTCATCAGACCACAGGACATGGTTCCAGTAATCCATGTCCTTAGTCTGCTTGTCTTCAGCAAACTGTTTGCAGGCCTTCTTGTGCCTCATCTTTAGAAGAGGCTTCCTTCTGGGACGTCAGCCATGCAGACCAATTTGATGCGACTATACAGCTGAAAATGACAGAAAAATCTGTCTGGTGCTGACCTACTGACATCAGGAAATCATGGTGGGCTTTCAAATCGATATCACATTAGGTGTTTCTTCATTTTTAACATCAGCAACCTTAAATACATTTCATACACCTATCAGCCATAACATTATGATGATCCACCCAATATTGGGTAGGCCCCGCTTTTGCTTCCAAAAGAGCCCCTCACTAAACCTCTGAAGGTATGTTGTGGTATCTGGCACCAAGCCAGCAGCAGATCCTTTATGTCCTGTAAATAGCATGGTGGGGCTTCCATGGATTTGACTTGTTTTTCCAGCACATTCTACAGATGCTCGATGGTTTGAGATCTGGAGAATTGAGGCCAAACCAACACAGCAAAGTCATTTTTGTGTTCCTCAAACCATTCATGCAGTATGGCAGGGCACATTATCCTGCTGAAAGAGACCACTGCCATCACAGAATACGGTTTCCATGAAGGGGTGCACTTGGTCAGTGACAATGTTTATGTAGGTGGCACATGTCAAATTAACTTCCACATGAATGGCAGCACATTGCCCAAAGCATCACGCTGCGACCACCGGCTTGCCCTCTTCCTGTACTGCATCCTGGTGCCATCTCTTCCCCAGGTAAGCGACGCACATGCACCCAGTCATCCACATGTTGCAAAAGAAAATGTGATTCATCAGGCCAGGCCACCTTCTTCTATTGCTCCCTGGTCTAGTTCTAATGCTCACATATGTAAAAAGAGTGCAGCGCTAAAATAAATATATATTCTCATGCAAATGCAAACAAATATACTAATTTACCGGTATGTATAAAATAATAATGACTGTGAATAAAGTCTGAAGACACATATGCAAAATTACATCACATGTGAATAAAGTGCAATAGTGCAATCAAAAAATTAATATAGAGCTGGATTCCATCAAAGAAAGTCCCATAGGAGAAAAGAGTGTTTGGAAATGACGATCATACACCTGATGGCTTTCCGGTAAGCCTCCATTTCTGATTATGGTGATGGGTGTCATGCCGTCAGGTGTATGATCGTCATTTCCAAACACTCTTTTCTCCCACGGGACTTTCTTTGATGGAATCCAGCTCTATACTGTGAATTTTTCGTTTGCACTATTGCACTTTATTCACATGTGATCTAAATTTGCATATGTGTCTCAGACTTTATTCACAGTTATTATTATTTATATATAATTGATCGTCTGCATATTAGTACATTTGTATATTATATATTTATTTATATATTTTTAGCGCTGCACACTGTTTTTTTACATATATTGTCTGTGCCTGGTGTCTGGGTTATAGTGCACAGCTGCTTATTAAATTTTAGTTCCTAGCGCGGATATACCCTTTACATTTATTCACGAATTCTGATGCTCACAAGCCCATTGTGGGTACTTTTGGCTGTGGACACGGGTCAGCATGGGCACCCTCACCGGTTTGTGGCTGCACAGCCCTATACTCTACAAAACTGTAATGCCCATTTTTTCTGCTTTCAAGACATTAACTTAATGGACAACATCTTTACTTGCTATCTAATACTCCATTGACTTTCAAATGCCATTGTAATGAGATAATCAATGTTATTTACTTCACTTGTCAGTGATCTTAATGTTTTAGCTTAGTGGACTCCCTAGCCCCAACTAGGATTTTGCCTGGTTTAAAAATCAAGTGGAAGTGCCTGTTTGAGCAGAACCCAGACCTTAAGGGGGGGGGGGGGGGGGCACTTCAATTTGAATTATGTTGGATGTACCCTCTGCATGGGAAAGCCTTATATAGTTTTATTCTTTTGGATTAATAAAAGTGGTCTAGGAAAAACACAGAAAATCACATGCATCAATGGACTAATATCTTTGAAGTTAAACCTATAAGTACATTATATACCGTATACATTTGTTAATGGCATTGCTTATGCTAACAGGCTTCTGCGATAGGACACTGTTTTACTTTGATTCTATTATGGAATTTTACCAAAACAGTTTCTACTAAACGGTTATAAGTTGCCCTGAACTTTGTTTGAATTTGTGATTACAAGTTGCATAAAAGTGATTAAAGTTGCATAAAAAATGCCATGTGTGTTGCCAGTATCACATCATCAATGTTATTCATACAAAAATTGCATTCTACCAGTTCGGTGTGAAACAATGGAGGAATTGAATTGGCTTTTCTTGTACCCACAGCGATACCGGATGGCCCCCAAATTCTGCACTGCAGAGGGGTCTTTTACTTTCTTGGAAGATTCTTCAGAAAGGAAATTGTAGATATATTAACCACTTAAGCTTCGGAAGATTTTACCCCCTTTGTGATCAGGCCATTGTTTGCTATTTGGCACTGCGCTACTTTAACTGGCAATTGTGCGGTCATGCAACACTGCATGCAAATCAAGTTTATATCATTTTTATTAATCACTGGGTTTTTTATATTATATAAACAAAAAAAGACCCACACGTTTGTAAAAAAACAATATTTTTACTTTGTTATAAAACGTATCCAATAATGCAATGCTTTACTGTGATCTGAACAATATGTCTAATGAATGTTGTCATAAGGAGGGTTCTCTCCATCCTAGTGTGTTCTGTAAACCCTTTAAGCCACTCTCACTGTTTCACAGGACCAGGCCACCAAAATTCATTTTCCCAGTGTGCCCAAAGTCTTTCACAATTCTGCCAATTCTCCTGGTACTGGTAATAGCAGTATTTGACCAACAATAATTACGGTATAAGTGCTGAATCAGTACATATAAGTGAATAAAGGCAGTTAATATGCTAGACAGAGTGGTGGACCTTGTTGTTCTACAGCTAGCCATACATTAACATCTGATTTTAGTCTCCTTTAGATATACCAGTTAGTTATTTATTGCCTTGCATTCAATTTGTGTCCAATCAAGACTACATAGTTCTTGACAGATGTACAGATGTTTATGCATTTGAACTGTATATTTAGTGGTTTGACCAGAGAGATTCAAACATCAATTGTTTGCTGTGACCTGAAGAAGCCAATCACACGTTAGCTTGCATTAGTCTGCCCACTTTAGGTAGCTGAAATAAAGATAGTTTATAATTGGTTGTCATGGGTTAAAGCATACAATTGTTCTTTTTCTAAAGCTGAAAATGAACCAGATTGTTTTTATACTGTGAAGTTGCCTTATAATTGGTCATTTTAAAATTCACACAAAATGTTCAATCATTCATGAGAAACGTCGGACATTAAACAAAAACCTATTGTACATATATCGTAATCTCAAACTCTATCCAAAATAAACTGCTAACCCTATGATTACAAGTAATCCAGGTTAAAAAAATAAATATGGTACTTCATGTTTTTTTTTGTTGTCTTTGGAATAATTCATGAACCATGTCCTTTTCCCTCTGTATTGGTCCATTATATTTTATTTATCCTTCTGTCTCTCCCCTTCACCTTCTTGGTCTCATCAATAGTTACAGTCCACAGATTGTGATATCCACAAATAAGAGGGAATGACATAACATCCCAAGGTTTACACTCATTTCCAGATAACCAACCATACAGTCCGGAAACTTTCCTAAACCTTCTTCTTTGGCTTTTTTGACAGAAAATGGCTACGTATGAAATTAATCAGTTTGCTTTCTGAAAGGACAAGAGCAGCCAATGTCGCAGCCAGACATAGAGCTCCTACGAAGATGTGTGCAAGATGATATGGCCAGCCCATGTCACAGCACAGATTCACCTGTCAAAGAACAGAAAGAATAAACCAATGGATGCAGGAATTAAAATAACCTACTTTTTCACATACTCTCACTATTTCAGTAGCCAGTCAGTCCAACCTGCTGCAGGCCATACACATATGACAATATAATTGTTTGATATAAGAATTGATTCAATTAAAGCACAATGCTTCCAAAATTGTGTACACTAAACAAGTGGTTCAATCCATGACTGTTTTCAATGAAAGGAAGATGTCAACAAACAAATTTAGACAAACCGATCTCTTATCTGCTTTGCCTGGAACAATTATTTTTGGAAAAAAGAAATTTGAAACTGCTGACCTTCTAAAAATTATAATTGTCTGGCTGTTATGGTGACCCTCTTGATTCAATGCTACTGGTTTACTGACCCGCAGGAAAATCAGAAATACTTAACATGCCCGTTCAGGATTGGTGACCCAAAATATTGAGTCAGTATGATGGCCAAGCTGTTTCAAAAGGTCAGAAGCGCCCAACTATAGGCTTCCTCCTTTAAGGGGTCAGGGGACATTTACTTCTATTACTAGTAAAGACCAACAAAAAAGGCGCAGGCTGATAGTGCTTTAGGCCCTGTCCACATTTGTGCAATCTTGCTGCCGTGAGGTGTATGTGAAACTGCACAGAAGATACACAAGACATCTGTGCTATTATAGTCAGAGAAAATACTGCACTGTTCTCTTTTCTCTGCATCTTTATTCAGCTGATTTTTTTTTTAGAAGTCCTGCAGGCAGCATTTTGACAAAAACACATATTTGCCATAGAATGTAACTGCTACCAATAAAATTCACAAAGGGCACATCTAAAATGTACTATACATGCATTTTAAATACAGGAGGTAATCCCTCTGGAGAGTGCATGCATTTTGAATCAGAAACCTGTGAACCAGTCCTAGGGGCATTATCTACGGTACATGGCACCTGGGATTTGTCAATTTGCTTTAGAAAGACAATTTCTGTATTATAGAGCAATTAGATCTTTGTAGAAATAATGTTATACCTGTGGACCTCACTACTCACAAGATGGCACAATCCTGTTTGTTCAGAAATCTGTATTATTAAAGACACAGTCACAGTGTATTTATCTTTATACATAAAAAAACTTGAATTTTTTTTTGCTTTGAAGGACTGTTTTTTGAATGAATGGGACTTTCTTTGTTTAAATATTTAAAGGTTATACTGATTCACTTATCACTTGCTGTATATAGTTTTGAAATGCACAACACTGTATTATTTATGTTATGTTTGGTTTAATTATAAGTTTGTCATATATTGCTTAAAGGGAGCGTTGCACCATACTCTCTGCTTCATTTTATGATCTTTGTGATTACACATATTGGTGTTTAGCAGCATTTTTTTTTTCAGATTAATCAGTATGTTTTTCAGCTAATTTTATTAATGGTCATTTATTGGTATAATGAGGGAGTCATATATATTTTTAGTAAGAATACTATGCTGACTGGTTGTTGTATGGATTGTCATTCTCCTATTTTCCCTTTTCACATACATTTTTAAACGTTAAATGGAAAATGTGAACACGGGGTTACCTCTGAATATCCAGTTACTGCAGC
Organism: Lithobates clamitans; assembly: GCA_037952925.1. Lineage (NCBI taxonomy): Eukaryota > Metazoa > Chordata > Amphibia > Anura > Ranidae > Lithobates > Lithobates clamitans. The sequence goes on from JBBGZY010000871.1 coordinate 123,949, forward strand.
ACAGAGACAAAGAACACCAATGACAGCAGCAGATGGACGAAGCCCGGCAAGGGGTTGGTAGGGGCTCTCCCTGAAATATCTCCTAATGTAGAGTAAGCTGTGAGTGATCCGTAAGCCCATGTTAAAACAGTTTGCAAAGATAAATCCCACACTTCCTAACCAAAGAGTCATGTAGTAGGAGAGGCAGAGGAAACTGAGGGAAAGGCCCAGCATGACATAATTGTACCTGGAAAAAAAAAAGGCAGAAAATCAAATAGTAAAACACAAATGCAACCCGGGTATGAAACACATTGTTCAAATTTTAGGTGTTACATTGCTGCAAAGTAGGAAACAAATACGCATCAACTCAAGAGGGATAAAAAAAAAATAAAAAAATAAATCACACTTGAAATACATATAAGTAAACCATTTTACCTGTCAAAATACTTGGCTATAGTCTATTCTGATAGTCTTGCAATGTGGACACTGCCATCAGACAGTACTGTCCAGTTCTAGACCATCCTGCAGACTAATTTACAAATGAACAAGGCAACAAAGTCCAGGACCCAACACTAGGAGAAGCAGCTCAATTCTAAGGTCATCTCCTTCTTTCTCTTTTCCTGTAGGCATGTTTAGTTTGGCCACATTATTTGAAGTAATAGAACCATAATGGGCTTGGAGTACTGCTGCCTCCCCTCCAAGCTGATGGCTGCTACACAGCGAATTACAAGAGGCTTTTTATGTGAAAAACCTCCACTAAAGGAACATGCTGATAGCCACTGATGACTTATTCTACTGAAGAAGCTAGATGCCCATTTGCAAGGATAATCCAATTACTTCAATATTTTTTGAGTCAAAGACTCTAGAATCACAAAGGTCCCACCTATACCCAACTTTATTTACAGCATGCTTGTTCTGGTCAAACAACTGGCATATTCAGAAGTGAGTCAATTGCAGGCCATATGTCTCCCAGTACAAGTTTCTTTAATTGGAACATACAGTAAATTGATTAAATGGCTTTGACTCATGGAAAAGGGCTGGCGTTGTCTTTTGTCATCAGCTTTTTGATAATGAGGCTTATATATTCATTTAATAAACTGTCAGTGAAATACCATCTATCTAACAAATATTTTTTTTGAATACTTGCAGTTGCAGCATGCTCTGCAGAGTCAGGCAGCGACTTTCCTATTAAAATATAAACCCCCCTAACTATGGCAGTATCCACAAGATGCTCCAAACAGGGACTTATTGGTGACATATACTCCTCCCTACAAGCAACAACTAGCGATAGTACACAGGGTGGCAGTTTTGAGCAGTGGTGTAGGGATCTGGAGACCATTAGCGATGAGGAATGGGAGCAAGCTCTGCTGAATTTGACCAGAGTCTCCTTATCCTCCTCACTGTGTCTGGCCCAGTTATTTATTATTCACAGGCTAACTATACTCCTCAAAAACGACATACTTGGGGTAAAGCAGCTACACCAAACTGTCCAAGATGTACTATGGAAACGGGCACACTTATACATATGTTGTGGCGTTGCCTTAACTTGCATTGATAGTGAGAGTATATATTCGTTACCTTAAACACTCTATGCTCCACACATGTTCATTCAGATCCAAAAATAGTACTAGGGATTAGATCAGAAAATATCCCCCCATCTGAAATGCATGTGATATGGCTGCGGTCTATGTATATAGCCCGTAAATTCATATTGCGGAAATGGAAATCAAACTTCCCACCAACAACTGCTCAATGGTCTGATGCAATTCATTTTAATTTACGATGGGCAGAATTGACATAGAAAATGCAGGAAATGCCCAAAAATAAAATCTGGAAAATTTGCTCTCGATGGCTAGACTCCAATCTGCTTGTGCAAATAGGTTGAGTTCACAGATGAATTTGTTGTAAGTTAGTAGTGTAGTAGATCGCTGGTATGAGATAACTGTACATATGAGCTGTTAAGGCGTAGTCTCTAAATCGGATATATTGGCTTACCTTATATTGTTGCTAGCTTTATATATGAGTAATGTATTTATTAATGTTATATTAAAAGGTCTTAAGTAACAATGATTGTATAATCTGTAAGGTGCATAGTCGATTTTATTTTTTTCCTTAATTTTGTAAAAATAAATAAAATTAAAAAAAAAAAAAAAAAGCTCGTTTGGCTGGGCTTCTCCTATGGATCACAGGAGTGATCCATTTTTGGACTCCTGTGACCCATTTTCAGCAGAGAGCAGACTGAAGTCCACTCTCTGTTGACGTCACAGAGATTATTCCAGGCACCACGTCATCCCGACCACGGAGTCTGGATTCGCCAGGTGCCTGGACTGATACTCGTCTCAGCCTCGCAGCGAGCCGCTGAGAGCCTAAGATGGCCACTTCACCCTCTCCATAGCTCAGGGCTCCAGTGAGTGAGGAGGAGCAGAGCGGAAAGATGCTGATTGACAGTCTACAGATCTCTGCTCGGGAAGCTGTGAGAACCGATCCATTGGCGATGTTCGATCGCTCAGTTCTCAGTGTAGAGGTGCTGGGGGGATCGATGCTGCATCCACCCAAACAACCCATACTTCTCTTTTAAAGTTTACAGCAGCAATAAATCACCAAATACACCACTCATTCACGTCATCTGCCCCAGAGGAACTACATTATGATGTAATGTCACTACCAAAGTCATAAGCAGTCTCACTCTAAAGGCCACTTTAGCAAGAAGCATCATGCTCCCCATATTCCTCTCAAATACATTTACAGTAAACTGGACATAATTCAGAAATCTAAATATATTATCAGGTTTCCATAAACAAGGAATGATGCTACTTTTTCCACTTTCTCTTCTATGTTACTGTACAGAGATGACATTGAGATAAAGGATCACACAGAGGTAACTGCAATATGCAGTATTGGGTATTCTGTATATGAATACAGGTAAAAGCAAGAAGTTTTCCAAAATAAAAATTTAACTATAAGTCATATTTAATTTGTACTTTTAACAACCATTTTTTTTTACATGCACATGTAAAAGATCAGCTGGATATAAATTATCTTAATATGTGGTAATGTTTTAAAATGTTGGTTTCTTTATATAGTCCTAATCATCTGCAGTACTACTGTACACATGGGTTGTGCATAATACAATGCATATCTATAATTCAGCCGACAGTTTGAAAACAATACACTCTCTATACAGCTGATATTTTTTTCCAACAGTCAGGCAGAGTCATCATAGTAGGAAAACCACCCTGCGTCTTGTGTCTTATCTACATTTCCCCACATATAATAAGAACTAAAATACAAAAAAAGAGAAAACCTGTACAAATGTGAAAATACAATATGGGCTCTATTTAAAGTGCATGTAAAAGCAAAACTTTTATTTCTTAGTTTTGGATACAGTATGGATGGATTAGAACTATTGTCACATTTTCATTGCTGTGTGGACCTGCTAAAGAAAAATTAACCCTCTTTATTTTTCTTGCTGACCATTGTCACCAAGACAGTAAGTGATAGGAAATCCAAAATTTTAGAATTGTTGCCAGGACAAGAGTTGAGTTTTAACCCATTTGTGAAAACAAAATATTGGTTATACATACATTTTCAAGCAGGACATAGGCTGTGCAGTCAGACTGAAGTTTCATGGGCATTTATTGAACTCTGCTTTTACATGAGAGAATGCTTCAACCTAACCATCAGTCCGGTCATACATGTTTGTATGATGGTTTGATTTTCTATGTTCAACAAGTGTAATACTTAAAAGTATAATTAAAGGCAAAACGTTTTTTTAGTTTTGGATGAAGGGGAGAGAGATTAGAGAGCTTGTCAGTTTTTATTGCAGTCGGTGCCCCCATTAAGGAGATTCACCCTCTCTATTTGTGCTGTTTACCATGATCATTGAAAGGAAAAGAAGAGCTCTAATTTGGTGTTGTCCCCAGAAAAATAATAGCAGGTAAATCTTTCAATGGGGGATCCCCAAGAAATTCCCTTAATTTGCAGGGATTTCCTCTAACTTCCTGTTTGGCTATGGGACAGGAAGTGAAGGGAAATCTCCCCAATGGGACATAGTGGGAAAAAAACAAAACGACAGGGCTATAACCCTCCCTTAATCTATCCAAAATGGAAAAAAAAAAAAGAGTTTTGCCTATAGTTCTACTTTAAAGGAAAAGTAAGGCCAAAGCTATTTTGGACCTTCTTCTCCTGGGGATTATAGGAATGCACTTTGTTCTCCCCTCCTGTGACCCGTATTCAGCTGGTCCACGCTCGGAAGAAATCCTGACTTTAACATTGGAATCCACCCAAATGACTGGACAGGCAGCTGGCCCAGCCTCTCAGTGTGCTGCGGAGAGCCTGAGCCAGCGGCTTCCACCTCCTCCACAGCCCAGCGTTCCAGTAAGCGCTGGAGGGGCAGAGCATAGAGCTGGTGACTGACAGTCCCCAGGTCTCTGCTCAGTGAAGACAGAGAACTGAGCAATCAGCAGTCTTTGATCGCTCAGTTCTCGGTCTTAGAGGTAGCGGGGGACAGATACAGCATCGTACCAATGCTGCATCCACCCAGGTGAGTATCAATGTTTGTTTGTTTTTTTTCTAATCCCAAATTTCTCTTTAAGGCTCGATTCACATCTATGCATGTTGCTTTTGAGCGTTTCTGCAGTGCTTGCCACGTTTTTACCACAATTTTAACACGATTTGCGTTTTTTTTTTTTTTTACACTTTATACAACTGGTTGCTAAGGAGGGGGCCAGGAAGTCAGCCGCCGGGTCCTTAACAACCGATGAGTCATCAGCTGTCAGCGGGCTTCCCCGCTAAATGTATAAAAAAAAAAAAAAAAAAAAAAGAATTGCCAGCTAAAAAAAAAATCCCCCCAAGTCCATACCAGGCCCTTGGGTCGAGTATGGATTCAGAGGGGACCCCCCCACTCCAAAATAATAAAAAAAATAAAAATGGCGTGGGGTCCCCACCAAAATCCATACCAGACCGTTATCCAAGCATGCAGCCCGGCAGGTCAGGAAAGGGAGGGGATGAGCGAGCGCCACCCCCCTCCTGAATCATACCAGGCCGCATGCCCTCAACATGGGGGGGTGGGTGCTTTGGGGCAGGGGGGGCTCTGCGCCCCCCACCCCAAAAGCACCTTGCCCCTTGTTGATGGGGACAAGGGCCTTCTTCCCGACAACCCTTGCCCGTTGGTTGTCGGGGTCTGCGGGCGGGGCCCCCAAGCTCCCGGCCTCCCACCTATGTGAATGAGTATAGGGTACATTGTACCCCTATACATTCATCAAAAAAAAGTAGTGTAGTGTGAAAAAATACAGTAGACAGTACTTTCATTAAAAATATCCTCTTTTCCCCGCTTCTTCCTCAGTCTTCTCCTTCTCCCGCTCTTTCTCCTGTCTTCTTTGTCCGGTGTTCTCCTTCCTCTGCCGCCGATCTTCCTCCAATGCCGAGTCCCGCTCACGCCGATGACCCTCCTTCGATGCTGCATCCCGCTGATCTGTCAGCGCCAATGTCAAGCATGTCTTAGATAACAATGGGGCGTGGCCATTGTATGGCGTCATCCGGAGACCTTATGACGTCACCGCCCGGGGCATGATGGGGGGCGGGGGTCTCCAGATGGCGCCACGGCCCTATCGTTATCTAGGACATGCTTGATATCAGTGCGGACAGATCAGCGGGACGCAGCATCAGAGGAGGGTCGTCGGCGGGAGCGGGACTAAACATTGCAGGTGGGTCGGCGGCGGCAGAGGAAGGAGAACATGAGACCAAGAAGACTGGAGAAAGAAGAAGAGTGGAAGAAGAAGAAGCCTGGAGGAGGAAGATGCGGGAGAAGATGGAGGAAGACCGGAGGAAAAAGTGGGAAAGAAGAGGACATGTTTAATATAAGACTTGTCAAAAACTGTCTACTGTATTTTTTCACACTACACTATTTTTTGGGGTGAATGAGTAGGGGTACAATGTACTCCATACTCATTCACATGGGGGGGGCTGAACCGGGGGCCCCACCCACCCCTCCATGTTGAGGGCATGCGGTCTGGTATGGTTCAGAAGGGGAGGGGGAGCGCTCGCTAGTCGCTTTCCTGATCTGCTGGGCTGCATGCTCGGATAAGGGTCTGGAATGGATTTTGGGGGGGACCCCATGCCACAGTTTTTTTTTCACTATTTTTTAGCTGGCAATTCTTTTTTCTTACATTCAGCGGGGAAATCCCCTGACAGCAGATGACTCATCAGCTGTTAAGGACGCGGCGGCTGGCTTCCCAGCCCCCTGCTTAGCAACCAGTCATATAAAGTGAATGCACAGTTAAAAAAAAAAAAAATTGCGGCAAAATCGCGGTACTTGCGTTTTGGATGCAGGTCCATTGAAGTCTATTACATGCAAAGTGCTGATTTTTGCGGGTAAAAAAGTCCCTGACCCTTTCCAAAAACGCAGAGGCACAAAAATGCATTGATGAGAACATGTTCCATAGGAACTCATGTTAAAAAATGTCCCTGCATTTCTGCAAAATGCACCAAAAATTGCATTAGGGTGAATCGAGCCTAAAACATGCTAAATCCATATTATACTGTAAAAGGATGCACTCACCTGTCTACTTCCTCCTTACTCATTGAAGCAAAGGTAAAACATTCAGTAACGCCATTAATAGCCAGAAGGAGAACATACAGACAGAAGCAGCGCAGAAGAACAGGACCTGGAAAAAATACACATAGAATCAATTGGCAGTACCTTACTAATATTTTCAGAATATCAGCATTTGTACTGAACTTGTGCAATCATTGCAGCAGCCCATTTAGAACACCGTCTACGTGGCACTGCTAATTTGTAATAGATCTGTTGTACTGGCCAAAAGGTATATATCTCACTTTGTTATTATTCATGTGATGGCTCTTTAACCACTTGCCGACCACCTAACGCAGATATACTGTGGCAGAATGGCACGGGCAGGCAAAATCCCGTACCTGGTAGGAGGCCACTCATTCGTGGCCACCACCTCGCGATCGCTCCCAACGAATGACAATCTTCCTCTGCCTCTGTAATGTAAACAGCGGCAGAGGAAGTGATGTCATCTCTCCTCGTGTCGGTCTTTTTCGTTCCGACGCCGAGGAGAGAAGACATCCAAGTAAGTGCACCAAACACTACACTTACAGTAGAACACTCTAGGCACACTTTTCACCCCCCAATCACCCCCCGATCACCCCCCTGTCAGAGTGACACCAATAGCATTTTTTTTTACTGATTTTTGCATTGGTGTCAGTCTGCGACAGTTATAAGTGGTAGGGCAGTTAGTGTTAGCCCCCTTTAGGTCTAGGATACCCCCCTAACCCCCCCTAATAAAGTTTTAACCCCTTGATCACCCCCATCACCAGTGTCACTAAGCGATCGTTTTTCTGATCGCTGTATTAGTGTCACAGGTGACGCTAGTTAGGGAAGTATTTAGGTTCGCTGTCAGCGTTTTATAGCGTCAGGGACCCCCTGTTTTGCCCCTCGGCCCAGCCCAGCCCACCCAAGTGCAGTATCGATCGATCACTGTCACTTACAAAACACTAAACACACATAACTGCAGCGTTCGCGGAGTCAGGCCTGATCCCTGCGATCGCTAACAGTTTTTTTTGGTAGTGTTTTGATACGGTCGTTAACATTAAGGAGCTTTTTACCTGTAAATCTCACTAGTGTACCACTAAATTTAGAGCCCAAAATGGCAAATCGAAGGTACACTAGTGAAGAGGCCTACATGTTTGAGCATGACAGATAGTGAAGAGGAAGGCACTCATCTGTCAGATTCAGGCTCAGAATACGATCCTGTAGACGACAGCGGTTCCATGACAGATAGCTCTGACGACGGAGTTGTGGTCCCTGCCAAGGTCAGGCGTACCTGAACCCGAACTTCTTCTTCTGTCGTTGATGTGCAAGAACCACAGGTCCCTTGTATGGAGAAAAGCAGTACTAGCGCCGCTATTCCTTCTGGTGAACTGGCAAGCACCAGCGGCCTAGTACACCCTGGTTGTACATCCAGCACTGCAGCATCATGTGGTGACGTGGCGAGTCCCATAAGTGCAGTTCAAGTTGGTGAGGTGGCAAGCACGAGTAGTGTCCCGCTGCCACCAAGAAGACGAACACAGGCCTGTAGTGCCCATAGTGCCCTTCCTGCTGCATTCGCCAATCCTAATTGGGAACCCACCACTTCTGAAGCACCTGTACTTCCCCCATTCACTGGCCAACCCGGCATTCAGGTGGAAACACTTCATTTTACGTCACTTGATTTTAATTCGCTGTTTTTCACCGAAGATCTCTATAGATCTATTGTGGACCAAAGCAATTTGTTCGCTGGTCAACACATCGCCACTATTCCCCAGTCCTCCCTTGCCAGAGATTGGAGACCAATTACGGTCTCTGAATCTAAGCTCTTTTTGGGCCTTTCCCTCAACATGGGCATAACTAAAAAGAGTGAGTTGCGGTCATATTGGTCCACGGACCCAATTCGCCATATGCCCATGTTCTCTGCCTCCATGACCAGGGCACGATACGAGCAGATCTTGTGGTTCATGCATTTCAACGATAATGAACTCTGTCGTCCTCGTGAAGACCCTGGATACGATCGGCTCTACAAAATTCAGCCCCTCGTAAACCACTTCAACCGTTTTGCAGACTTGTTTACTCCCCATCAAGTTGTCTGCGTTGATAAAGTCCCTGATTAAGTTTTCTGTCCGCTTGTCATTCAAACAGTACCTTCCCAGCAAGCGTGCCAGATACGGGGTCAAGATGTATAAGCTCTGTGACAGGGACACAGGCTATACATGTAGTTTTATGGTTTACGAGGGAAAAGATAGTCACGTAGAGCCGACAAATTGCCCTGACTACATAGGAAGCGCTGGCAAGATTGTGTGGGACTTGGTGTCACCCTTATTCAGAAAGGGGTACCACTTATATGTGGACAATTATTACACGAGCGTGACACTTTTTAGTCACTTGTTTGATCAGCAGATTGGAGCATGTGGCACCGTGCGACCTAATAGCTGGGGCTTTCCCCAGCGGATTGTAGATTCCCATCTTAGGCTGGGGGAGAGAGCCTGCTTGCAATGTAATAATTTGCTCGCTATGAAGTGGAGGGATAATAATAATGTTTTCGTTCTTACCTCCCCTCATGCAGACACGACGGTCCAAATTACTACAGCGACTGGTGTTGTGGAGAAACCCCTCTGTGTCCACGAATATAACCAAAATATGGGGAGGGGTGGACAACAACGACCAGTTGTTGGCGCCGTACCTAGTTGCCGGTAAGGCCAGACGCTGGTACAAGAAAGTGTCTGTTTATTTATTTCAATTGGCTTTGCTGAACGCTTATGTGCTAACAGAGCTTCAGGATGGACTGGATCCTTCCTTAAATACCAGGAAGAGATCGTCAGAGCCCTTCTGTTTCCAGACGGTGCTCCACCTCACCTTCCGCAACCAAATGCAGTAAGCCGGTTGCATGAGAAGCATTTTCTTTATGTCCTCCCGAGTACCCCCACCCAACGAGCCCCCCCCCAAAAAAGATGTCGTGTCTGCAGCAAGCGCGGATATAGGCGTGACACCCGGTATTATTGTCCCTCCTGTCCTGACAATCCTGGTCTTTGCATTGGTGAATGTTTTGAACGCTACCATAAACTAGTTGAGTATTAGCGTAGGGTACAGCACTGCACAGACTAGGCACACTTTCACAGGGTCTCCCAAGATGCCATCGCATTTTGAGAGACCCGAAACTGGAGCCGGTTACAGTTACAAAAGTTACAGTTACAAAAAAAAGTGTAAAAAAAAAATAAAAAAAATAATAAAATAAAAAAAACAAAAACAGTTGTCGTTTTATTGTTCTCTCTATTCTCTCTCTATTGCTCTGCTCTTTTTTACTGTATTCTATTCTGCAATGTTTTATTGTTATTATGTTTTATCACGTTTGCTTTATAGGTATGCAATTTTTTTATACTTTACTTTTTTTATACTTTACTGTTTACTGTGTTTTATTGTTAACCATTTTTTTTTGTTTTCAGGTACGCCATTCAGCTGCAGAGTAGATTTATTTATCTGCGCTGTTGGAGGCGATTTCACCACCACAGTCACATACTTCAGCATATATGCCGAAGCATGGGGGCAGCAGGGGCGGAGGAGCGATTTGCTCCTACCTTTGCGGGTGGATGCCCCCATGCTTCAGCATATATATATATATTTTAGGCACAGGTTGCGTTAAAAAATGTTTATTTTTTTTTTGTATTTGCTTTGCAGGTATGGTAAGTCTTACCGTTATACTGCACAATAAGAAAAAAAAAGAGAGCGCACCAGCCTAGTGCATTATCCTAAGGTAAATTTATTAAATCAAGATTAAAATCTACTCACAAAGGTAGGAAGAAAAAAAAAATTGCTCAAACATGCCATGGGAATATGTGAAAATTAAACCCCAAAATACATTCTGTTGCTTCTCCTGAGTATGGGGATAGCACATGTGTGAGACTTTTTGGGAGCCTAGCTGCGTACGGGACCCCGAAAACCAAGCACCGCCTTCAGGCTTTCTAAGGGTGTAAATTTTTTATTTCACTCTTCACTGCCTATCACAGGTTCGGAGGCCATGGAATGCCCAGGTGGCACAAACCCCCCCAAATGACCCCATTTTGGAAAGTAGACACCCCAAGCTTTTTGCTGAGAGGTATAGTGAATATTTTGCAGACCTCACTTTTTGTCACAAAGTTTTGAAAATTGAAAAAATAAAAAATAAATAAATTTTTCTTGTCGTTCTTCATTTTCAAAAACAAATGAGAGCTGCAAAATACTCACCATGCCTCTCAGCAAATAGCTTGGGGCATCTACTTTCCAAAATGAGGTCATTTGGGGGGGTTTGTGCCATCTTGGCATTTTATGGCCTTCAAAACTGTGATAGGTAGTGAGGAGTGAAATAAAAAATTTACGCCCTTAGAAATCCTGAAGACGGTGCTTGGTTTCAGGGCCCCGTACGTGGCTAGGCTCCCAAAGTCCCACACATGTGGTATCCCCATACTCAGGAGAAGCAGTAGAATGTATTTTGGGGTGTAATTTCACATATAACCATGGCATGTGTGAGCAATATATCATTTAGTGACAACTTTTAGTAATTTTTTTTTTATCATTATTCAATCACTTGGGACAAAAAAAATGTAATATTTAATGGGCTCAACATGCCTCTCAGCAATTTCCTTTCCAAAATGGGGTCATTTGGGGGGGGGTTTGTACTGCCCTGCCATTTTAGCACCTCAAGAAATGACATAGGCAGTCAAACTAAAAGCTGTGTAAATTCCAGAAAATGTACCCTAGTTTGTAGACAGTATAACTTTTGCGCAAACCAATATATGCTTATTGACATTTTTTTTACCAAAGACATGTGGCCATATACATTTTGGCCTAAATGTATGACTAAAATTAGGTTTATTGAATTTTTTTTTATAACAAAAAGTACACAATATCATTTTTTTTTTCAAAATGTTGGGTCTCTTTCCGTTTTTAGAGCAAAAAATAAAAACCGCAGAGGTGATCAAATATCATCAAAAGAAAGCTCTATTTGTGGGAAGAAAAGGACGCAAATTTCGTTTGGGTACAGCATTGCATGACCGCACAATTAGCAGTTAAAGCGACGCAGTGCCAAATTGTAAAAAGTGCTCTGGTCAGGAAGGGGGTAAATCCTTCCGGGGCTGAAGTGATTAAAGAGCTACTGCTGGGTAGTGAGTGGACAGCTAAGGAAATGGAAGAGAGAGAAGTATAGATAGTGATGAGAGGTGAATGCTGCACCTGTTTGAATAGTGAAGCAAGGAATAGGTTGAAGGCGTTGGAGCTTTCAACTTGGCAGCTCATATCATTCTATCTAAAGTGAACCTGTGGCCTGGGTATGGACATTCAAGTATTTCCATAATCCTAACAAACAGTGAATGCAGCTGAAGGCACTGTGGATCACTTCATCCACAAAATACACAGCAAAATCACCAAAGGCATCTAACAGCTTCTCTTGGCAGCTAAGCTCATTCTGCTCCCCCTCAATCCTTATAATGACTAATGTAAACAGGAAGGGAACACAATGAGCTGAGATGCCTGAAAGAACGAATTTGTCAACTCCAAAGCTTTTGCTTGAACTTTGAGGATAAATTGCTCAATTGCCTGCAGCTACAGAATCATTTAAATCTCACTTACTGCTTGGTAGGAATATGTAAATAATTGAATGTCCATAGCTTGGCCATAGGTCCACTCTAAAACCTTATAATTTTATTTTGTTTTAGTTAGAGCAGAAAAGTTTAGAGATTCTATTGTTTTTTTTTTTTTTTTTTTTATTGATGTCTATGTCCCTGTTGGGGAGATTTCCCATCGCGCTACATCTACCAGGGACACAGACCAGAACAAAAATGCGTTAAAGAAGGAAAAAACTTCAGATTACGTCCCGTTTCACACTTGTGCGATGCAGGAACCCTGCAAATCCACTGCAGGTTCCCGTATCGCAACTGACGTGCAAGGCAGTTCACACTGCCATATGCAAACTGCTGGGAGTGTCAATACAATGTTAATGACACCCTCATTTCGCATATTGCACTGCGATCTGACAGTTCGGACATGAATCGGATCACATGGGTGTGAACACCCATGCGATCCGATTCTGGTGCGGAACAATAAAAGGGTCCTGTGTGAGTTTGGTCCGAATGCGAGGCAAATTCAGCCATACTATCTGTATGGCTGAAATCGCATTGCACGGACATCGCATGTGATTTGCACTGTAGTGCGAATCACATGCGATCTTGCAGAGCGCACTAATGTAAACCGAAGCTGAAGGTTTAGAGCTAAAAAAAAATGTTATTGCTGCCAATGCCTTTCTGTCTTGTTAACACCCTGCATTACTTGCTTGGGCATCACAGGAAGTGAGAGAAACTCTCGCCAAAAGGATCACAGACAGAAACAAAAACCTGTTACAAGCAAAAAAGAAAGCACTTGATTTTGCTGCTTCTACTGAAGTAGGGCAATCCACAGCTGTAACCATGAGGAAAGCACAAAAGAAAGAGAGCAATGATTTTGTGAATTAAAAAAAAACAAAACATTTTTTATTTGAAAGAAAGTAAAGTATAGAACATTTAAAGTGACATCAGAGTTCAATGGTATCAGCATACTGGGGTTACATGTTTTTTTGGAATTACATTTTTTTTTAATTCACTAGTTCAGTTGCTTTTCTTGGTGCCTGGAGCTATGCATTACTATAACTTAACATGTGATTGGAGCAGGGGTAGGCAACCTTTCAGACATCTACCTGGACAACATGGAGGAAATCAAAGATCCCTGGGAAGGTGGGGGGACTGCGTTGTTCTCCCTCTTTAAAAATAACAATAAAAAATATCAAGCCCAATAAAAAGACGTGCATGAAGAACACATAGTGTGTCACAGTAATGTCTTCTTCCCTGCTTCAAATCCGCCCCCCCCCCTGTAGTTTCCTCTGCTTTCCCCCCACAGTGATGTCCTCTGCCCCCTTTTACATCACCCCCCCCCCCCACTGTAGTGTTTTCAGCCCCTCTGCCCCCTCCTCACACAGCAGTGTCCTCTGCCTTCCTCCCACACACACAGTACTGTCCTCTGCCCCTCCAAACACACACAAGTGTCCACTGTTCCCCACAGTAGTGTCCTCAAACACCTCCTGTGCCCCCTACCCCCCTAAAGACGTATTCGTCTCCCCCCCCCCCCGCTGTGGTGCCCTCTGTTTCTCAATAGCAGTGCCCTCTGCCATCCCCCCCCCCCACTGTAGTGTCCTCTGCCCCCCTCCCATGGCAGTATCCTGCGCACCCCCCCCCCCCCCCCCCATAGTAGTGTTCTCTGCTTCTCCATAGCCATTTCCTCTGCCCCCCCCCCCACAGTAGTGGAAGGTGGAAGCACGGGAACTGCTTTATTTAACTTTGCAAGTTAACCAGCACCAACCAACCACCCTCCATCCAGCACTGTTTTACCTCTCACCCCGCTCTGCTATTAAAAGGAGAGGTTCTGAAGGCTGGGGGAAGCATCGGCCTGTTTGTGATCCACCTATTGGCTTTCCGCGATCGATGGGTTGCCCACCCTGGGATTAGAGGGTAAAACATCTAGGTATGCAAGAAATGACTATATCTGCATATGCACGCAGGTACTGTGATACCATGTTTATTGTTCCTGCAAAGTATGGCAGGGGTGCCAAGCACACAGACTGTACAAATTCAGCTTTACTACCGCAGGGTCAAATGTGTTAGAATAGCTTGGCCAAACTCGCCCCTCAATTCAGGCTGGATATTCATATTACTCAAGAAGCCATAAACAGGTATTAAACCCCAAAACAAAAATAGTGTATTGCATTTTATCAATCATTAGATGCAGTGGCTGCATTCATTTTTTTTTGTCTTTTTTTCTTTATTCCACATGGTGAACTAGCCAGTAACATATTTCCTGTCTTTGGGAGTCTGCATTCTGGATGAAGCAGTAAAGCAAGTTTAACAATATCAGGTTTACTGGCCATATCGCCAGGTGAAATTAAAGGAAAAAACCCTGAAAAAATAATAAATACAATAATATGATGAATGCAGCATCACATCTAATAATTGCTGAGCTGTAATTGAATAATTTTTTTTGGGGGGGGGGGGGGGGTAATACCACTTTAAGCTCCAGATATGTGTCCCCATAGTTACTCATTCTCTGGTGCACTCCGCTTGCCTCAGCCACACATAGGATATTTAAAATAGAAGAAAGGAGACGCAAGCCAAATCAATAACCATGTGTGTATTTAAGAGATGGGGAGTTCATGTAAATTGCTGGTATACCTGGGATTCATTTATTACAAACACATGGTTACTTATCTGGAGTATGGCTTCTTTCTTCTATTTGACATAAGCTTAGCTTCGATTTGACATACCAGAGCCTCCACTCAGCATAGATCCTCCATAAATATCAAGAGCTAGCTGGGAATAGGCATATCCAAATGCAACGATAATAAGGCCAATCAGAGTTACTAGTTTCAGAAGGGACTCCAGGACATCAGATGCTGCAGAAATGTCTTCCTAGAAAAAGAAGAAGTAAACTATTAGAACAAAATACCTACTACATAACAAAAAGTCTTAAGATTATGGCATGCAATGTTGCTTCAGATGCTGGTCCTGGGAAAAAAAACATGCATACTAATATACTATTTTTACAAATAAACATTTAATACATGAAAAGAAAAGAGAAAAAAATCCCCATTAAGTAAAGAAAAGAGCAAAATAAACTTGATTTGCAACTCCGTTTGTCAAATTAAAACCCCTCCTAGCCACTATTAACATGGAAAGATCATAAATGCTTCATTAGAAGCCTGTTCATCAAACATGGGTCCCGGATAAAAAAAAAAGGAAAGAAAGACCAAGACAAACAGACTTCCTTCTTTAATTTACCTATACACTGGAAGCTATATACAAATTATCTCAGGCCATGGGACAAAAAAATGAAGCCATTCACGCTTGGGGAAAATCTTGATTTTCTCTTGTTACACAAGCTAAAGCCACCCTTGCCAGATGCAGAAGAACATAATATGAATTTAGCAATAAACCTGGCAGACGGTTAGCTACAGCACTTGGGAAGCATAGAGTAAAATCCACATATTACCTAAAATTCAGAATTCTCCCTGTCCGAGGTTGAATCAGTATTAATGGATATTAAAAGGTTAAATAATTGTATTTTTTGTAAAATAACCAACTTGTTATATTTACCTGCTCGGTGCGATGGATTTGTACAGCGAAACCCCAATCCTTCTCCTCTCAGATCCCGTGCAGGTGCTCCTAGCTTCTCATTCTTCTTCGAGTGCCCCCATAGCAAGCTGCTTGCTATGGGGGCACTCGTGTGTGCTCACTCCCGAGCCCTGCTTTGTGTGTCCATAAGATACACAGAATGTGGCTTGGCCCCGCTCCCCACTTTCGCCTTACTGGCTGTAATGGATGGATTGTGTCTCAGCCAATGAGGAGGCAGATAGCCAAGAGAGCAGTCGCTCTGGTGCACATCGCTGGATTGGGTAAGTATTAGGGGGGGGGGGTCTGCATACTGATGGTTTTTTACCTTGATGCATGCATCAAGGTAAAAAACCTTCAATCTTTACAACCACTTTAAACCTAAAAAGCAAACATTTATTATATTGCAGTTTATCAATTCTTAGATGTTATGGCTGCATTAGTTTTCTTTTTTAGGTTCTTTTTTCTATTTTCACCTGGTAAATTTGGCCAGTAAGTCTGTTGTTTTTCAAAAGAACAAGCTCTCTTGCAGATGTATCAGTTACAGAGATGAGACAAACCATTTCCCGCTGACAGAGGTGCTTACAATGATAATATTTTTTTTTTTTAATGTAAAACATTTATACCAAAAGAATTTTTTTTTAAATCTAACTGCTTATAAAGTGTTACCTGGAGTTATACTTCAAATTGTTAGTGCATTTAAAAGATAAGTATGGCTTTAAAAAACAAAACATATAGTCAAACTCCCAGCTGCAGCTATCCCCCGCCGCCTCCAAGACCGAAAAACCGGTCACTCAGTTCTCAGTCTTCAGCCTGCTGAGAGCCGGTGACTGTCAGTCACCAGCTCTCTGCTCTGCCTCCCAGCACTCACTGGAGCACTGGGCTGTGCAGGGGGTGAAAGCAGCTGGCTCAGGCTCTCAGCGGCTCACTGAGGGGATGATCCAGCTGCTGGTCCAGGCATCTGGGTGGATTCCAACCATATGGTGAGATCTTTTCAGAGCCTGGACCAGCTCTGATCCATAGGAGAAGTATAGCAAAAACAGCTTTGGCTATACTCTTATTTAAATCTGCTAGTGCATCTAACACTCCTCCCCTCCCCCCAGACCAAAAATACTGCTGTCCAAATGTGCCACCTGTACTCCTTCATCCAGAGCATAGACACTCTTTAACAGGAGGTGTGTCACTCCAAGATCACCAGGTGAAAACAGCCTAAAAAAAAAGAAAACTGATGCAATCACCACATCTAATGATCGGTAAGCAGCAAAATATTACATTTTTAATTTGTTATGTTACATCAAGCAATACCAAGTACCCAAAATAGTAAATCATTACCCCCTGAAGTCCTCAGTGCCATTTTAAAAACTTTTGTCTCTGTTTTGGCACCTCAATTCCTGACAGCGTACAATGTAATTACAGAAGCGCATAACCGTTCTACATGCCCATGTTACTGAAATTCTCAAAGGTAGTAAACACCGTCTCCCAGTGTTCCAGTTACAGCCCAATTGCTTGTGACATTCTAGCTATGTAGCGGTTCCCTAGATGGGTCATAATAAGCCTCTCTGAGCACAGAACAATTGTTTACTTCACAGAGAAGTTTCCCAACCTCCTTAAAAAAGCTCCAGGTGAGCAAATTTTGACTGTGTTTTTTTTTTTTTTTTTAAATAGGGATGGGAACTATTACCATAAGTATGCCCAACCCAGCTGTCATACAAGTCAGGGAGAACACCACTATGGAATCCAAGTGGAGGAAAAGTGTGATTAAGGATGGCCATCTGAAATCTGTGGCTTCAATTAGAAATGGCTGGGGCTAGTGATAAACATTTAGCACACTGACTCACCTTCTTCTGACTCTTAACATCTTTTCCTCTTTCCAGTATCTTTGAGAAATACACATAGAAGCTCTCCTCTATAGGCAAGAAAATAAAACGCGCTACAAGCGAACCCAAATTGTTCACTATGTCATACACTCCTAAAGAGAAGACAAAAAATAAGAGAGATTAATTCATCTGGCTTATAAAAAGGTTGTGACGTTTAAAAATGCTATGTGCTACTGCAAACTGTATTGCTCGTACATATGTTTGTAATCCTTGCTCTAAAAAAAATAAAAGAGCTACGAGTACTAAATACCCATACAGCCAGGGCAGGGACAAGGAGGGGGGATAGGGACTAAAGGGGTACCTGACCTGGGTCCAGTGTTGAGGGGTAGCATTTAGAGCCTCAGCTCCCTCCTGCACCTCAGGGAAAGGACCAAAGCAGTTGGCTTCTGCCTCCACCCACCACCTGTATGGCTTTAGTATCCTTAGCTCTGCCCATGTCTAGTTTCCATATCGGCATTTCCTGCAGTAGCCAAGGATGGGAATGACAGATATTGCATCACATATTATATGACCAGCAAGCTGTAGAATGTGAGCCCATTTCATAAGCTCAGAAATGTAAAGTAAACTGCAGCATGGAATTAGCAGGGCCAGACTGTGTACTAAAATTATAAAAATGTAAGGATTTCCCACTTTATTTGCTTTATCAAGGTGAGCAGTCAGTGCTAATTATACTGATAAAAGAATTTTCATTCAAGGCCCCCTTTAAAAACACATCTGAAGCAATAAAAGGAGGGTGTGTAGTGTAAACTTACCCTGATCACCAAATGATAATACATTCAGAAATGTCATTACATAGCGTTCACCTGATTGGAAGTAAAGGAAAAAATTAAACGTTTAGTTCTTAAGTGTTCCCATGAAAGGAAATTTCAGGCATTTCACCCAATGTAATCATTTACAACTGTGTTTAGTTTTGCGCATCTTATAGCCTTAAATCTCCATACAGTCCCCTGGCTCCCCTGTTTCTCAACCCTCAGTTCATCACAGGCCTCACACCATCTGTGTTCAATTGGTGGACCAATAAAGGGCTTTTATGTATTGATGATGTGTGCAAAAGGAGGAAAGGGTCGCTCTTTGTAATTCCTTTACGAATATCACCAAATGCCAAATGTGGAACTCTTGTGTGATATATTCAGATAGCACATTTTGTTAACTCCGTACTGCGGAAATTTGAAATGTCTGGACTTACTGCCCTTGAATCTTTATCCAAATCTATTGATAAACATTCTGGTTACATTCCAGAGCTTTAGTCTATATTGTCTTCAAAATCTGTGAAGCTCCCATACATGACAAAATGGGAGAGTGATTTAAACACCGAGCTGGATTTAGCTGAATGGCACAAAATGGTAGGCTGGGCATCCAAATCTTAAATCGATACCTCCATTTTAGAGGCCAATTGTAAAAGTAGTACTCAGATGATATATAGTGCCATTGAGACTAGCCTCTTATGTTACAGGGGCTTCCTCTCTTTGCTTTAGAGGTTGTGGCCAAGAAGGCATGTTTAATCATATCTGGTGGGCTTGCCCAAAAGTGCGTCGATTTTGGATACGCGTCTATAATCTTATGTAGGAGCGAAAGAATGCCACCAGCATACCAAGGATCTCCAGAGTGGGTGTCCAAAGCTTTAATCAGTGATTACATAGTTACAGAGGATTGCAACACTTCAGAGCCACGCAGGACCCCTTCATCAGGCATGTGGTTCCAGCCAGTGGTCATTTCAGCACCCACTTATTAGCACAGCCATTTTTACAGGAACGTGTGCATTGGGATTAATGCATTATTATTTTATGTATTCTTTGACTGGGACGAATCTGAAGACGCCTCCTCAGCATGCCTTATTGGGCCAACCAGTGAGGGAAGCCCTGAAACACATGAGACAATTAATAGCATATATCTTTGTAGCAGCCCGGATAACAAAAACTAAGTCATGGAAATCCCCTCCCATTTTGGTTGATTTACTCAAAGCCAAGTTATCCTGCTCATGATTAATGAGAAGCTCTCTGCAATCTTGAAAGATAAAATGAAAAAATTTGAGTAAACTTGGGGGCTCTGGCTCACATACATTTCGGGGAGGACCTAATGCTCCTATATGAGGTCTTATATTCACCAATGGAGAGAATGGGACGGTAGTCGGCTTCCCTTGTGTTCTTTTTCAGTTTTTCCTTTACTCTTTTCTATCCTTCTCTTCTTGAAAGAGCAACTCTTAGCTCCTTCGCCCCTACCCATGGACAAAAGCGGTGGGCTTCCTAGGAGGGGCGCAGGCATAGGAAACCTTTCCCCAGAGGGGGGTTGGTTTGACTGGACTGGTTCAGACTTTACATTGTGCTACGATAGACAAAAAGATATCTTTATAGAGTCATAGCCTATATTACTGGATGGAATGGCTTCCTACGGCCCAGTATGATCTTAGTTTATTCAGAAGAATGCATAGGCAATAGGAAACCAATAGATTCCAGCTTTTATGGCTATTTGGGTTCAATATATTTTGTACAGTCTTTATGGTTTTTTTTTTACAAGCGTACTGGTTTCCATTTTCAAATCACACAATCTGAAATATGTTTGTTGCCCGTCGTGGTGTACTACTCAACTGTATTTGCATGGACTCTTGTTTTGTACTTTACCTTTGAAATATAAAAGTTTAAAAAAAAACATTGGAAAAGAAATAAAATTATTTTTAAAAAACTTTTAATTTTTACTTGAACACATGATAAACTAAGCCAATATTCAATTTTACACCTTAAAAGAACATGTCTTGACTAGCTGCACATACCTTCATTAGCTCCTCTTTAAATTAAGTTTGTTTGTTTTTGGGATATGACTTTCCCAGACTTAAGAGCTAAATTCTAGAAACTACAATTTCACCGCACAAATTGCCAGTGGTAATAACAGCATTCTCACTGAAGCGGGGCGGCAGTTGGTGAACTTAGCTCTAAAGTCTGGGAAAGACAGGTCCCAGAAACAAAAAGAAACAAAACCAAAAGAGGGCACCAAGGAGCTATTACAAGTTGGCATTTTTTCAGCTCCAGAAGGAATTACTCCCTTCATGACCAGGCCATATTTTGTTATGGGGCATTGTGCTACTTTAACTGACAATTGCGCAGTGGAGGTGGAGGCGGAGCAGTGAGGAGATTGAGGTGGAGCAGTGAGGTGAAGCATGTGAGGGTGTGACCGTGGAGTATACCGGCTGGCTTATCCTGTCTCCTCCTGTTACCTGGTGTGGGAAATTAGCTTTGCTTCCTGCTCCGAGATCCAAGCTCGTGGTACAGTACAGTGAGCGATAGCAGAGGCATCGGGCTGTCTGTGGCTGGAGCTAGAGGCTGTGAGCGTGGGGACCCTGCTGGTTTTACAGAGCCTGTATCTCTCTCTCCTGTGATGTGTCCTTGTGGCGTGGTGGCAGAGGAGAACATGCTTCTATTGGGAACTTTTGACATCTAGCAGCTGACATGTGACATCTAGCAGCTTTGGGACTGGTATTGCTGGGCTCTCTTTACCTCATTAGTAGATCTATTAGCAGATCTGTTTCCTCCTTCCTCCCTGTGTTCTGCTGTGTCCTGCTGCATGTGTAGGAGCCCGATAACATCAGTGATTCTAGTGATTCTGGGAAAAACTATCAATGCTTACAACGACACGCAGTATGGAGGTAGTGGGGTCTGCTAATGTTAAATCCATCAAGTGTTCGATACATGCCTCACAGGCTTCATTACAGGACTCATTGCAGTTGCTTTGTGTGGATCTGCCTGTGGAGGAGGCAGGAGGCTTAGATATAGGAAGCTGTGTGTGTCATCTATCCCTCTGCAAACAAACAACTATGGGGAAAAACAGTCTCACAGTCTGACGCTGCACTGTGGATCATTTATCTACTCAGAGTGGAGCAGTACAGAATACACAAATTGTGGCTGAGTTTTCCGCTCATAGAGCTGGGAGCAGCCAGACTGATATGACCCCTGAGCCTACCATGCAGGATCTTCATTTCAATTATGCAGCAATGTTGCAGGCAGTTTGTGAGGATGTTACGTTGATTCGCCAGGATCTGCCTAAACTGCAGGAATGCACAACGGGTCTTGAAACCAGAATTAGTGATACGGAAGATTCTCTATCACCATTAAAGGGTGAAGTTTGAAACAGTTATAAAACAGACTAATGATAATACTATAAAAGTGGAAGACCTTGAGAACCGCTTACGTAGAAATAATATACGCGTGGTGGGCTTGGCTGAATAAGTTAAAGGAAATGATCCATGCACGTTTGCTGAACGCTAGATTTTGGATATTTTTGGTAGAGCCAATTTCTCTGCACTTTTTGTTGTAGAGCAGGTCCACTAGGTTCCCACCCGTCCACTCCCAGCAGGTAGTGCCCCTAGATCCTTTCTTATCCGTTTTTTAAACTTCAGAGATAAGGAAAATATGTTACATAGGGCTCTAGAGCTATGAAGGAAATTAGTTACAATGGCTCTCAAATTACGCGCTTCCCAGATTTCCTGCCTGCTCTCAAAAAAAAATTAAGAAACTGAACCTTCGCTATTCTATGATGTATCCAGCTTGTTTACATGTGGTTCACGATGATCAAGTAACATTTTTTGACTCTCCTTAAGCTGCCCAGGAATGGCTTGACCAAGATTTTTGAACTTTATGAAAGAATTAGATTGAAAGGAAATTATCTTCTCCTCTTTAGGGTCCTTTCCTCCCCCTCCCCCATCTTCTAAAATGGGTCCCCTTTCACCTACCTCACTCATTGCTAGTTTAGGAATCTCCAACAGCTCCAATCGTGTTTTTTTTAAATTTTATTTTATTTTTTTGTTCTTTTTGTGTTGTGTTTGCCCCCCCCCTTTTTTGTTTTCCTTCCCCCCTTTTCTACTATTTTGGGATGGTTTCACTCCTTTATTCATTGCTGGGACTGTTTATCATGTTTATTGAGCAATATTGTAAAGCTTTGGTTAATATTTGTTTTTCTTTTTTTTAACTGAATATGGCTAGGCAGTGTATTCGTTTTTTTTTCTTGGAATGTTCGTGGCATGAATTCCTCTTTAAAGATAAATTATATTTTTGATTATATAACCCTATTCCGTCCATCGGTTGTCTGTTTGCAGGAGACTCATGCTACCGGTAATACCATTAGATGGTTTCAGCGAAGAGGAGTTAGGGAGGGACATCATTCTGTTCTGTCATCTTACTCTCGGGGGGGTTTCTATACTAATTTATAATGATATATCATTCTCCTGCACGTGAATGGTAGGTTTATTTTTTCTTCAGTGTCATATATGTGATTTTGAATTGATTATTGCTGCCATTTATATTCCTCCTCCATATAATCCTGAGGCCTTCTTCAGCTTATGTCATTTTTAAAGGCCTCTCCTTCACTTCCAATATTGGTGACTGGTGATTTTAATAATGTAATCGACCCAGAACAGGATAGATTTTCCTCTCCTTGCCCTTTACCTATAGATGGCCTCTCTTCTTTAGGGAGGCTCTGTAGGGAATTAGGGTTACATGATATGTGGCTGATGTTACATCCTACTGAAAATTCATATACTTGTCATTCTAAAACATTTGGTTCGCTCTCAAGAATCGATCTGGTGTTGTGCTCCGCAGACCTTGTCATGGCTTTTAAGGATGTGGTAAAAGAGCCAAGAGGTATCTCTGACCATTCCCCTTTAAAATTTACTATGGCCTTTGGGTGTTCAAGGTCTATTATACCTTGGAGTCTAAATTCATTCTGGTTGGATTTATTTCCTGAGGATGGAGTCCAGTTTGACTACCTGGTGATGTTTATTATTCAGAATACAGGATTGGCACCTCCCAGAATAGTATGGGATGCTCTTAGGGCCTATTTGAGAGGACTTGATTAAACAAGTTAGTAGCATTAAAACATCCTCTCGTAGAGAGCTTGAACAGGTAAAGGGTGAGGCGTTAGGCGATTTATTTTGAGTTCCAGCCCAATCAATAAAATAGCCTGGTGTCAGGGCTGTGCTCAGCACTTCCTTCTCTGAGCTGGCCGCTCAGCTGTCGGCTAACTGCCAGCTCCTATCTCTCCACAGTGACTCACCTGTTGATGATATCCTGCTCGTCAGTCCTGCCTACCTAAGCCGTCCAGCCCAGATGATCTCTGCCTTCACCTTGGTCAACATCACAGAGACTATCTCCTGCGTTCCTGTTAAAGACTTGCTTGGCTGACATTCCTTCTGGCTCCAGATCCTGCTTGCTGTTCCACTACACTGTTCCCTGGCTTCCTGACTTTCTGGCATGTCTGACTATCAGTTACAGTTACCGAACTTTGGCTATGTTTTGACTACATTTGTTCTATTTACTTTCATTATTAAGTGTGATTTAACTGTACTTCGGTCTTGGTCTGATTCATGGTTTCTGACAGTAGGCGAAGGCCATGAATTCAGAAGATGCAGTCAATCCACTTGTTGGTAATATTTTTTCCAGATTGGATGAGCTGGGTCACCACATGGATCAGTTCGCAATGGCGTTACAAACACTCCTGAGTCGCATGGCTCACCTGGAATCTCCCGCTGTGGTTGCTCCGGTACAACCTGTGTTGCAGGCCATCCCTGCTGCTGTGCCAGTCTCTGTGCAGGCACCCGCCTCGAGTATTACCTCTATAAGAGGTATGTCTGGTTCCACTTCGCTTCCCCAGTGATTTGGGGGCAATCCAGTCCAATGCAGAGGGTTTCTCAACCAGGTTGAGATATACTTTAAGATGCTGCCCCAGGCGTTTCCCACGGACAGAAGCAAAGTAGATTTGGTGATATCTTTGCTTTCTGAGAGAGCCTTGGCCTGGGCAAACCCTCTATGGGAGATGCAAAAACCTGTTGTCTTGAGTTACCCTGAGTTTGTGGCTTCTTTTAAAAGGGTATTTGACGTTCCTGCACGCTCCGCTTCTGCTGCCAAGTGCCTCATGTCCCATCAGAGTAGGAGAACTGTTGCCAATTACGCCATTGAATTCCGTACTCTGGCAGCAGAGGTTGCTTGGAATGATGAGGCCCTCGTGGCTGCTTTTTTTTCATGGTCTCTCGGATACCATCAAGGATGAGATAGCAGCCCAAGATATACCCACTGAGCTGGAGAGATAGCAGCCCAAGATATACCCACTGAGCTGGAGAAGTTAATCACGTTTGTGCTTGGGGAAGCCTCCTGTACATTTATCTCCGAGCTTTGCAGTCCCACCCTTACCTCACTGACCTCCCATGCCTCCTGGTACCGAGTCGGTCAGCAAAGATGAACCCATGCACTTGGGCTTCACGCGTCTCTCTGCGGATGAGAGAACCCTTTGGAGGAGGAAGAGATTGTGCCTTTATTGTGGCCAGGCAGGTCACTTTTTGAAGTCTTGTCCTACCCGTCCAGGGAATGCCCGAACCTTGAGGTTCTGTCACGGACAGACCTTAGGTGGCGTTGTTTCGTCCCCAGTTATCCAGAAGGATAAGCCCCTGGTTTCAGTTACCCTTTCTTAGGCTGAGTCGTCTGTCGAGATACAGGCTCTAATCGACTCTGGGGCTGCAGGCCTGTTCATTGATGCTGCCTTTGTATTGAAGCACTCAATTCCACTGTAGCTGCGTGACATTCCACTTGCCATTGAGGCTCTTGATGGGAGACCTCTACAGCCTGCCCATGTGACTCATGAGACTGCTCCGCTGTCCATGGCCGTAGGGGCTCTTCACAATGAGATAATCCAATTCCAAGTTATTTTCCTCACCTAAGTTTCTGCTGGTTATTGGTTATCCTTGGTTACAGAGGCACACCCCTCTTTTGATTGGCTCTGTGCTGAGGTTCTCTCCTGGTCGCCATAATGCAGTAAGACATGCTTCCAGAAGGTAGCCAAGGTCCTGTGCACCTCTTCACTCGCCTCCCTGCCGGAGGAGTACTGCGATTTTAGTGATGTCTTTGACAAAGTTCAAGCCGGTAGTTTGCCTCCACACCGGTTATACGATTGCGCAATTGACCTTCAACCTGGTGCCATACCCCCTCGTGGCCGGGTTTACCCTTTGTCGGTCTTGGAGGATAAGGCCATGGAGGAGTATGTTTTGCACTTTCGAGGTGGTGCTGGTTTCTTCTTTGTGAAGAAGAAGAGTGGTGAACCGAGACCTTACAGTGGGGACGGAAAGTATTCAGACCCCCTTAAATTTTTCACTCTTTGTTATATTGCAGCCATTTGCTAAAATCATTTAAGTTAATTTTTTTCAACATTAATGTACACACAGCACCCCATATTGACAGAAAAACACAGAATTGTTGACATTTTTTGCAGATTTATTAAAAAAGAAAAACTGAAATATCATATGGTCCTAAGTATTCAGACCCTTTGCTGTCACACTCTTATTTAACTCAGGTGCTGTCCATTTCTTCCAATCATCCTTGAGATGGTTCTACACCTTCATTTGAGTCCAGCTGTGTTTGATTATACTGATTGGACTTGATTAGGAAAGCCACACACCTGTCTATATAAGACCTTACAGCTCACAGTGCATGTCAGAGCAAATGAGAATCATGAGGTCAAAGGAACTGCCTGAAGAGCTCAGAGACAGAATTGTGGCAAGGCACAGATCTGGCCAAGGTTACAAAAAAATTCTGCTGCACTTAAAGTTCCTAAGAGCACAGTGGCCTCCATAATCCTTAAATGGAAGACATTTGGGATGACCAGAACCCTTCCTAGAGCTGGCCGTCCGGCCAAACTGAGCTATCGGGGGAGAAGAGCCTTGGTGAGAGAGGTAAAGAAGAACCCAAAGATCACTGTGGCTGAGCTCCAGAGATGCAGTTGGGAGATGGGAGAAAGTTGTAGAAAGTCAACCATCACTGCAGTCCTCCACCAATCGGGGCTTTATGGCAGAGTGGCCTGACGGAAGCCTCTCCTCAGTGCAAGACACATGAAAGCCCGCATGGAGTTTGCTAAAAAAACACCTGAAGGACTCCAAGATGATGAGAAATAAGATTCCCTGGTCTGATGAGACCAAGAAAAACTTTATGGCCTTAATTCTAAGCGGTATGTGTGGAGAAAACCAGGCACTGCTCATCACCTTGTCCAATACAGTCCCAACAGTGAAGCATGGTGGTGGCAGCATCATGCTGTGGGGGTGTTTTTCAGTTGCAGGGACAGGACGACTGGTTGCAATCGAGGGAAAGATGAATACGGCCAAGTACAGGGATATCTTGGACGAAAACCTTCTCCAGAGTGCTCAAGAACTCAGACTGGGCCGAAGGTTTACCTTCCAACAAGACAATGATCCTAAGCACACAGCTAAAATAAGAAAGGTGTGGCTTCACAACAACTCAGTGACTGTTCTTGAATGGCCCAGCCAGAGCCCTGACTTAAACCCAATTGAGCATCTCTGGAGAAACCTAAAAAAGGCTGTCCACCAATGTTTACCATCCAACCTGACAGAACTGGAGAGGATCTGCAATGAGAAATGGCAGAGGATCCCCAAATCCAGGTGTGAAAAACTTGTTGCATCTTTCCCAAAAAGACTCATGGCTCTATTATATCAAAAGAGTGCTTCTACTAAATACTGAGCAAAGGGTCTGAATACTTAGGACCATGTGATATTTCAGTTTTTATTTTTTAATAAATCTGCAAAAATGTCAACAATTCTGTGTTTTTCTGTCAATATGGGGTGCTGTGTGTACATTAATGAGGAAAAAAATGAACTCAAATGATTTTAGCAAATGGCTGCAATATAACAAAGAGTGAAAAATTTAAGGGGGTCTGAATACTTTCTGTCCCCACTGTATATTGATTATAGGGGTCTCAATCGTCTCACAATTAAGAATGCCTATCCGATTCCGTTTATTATGGAGTTTTTTGACCGCCTCAAGGGAGCAACGGTTTTCACGAAGCTTGATTTGAGAGGGGCATACAATCTTGTGAGGATTAAGGAGGGCAACGAGTGGAAAACCGCGTTTAATACCAGAACAGCATTCAACATTTGGATGAAACAATCATATGCTCTGCCAAGACAGACATGCTTTCTATAAAACACATGTATGTTCAGCAGAACCAATGCCCTACCGGCTTGTGGATATATATGATCATACATCCGAAAAAAAATTAATAAAATAGAAAAACCAAATACTAGCTGAATAGATGTAACCATAATGGAAGTAAATGGTTACATCTATTCAGCTAGTATTTGGTTTTTCTATTATTTTATGAATTAATTTTTTCGGATGTATGATCATATATATCCACAAGCCGGGAAGGGGTTTGGTTCTGCTGAAGATATATGTGTTTTATAGAAAGCATGACTGTCTTGGCAGAGCATATGATTGTTTCATCCGAATAGAAGGTTCTGTTTTCTCTTTTGTTGACATAGTTCTTGCAGACTCAAGTCTGTCCACTAGATGTCTCCGTATGTCTTTTATTATTCTGATAAAGTTTAGGCAGGGTTTTTTTTGTGTGTGTTTTATAAACGTATACCCTACTGTATCAATGAGTTTTTGATGGATCCTCATTTGTACAGCTTTTATACTGATTGAGATGGTATTGGGAGATGACGG
The DNA here is from genome assembly GCA_037952925.1 of Lithobates clamitans. Lineage (NCBI taxonomy): Eukaryota > Metazoa > Chordata > Amphibia > Anura > Ranidae > Lithobates > Lithobates clamitans. Next base: position 152,009 of record JBBGZY010000871.1, read on the forward strand.
TTTTTATTTTATTTTTCCATAAGAAAAGGTCCAGAAAATAAGCTGTGTTTTTTGGATAGCCTTTGTTAATGCCATTGCCCCCAATGATATTTTAAATGTACCATATTGTTTTATATCTGTTACTAAATGGGATTCCCTAGCAGCTGTGGAAGTCAGTTGTTTACAATACAAAATATTTTAAGTTTTAAGAGGAACTTTAGGTTTTAGTACATACAGGTTTTGATCTGGACCAATCACTTTGGCTGGTCCGCTATTTAAGCTAAAAAAAAATTGCGTCAGACCCACTTCCTGATGATGCGTGGTGGAATGCAAAATACATAGAATCTAGGTCTGACATGCACCCCACGTCACTTGCACTGGGGGGTTGCCTAATGCATAGCATACACCGCTGTCTGAACGTACTTCCACCGCACTAGGTGTTTCCGATATACTGATACACTCCCCTGCTGGAAATATTGTAAGCAACATTTAACAATAAACAAACGATACTACACTATATCTGCCTTCCCTGGCTCTTTTTGGTGGAGCTTGATTTTCAGATGTGGGAGATTGGAGCGGAGGATAGATAACAAGGATTTGATCTGGCTGTTCCCGGGCTCATTGGACCAAGTTCACCATACATGTGAACGATTGATTGGAAAAAGATCATTGAATGGTTTCCAGGATTCGAGGAGGTACTTCATGTCTTATGCCGCGTATACACGATCGGACTTCACGGCAGACTTTGTCCGGCGTACTTTTCGACGGACTTTACAATAAACTTTCCGAATGAACGGACTTGTCTACACACAATCAACCAAAGTCCGACGGATTCGTACGGGATGACGTACGACTGGACTAAAACAAGGAAGTTCATAGCCAGTAGCCAATAGCTGCCCTAGCGTCGGTTTTTGTCTGTCGGACTAGCATACAGACGAGCAGACTTTTCAACCGGACTCAAGTCCGTCGGACAGATTTGAAACATGTTCAAGTCCGTCAAACTTTTGAGAAAACAAAGTCCACTGGAGCCTACACACGATCGAATTGTCCGGCGAAATCCAGTACGCCGGACCAAGTATGCCGTAAAGTCCGATCGTGTGTACGCGGCATTATGGTTACTTGCTGGCCAAGGCCATCTGGTGAGCACAATTTGTTGTCACTTTGGGTGAAAAGTCACAATTTTATTTGGAACACGGATTTTATTTCTCACATGGTGTTGGAGTGGAATCATCTAGAAAGAATTTTGGAGCTGTTTTGAACTTTTCATGATATATTTGTTTGAGAAATCATAAATATATTAATTAATTTTTTTCAGAAATTTTTGTGCACATGTATAAAAAGTGAAGCCATTCACTAATACACATTTATACACAGTTTTGAATGTATACATACTATATGTATAAATCACTTTTTGCATTTTTAACAGCTGTTAATAGTAGGTGAGCTTATCTTAATATGCAGATTCCGGCAGTTAATAATAGGGATCAGGCGTTTTTGGCACTGGATGCCACCAAGGCATTTGACAGTGTAATATGGCCCTATCTATGGGGCGTTCTGGAAAAATTTGGTATGGGGGTATATTCTGTCAATGGGTCCAATTGTTATACTCTAGCCCTAGGGTTTCGATTAGGGTTAATGGCGTGCAATCCTCCCCTTTTATGTAATTATGTTGGACAAGGCAGTGGTGCCCTTTGTCACCCCTCATTTTTGCCATTGAACCATTGGCCTCCCTTCTTCGGGCGGCTTTGGACGCAATGGGTCTGGCAAGAGGAAATATGGAGGAAAAAGTAGCATTATATGCTGACAATGTTATGTTATGAACTATATGGATGAGTTTGTGAGGTTCTCAGGGCTTGCTATTAATTGGGAAAAGTCTGTGCTTCTGCCGTTGGATCTGCTACCAAAAAAATTGCCATTTATATGCCTACAACTTCTAATTGCTTCCTCTTTAAAATATCTGGGAGTTACCGTGACCGCATCCCCTGTCATATGTAGCGGATATTATTGCTCAATTACTGAAAAGATTTCAACTTCAAAGTAGGGTTTGGTGTAAACCTCCTCTTTCAGTAATAGGCTGCATACATTTAATTAAGATGGTCTGGATGCTGCAACTTTTATATTTTTTAAAGAATTCCCCAGTTTGGACCCTTCTGAAGAACTTTATTAAGACAAATAGGATTTTTACAAATTTGATTTGGGGAAATAAGACCCCCTGTATCAAAGTAGATATCCTACAATACCTAAAGGCGGCTGGGGGGTTAGTGGCCCCAAACCCGAGGATTTATTTTCTTGCTGCTCAATTGCAGCATCTAGTACAGTGGGAATCGGAGGCCTCAACTGCTCCTTCATTTTGCTTAGTCTCTTTTGGTTTCCAAGGACGCCAGCCGCTATTAGCCGTGAAGGGGGCATCGGGGTGCTCCTCATTTTCTAATATAAGTACTAGGGTGGGTATAAGGTGTAGGAATCTGTTAAAAGGATACTGGGGGTTTCCTCCCCAACTAAATATACCCCTATTTGGGGCAAGGAAGCGCTGATGGCTCCTCTCTACACCACAGAAAGGAGCAGCCAGATCGTACAGGTTACACTATATATTTGTTAATAGTTCCAGTTTGTCAGGCATTTCCAAGAATCTATCAGTCATCATCGTCTCTTATGAGACACACCTACATAGATATCTTCCATCTTGCAGATAGCCGGTTGTTCCCGTACCAGCCATCTGAAGGTTCCAGTGTCCAAAGGTTCCAGTGTCCATTCCCATTGGTTGTTTACACAACACAAGCCCGTTTGACTCACAGAACATATGCTCTTGTGGGTTTAAACGCTCTGGTAAGCCTCCCATTTTTCGGTGGTGATACTTCTCACTTTAGCCATATATCCTGGTTCACGGTTGGGATATTCACATGCAGCTTTGAACTACATTTTGATATTCACATGAAGTTTTGAACTATATTTTGAATATTGTCATTTTTTTTATTGTCAATTTTTCTTGGACATTCAGTATGTGTTATAGAGTTCACTATATCTGCACATGTTTTTTGTTTTAATTTTTAGTGGTGATCATTCGGGTTTATCACCCTCTGTTTGACGTATGTCACGTCATGTTTTTTTAAAAAGCACTACATTATTTGTTTTTATTTGTATTGCTATTTATCCATTTTGCTGTGTTAGCTGCTATTTTTTAAAGGCAGCACAGAATTACTTGTTACACCATTATGTAAACTTATGAGCACTACTGTATAACGGGACTGCGATAGTGCGGAGGAAAATCTGACACCAACTGACACTGGGGGGAACTGACTGACACTGACATTACCAGTGACGTTATTAGTGATCAGTGCTAATAATATGCAGGGTCACTGTACTAATGACACTGGGCAGTAAGGAGTTAACATCTGGGGGGATCAAGGGGTTTATTACATGCCTAACAAGTGTTTGTGTGTACTGTGTGCTGCTTTTACTGGAGATCTAGTTGTTTTCATTCTTTGCTTAGGAGGGAATGAACAAACCAGATCCCCGGTCACTGAACACGGCTCTGTGTTGTTTCCATTCACACAGCGGTGTTCAGTGAAGCTCGAGCAGAACACCAGGTGCCAGTGGTCAATCGTTGACTGGGATCCGTTATTGGCATGTGCTGTGACAAATCACAGCACAGCGGGCCGACAATGCGCGTTCTCTGCCCGAGCGCGCAAATCACATACTAGGTACGTAATCCATCACAGGGAGGCCGCTCTGCCTCCGTATCTGTGAGTTATATGGTCGGCAAGTGGTTAAGCTGCACTTTAAATTTTAAAGCTTCAAATAGAATCTTTAAAGGTTCACTTTAATCATCTGTGAAGGTCCAAGACCTTGTTCACATCTACTGACAAGAATCACCAAAATGATCATGACACGTCAAGGGACTCACCTTCTGTTAGAAGCTGCTTTAAAAAGGATTGCTTGAAGAAACTGCAGGCTAGCCAGGCCTGTTTCCAGTCTATGAAGTCCTGTTTAGTAAATATAAATACGGTAAGTTAAATGAACATCATTAACATCTTTGCTTCCTTCCATCCCTGTGTGGCCAAGTTTATAGAGGGGTCTACAGGTGTTTCTGTAGGTACTTAAGTCTCAGCTTTATGTTCCCATCATCTCATCTGTAAGATCTAGCCACTTTATCCTTTATCTTCCCTCTGGTCTCTCTTCTTAAGGGTTTTCCTTTAAAAAAATATTTATTTTATTTTATTTAGATATAGAAAGCTTGTAGTTTGAGTGATGCTCTAAATTGGCTAACCTATTAAAGATGGAATCTTCCAAGAGAATTGTAGAATGCTTGCGTGAGGAACCTAACTGGTCCAAAACTTGCATTTTCGGTAACTCAGGTTAGCTAATAAAAGGGTATAATTTAAACTCTAAACTTTCCAGGTTAACTGCATTAGGTTATTAGTTTGTAGAATGCTGACATGTAATGGCAGGTTTTGAGCCACTACAACTTGTTTACTAAAGTGATTTTGGCATCTCTCTCTGTTCTCCCTATCTGTTATATGTTAGTTTAGTCCTAGCTAGACACTCCTACATCTTCCATGTTTCCTTGGTCAGTGTTAGTTATTCACAGAGACAGGGCTTAGGAAAGTCATTGTCTTCTTACACTTCAAAAAGACTAGAAAACATCCTCTGTACAACAATTAGCTAAAGTAAAATTGTGTTGGATTCAACTTCTGTGTCTATTATTGAGATAAGCTGCCTGTGGATGGTGAGGACCCAGGAGGGTCATGGTATTCGAAACAGAACAAAAGGGGATAGCAAGGGGACAGTTACTCACTTGTTTTTACACAAAAGCAGCCTCTATCACTTTAAGCGGTCATATTTAGATTTGTACATATTATAGCGCATAAGAACTGCCTGATTTGGCATTGCACAGCAGCCTTTATTTTATGCCACTGTAGGGGTTAAAATGAGCACTGACCTGTCACAAGCACTCGTCAAGAGTGCCGACTATGCCCTCCCCCTTCCTCCATTCACAGGAGCGGTACTACAGCTTCCATCAATGAAAAGTTCTCTGTGAACAGTGGAGGAGGACCTTTCATCCATCTGCCCATGCTTCACTAATAGATTGCATTTAATTGGTGGAAGCTATAGTACAATTTCCAGGAATGTAAAAGGGGGAGCGGAAAAAAGCAGGCATACTCGGGACTTATGACAAGTGTCTGTCACAGGTCCAGCACTTAGACCCCTTTCACACTGGGGCGTTTTTCAGGCGCTTTAGCGTTAAAAAAAAGCACCTGTAAAGCGCCTGAAAGAAGCCTCACCTGCAATCCCAATGTGAGAGCCCGAGTGCTCTCACACTGAGACCCCTTTCACACTGGGGCGTTTTTCAGGTGCTTTAGCGTTAAAAGAAAAAAAAAAAATCGCCTGTAAAGCGCCTGAAAGAAGCCTCATCTGCAACCTCAATGTGAAAGCCCGAGTGCTTTCACACTGGGGCGCTGCGCTGGCAGGGCGTCAAAAATAGGCCTGCAAGCAGCTTCTTTGCAGCGCTTTTGTGTTTTTGCCACCGGGCTGGGTGCGCCAATGGCCCGAGCCCTTTTATACTGCCAGCACACGAAAAACGCCTGAAAAACGCCCCAGTGTGAAAGGGGTCTTAAGCAGCGCTTTACCAGCGTTTTTCGGGTGCTCTCAGTGTGAAAGGGCTCAGGCTTTCACATTGGAATTGCAGATGAGGCTTCTTTCAGGTGCTTTACAGACGCTTTTTTTAACGCTAAGGCCCCTTTCACACTGGGGCGGTTTGCAGGCGTTATTGCGCTAAAAATAGCGCCTGCAAACTGCCCCTAAACAGCCTCCGCTGTTTGTTCAGTGTGAAAGCCCGAGGGCTTTCACACTGAAGCGGTGCGCTGGCAGGAGAAGAAAAAATCTCCTGCAAGCCGCATCTTTGAAGCGGTGAAGGAGCGGTGTATTCCCCGCTCCTAAACCGCTCCTGCCCATTGAAATCAATGGGACAGCGCGGCTATACCGCGCTATACGAGGGGTTTTAACCCTTTTTCGGCCGCCAGCGGGGGGATAAAACCACACCGCTAGCGGCCGAATACCGCAGTAAAACAGCGCTAAAAATAACGCCGTTTTACCGCCGACGCCCCCTACCGCCCCAGTGTGAAAGGGGCCTAAAGCACCTGAAAAACGCCCCCGTGTGAAAGGGGTCTTAGAATAATCCCTGCGGCGCCAGTAGTATATAGCTATGGAAGTATGTAAGGGGGAAAGGGACTTAGTATTTCAACTAACAGACCAGCCAGAAGCACAAGGGTCACTTTGCATTGTATGTAGGTACCAATCCTTTCAGCCGGTTTATTTGACTAAACTAGGCTTTAATGCCGTCTCCGGATCACTCTGGAGAGGCACAAACAACAGCTTTAGTTGCCATTTCACAGTTCAACATCATACCACAATCGTGTGGGTTTTCCACTTTTTTTGCTACAAAGGGAAACAAACGTAGAACTTAACAGTACTAACTGTGGCCCATTCAGTAAACACTTACCTGACTTGCAGAATATCTAGGTAAGAATTCCTTCATACTAAGCAATGGGAATTGCTTTTTCTCTGCCTCCTTAGAGCCCAGGAACTTTGCAAAGTACAATATGTAACACAAAGCCAGCAGACTGGTGTACAGGATCTACAACAAAAAAGACTTTTCAGAAAATGCAGGTCCAAAATCAACAACTGAAGACTTGTAAACTAGTAAACAATTATTACACATGAAATGAAACCAGAAGTGAGAAAGTATGTAAGCTGCCATAGCTAAAGTCTTCTTATAAAAATACTAGTTTCCTGCCTGTCATCATAATCACGTGGCATCACTCATTTTTAAAGTACACTCACTGGCCACTTTATTAGGTACACCTGTTCAACTGCTTGGTAACACAAATTGCTAATCAGCCAGTCACATGGCAGCAACTCCATGCATTTAGGCATCTAGACGTGGTGAAGAAGACTTGCTGAAGTTCAAACCGAGCATCAGAATGAGGAAGAAAGGGGATTTCTTGGTTGTTGGTGCCAGATGGGCTGGTCTAAGTATTTCAAAAACTGCCGATACACTGGGATTTTTACACACAACCATCTCTAGGGAGGGAGTGTCATGGTCTGGGGCTGCATGAGGGAACCATGAATGCCAACATGTACTGTGACATACTGAAGCAAAGCATGATCCCCTCCCTTCGGAGACTGGACCGCAGGGCAGTATTCCAACATGATAACGACCTCAAACACACCTCCAAGACGACCACTGGCTAGCTAAAGAAGCTGAGGGTAAAGGTGATGGACTGGCCAAGCATGTCTCCAGACCTAAACCCTATTGAGCATCTGTGGGGCATCCTCAAACAGAAGGTGGAGGAGCACAAGGTCTCCAACATCCACCAGCTCTGTGATGTTATCATGGAGGAGTGGAAGAGAACTCCAGTGGCAACCTGTGAAGCTCTGGTGAACGCCATGCCCAAGAGGGTTAAGGCAGTGCTGGAAAATAATGGTGGCCACACAAAATATTGACACTTTGGGCCCAATTTGGACATTTTCACTTAGGGTGTGCTTACCTTTGTTGCCAGTGGGTTAGACATTAATGGCTGTGTGTTGAGTTATTTTGAGGAAAACCAAATTTACACAGCATACATGCTGTACACTCACTACATTGTAAAAAAGTGTCATTTCTTTCGTTACTTCAGTGTTGTCACATGAAAAGATATAATAAAATATTTACAGAAATGTCGAGGGGTGTATTCACTTTTGTGAGATTCTGTGTGTAATATATATATATATATATACATATACATATACATACACACACACACACACACACACACACACACATATATATATATACATACATACATACATACGCACGCACCCACGCACGCGTACCATATTGCCAAAAGTATTGGGACACCTGTCTTTACATGCACATGGACTTTATTGGCATCCCAGTCTTAGTCCTTAGGGTTCAATATTGAGTTGGCCCACTCTTTGCAGCTAGAACAGCTTCAACTCCTCTTGGAAGGCTGTCCGCAGGTTTTAGGAGAGTGTGTCTCTGGGAATGTTTGACCATTCTTCCAGAAGCGGATTTGTGAGGTCAGGCACTAATGTGGATGAGAAGGCCTGGCTTGCAGTCTCTGCTCTAATTCATCCCAAAGGTGTTCTATCTGGTTGAAGTCAGGACTCTGTGCAGGCCAGTCAAGTTCCTACACCCAAAACTCGCTCAATCAGGGGGAGTGTCAGCACAACTCTGATTATTGGAGGACAGGCAGGATGTTCTCCCAGCACAGCCAGAAAACTGACCACTCTGGCATGGATGTGCTTCCATGCCTAGTGTGGTCAATTTGAAATAGGAACACTGGGGGACTGGCAGGATCACCAGGTTTTTCACACAAAGGAAGCAATAAAAAAGTATCCTATTATTTTTTTGTAACACAAGCACATGGTTCAACAGATACATATTAGGAATATGAAATGTTGGGGTAACATATTCTTTAAGTAAACAATTCAGAACCGGTAAATCGGTCCTAATGTCACTTGCTGAAATTTGATTACAAAGAAGTAAAATGACATGTTATCACAAATGATTTCTAAAACTTCCTTACTTTTTACTTCTTTTTGCGATTAACATTTGTAAAGTATAACCAGAAGATGTTTAATGCTATATAAACCAGCGTTTCTCAACCTTTCTTTAGTCACAGCACCCTTTAAACAGAGCGACCAAGGATGCGGTGTAGGCCAGCTAACTGTGTCTTAGTAACCGGTGATGTCACTCATGGTCTCCTAGCTGGTTTGTTGACATATTTTCCAATTTACTTCATTTCTGACAACACCACTGATGAAACCATATGTGGCACCCTGGTTGAGAAAGGTGGATAATGGATATAAACAAACCAGATGTCTTTAGAGGCAGGCATGCCTCTGAAGACATCTGTTATGATGAAACATGTCAGGCAGGCTGACATCCGTACGCTGATTGCTGCAGCCATTTGTTCCTATCATTGATGCATGCTGTTTTAAGCTTCAACTGTAAGTTACTACAATAAAAGTTTTTTTATCTATCATTACGGGCTTCACTATAGGTCCTTCATTTTCTTTTCTTGGATATATGACTACATGCCTGAATGCCTAATTCTGAAGTGACCATTGGGAGATGTTTATATGTGAAGGAAATCCCACGGATGTTGTGGTCTGATGAGGGGTTCCAGTGGGCTGGATTTGCTGGATGCTATTGAGAATTTATCATCTATGCCTAATCCTTAACACCTTCTGGTAAGCAGACTACATTACCACGTGGTGACGAGTGACTCTTTCTACATCTGCACAATATATTTGGTGATTGGATTCCTCCCACTCTTCAATTTCATTTTGAACTTTTCAGCGCCGCAATAATTTTTATGCATGTGACTTTTTGTTTGTTATCTACGAACTTTGCTGGCCGCTTGCTTTTTATGCCGCGTACACACGGTCGGACTTTTCAGCTACAAAAGTCCAACGGACGCTGACGGACTAAAGCTGGCTGGTAATCCGATCGTGTGTGGGCTTCTCCGGACTTTCAACGTACTTTTTTAGCCTCAAATCCGACGTACTTTAGATTTGAAACATGCTTCAAATCTTTACGTCGTAACCACGACGGACCCCGAAGTCCGCTCGTCTGTATGCTAGTCCTACGGACAAAAACCCACGCTAGGGCAGCTATTGGCTACTGGCTATCAACTTCCTTATTTTAGTCCGGTGTACGTCATCACGTACGAATCCGTCGGACTTTTGTGTGGTCGTGTGTAGGCAAGTCTGTTCGTTAGAAAGTCTGCCGCAAGTCCGCCGGAAGTCCGCCGGAAGTCCGCCGGAAGTCCGCCGGAAGTCTGTCGGACAGGCTGTTGGACTTTTGTAGATGAAAAGTCCGACCGTGTGTACGGGGCCTTACAGTTCAGAGCGAATTTTTACTTGTTTTTTGCCAAATCTCTATGAACACTTCTGGGTGAATGAGCCATTCTCCTGGATTCAGCTGCTGATGGCTGAGAAAATCCACCTGTCAGTTTTCCATGCCCGGGAATATGCATGGCAGAGAGGGCTGGAACGTGAAGTTCTGCCCAAGACAAGATCATATCTGCTTCTTCCTGAGCAGCATGACTTCTTAACCCTTCCTAATGGTGATGTATCCTACAGTCATAGCACTGTCCAACTCACTCTGATGGGAAGATCCCAAAAGGTAGACAGACCAATGTAGAAGAGTTAGCTGGATTGCCTGAATTTCCAGGATGTTGATCGGCAACTTCCATTCCTTAGACAACCACAATCCCTAAACCAAGAGGCTCTCCTGTACATCTCCCTGGCCCGACACGCTTTCATCTGTCGTCATTACCTTCCAATTCATCAGAAGGAAGTATTATCTGCTATCCAGCATCAGCGTGGATATCCACCATTCCACAGCCCACCCAGCTGCCTTACAGAGTCTTCCGAGGCATCCACCAAGAAACTCTAGCCTCTTGGAAAGTCTTCCAGGAGCAGTCAATTGGCAGGATCTTCCAGGTCCGATTTCCTGGAATGGAGAATGCGTTTCCCCTGGACTTGGCAAATTTCCCTTGGCAGCCTGCAGAACTGCTCCTACCAGAGAGGATGCTTTAAAGAGGGCCTCTATCCTCTTATTCGTGGCATCTTTAAAAAGACCAGGCCCTCATCCATCTGGACCGTCCTATTTAAAGTGTTACCCGAAAAAAAAAAAAATAATAAAATAAAATGGATCCTGTTCCCTTAAAGCATGAATAACAGCACAGTGCTTGTGCTGTGTAATTTGGCCCCTTCTATCACCTAAAATACCTGGCTGATCCTGCCTGGTTCTGCCCTCCCCTCTGTAAACTGACCAAGGTATATCATGGCTGCTGAGCCCTGGCACCGTAGTCAGTTTCCGTGTCTCCATCATCCGCAGCTCTCCTCTCTGCTCTCCTGTGTCCCGCTCTGTCCTCCTCCCCCCTTCCCCTCCCTGCCTGTCAGCTCTGTCCACTCCATGATCCTCCCCGCCTGCTGCTTTCATATCTATAGTATAAGCATGTCATCCCCTCTGTTAAATAACATTATGTGTCCCTGTGCCTGTGCTGTATAAAACAAATGCAGATTATACCTTCTATCAGAGCGTCTCCCGGCGCTCACGTAACTCTTCTGCTCTCTCTCCTCCCCACCCGCTAACAGCTGTTAGCCGGAGAGAGAAGAGAGCCAAAAAGTCACGCGAGTACCGGGAGACGCTCCGATATAAGGTATAATTGCCTATTTTTTTTTTTATACAGCACAGGCACAGGGACACATAATGTTATTTAACAGAAGGGATGGCATGCTTATATTATAGTGGCTCAACAACCGTTTTAAGTATGAAATAGTCAAGTCAACAGTCAGAGAACCCCAAATTTTGTAGAATTCCTCCTCCACGGACCACTGTAAGTACAATAATTTGGTGGTGAAAACACCTTCTGCGGGTTGACCCAATTAGCATACATCAGTTCCTGTAAGAGCCCTTTCACACTGGGGCGGTTTGCAGGCGCTATTGCACTAATAATAGCGCCTGCAAACCGACCCGAAAGTGCCGCTGCTTGCATTCCAGTGGGGCTTTCACACTGGAGCGATGCTGGCTGGCAGGAAAAAAAAGTCCTGCCAGCAGCATCTTCAGAGCGGTGAAGGAGCGGTGTGTATACCGCTCCTTTAATAAATGATGAATTGCGGCGCTTTACTATATAGCAAGCTACTGAGACACAAAATTGTACAACACTACCCTACCAGGAAGATCCAAATTTAGGAACTCCAGGCAAAGATAGAGTTACAACAATTAATCTTACAATAATATTGTGCAACCAGAGGACACAAAAAAACCAATATTGCATCAATAATTGAGTATAAGTTCAGATGGCGTGAAACCCATATAAATATATGAGTAAAGAGGAGTGTTTTAATCCAATGAAATTCCTCACACTGATCAAAAACAAAGGCTAACAAGTCAATGGTACAAATAGCAGAGTTCAAGATAATAAATACCTAATTGTAACAAACCCAAAAAAGAAACAACATATATCCCAAATGTCACATATGATTCAGAGAATCTATCCAGCAAAAACAAAACGCTGATGCATAATATTGCCAATAGGGATATTTAGAGAATGCTACACAAATGTAGCAATTTAGATTAAAAAATAAAAAATAAAAAATATATAATATATTATCTTCAAGTAAAAACGTGCAATAATGTAAATAAATAATAATAAATAAATAGTGTAAAGCCGCGTACACACGGTCGGACTTTTCGTCTACAAAAGTCCAACGGACGCTGACGGACTAAAGCTGGCTGGTAATCCGATCGTGTGTGGGCTTCTCCGGACTTTCAACTGACTTTTTTAGCCTCAAATCCGACGTACTTTAGATTTGAAACATGCTTCAAATCTTTCCGACGGACTCGAGTCCGGTCGAAAAATCCGCTCGTCTGTATGCTAGTCCGACGGACAAAAACCCACGCTAGGGCAGCTATTGGCTACTGGCTATGAACTTCCTTATTTTAGTCCGGTGTACGTCATCACGTAAGAATTCGACGGACTTTTGTGTGATCGTGTGTAGGCAAGTCTGTTCGTTAGAAAGTCCGCCGCAAGTCCGTCGAAAGTCCGCCAAAAGTTCGTCGAAAGTCTGTCGGACAGGCTGTCGGACAGGCTGTCGGACAGGCTGTCGGACTTTTGTAGCTGAAAAGTCCGACCGTGTGTACGCAGCATAAAAGTTCTTAATATATATAGCACATATAATCCTATAAAAATCCCATACATATAACATTCAAATCCCACCGTGATGATAATGAATTAATATGAAGTGTAATTGAAGAATACTCAGTAAAAATTATAATGCATAAAAGATCTTATAAAAAATCCTATCCTAAAAGCTCCCGACTTCCCTGATGACAGATCCCCTGAGAACCTGAGAACAGGCAGAAGTCCCTCCTCACTGTGGAATCACTGCCTGTTCTCAGGTTACATGCATGAAGCGCCTTCAGGAACTGGAGCTGAATCTACCTGAGCCCTTTGAAACTGAGGCCCGGAGAACTCGAGGGGATCTGTCATCAGGGAAGTCGGGAGCTGCCGGGGTTAGTGTTGCTGGCTTGCTTGGCTGTTATCGTTCAGCCATGGAGGTGAGAGGCTGGGGGAACCATCACTATTGCACATTTCCTTTCTTAAATCGATCACATCTGGAGGAATTGATTTGGACACTCTTTTCTGTTTGATTGCCACAATGGGGATTTGACTTTATCTGGAACTTTCTATGGGACCTTTTTGTGATTCATTCACTTTTATATCTGATGCACTTTATTTTTAGATTTTATTCTTATTGGTTACACCTGGATGAATCCATTTTTTGACACACTCCACATTAATTATTTATTTATCATGATGGGATTTGAATATGTATAGGATTTTTTATAAAATCTTTTATGCATTATAATTTTTACTGAGTATTCTTCAATTACACTTCATATTAATTAATTATCATCACGGTGGGATTTGAATGTTATATGTATGGGATTTTTATAGGATTATATGTGCTATATATATGAAGAACTTTAATTTTCACCGGTTTTAAAATTACCGTATATACTCGAGTATAAGTCGAGTTTTTCAGCACATTTTTTTGTGCTGAAAGTGCCCCCATCGACTTATACTCGAGTCAAGCACTTTTCTGCAGCAAAAAATTTCATTTTCTGAACCGACTTTGGGACCCCGTATCTCAGGGCCACTTGGTGCTAGGAATCCCACATTTGGTGTGCAAACCCAGTGGAATTGGTACCACAACATATCCAAAGCTGGGGTTCCTAGCACTAAGTAGCCCTGAGATACAGGGCCCCAAAATCAGTTCGGAAAATGTCATTCTCTGCTGCAGAAAAAGTGCTTGACATTTTCTGAACCGACTTTGGGGCCCCGTATCTCAGGGCCACTTGGTGCTAGGAACCCCAAATTTGGTGTGCAAACACAGTGGACCTTGTACCATAACATACCTAAAGATGGGGTTCCTAACACCAAGTGGCCCCGAGATACGGTGCCCCAAAATAGGTTTGGAAAATGTCATTCTCTGCTGCAGAAAAGTGCTTGACATTTTCTGAACCGATTTTTGGGGCACTGTATCTCGGGGCCACTTGGTGCTAGAAATCCCAGCTTAGGATTTTTTATGGTGCTAGTTTCACTGGGTTTGCACACCAACTTTAGGGTTCCTAGCACTAAGTGGCCCCGAGATACTGGGCCCCAAAGTCAGTCAACTGTGTCCATCTGCAGCAATGTCATTTCGGGACACTTTGGGTTCAGAGACCCCAAATTTTGGCTGCAGCTAGGGGGCATCTAGGAACCCTTAACTACCGAGTTTGAAGTTCGGGGGACCTATGGCTGCAAATGGGCACAGTGAGGCATGCAAATGGGCACAGTGAGGCTGCAAATGGGCATTCTTGACCCTCTTTTCTACTTACAGTAGCTGTGCATTTCTCACCCTCGTCTTATACTCGGGTCAATAAGTTTTTCCCATTTTTTTTGTGGTAAATTAGGGCCTCGACTTATACTCGAGTATATACGGTAGGTTTTTTTTCCTTTCTGAAGTTGAAATTTATGTTATACGTCATTGTTGCATTGTCACTGGGTGCACGTATCATTGAGTTTCAGAAATTTTATGCTACACGGTTTACATTTATGCACGTTTATACTAATAGATAATATATTATATATTTTTTATTTTTTATTTTTGAATCTAATTTGCTACATTTGTGTAGCATTCTCTAAATATCCCTATTGGCAATATTATGCATCAGCGTTTTGTTTTTGCTGGATAGATTCTCTGAATCATATGTGACATTTGGGATATGTGTTGTTTCTTTTTTGGGTTTGTTACAATTAGGTATTTATTATCTTGAACTCTGCTATTTGTACCATTGACTTGTTAGCCTTTGTTTTTGATCAGTGTGAGGAATTTCATTGGATTAAAACACTCCTCTTTACTCATATATTTATATGGGTTTCACGCCATCGGAACTTATACTCAATTATTGATGCAATATTGTTTTTTTTGTGTCCTCTGGTTGCACAATATTATTGGAAGATTAATTGTTGTAACTCTATCTTTGCCTGGAGTTCCTAAATTTGGATCTTCCTGGTAGGGTAGTGTTGTACAATTTTGTGTCTCAGTAGCTTGCTATATAGTAAAGCGCCGCAATTAATTTATTAATTTGTCGATTGGTGTGTGAACACTATTATTTGTGGCAGCTACTCCTGTATATTTATTTGTAGAATCCGATGTTATACAATCTCTAGTGGATCTTTTTTATTTCCTTAATTGCTTTTATTTTATTTTGGTGTGCGCACAAGTATTCATTACCCTTTATATCATTATACTGCTCCTTTACCGCTCCTGCCCATTGAAATTAATGGGATGGCGCGGCTATACCGCCAGCAAAGCGCCTCTGCAGAGGCGCTTTGCGGTGGTATTTAACCCTTTCTCGGCCGCTAACGGGGGGGTAAAACCGCCCCGCTAGCAGCCGCATACCGACGGTAAAACCCCGCTAATAATAGCGGCGTTTTACCGCCGACGCCGCCCCCCGCCCCAGTGTGAAAGTGTGTGATGGTGCAGTAGAAAAGACTTGGGAAATCTTGGTGGTTGCCAGTACCCAAAACCTGTGACTTAGGGGAAGAGGATTCCAGCAGCGGTAAAACAGTTAGTCCACACCACATCCACCATGAAGTGTAGTGTAGTGGTCTTCTGTGTTTGAGAAAACTTTGGACCCTGAGATTCCTACTGAGAGGACAGTGTCCAGGTACAGTTCCTCTTGGTCTATTATCTGTAGCAGCCCATATGGACAGTCCTACCTCTTCATCAGAGAGACACACGAAAGTCTACCCATACAGTCACTAGCACAAAACAGACTTAGTGGAGCTATAAGGGGTTATGCCTGGATTCCAGAGTGAATTCGCTGAATTCCAGTGTCAATTCAGCTGAAGGTGATATCCTAACCAAACCAAAGGAGTCATGAATATGAACGCCTCTGTATCCCGGGATGTATGATTAAAATTTACATTTACAACATTTCTAAAAGGAAAGAAAATTACAAACAAATAAGATGATAACTTCCAGATATTTTTAAAAGCATTGTGGATTTCTTTTGATTACAGACATATGCCTTACCTGAGTGAAAGAAAATATGAGAAGTGCCCATTGAGGAAACAGAAGCACCAGAATTACAGTGACTGAACAACGTAGAATAATTGCAAGACTCTCAGCAACCACCTGGCAAAAAAAATAAACAATTTAAACTACCAGTAAGGCCATCAAGCGAATTCCTACCGGTGGAAACACAGGAATGCGAACAACTGTGGCCGCTCAGCCTAGGACTGATCATCAGTTATAGCTTACATGGATGTAGGACAGACACACAGTACTGTAAATTGTTGGTGAGGTGACACACAATTCAATTTCTGTAAGTAATCATATACTTATGAGTAAAAAAACGTTGGTCACATACATTATACTACAATATTGCTGTTTCTTAATAGTTGGATCAAACTTGTATGGATCAAAGAAATCCTGATGAAGCGAAAAGTATTGATACTACATTGGGTGCTACATCCATATAAGCTATAACTGTATACACTTTATAGGTCATTTTATATCTTTTATACATTTACAATCTCGATAATGAATTTGTTTATGGCATTTGTACAATAAAAATCATATTATATTGGTAGCATCTTTTTATATTTGTATAATGTCTCCCTGGCAGCACACTGAAAGTCCTTATATTTATATTAGTTTAGTTCTGTGTTACAGCATGGATTGCACCCCCATGAAAAGGATATTTATGATGCTCTTGATCAGTCTCTTTCACCTGGAGTACCGCAGCACTACATCTGCCAATGTGTGTGGGTACCATTCAGAATTAACACCACCCCTGCGTGTTTGCTAAAGAGCGGTGTGTTAGGCTGCCTGTCAGAAATGCACGCATCCCCTGACTTACAGCAATGTGAACCAAGCCGCAGACTGAAAATACATTTCAAGGGCACCCTGACTGGACAAAGATTCAGGAACACTGCTCTAGATTCTACTGCGTGATAATTAATGGAGGGTAAAATGGGGGAAGATGGGGGGGGGGATTATTGCAAGTAATAAAGTGTTTCCCATAGTACAATCAACCAATGTCAATTATAGTACTGTTAGTACTATTAAAAAAAAAAAAAAAAAGATATGCACAAGTGCAAAATGTGACAATGATTTAAAGTGCTTGGTCACCAATGCCAGAAGTCTGCCAAGCAAAATAGGTGTTGGAAACTTTAAAGCATGAAGAGAACTATGATTGAATTGTCATTGCTGAATCTTGGCTTCATTCTTCATATGAATGAGTTAATAATATTCCTGGCTATGCTCTCTTTCGTTAGACACAGTAAAAATGAAAGGTGGTGGTGTCTGTCTCTACGTGAGCAGTGAACTCAAAGTGAGTGCAAAAGACCTTATTGATATAGAATGTGATGAGGCTGAAGCGTTATTGATGGAACTGCATATGAATGTGCATACCCCAAAGTTAATTATTGGAGTTTATTATAGACCACCCAGTGTTAATGAGGGGGTGGAGACTCAGCTCCTTGCGTAGATAGAAAGGGCTGCAAGGGCAGGGACAGAGCTGGGGGATATTAAAGTGGAGCTCTACCCAAAAGGGGAAGCTGCGTTTGTTCGCACCCTCCACTGCCACATTTGGCACTTTTTTTTGGGGGGGGGGGGATTTAATTGGCAGATAATTTTATAGTGAAAAGAAAATGATAAATGGTTTTAAAATTTTTTTTTACAAATAAATATCGGAGAAGCATGGCGTGCATTTGTATTCAGCCCCCCTGAGTCAATACTTTGTAGAACCACCTTTCACTGCAATTACAGCTGTAAGTCTTTTTGGGGATGTTTTTACCAACTTTGATCACCTAGGAGAGTGATATTTTTGCCCATTCTTCTTTGCAAAATAGCACAAGCTCTATCAGATTGGACAGAGAGTGTCTGAACAGCAATTTTCAAGACTTGCCCCAGATTCTCAATTGGATTTAGGTCTGGACTTTGCCAGGGCCATTCTAACACATGAATATACTGAATTGAGTGATTCACCGGACCACATATTTTGATTGCCACCATGCCTTGATGATACATAGAATAAACCTATAAAAAAAAATTGGAATTTTATGGGCAATTAGAAAAATATAAAAAAAAAAATATTTGTTTATAATAGAAAAGTTGCATAAAAAAATCTCGTATTGAAAATACAAAAACATTACATCAATAATGTCATCAACATTGCAGAGGGGGATGTCCCCCTCTGCTGTATTGCTCGGCATATCAATGATGAAGGGAACAGTAAATAGATGGGGACTACCCCTTTATGGCTAACAGTAAATATGCAATGTTGATGACATTATTGATGTAATGTTTTGTATTTTCAATACAAGATTTTTTTATGCAATTTTTTTTATAATAAACAAATATTTTTCTATACATGAAGTTTTATATTTTTCTAATTGCCCATAAAATCCAATTTTTTGAGGTTTATTCTATGTACATATGAATATGCTTTGATCTAAACCATTCCATTGTAGCTCTGGCTGTATGTTTAGGGTTGTTGTCCTGCTGGAAGGTGAACCTCCACCCCAGTCTCAAGTCTTTTGCAGACTCTAACAGGTTTTCTTCTAAGATTGCCCTGTATGTGGCTCCATCCATCTTCCCATCAACTCTGACCAGCTTCCCTGTCCCTGCTGAAGAAAAGCATCCCCACAACATGATGTTGCAACCACCATGTTTCACGGTGGGGATGGTGTGTTCAGGGTGATGTGCAATGTTAGTTTTCCACCACACATAGCGTTTTGCTTTTAGGCCAAAGAGTTCAATTTTGGTCTCATCTGACCAGAGCACCTTCTTCCACATTTGCTGTGTCTCCCACATGGCTTCTCGCAAACTACAAACGGAACTTCTTATGGCTTTCATTCAGCAATGGCTTCCTTCTTGCCCCTCTTCCATAAGGGCCAGATTTGTGGAGTGCACGACTAATAGTTGTTCTGTGGACAGATTCTCCCACCTGAGCTGTGGATCTCTGCAGCTCCTCCAAATTTACCATGGGCCTCTTGGCTGCTTCTCTGATTAATGCTCTCCTTGCCCGGCCTGTCAGTTTAGATGGACGGCCATGTCTTGGTAGGTTTGCAGTTGTGCCATACTCGCTCCATTTCCAGATGTTGGATTGAACAGTGCTCCAAGAGATGTTGAAAGCTTGGAATATTTTTTAATAACCTAACCCTGCTTTAAACTTCTCCACAACTTTATCCCTGAGCTGTCTAGTGTGTTCCTTGGCCTTCATGTTGCTGTTTGTTCACTAAGGTTCTCTAACATACCTCTGAGGGCTTCACGGAACAGCAGAATTTATGCTGAGGTTAAATTACACACAGGTGGACTCTATTTTCTAGAAGGTGACTTCTGAAGGCTATTGGTTCCACTAGATTTTAGTTAGTGGTATCAGAGTAAAGGTGGCTAAATACAAATGCACGCCACACTTTTCAGATATTTGTAAAAAAGGTTTTAAAAAAACTTAAAACCGTTTATTATTTTCCTTCCATTTGACAATTAGGTGCCACTTTGTGTTGGTCGATCACATAAAATACATTTACGTTTTTGGTTGTAACAGGACTGTATGAATACTTTTTCAAGGCACTGTATATATCTATATAAAATATCTGTTTATATACTTACATACCTTTAGCCTTACGAAAAGATGAGCTTGTGCAAGTACCCAAAATGGTTCTGCTATAAGTTCCACCACAGCAGACACTCCAAAAGCCAAAACGCTGGTGCCATAATGTGGGATAATTTCAGGGTCCGGGACTTCCAAGACTGTAAGCCATATCCACCCTAGAATGAACGACCAGCCGATTCCTAATGGAACACTAAAACCAATGCACAACACAGTATGTCAAACTATAGATGACCTATGATTATTTTCAAATGGTCAGATGGGAAACGCATGCTCTTTACTTAAAGCATTGCAAGAAAGTTGGCATTATAGTGCATATAATAACCAATTGCTAACAATTTGCAACATTCATGATTTTACAGAAGAATTAGGATACATACTTTCTACTATACCTATTTTATAAGTACATTTTCTTATCTTTTTTGTCCTAATATAGCTCACTACATAAATACAATATTTAAATAACCTTAAAGAAGATGATTATTTGTAACAATATTGGGGATGTCTCTGTCTCTTCTGCATATCAGCACAGGCTACCTACTATGTTACCCCAAAAATAAGTCCGGGTCTTATATTAATTTTGACAACAAAAGGCACAGTAGGGCTTATTTTCGGGGTAGGTCTTACCATGTAATGTGCTGTCTTCTCCCTCCCTGTCAGGAATACCCAGTGAACCGAGTTAAAATGCTTATAAAATCCTATAATCCACTCTATTACAGTAGTATATAATGTACAATGTGTGTGTATCTGTAATATAATTGTGTCAAATACCTTCGTTACAGCGCTTCCATCACCCGCCGGAGCGCTCTTTCCTGCTCCCATCACTGCATAGGGGGGAGCGAGATCCCCCGCTGACAGCTGGGAGAAGAGGAGGAGAGCAGCGGGAGGTCAGCCGAGCGTCGCTGTACCGAAGGTATTTGACACAATTATATTACAGAAACACGCACACATTGTACATTATATACTACTGTGATAGAGTGGAGTATAGGATTTCACAAGCATTTTAAACTAGGGCTTATTTTCAGGGTAGGGCTTATATTGCAGCCCTCCTGGAAAATAACAGTAGGTCTTATTTTCGGGGAAACACGGTATGCCTAATGATAAATCCTGTTTCGATCTGTATAAACTTATTCTCTTAGACATAGCTATTTTATTTATTTGCCTAATAAAATCCTTTGTGCATTATAGCGTACTGGGTATTTTTGTGTCCCATTATCAAATTAAATAGTCTCTCAAAATAGGATCAACGGAAAAGAGCAATGGTTCTATAAAGCGAACCAAGGAGACAACTGTCAAGAACAAGCACTGACAGAAAAGGCTGTGGCAATAAAAAATACTTAAAAAATAAGGCCGTAGTTCATGAAAAGCCACAAAGTAATATATTCTGTCATTCAACATGATCTTGATCTAAATACAGTAGATAGCTAGGTCAGTAAATAAAAGTCAACAGAATACAATAACTTGACTTGAATGACAAGGATATGCTTGCATTTTCAGCAATGGAAGCTGACAGCACAGCCCGGAGACATTTCAGTGGCAATACTCACGCAAGCCAGGTGAGGTGTATAGTATGTGTCCAGCTCTGCCGGGTGGAGTGGCTCAGGCAAGCTCTTCGAAAGGCTTCTCGGGCAAGGAACACTACTGTGGTATATAATAGGGTCAGCCTAAAAAAAAAAATATATATATTATTATATAATAAAAAAACAAATACTTTAACTACTGTATTTTATTTTGATACCTAAAGTGGAACAGCAATAATAACCTGAAAGAGGTTCACATTCTTCCCCACTCTTTTCAAAACTAAGAGAAAAAAAAAAAGAAAGAAGAAAAAAGAAGGTGGGCTGGAGTTCCACTTTAACCTTTTCATGTCTGGAGGTTATCAAAAAACTTTTGTGACTATACCATATTTTGAAGTTTTAAAAAGGGAGAAAAAGTAGCGCCAAAACTCTTTTGGCCCTACTTCTCCCAGGGATCACAGGAGTGTACTCCTAAAAGCTCACTGTTGGCTGATATCACTCAGCCGGTCCGGACTCTGGAGAGAATCCGAATTTAATGTCGGGATCCACTCAGATGCCTGGAATACCTGAGAGCCTGAGCCAGCTGCTCCTGCCCCGTCTACAGCCCAGCATTCCAGTAAAAGCTGGAGGGACAGAGCAGAGAGCGGTGACTAAAAGTCACCACCTCTCTGTTTACTGAAATCTGAGAACTGAGCGATCAATTGTGTTTGATTGCTCAGTTCTTGGTGTAGAGGTGGCAGGGGACAAATGCAGCATCAAATCAATGCTGCATCAACCTGAGTATAAATGTTTGTTTTTCTTTCATCTCAAACTTCTCTTTTAATATGCATTTGTTTTAGGATACATGAGGGATATTTACTAAAACTGGAGAGAGCAAAATCTGGTGCAGCTCTGCATAGAAACCAACCAGCTTCCAGGTTTTTTTGTCAAAGCTTAATTATTATTATACAGGACTTGTATAGCACCAACAGTTTACGCAGCGCTTTACAACTTGAGGGTAGACAGTACAAATACAATACACTTTAATCAGAGGGCCCTGCTCCTTAATTGAACAAGCTGAAGTTAGAAGCTGATTAGCTACCATGCACAGCTTAAGCAGACTGAGTGCTCCAGTTTTAGTAAATCTCTCCCATTGGGTCCTAATTTAGTCATTTGTTTTAAATAATAACCTAAATACATTTTTTTGCTACATTAAGCAGAAAAATGAACAAAAATGCAATTCTCATTTAGGGCTTGCACCGTGTTCCAAACACACTGGGTGTGACCCCAAACATAGATCACAAACTCAGTACATTTGCCTGCACCGGATTGCCTGATACCACAGGACCAGGCAATCCGGTTGCAGTGTGTTTTTAAAAAGTATTGCATGAACTACTTCAGGTGCAATCCAGTGTGATTTCAGCCCATTCGAATAAATAAATGGGCTGATATTCTCTACCTTCCTGTGCAATTCCAGGGTGAACAAGCACTCAACGTGTAATGTGTTTTGTATTCTTTTTACTAGTCTAAATATTTACAGTAAGAATCTTTTTTTAGATCCCTTTCACAATGAAGGACCGATTGGGCCTACCTGTCAGTTTGACAGGTGGACCCGATCAGACCATCCATTTTGCTCTATGGAAAGGCGGATGTCAGCTGACACCCACCAACATCCAATTTGATCCTGTCCGCTAAAAACAGACGGATGAGGATTACTTCCCATCTGTCTGGCGGATCGGATTGGATGACATTTAGATGGAAACAGACAGGCAGTCACTTTCTCATCCAACACCCATAGGGGACAGCAGGCTGTGTCTGTGTCCTCTTTGTATTAGCAAAGCAGACATGGACCTGCCATCTACCTGCTCAGTGGAGAGATACACTGCTGAGCGGGCTGATCTGTTGGCATGAAAGGGGGTCTTAGCTTGAATACAGAGACCCCAAATATGCTAAGGTGTTGACACATATGTGAATGCTAGAACATCCCTGAACAGTTGCATATATTTTTTATTTATTTTTTTTTTAGCAGAAGAGGTATAGTTGCATACATTTTAAATTTGTTTAGATTGTACTGTGCTCCCAGTTCAATGCATGTAATACAAAAATAATTTTAAAAAAAATCCAAGATTTATCTTAATGTTTCAAGTAAATTTAAGGGACCAGAGGAGTCCCTCTGGTCCCTAATAGGGGTCAACCAATATAGTTTTTTCAGGGTCGATACCGATTTTTCGGCCGCCTTTCAGGCTGATAGTCGATATCAGGTGCCGATATTTTGTACATCACCGTCACCTACCACCAGATGCAGCATGTCACTTGCAACTGTCACCTGCCACCCAGATGCAGCAGGTAATTTGCCACTGTCATCTGCCACCCATATGCAGCTTGTCACTATTTACACTACTTCTGGCAGCCTCTCTCCAGCGGCGTCCGAGCGAGTAAACTTCCACATGCGGGTGGGCATGCAGTGAGAGATGACGTAACTATCTCTATGCTCGCCCTTGGCTGCAGCTCTGTCAAGAGTAGCCTTAGCGTAGGGGTGGAACAATGGTGATGCCAGGCGGGCAGTGAGAGATGATGTCATCTCTCTGCTGCCCGCTGCACCACTGACAGATTGGCAGAGAGCGCCGCACGGGGACAGGGGGAGGAGGTCTGACCAATATCGGTAATACTGGTACGTTTCTGACCAATACCGATAATTTGAAAAATGTGAATATCAGCCCCTGATAATCGGCCAGCCCCTAACATGTTTAATGTTAATAAGGCAGTGTGGCTTCCATATGAATGCAAATATATGCTACCAACACCTCTGTTTTTAATACATAAGGGTTTATTTATAAAATAAAAAAAAAATGATGTGCAATGTCTCAGCATTTGCACAGATATTGTGCCCCCATAATGTTTGTATTTTGTGTGAAATGTTTTCTTTTTTCTACGATCTTTAGCTTCATCTAGAGGCCACAATGTGTTGTTTTCATGTTTTTGGCACTTCAGGAAAATACCGCATTGGGACACTAGTTGGAGCTGACGGTCACAGAAAATGACATTTCACACATAATATGCACATTACTGGAATTAATTGTGATGTCTCTCCACAAATGCTGAGACAGTTGCTAAAATTTTTTTTCTTATAAATGTTGCAGATAGTGTTTAACCTCCTCCCGCCTGGCCACAATATTTCAATATAGCCGGACAGGAAATTTGTTGAGTTGGGAGGACGTACTGGTACATCCTCTGACTATAGCTGCCCGTGAGTGCCCTTGAGGGCTCTGTACCATGTGATCGCGGTGACCAATCACAGTGATCACAAACATAAACAAAGGCTGCATGTTGCAGCTATTGGCTCTCCTTCCTATCACATAGGGAGTGGTGTGAGAGGAAGTCAATCTGTGCTTGCAGTGAGTTACGGTCTCATTTTACTGTTAAACACACACCACAGCAGCCATCTACCGTGCCCCGATTGCTAGCCACACCAGTGAAACTGTTACACACCAGTGCAGCCATTCATTGTGTCCCTGATTACTAGCGACACCTGTCCTAGTGTCACTAGTGCTGCCAGCAAAACCTGTCCCAGTGTCACCAGTACTGTCAGCAACACCTGTACCAGTGTCATCGTTGCAGCGATAAAACATCTCTACCAGTGTTACCGTCACACAAGTACCGTGTCACAAATGCAGCCAGTAGTATCTGTACCAGCATCAGACTAGTGCACACCAGCAACTGTGTACCTGATCACTTTCATACCAAGTACAGTGTCACCTGAATGCCATGTCCAAACAAAAAGTACACAAGCGAGGAGGCCTTTCAGATTCTGAAGCATGCAGAAGAGAGTAGTGGGGTGGAACTCAATCAGATTCAGATTCTGAATTGAACCTGTGGCAAGCAGTAGTTCAGCAATGATTCAGAGGATCAGACGTTCTGAACAGCAGAAGACAACCACCAGCAGTGCAGTACATCCTTGGGAAGTGGCAAGCACCAGCAGCGCAGTACACCTGGATAAAAGGCCAAGTACAAGTCATGGGGTGTCACATCAGCCATTAAGGATTTGGGCCCATACTAGTGCCCTTGTAATGCTGTATAACAATGTCAATTGCCCAAGAAAAGGAGAGGGGGAGGCATCAGACTTGCCCAACACATGAAAAACTACAGGTGGTCTATCTTGCAATAAAGCAGCGTATATCGTGTGAAGGTTATCCTTAATGGCATCTCCATGGCTCCATGGAGAACAAGTTTGTGGTGTTTTGGGCAAGTCTGGCACCTCCCTCCTCTCCCCTTCTTGGGCAATTGACATAGATATACAGCATTACCAGGACCATATTGCCCCTTCTATGGCTGCTTAAGTGCCACCTTGGAATCTAAAAACAAAAAATGTCAATAGCAACAATACTAACTAGAAGTAAGGATTCTTATTGATAGATAAGGACCTAGCTTATATATAAAAAGATTTGGGAAACACTCCTGCAGAAGAAGCCGTTGCCGGTGAAATATATAAATGAAACAACAGTGTAGCCTATACGGAAGAAACAACTGTAAAGTTCTGCTGTATATAGATAATGTATTTTTAACATGTTTTTAACCACCTCTCACCCGGCCACTGCACATATAAGGCTGGGTGGGCGCTTCCTCCTGAGTGGATGTTCAGGAACGTCCCTCAGAAGGAGGGGCATTGCGTGCCCGCTCATAGACACAATCCCGATGCACTCGTGTCACCCGGACACGGCGCATCTCCGATCGGCAGGGTGGCTCTGTGATTGTCCCTCCTGATCACATGACGGCTGCATCCAATCACAGTCTTCATGTTATGTAAATAGAGAGCCGGTTGCTAGGTGATCGGCTCTCCTCTCCTCACACGGAAGTTGTCAGTGAGGAGAGGAGAGCGGATCGCTGAAGCCAGCCAGTGATCAGTGAATATGAGCTGTTTTTACAGCTTTTTACACACTGATCACCGGCCCAGTGTCCCCACACAATGTAAAATCACAATGTCTCCAAAACACTGTCCCCTCACATGTCCCCACACAGTAAAAATACCTGCCCCCCACATATGTAACAGTAAAATCATATGTCCCAGTGATCATCTGCACACACCTGTACATGACCATCTGCGTACATATGCCCGTGATCACACAAACCAATTATTATACAATTAAGGGGATTTTTTTTACCAAAAACATGTAGCAGAATACATTTTGGCTGACATTTATGACAAAATTAGATTTTATTGGATTTCTTTTAAAACAGAAAGTAGAACATATTGTTTGTTTTTTTTTTAAATTTCCGCTCTTTTTTTTGCTTATATCGCAAAAAATATAAAACGGATTTGTGAATAAATACCAACAAAATAAAAGCTCTATTTGTGTGAACAAAATGATAAAAAAATGATAAAAATGTTGTTTGGGTATAGTGTTGCATGACCGTGCAATTCCTATTGAAAATGCAAAAGCGCTAAAAATTGGCCTGGGAAGGAAGGGGGGGGGGAAGTGCCCAGTATTGAAGTGTTTAATGTATGTGAAATAAAATTATATTTTTTTTAAGAACAAATTGTGTTTTGGCACCATAAAGATCCCAATATGCTATGACTGGAATGAAATATTACATTTAAGGGATGCGGTGTAGAGAAAGGTCTTAGACCATAAGAGTCACCTCATTGTTCAGCAGCACTTAAAGGAGAAGTCCAGCCAAAGCTCGTTTAGCTGGAATTTTCCTATGCATCTCAGGAGTACAATTTGTTTTGCACTCCTGTGATCAGTTTTTAGCAGAGAGCGGACAGAAGTCTGCTCTCTGCGGATGTCACAGAAATCAGTCCAGGCCCCACATCATCCAGACAATGGAAGTCTGGATCCGCCAGATGCCTGGACTGACACCAGTCTCAGCCTGTCAGCAAGCCGCTGAGAGCCTGAGACGGCCGCTTCTTACCCCTCCACAGCTCAGCGCTCCAGTGAATGAGGAGGACAGTCAGCAGCTCTCTGCTCAGGAAGCTGTGATAACCAAGCCATCGGCAGTGCTCAATCGCTTGGTTCTCAGTGCAGAGGCACAGAGGGACATATGTATGCTGGCAATTGCGCAGTCATGCAATGTTGTACCCAAACAAATAGAGATTTCTTTTGGTGGTACATGATCACCTCTGTGGTTTTTATTTTTTGCGCTAGAAAAAAAAAAAAGTGACAATTTTGAAAAAAAAAACAATATTTTTTACTTTTTGCTATAATAATTATCCCCAAAAAATATATAAAAAAACAAATTTCTTTCTCAATTTAGGCCGATATGTATTCTTCTACATATTTTTGGTAAAAAAAAAAAAAAAATTGCAAAAAGTGTATATTGATTGGTTTGCGCAAAAGTTATAGCGTCTACAATATAGGGGACAGATTTATGGCATTTTTATTATTAATTTTTTTATTAGTAATGGCGGCGATCTGAGATTTTTATCGTGACTGCGACATTATGGCGGACACATCAGACACTTTTGACACTATTTTGGGACCATTGTCATTTATACAGCGATCGGTGCTATAAAAATGCACTGATCACTGTGTAAATTACACTGGCAGGGAAGGGGTTAAGTGTGTCCTAGGGAGGTGTCCTAACTGTAGGGGGGATGGGCTACCACTGACATGACAGCGATCACTGCTCCCGATGACAGGGAGCAGTAGATCTCTGTCATGTCACTAGGCAGAATGGGGAAATGCCTTGTTTACATAGGCATCTCCTTACTACAATTGCAGGCCACCAGTAAACATCAAGTTCCCGGGACCCGCGGGCACGCTCCCGCGGCGTGCGCGCGAGCCCCCGATAGGTGGGAAATTTAAAAGGTACATACAGGTACGCCCATTTGCCTGCCTGTGCCATTCTGCCAAAGTACATCTGTGTGAGGCGGTCAGCAAGCGGTTAAAGACAAACCTTTAGGCTTCATGCACACTGGATGTTTTTTGCAGTAGCGTTTTTTAGCAAAACTATACTCCCACAAAAGCTTATGGCTACAAACGCTGATAAACACTGAAGAGCTGTGTTTTTTGGCTTTTATCAAAGTTAGAGCGTTTTTACAGCTTAAAACCCACTAGTTCTGGAGTTTTTTTACAGCCAGAAAACGCCCTGGCATAAAACGCTGATAACCGATAATGGACACATAGGATAACATGCTGGGGAGTTTATTGGCTGCAGAAATAAAGGCCTGAAGCCAAAAACAGCAGCCGTACAAACGTCCAAAGTGCATGAGGCCTTATCATTGTTTCTTAGCAAACTACAAGTTCACAAAATCTACAAATAAATGTATAGTACTTACCGCACATTTACAATGCCAATGATTTCCTTTGAAACATATCGCAGAGTAAATGCATTCAAAGCAAAAGTAAGGAGACGAAAGAGAACCTGCGGAGAGAAGGAGATCGTCTTAACACTGGTGCATGCTGCAAACTATACTCATAAAACTACAACTTTTTTTCAGTCTATTACATCATACCCAAGTTGTTTGTTAGGTGAAGACTGAGATAAATATCAAAACTGCATCTGCTCGAATTCGTTTAGAAAAAATGCTAGACGTCTGGCTGTCATCCTAACCCTTAAAAGCCAACTCCACCTTTCTTTTTTTAAATTCCTTTATTTTAATTTCAATAATGCATGTTACAGTTTGATGTACATGTTGTCAAGATCTATAACATTTAATGGATAATATAAAACAGAAGTAGGGAGAGGATTTTAACAGAAACTGTCGTCGACTAAAGATGTAACACATAAACAATCCTCTTGTTTACACAATCTGTATGGTGAAGGCGGAGCCTGAGTGCATGGGAGGGTCTAATGTAATGATTATCTTAGTGTCCATTTGCAAGCAATTCCCTGAGATATGCCTTGTGTAAGCTGATGACTCGTGTAATTATCCTTTATCGACAGGTAAAAGGGTAAACCAAAATAACAAAGAGAGAAGCTCTCCACTGACCGGGGGTGGAGATATTCCTTGCCGATCAGTAGAGTCCGGCAAAGGGCAACTAACATGAAGTAATGTAGACCATGATATTCAATATATCTGATCAGATCTTCCCTTAGCCGGAAGAGTATAGGGGGTTGTGTGAGAACCCAGGAAGGGAGGGGGGGGGGGGAGGGAAGAGGTAAAAAGCGGGAGACAATAGGAAGGGAGGGGCAAGGAAGATAGAGAGGAGAGGTGGAGTAGGAGGGGAAGTAGATGAGGAAGGGGTGTAGAGAGAGGTAAAGAGAAGAGGGTGGTGGTGCCACCCTCCAGCCAGGCGGGGCCCTCATAACGGGGAGTGTCCACGCTAAGTCACCTCCCGGAGGTAAGCCTCGGAGTAGATGAAGTGTTGCCAGGGGCGCCAGGTCTCCCGAAAGGTTTCCTCCCTGTCATGCAGGGTGGCCGTAAGATCTTCCATGTCGCGCAGTTCGTTAACCCTGGCATACCACTGGATCTTCGTTGGTGGGATTTCCGATCTCCAAAATAGAGGGATGCAGGCCTTAGCCGCATTAAGTAGTTGTATAGTGAGTGAAGCTTTATACTTCTTAATTGGACTTCTAGATAGGTGCAGCAAACAGGCCCCGGGATCTCCCTCCAGTGCGACACCCGTTAAACGCTCGACCGTATCTGTCACCTCTTTCCAAAAAGGTTTAATCTTGGGACAGTCCCAGAAAATGTGCAACATTGTTCCTTCTCCTGCTCCACAACCAACTCCACCTTCCTGACCACATTGAGTGTAACACGAAAGGTCCCACCTGCCACCACATCAGAGGAACTGTATTTTCAATGGAGCACACGGGCGGTGAAGTCATCGCACTTGTAGTCCATTGATACTTCCTCCAGCCTCGTAGCTGAAAAGTCAGGAGTTCAGATGTGGTCAGTTCCTTGTCTGAACTTAGCTGAGTGACCCTGGCAGAGAACTGTCACTGTGCTCTGCCAATCATAAGTGGCAGAGGCATTCCCCGCAGCTGCACGTATACACATCCCTTGTAAACATGTGGCTGTGGGGTGGAGAATACACCAAAGCTCACCTCTAGTCCACATCATGTATTTTTTAAGCAGAAGCTAACTTGGGTCTAAATGATGAGCTCCCTGTTTAAAAATGGATTAACAGTTTCACCTTTTGTAAAGCAGAGTTCCAGTCATTTTTGTGTTTATTAAAAGTCTACAGCTACAAAAATTGAAGCTGCTGACTGTTAATAAACACACTGACCTGTCCCAGGATCCAGCGACGTGGTCGCCCGAAACGTCGCTTCTCTTCCTCTCCTCTCCCCGGCATTTCAACTGTGGGCACCCAACTTTGACAGCTTGCAGCTTCACAGCCAGGTGCTAATCGTGATGCACCTGCTGAATGGTCCGGCAGTCTTCTGGGACATGTCCCAGGAGACTGCAGGAAGGGAGAACTTCAAAGCTAGGTACCCAATCTTCCCCAGAAAAAAAATTACATGCCAAATGTGGCAGGGGAAGGGCGGGTTGTGGTTAAAGCGGAACTTCCCTTTTTGGTTGGAGCATCGCTTTAACTAAGACTCCTTTCACATGGGCGGCCGAGGGGCAGTAAAAAACAACAAACAAACAGTTGATTTGCGTTTTTTACCGCACCCTGACCACCCACCTACAAGACATGTTGCCAATCAGATGATTGCACATTGCTGCAGTCGCAATGTTTTGCATCATGGTGCAATGATCTTAATGCAGCATGCCCAGTTTGACAGATGACACCACCTGTCAAACGCTCCCATGTAAGTACATGGGACTGTGCCAGAACTGTAAGTCAAATGTGATTGGCAAAATTGCTGTTCAAAAGTAGAAAAAAACTGGCATCAGGAGAAGGCAGTATCACCTCCCGAAATGGCTGCAAACTTCCTCTCCTTTGAAAAGCAATCAACTGCAGATGCTTTTCAGGGGGGATGCATAAACACTGCTGCTATATGAAATGAGCCATAGGGCTCATTCAGACAGGCGCTGAGTCCCTTCCCCCATGCAGAGAGGCTGTCTGCTGTGTTTGCCTCCATCTAGAAATCTCACGCAGACAGCCTTTAGAAGTTGATGTACATGCAGCAGACGCACAGACACAGTCGCATGTCAAAATTTCCACACGTGGCTGGAGCGGGTGTTTGGATCCGCTGTGCACGCCATTGTGTCTGCAACTCTGCATCCATTTCTATGGGCTGCCTGCCCAGCATTTGAATGAGCCCTCTAGGAGAAATTCAACCTCCCTATCAAGGAACTATTTTAAACCAAAATGCTTCTGGACTTTGTTAGCATACACAATGCAATATTGGAAGATGAATAGAATAACACTGATTTCTAAGCAGATTCCATGTGATGGTTCATAGATATATTCAGTCTCTGTATTGGCACAGTACCTGCAGAAGCATAGTGTAAGATGCCAGCTTTGTAGTGTCTGTGAGCACATCTTCCTGAGACCCCATTTTCCAGGTGAGTTGTTGCAGCGAACACTAGATATTCAGCAGGTAGTACTTCTATGTTCTAATAGTAGTTCCACGAAACATTACAGTCTCCCGGCTGAGTCTGGCGCCACCATCTTTGTTATGGGTACAGCTACATTCATATACATATGTTGCATATCGACCGACCAACTGTATCTATAAATATTACCAGAACTTTTTTTTTTTTTCTTAAGTATATACAATCGTCACTCAACGACAACTCCGCAGCGAAGCAAACCGAAAGCCCTCAGGAGAAACTGGCGGAAGTCTGAGCTGTCACCGATCAAGGGACTGGTCATGTGATCTCCCCTGTCAAGGAACTGGTCATGTGATCTCCCCTGTAACACACTTCTTCGGGATTGCTGCTGCCACCTACTGGCGGGAGAGAATTTTGTCTTATGGCAGCTGATTTGTTTGAACTGTTTGTGCTGGAAAAAAAAAACCTTTGCAATTTATTACAGCAGTGTTTCTCGTATAATCTTTTTTAGAATCTTTTGTGTACTGAGAACCTTCCAGCTGTGTATTAGTATATGTATGGTGAAAATGTAAAATCGCATTTTCATTTCCACATTTCAATTACTTCCATGTTATTCCTATATCTGAGCAAGTTTGTTACTATGAATTGTTCCAATAAATATCAGCGCAATTCACTAATGAACAAATAACTACAATATAACATCCCTCCCAACTTTTTGAGATTGGAATGAGGGACACCTATCAGCAAAAGTATGCAGGGATAGGACACACCCCTTGCCACGCCCCCCTAAAGGAGAATTGTACAACAAAACAAGATTGGTTAAACCCACAGGGTGCTTTTTTACCACTACTATTCCTTTATATTGGCTTTTGGAATTTACAAATGCAGCAATTTAGAAATCATATATATATACATATATATATATATATCAGACCAAAATGAGGGACAAATGAGGAGGAATGAAGGACATTGCTCCAAATCAGGGACAGTTGGGAGCTATGATATAATGGTGATGTATATACAGTTAGTTCAACCTGTAAAACGACCGTGTGTACGCGGCATTAAGGACAACCAGATATATCCAGAGTCCCAAGTATAATAATGTAAAGTATCTAGTAGAGGTTAAACATCTTTTATATACCTGCCTACACAAAAAAACACAACCAGCTTATAGAACAAGGCAGTTAGATCACGGTGAACCCATCATAGCAAATATACAAAAGGGCTCACTCTATTTGGCATTGAGGCCCTCCCTATGAGCTTAACAGAGAAATAATGATTTTCCAGGCTGTGCCAAAGGGAAACATTGTGGGTTTTTGTGTTAAGAAGGCTTAAGTGTGGACAAGGCTTAGGAACCAATGTGACATAGGTATACATTTTCATGATGAACATCAGCTTGGCATAGCTTTAGAGGCACTGCTCCTACATTCTGCAGCCAGCACTTAAGATACAGCATTAGGAAACAAAATAAAGAGGACTTGGCTGTGCCGACTGAGTCCACCGAAATGGCAAAGGTCCACAACCACAGAGAGTTTCAATATTGCAGAGATATTGCAGCGAAGTTGAATATCAGAAAAAAACACGGCTGCACCGTGTCATGAATGCAGTCAGTAGTATCTGTACCAGCATCAGACTAGTGCACACCAGCAGTCTTTCCTGTATGGTGTATACCCTGGTATAGTTTTTCTTCCCAGCCATTTGAATAATTGAACCATGTCTTTGTAAACAAGGTCCACGTTGTCCCTAAACATAAGAGTTGTTCATTCACAAAGCTTGTTGCCTAAACTACGAGTATTGGTGCACAGGATGTGACAAACACCGCTATCTACAGCTGCATTTTTAGCACCAGAAACATTAACTGAATTAATTACCACATCGATCCATTTCCTAGCAACAAAAACCCTCACATTTGTTTTAACCTGCTGGGGACAGAAATGCCCCATATTAATTAAATCTGTGTCCCATTTCTTAGTTTAAATGCATGTAAAAAAATAAACTCCAGAATGCCATACCAAGAATCTCAGTGCCCTTGTGTAAGGTATGTAGACCATCTTGTTTGTAAAGCTCAATACCAGATCACCTACTAGCACCATGACTAACATAACCAAAACCTTCAGCGTTGCTCTTTTACCCAAAAATTGAACTCTGCTATACAAAGGGCTTTCTCTTGTGCAGTAGGACAGGAAATACCTCTGAAAATGTAAGCATACACCAAAACTGGTTAAGGCCCCTTTCACACTTATACGACTTGTCCCACCATTCTCTACTGCAAAATCGTACAACAAGTCATTCTCCATGATTTTCAATGACTACCATTCATATTAGCACGACTTCAAAGTAGTCCCTGCACTACTTTGGGCCAACTTCCATGCGAGTTGATGTACATAGACCTCAATGTTAAAATCTCAAGTAGCATGCAAATCATACCTGAATAATATAGACACAATTTCAGTACGACTTTGTAAGCACAAGCTGAGAATGGTCAATGCCAAAGTTGTGGCAAAGTCGTACAAATTAGTACTGCTCCCAAATCGCGGTAAAATCGCACGACTTTGAAGTCGCACAAGTGTGAAAGGGGCCTAAGAGCCTGGCCCAAATTCTGAAAGTCCTCCTGTAGAGAACGTACATCATTCTGGGACAAATCATTTGGGCAAAGGTGCACAACATCTACACTACACTTTTGATTAGATTCTTGACAATATTTAAAATGCGCCTTTTATCTCTCCTGACAGTAGGATAGGTAAACATCTAACTTTCACATGATTTCCAAAAAAAACACCTTACAATTACATTTTACAATTAAATCACCAAAGAGGAATCAATTAAAGAGGAAGATGAGCCTTCTCCACAACTCTCGCCTGGTTTGAAACATCAGATACAAAAGTTACTTTTGGTAAAATAAATATCTTTCTCTAGAACCTCATTCCTATGCAGAGAAGAGTTGCCAATCTCCCAAGCAGCTACGTTTGCAACCTTTGTATCTTCTTTAGCACGGAAAGAACACTATAAGGGTTATGCAGTGTCACACCAAAAGCTACATGTTTATGGTCTAAGTCAAAGAATACCTTTTACACCAATTTCATCACCAACCTGCTACCATCCCAAATCAACGTAATAATAATAATTTAAAAAAAAACAACAAAAAAATCCCACAGGATTTTAAATGTAGCATAGTACAAGTTTAACCACTTGCTGACCAGCTCACGCAGATATACTATGGCAGGTTGGCTCTCCTGTGCGAACCAATGTACCTGTATGTCGGTCCATGCAAGGAGGATAAGGGGTGCACGCGCCCGCCGTGTGCCGCAGGAGCATGCCCGCATATCCCGCAGACTCGATGTTCACCGGCGACCCGCGATCGCTGTGTACAGAGGCAGAACGGAGAGCTGCCTATGTAAACAAGGCAATTCCCTGTTCTGCCTAATGACATGTCAGAGATCTTCTGTTCCCAGTGATCGGGCACAGTGATCTCTGTCATGTCCCTGCCAGCCCATCCACCCTACAGTTAGAACACACCCAGGGAACACACATAACCCCTTGAGTGCCCCCTAGTGTTAACCTCTTCGCTGCCAGTGTCATTTTTACATTGAGCAGTGCATTTTTATAGCACTGATCAATGTAATAATGTCACTGGTCCCCAAAAAGTGTAATTTGGGGTCAGATTTGTCCGCCGCAATTTTGCAGTCCCACTAAAAATTGCAGATCGCTGCCATTACCAGTAAAGACAATAAAAAAAAAAACAAAAGTCGCTAAGTCTAGGTTCACATTCTATGCAAATCTATGATTAGTTTTTTAGGCACATTTTTCAGTGCATTTTGCATTTTTAAACCAGCATTTTTTATGCGTTTTTGCATGCAGTTTTAATTAGGGTTGTCCCAATATCGATACTAGTATCGGTATCGGCACCGATACCGAGCATTTGCCCAAGTACTTGTACTCGGGCAAATGCTCTCGATGCTTCCCCCGATACCTGGACAGTAAGCAGTGATTGGCGCGTGGGGGAGTTACAAGCTTCTCCTCCCCCCCCCCCCGCGGCTTTCAGCTGCTTAGTGACATACAGCGGTGATCAGTGATTGTAACTCCCCCACACGCGATCACTGCTGACTGTCACCGCATCCTCCATGCCTCCTCCTTTCCGCTGTCACCCTCCGCTGTCCCTCTTCGTTCCACTGTCCCCCTCCGCTGTCCCTCTTCATTCCGCTGTCCCCCTCTGCTGTCCCCCTCCGTTCCACTGTTCCGCTATCCCCCTCTCTTCCTCTGTCCCCTCCGTTCTGCCGTTCTGCTGTCCCCCCCTCTTCCTCTGTCCCTCTCCGTTCTGCTGTCCCCCTCCGTGGTGCTGTCTCTCTCTCTCCATGTCATCCTCCTTCCTTTGTGAATGGACAGAGTCAGCTGACTCTGTCCATTCACATAACTGAAACATTGTAATCTCCTGTGATTACGATGTCTCAGTTTATGAATGGAGAGGAGCCGCTGTCTTCTCTCCATTCATTTTCAGTGCAGCTGAGGCTGCAGAAAAAGGGACTGGGGAATCTCTATCCTCGGTCTCTTTCTCTGTCTCAAGAGGGAGGTATCAGGGGTCTGTTAAGACCTCTGATATCTCACCAAAGCCCCCCAACAGGGCTGATAAAAAAAACACATATTGCAATAAATAATTAAAAAAAAATATTATTGTAAAAAATAATAAAAATGTAAATAAAAAAACACACAGACACCGTTCACCCCCCCCCCCCTAAAAAAAAAAGAAAAAAAAGAAAGCATTGTTAACAAAAAAACAAAACACTGTCACGTGACATTGAAAAAAAAGTATCGGTATCGGCGAGTACTTGAAAAAAAGTATCGGTACTTGTACTCGGTCCTAGAAAAGTGGTATCGGAACAACCCTAGTTTTAATACATTTTGCAGTTTATGTTTTTTTTCTCTTTAAACGCACTGTAAAACACACTGTATATAGCTGGTTTCTAAGGAGGAGGCCGGGAAGCCGGCCGCCACATCCTTATCAACCAATGAGTCAGCAGCTGTCAGCGGGGTTCCCTGCTGAAAGCTAAATGTAACAAAAAATATCAAAATTTGCCGGCAAAAAAACCTGTGAAAAAAAGGGCGCAGGGTTCCCCCTCAGGTTCATACCAGCACAATTTAAAAAAATGGCGTGGGCCCCCCCACCAAAATCTATACCAGATCCTTATACAGCTTTGCATCCCCCCACCCCAAAGCACCAAAGGGCCTCTTCCCGACACACCCTAGCCGGTGGTTGTCGGGGTCTGTGGGCGGTGGGGCTTATTGGAATCTGGAAGCCCCCCTTTAAGAGGGCCCCCCCCATGTGAATGGGTATCGGGTACATCGTACCCCTACCCATTTACCAAAAAAGCTGGGAAATGTAATAAAAACACATGAGCCGTTTTTTGACAATTCCTTTATTAATAGCTCTGTCTTATCTAACTGTCTTCTCCTTCCCGCCGTCTCTTCCCACCGTCTTCTCCTCGAGACACCTCTTCCTGCTGCTGTCTTCTTCCTCGCCGCCGGTTACCTGCTAAAAAATTTTTAAAAGCCGCTCTTGTTTTGTTGATGTCTTGTTGTTACCCGCTCCCTGCCAACTCTTATTTAACAATGGGGCATGACCATCTGATGACATCACCCGGAGAGCCCGCCCCTTGCCCCTTGTCACACCCACCCCCCCATTTTGAGGGCATGCAGCCTTGTATGGTTTAGGAGGGGGGGCTGCTCACTCATCCCCTCCCTTTCCTGACCTGCCAAGCGGCATGCTCGGATAAGGGTCTGGTATGGATTTTGGGGGTACCCCACACCATTTTTTTAAATTTTGGCGTCCCCTCCGAATCCATACTAGACCTGAAGGGCACGGTATGGACCTAGGGGGGAACCCCATGGAACCCCATGCTGTTTTTTTCACAAATTTTTTTGCCACCAAATTTTTATTTATTTTTTACATTCAGCTTTCAGCGGGGAGCCCTGCTGACAGCTGATGACTCATCGGTTAAGGACATGGTGGCTGGCTTCCTGGCCCCCTGCTTAGCAACCAGTTATATACAGTGGTAAAATAAGAACCGCAAAACACATAAAAAATTGCATCAAAAATGCGCCACTTGCATTTCTGGTGCAGCTACATTGAAGTCTATTAGTCGCAAATGACGCGAAAAAAGTCCCCGACCCTTTCCAAAAATGCACCGGCCGCAAAACGCATAGATGTGAACTAGTACTATAGGATACCATGTTAAATGGACTGTAGTGCGTTTCTGCAAACTGCAAAATGCACTAAAAAACGCATATGTGTGAATGTAGGGTAAATCTATCCCATAGCTTTTATACAATATAACTTTTGGGCAAACCAATCAATATACGCCTATTGCAATTTTTTTTAACAAAAATATGTAGAAGAATAGGTGATCAAATACCACCAAAAGAAAGCTTTATTTGTGGGTGAAAATAGAATGTTTGTTTGGGTACAGCATCGCATGACCGCGCAATTGTCAGTTAATCACAAAAAATGGCCTAATCATTAAGGGGGCAAATCCTTTCGGGGCTACCATCCTAAATCAACGCAATAAAAAAACATTTAAATAAAATTAAAAAAACAGCAAAACCCCATAGAATTTAAAATGTTGCACATATAAATCATGTCTAAATGTACAATCATGAATGATCATATCAGTACTGATAATGGAGCCACACATTTGCACTTTTTTTTAACTCTTCAGGAAGAAAAAGTATTTTGATATACAGTATATCTCTAAATGACACAATCTATATATATATATAAAAAAATATATATACTCATCAAATTAAATGCATAATAAAACACCCCCAAAGGGAGAAAAGCAGGGGTATAAAGAGTAACTTTACAAAACAAACAAACCCCTTCTGGGTGATTCATGTACATTGCAGGGATTTTAACAAACTTTGTTGCAGATTCTTCTTACCTGTTTCTGCTCTGAACAAAAAGTTGTTTGTTTCACTATATCCTTTCGATAATGACTCTGAATGGAAGCGACTGCTTTGATTGAATCAGCTGGTGCACACTTCATGTTCTAATTTATTACTTCAATACCGGATGCTTTTACTCCCTTCCTGCCCAGGTCAATTTTCAGCTTTCAGTATTGTCGCACTTTGAATGACAATTGCGTGGTCATGCAACACTGTACCCATATGAAATTCTCCTTTTTGTGACCGATACAGTCCATCATTAAAGGACACTGGGGGTTCTCCGGTTATTTCTATTAGCTTCTGTTATAAAATTTTGCATATAAATAATCTTTCTTCATAAATTTAAACCATTATTCAGTCTGTAGGAAAGGTAGAGTCCACAAACTATATATCTGAAAATCGATCAATAATGATGCACCGACAGCCTGAAAACACCAGGACAATACAAAGAGAAACATGGCTTCCAATGTTTTAAATGAAGAGACTGAAATTAGCACTATTTTGTAGTACAGAGTAATAACATAGAGTATCTTTTCACAAATCCTGTTAACACCACCATTCCCCACGTGTAAATGTTTAAGTGATTGTACAGAATACACAACAAACAAAGGAAAGAAATCCCTTCCTCAAGTCAGACATTTTTTCCTAATAATAGTAATACATCAATATAATGATTTTATAGTGGCATGTTGGCTTTTATAATAATGTTTTATAAAGCTATATACAGTATATATTTATTTCTACACACACATGAATATGCATTGGTTCAGTGGCTTCGCTAGGGGGGGGGGCGAGGGGTGCGGCCCGCACCGGGTAATATCCGTCAGAGGGGTGACACCTGTGGGCAGCGGCACCACTAATGAAGCACGGTCCTCACCCCCTACCCTGATCTCTTGCATCTCTCCGGCTGTCTCCCTGTCTCACTCACACAGCAGAGCAGACCGAAGCCGCCTCCCACATCTACACAGGAGGAGGAGGGAGTCCAGGGGACATACTGCTGTGCCTATCCCACGCTGTTCTGAGGTCTGTAAAACAGTAATGCAAATGGACATGTGCTGGGGGGGCGCTATGGGAGGGGAGGGTCTGCACTAAGGGGGGTCTACACTGATTGGGGGGTCTGCACTGATGGAGGGGGGTCTGCACTGATAAAGGGGGGGCTGCACTGATGGAGGAGGGGGGTCTGCGCTGAGAGGGGTCTGCACTGATTGGGGGGTCTGCACTAAGAGGGGTGTCTGCACCGATAGAGGGGGGTCTGCACTGATGGAGGGGGTCTGCACAAATGGATGGGGGGTCTGCACTGAGAGGGGTCTGCACTGATGGAGGGGGAGGGTCTGCACTGATGGAGGGGGTGGTCTGCACTGTTGAAGAGGGGTCTGCACTGATGGAGGGGGGTCTGCACTGATGAGGGGGTCTGCACTGATGGAGGGGGGTCTGCACTGAGAGGGGTCTGCACTGATGGAGGGGGGTCTGCACTGAGAGGAGTCTGCACTGATGGGGGGGCTGCACTGATGGACAGGGGCTGCACTGATGGAGGGGGGGTCTGCACTGAGGGAGGGGGGTCTGCACTGATGGAGGAGGGGGGTCTGCACTGAGAGGGGTCTGCACTGATGTAGGGGGGTCTGCACTGAGAGGGGACTGCACTGAGAGGGGTCTTCACTGAGAGGGGTCAGCACTGATGGAGGGGGGTCTGCACTGATAGGGTGCCTATACTGATGGAGGGGGGTCTGCACTGAGGGGGGGTCTGTACTTAGGGGGTCTATACTGATGAGGGGGTCTACACTGATGAAGGGGGGTCTGTACTGAGGAAGGGGGATCTATACTGCTGGAGGGGGGTCTGTACTTAGGGGGGGGGGGGTCTGTGCTGAAGGGGGACTATAGTTGGTGGAGGGGGGTGACACCAATTTTTTCTGCACCGGGTAACACCAACCATAGTGACACTGCATTGGTTCACAGATATACTTTCATGCATCCTTTTTTTCTGCAAAAAGATTGATTCTATTGATCTCCACATTATATATTCCTCTAAAATATTGCTAGTTTGAAAAAGTTACATAGTTAGTCAGGTTGAAAAAAGACACAAGTCCATCTAGTTCAACCAAAAAAAAAATAAATACAATCCCATATACACAATCCCTACACCCACAGTTCACCCAGAGGAAGGCAAAAAACCCCAGCAAAAGCATGATCCAATTTGCTACAGCAGGGGAAAATTTCCTTCCTGATCCCTCGAGAGGCAATCGGATTTTCCCTGGATCAACTTTACCTATAAATGTTAGTACCCAGTTATATTATGTACATTTAGGAAATAATCCAGGCCTTTTTAAAGCAATCTTCTGAACTTGCCAGAACCACCTCTGGAGAGAGTCTATTCCACATTTTCACAGCCCTTACTGTGAAGAAACCTTTCCGTAATTGGAGATGAAATCTTTTTTCCTCTAGACATAAAGAGTGCCCCCTTGTCCTCTGTGATGACCTTAAAGTGAATAACTCAACACCTTGTTCACTATATGGACCACTTATGTATTTGTGTTGATTATATCCCCCCATAATCTCCTCTTCTCAATGATGGAATAGGTTCAGTTCCTCTAATCTTTCCTCATAGCTGAGCTCCTCCATGCCTCTTAACAGTTTGGTTGCCCTTTTCTGCACTTTCTCCGATTCCCCGATATCCTTTTTGAGAACTGGTGCCCAAAACTGAACTGTATATTCCAGATGAGGTAATGATTTGTACAGGGGCAACATTTTATATCTCTCTCTGAAGTCCATACCTCTCTTATTACAAGAAAGGACTTTGCTTGCTTTGGAAACTGCAGCTTGGCATTGCATGCTATTATTGAGTTAATGATCTACCAAAACCCCCAGATTCTTTTCCACCATTGTTTTCCCCAGTTGTACTCCCCCCAGTATGTATGATGCATGCATATTCTTAGCCCCCAAATGCAAAACTTTACATTTATCAACATTAAACCTCATTTGTCACTTAGTTGCCCAATTAGACAGTGCATTGAGGTCGGCTTGTAAATTGGAGACATCCTGTAAGGACGTTAATCCACTGCATAGCTTAGTGTCATCTGCAAAGGCAGAAATGTTCCTTATAATCCCAGACCCTATATAATTTATTAAGATATTAAAAATTAAGGGTCCCAGCACTGAACCTTGGGGTACACCACTGATAACCTTAGACCATTCAGAGTAAGAGTGTCACACTGGTGGGTAGAGCCTGGTAATGCAGAGGAAGTGGTGTGCAAAAAAGAAAAAACAAAAGGTTATTCCACCCAAGTGCAAAGTCATAAAGTTCAAAATTGCATCCTGAGTCGCAGGAAAAACGCATATCCAAAGTTCATGAATTGCATTCCTTAGTGTGTATAAATATATATATATATAAATAAAAAACACCATCAAAGTTAATTGTGAGTGAATTAGAAAGTCGCTATGCTACAGAGCAAACAGCGACATGTAAGTCAAATACTAATATTGACCATTGCATACATATAAACCAACAATAAAGTTATAAACTGGTGTGTAAAAAAGGAAAAAACAAACAAACAAAGGTTATTCCACCCAAGTGCAAAGTCATAAGTGAAAAAGTTCAAAATTGCATCCTGAGTCGCAGGAAAAAAAACGCATATCCAAAGTTCATGAATTGTATTCCTTAGTGTGTATAAAGGAATAAGGGGACGTGAAGGGACCTCCAACCACCAGTGGATCCGAAGGTTGATAATAGGTGTATCCTTACATGGGGCTCTATGGCGATCTGGCGTACACTGCGTAGCCACGCCCTACATGTTTCGTGATAGGTACGCCAGATCGCCATAGAGCCCCATGTGACCTAGCACGGGTGTCTCTCTCGTTTGTTTTTATATTTTGCCAGCTTTTATGTT
Source organism: Lithobates clamitans (assembly GCA_037952925.1). Taxonomy (NCBI): domain Eukaryota; kingdom Metazoa; phylum Chordata; class Amphibia; order Anura; family Ranidae; genus Lithobates; species Lithobates clamitans. The sequence continues at coordinate 194,432 of JBBGZY010000871.1, forward strand.
TTGGATGTTTTAAAGATGCCTAGTTGTCTGAGGCAATAAAGTTCCCCTTTTTTACATACTATACCATTGGAGTTTTTTTCTTTCTCCCCTTCTTTACTTACGAGTCCAAACGAGGGAGTGTTTACATCAATGCGGAAGTGTCGGAACCATCTCCAGCTGTGTGGTGAGCTGACATCTACTGTCCCTGCAGAGGGCTAAATCTGCATGCTTCTAAGACCTTGCTACAAAGGAGGTCCAACGTGTCTGGTAAGGATACACCTATTATCAACCTTCGGATCCACTGGTGGTTGGAGGTCCCTTCACGTCCCCTTATTCCTTTATACACACTAAGGAATACAATTCATGAACTATGCGTTTTTTTTCCTGCGACTCAGGATGCAATTTTGAACTTTTTCACTTATGACTTTGCACTTGGGTGGAATAACCTTTGTTTGTTTGTTTTTTCCTTTTTTACACACCAGTTTATAACTTTATTGTTGGTTTATATGTATGCAATGGTCAATATTAGTATTTGACTTACATGTCGCTGTTTGCTCTGTAGCATAGCGACTTTCTAATTCACTCACAATTAACTTTGATGGTGTTTTTTATTTATATATATATATTTATACACACTAAGGAATGCAATTCATGAACTTTGGATATGCGTTTTTCCTGCGACTCAGGATGCAATTTTGAACTTTATGACTTTGCACTTGGGTGGAATAACCTTTTGTTTTTTTCTTTTTTGCACACCAGTTTATAACTTTATTGTTGGTTAATATGTATGCAATGGTCAATATTAGTATTTGACTTACATGTCGCTGTTTGCTCTGTAGCATAGCGACTTTCTAATTTACTCACAATTAACTTTGATGGTGTTTTTTATTTATTTGTTTTATCTACTTATGATAATCATGTAGTAATATCAATTTAAATATCTAATGTAAGCGCACAATTTTTTCTTTGTATGTAATTTTTCACCTCATTGATATTTGTGGTTTTGTTGCAGCTGCAGTGATATTAATTTTTTGCTTGATAGCGCAGGTTTTCTCTTCCTTTTTTTATCCGGTAATGCAGAGGAAGGCCTCTCTTGCACCTCTGACTTGGGGCCCCTGGTAGTGTATACAGGTAGTTCAGGAGTGAGGAGTCGCGCGAGTGTAGGTTAAACGTGCTTGCTGTTGGGCTTGCTGATCCAGTAGTTCGCCAGATGGCAGTGGGTCTCCGTGGGCAGGAACAGGCTGGTACTTAGCTGAAGAGCAGGTCCCAAAGGTAGCTGGACAGGTGCTAGCAACTTGGTAGCTCTGGAGGGGCTGGAACATGAGCAGAGTCAAACAACCCGGGTTATACACAAAACGATCAGATCAAGTACAGATGCGGAGGCAGGAGAATGGTCAAAGGACAAGCCAGGTCAATACTTCAAGATCAAATACAGGTAACAGGAAACAGGATACTCACAGAACGCTGTAGATGAGACAGCACTGATCCTAGGTGCTAATCCAGCTTAAAAAGCCCATTTGCCACCCTTATCTGTCACAGAATGTGCTGCGCATTCGCGCATGCGCATATGCGTACGCATGTTCACATTTCCACGCATGCACGTATGTGTTTACACATTAGCACGCGCTAACGCTCCTCTTCTTCCAGGCATTCTGGGGAACAGGGATTCTTCTGCTGCTATTATTCCAGTCATTACCGAGTCCCTAAATATTAGAAACAATGGCCTTGAAATGACAGAGCTCAATTCTTTTAGGATCTGTGGGTGGATGCCATCTGGTCCAGGTGCTTTATCCACCTTTATTCTGTCTAAATATTTCTGGACCATATTACTTTTGAGACATTGTGGATCATTTGGGGCTGTGTTACTACCACCCCCATTATGGACATGAGCTCCCCCGTTTTCCTTTGTATACACAGAGCTGAAGAAAGTATTTAATACATTTGCCTTCTCTTTGTCCCCAGTCACCCACTCTAGATTATTTTGTAAAGGCCCTACATGCTCAGACCTGACCTTTTCACTATTAACTAGTTACGGACCGCCCGCCGCAGTTGCACTGCGGCAAGTTGGCTCCCCTGCGTGAATCGCCATCATTGTACATCAGGTGCGTACACAGCGATTTATTCACGAGCGGGGGAGCCAACCAGCGGGTCCGGCGGACTCAATGTCTGCCAGGCACCCGCAATCACTCCAGAGACAGGCAGAACAGGGATCTGTCAGTGTAAACAAACAGACCCCCGTTCTGTCGGGGAGGAGAGAGAGATTGTCTGTTCCTAGTGATTAGGAACAACGCTCTCTCTCCTACTCCAGTCAGCCCAGCCCCCATACAGTAAGCAACACCTCCCAGGGAAGATGCTTAGCCCCTTGATCGCCCCCTAGTGTTAACCCCTTCCCTGCCAGTGACATTTATACAGTAATCAGTGACTATTTTTGCTCTGATCACTGTATAAATGTCAATGATCCCAAAAAGTGTCAAAAGTGTCCGATCTGTCCGCCGCAATGTTGTAGTCCCGTTAAAATAAAATCGCAGATCAGTGCCATTACTAGTAAAAAAAAATAATAATAAAAATGCCATAAATATATCCCCTATTTTGTAGATGCTATAACTTTTGCGCAAACCAATCAATATACGTTTATTGCAATTTTTTTTACCAAAAATATGTAGAAGAATACATATTGGCCTAAACTGATGAAGAAATTTATTTGTTTACATTTCTTTGGGGATATTTATTATAGCAAAAATTCAAAAATATTGTTTTTATTTTCAAATTTCTCGCTCTTTTTTTGCTTATAGCGCAAAAAATAAAAACCGCAGAGGTTATCAAATACCACCAAAATAAAGCTCTATATGTGGGCACGACTACGCAATTATCAGTTAAAGCGACACAGTGCCGTATCGCAAAACATGGAGCGGTCATTAAGGGGGCAAATCTTCCGGTCCTTAAGTGGTTAATATATTTGAAGAATTTTTGGGGGTTTGCCCTATTATCTTTTGCAATATGTCATTTGTTTTGAATATTTGCGTCCTTGATTTCCTTTTTACATATTCTGTTATATTTTTTGTAACATTTAAACAATGATAGCTTTCCTTTTTTTCATTTATATTTTTTTAATTATTTATTATTATTATTATTACTTTTTTTTAATTATTTATAGCCATTTTAACTTTGTCCGTGAGCCACATAAGTTTTATTTTTACCCTTTTAACCACTTCAGCCCCGGAAGGATTTACCCCCTTCCTGACCAGAGCACTTTTGCGATGCGGCACTGCGTCGCTTTACCTGACAATTGCGCGGTTGTGCGACGTTGCACTCAATCAAAATTGACGTCCTTTTTTTTCCTACAAATAGAGCTTTCTTTTGGTGGTTTGTGATCACCTCTGCGGTTTTTAATTTTTTGCGCTATAAACAAAAAAATAGTGACAATTGTGAAAAAAAACACATTATTTTTTACTTTTTGCTATGATAAATATCCCCAAAAAATATATAAAGAAACATTTTTTTTCCTCAGTTTAGGCCGATACGTATTCTTCTACATATTTTTGGTAAAAAAAAAAAAAAATGTGCAACAAGCGTTTATTGATTGGTTTGCGCAAAAGTTATAGCGTCTACAAAATAGGGGATAGTTCTATGGCATTTTTATTGATAATTTTTTTTACTAGTATTGGCGGCGATCAGCGATTTTTATTGTGACTGCGACATTATGGCGGACACATCGGACACTTTTGGTGCAATTTTGGGACCATTCACATCTATACAGCGATCGGTGAAATTAAAAATGCATTGATTACTGTGTAAATGTGACTGGCGAGTGAAGGGGTTAACCACTAGGTGGCGCTGTAGGGGTAAAGTGTGTCCTAGGGAGTGATTCTAACTGTGGGGGGATGGGCTATGTGTGACACATCACTGATCACCGCTCCCGATTACAGGGAGCTGTGATCAGTGACAGTGTCATTAGGCAGAATGGGGTGATGCTTGTTTACATTAGCATCTCCCCGTTCTTCCTCACCATGAGACAATCGCGGGTAACCCCACAGACATCGGGTCCCGCGATCATGGTCACAGAGCTCCCAGCGCGCGCCCGCAAGCCGCCCCTTAAAGGGCAATGTACAGGTACGTTAATCTGCCTGTACGTGCACTTCTGCCGCAGTATATCTGCGTGAGGCGGTCGGGAAGTGGTTAAACGTATTGCCCATGGGAATATACTTTGCAGTAAGTTTGCATACAGTCTTTTTGAAGAATTCCCATTTCTGTTATGTGTCCATTGATGCCAATATTCCCTCCCAGTCTAAGTCCTGGAGAGCAGCCCTCATCCTTGGAAAATTTGCTCACTTAAAGTTAAGTGTTTTTATCTTACCCGTATGTGTTTGTTGCTTACAGCTAAAATTAGCTGTCATACAACACTGTACCCAAATGAAATTTTTATAATTTTTTCCCCACAAATAGAGCTTTCTTTTTGGTGGTATTTGATCGCCTCTGCGGTTTTTATTTTTTGTTAAAAAAAATGTAAAAAGACTGAATTTAAAAAAAAAAAAAAATTTATATTTTGTTATAAAAAAAATTAAAACAGGTAATTTTTCTCCTTCATTGATGTACGCTGATGAGGCAGCACTGATGGGCACTGATAGGCGGCAGTGATGGGCACTGATGGGTGGCAGTGATGGGCACTGATTGGTGGCAGTGATGGGCACTGATCTGTGACACTGATAGACAGCACTGCTAGGTGGCACTGATTGGCACTACTGGTGGGCATTGATAGCTGGCACTTGTGGGCCATGTTCGGTGGCACTTGTGGGCACTGTTAGGTGGCACTTTGGGCACTGTTAGGTAGTACTGTGGGCACTGTTAGGTGGCACTGTTAGCTGGCAAAGATGAGGCAGATGTTCCTCTTCCACTTCGGGACCTTTGTCCCTCTCATCTGAGCCGGTGATCGGCTTTTTTTTCTACTCACGCTATCAGCGTGAGTAGAAAAAAAAAAAAGATTACCGATCTTTTGTTTACATCATGTGATCAGCTGTCATTGGCTGACAGCTGATCACATGGTAAGGGGCCGGGACCGTTTAGCCTTTATTGAAAAATAGTTAGTAGTAATTTTCCTTAACATGTATGATGATTTTAAGCCAAAATAATTAGATTGCATTTTGGAACTGCTAGTGCTAATGAAAACCACATTCATAGTTTGAAGAATGTTTGTTTGAGAAAAACTTTCCATCCTGCTCCTTTGAATTTTCTCCTCACTGCAGGTGAAAATGACCCCACTAACCAATAGAAAAATCAAACAAAGGTTACGAAAACAAAACATTTTAAACACAATTCTCTTGGTGTATGGCCAGCCTTGGCTGCAAGTGAAGAAGATTTGAGGTTGTTAATTCTTTTGGAAAAGGTGCGGGATTGTAGGGGGCAAAAACAAAACATATGCCCCGTACACACGGTCGGACATTGATCGGACATTCCGACAACAAAATCCTAGTATTTTTTCCGACGGATGTTGGCTCAAACTTGTCTTGCATACACACGGTCACACAAAGTTATCTGAAAATCCGATCATTCTGAACGAGGTGACGTAAAACACGTACGTCGGGACTATAAACGGGGCAGTAGCCAATAGCTTTCATCTCTTTATTTATTCTGAGCATGCGTGGCACTTTGTGCATTGGATTTTGTTGTCAAAAAATTTTATAGCCTGCTCTCAAACTTTGTGTGTCGGAAAATCCGATGGAAAATGTGTGATGGAGCCTACACACGGTCAGAATTTCCGACAAGGTCCTATCACACATTTTCCGTTGGAAAATCCGACCGTGTGTACGGGGCAATACCGGAGTATTTTCCAAAATGTGTCCACAGATAATATTGGTCTTATTCTGTTTCTATTAGTAAGTTTTAATTTCTAAAGTTGAATTGTAGTGGCCCAAAGCAGCCAATTAGAACTCACTCTGCTGAGATCGAAGTGGTACAAGATATATTGTGAGTCGTTCATATTGGTTCCGATAATTAAAAATACAAGACAGGTGTACCTTTAATGGTATGTGTAGGTTGTCTTGAGTCGTGTATTTGCAGAAAAAGGCTTCCTATAAAGTTATAACTGTATACATCCATTTTACCTACTCAAATTAAAATCTGATCCATCACATTATCCAGTAAACCTAAGATTCAAATGATTGTCCTTCAAAAGCTAAAAATATATTGACCGTAAAAATCAAATGACTGTCATTAACACTAATTTGTGTGCCCCCCTACAATCAGCACAAATAAAAACTCAAGTGTGTTTCTTTAGTGCTACGTTTGTGCTGTTTTGAAACCAATATACCCAAAGCCAGACTAACAAAAATGTGTGTGTGGGGCCACAACTCACCAGGGAGGAGAGACTGGATCAGTCCCAACCCAACCACAAGGCAGAATGGTTTTACCTGCATCCAGAGATCAGTATCCCAGCCCCCCAGTATCCGGACCTGGGGGGGGTCTCCCTCGTATGGAAATTTTACAACCGAACAGAGGGGCTTCGTCACACGAAAGAGGCTGAACCTTTACGGCTGGCCAGATGAATCCGGCAAAAATAAAAATCTTCTTTGATTCGTAGCTATAACCAGTTGAACAGCTGGAGTAATGGACTCTATGTGGCAGAAAAACATGGAAGTGGCCCTTCTCTAGAAGGTCAGACAGTGGCCTCTTCAGGCCTGGCAGTATCAGAAGAAGACTTTTCACCGTCCACTAGGACAATGGCATTATCTCGGGTCAGAGTAGCCTGGGGCTTACAGGATGAAGATAAATTAATCAATCTAGTGCAAGGCTCACTTTATTAGATGAGTGGCGTGCTCATGGGCAAAATTCAGAGGTCCAGAATTTTCCAGGATGCCAACTAGGTTCATATACTACAAACCATTTTTTTGCCTATTGCAAAGTCAATTAAGCAACATTGGAAGCAGGGGGGTTGACTTCAGTTCTGTTGATTCAAACGTTTCAGCATGGCCCTCCCTTATAGGTTCTGTTGGTCTGCTACATCCCATTCGTGTATGCTGTCATGCTCGTGTCAGGAAAAGGGAAAATTGTATACTCACCTGACAGTAATTTTACTTTCCTGATGCAAAGCATGACAGCAGACAGGTCCCTCCCTTGTGGGTTTCGCATTTGAGTATAGTTACGAGAATGCCGCCTGGGGGGAGGCGACTCATGTTATATATAGTATAACCAGTCCTGATTGGGCGAGGGGCAGAGCCTATCCCATTCGTGCATGCTGTCATACTTTGCATCAGGAAAGGAAAATTACCATCAGGTAAGTATACAATTTTCCGTTTTCTATCTTTTATCATTTTTGCATTATTAATGATTTATTAAATGTCACCAAAGGTCACTCAGCCCCCCTACAACACCCAAATGACACAAAACTGGTCTCGTTGGTTAGTGCTACGTTTGTGCTGTTTTGTGCAGCTAAAACTTTTATTTGTGCTGTTATGGTTTTTTAGTAGGGCTGTTACTGATTAAAATTTTCGTGTTCAATTAATCGTTTTTTTTTAATCGATTGATCAACTAATTTCGATTAATTATAACGCACATACAGATCCAACTACTTTCAGCTGATTTAGCACCGTTGTTATGGCAACGGCCAAAGCCGGACATAGCGGGGCATGGCTAGGACGTCACACATCATAAACTCAGCCTCACCGTGCCCATAATCTCAGCCTTACCGTGCCCATAATCTCAGCCTTATCCTGCCCATAATCGCAGCCTCACCGTGCCCATAATCTCAGACTTACTGTGCCCATAATAGCAGCCTCACCATTCCCATAATGCAGTCTCACCGTGCCCATAATCGCAGCCTCATCGTGCCCATAAAGCTGTCTCACTGTGCCCATAATCGCAGCCTCGCCGTGCCTATAACCACATCCTCACCGTGCCTATAATGCTGTCTCGCCGTGCCCATAATGCGGTCTCACCGTGCCCATAATCGCAGCCTCACCATGCCCATAATGCAGTCTCACTGTGCCCATAATCGCAGCCTCACTGTAGTCAGTGCCTGGGCCTGGATTACACAGTCTGCGGGCATCTCCCGCTGTGTGTCTCAGAGCTGAGTGTGTAAACTTTGGCCGCGCTGTGAGAAAATTTGCGCCCTCCTCCTAGATCAGCTCGTGTGATAGACAGAACACTGCATCTACAACACCAGCTGATCTAGGAGGAGGGCGGGACTTTTCTCAAAGCACGGCCAAAGTCTCAGCTCCGAGACACACAGCGGGAGATGCCCCCAGACTATGTTTGACATATAGTGGAGGAGGAGGAGGGAGTGGAGCGCTGCGCTGCAGCCACAGCTTGGTCCAAAGCGGCCCCAGGGCAGGCAGCCTACCAATCAAAAAAATTTTGATCGATCAAAAAAATTAACGATTAATTGAGGAATTCATCTTTAATTTCCACAGCCCTATTTTTTAGTTATAACAGCTTGTTTTTATTTTTGTACTTTTTTGTGTCATAAAAATAAAAATTTGTGCTGCTTTAATTTTCTAAGATAATAGCAATTTGTTTTTTCCAGACGATGACATGACCAGCAGAACTGGCTGGTGGCAGATGACCTGGCACTGAGCTTGGCTGGTGGCAGACTGTGGGTAAGCAGCTGGAAGCAGGAGACAGATGAGACCTTGCTGGACTGAAGAGCTGTAGCAGGCTGGATGAGCAGGATGCAGGGTCAGTTGAGCCGGGTCCATAATGGTCAGGCAGATCAGGCATAGACGGCAGACAACAGGATAGTCGGGTCACAAGTCAAGTCAGCAACAGGAGACAAGCCAAGGTCAGGGCAGGTAGCAGTCAAACGGAGGTCAGGAGCAAGCTGGGTTAGGATCAGAGGTCAAACACAGGAATCAGGAATGAACACACAGAAGCTGCTAGAGCTACACGATTTTGGCTAAAATGAGAATCACGTTTTTTTGCTTTGAATAAAGATCACGATTCTCTCACGATTCTCGCGGTGTAACATCTTTCCCATTATACAAAAAAATTGGGCTAACTTTACTGTTTAGTTTTTTTTTTTTTTATTCATTAAAGTGTATTTATTTTTTTTTTAAATAGCGTTTGAAAGACTGCTGAGCAAATACGGTGTGACATAAAATATTGCAACAACCAATATTTTATTCTATAGGGTCTTTGCTAAAAAAAAATATATCATGTTTGGGTGTTCTAAGTAATTTTCTAGCAGAAAATAATGATTTTTACTTGTAATCAACAAATGTCAGAAAAGGTTTGGTCTTTAAATGGTTAAACTTCCTTCATTTACACACTGGAGTTCTTTCTTTTGATAAAGAAGGAAAAGATACTTTGTTTCTACTTATTCACCTGTTGTGATTAAACTTGGCAGGCTGCCTGGATTTTTTTTTCCCCAACTGTGAGAATTCTCTGCACTTGTTAGAAAGAATCGTGGCATGCTGTTTTTTTTTGTTTTTTTTTAAAATTCTTTTTATTAATTTTATCGACATAATAAATCATACAACATTAAAGACGTGTCCGATAAGACAACGTCCCCAATAGGCCAAACGTGGCCTTGTGCTTATCTAACAAAGATCTACTAACTACATTCCCCGTACCTCCCTGGTTCCCCCCTCCCCCCACCCATGAACCACAGCTCGCCAAGAATTACCGGATCACTGGTGTAGCCTATAACAAAAGCTTGTGATATGTTACTTATTTGCAAGTATCATGACCCTCTACCTTCTGAATTTATTGTCGCTACTCATTGAGATGTCTATGAGAAGTGTCTTCCTCCAAATATGTTCACTTTTTATCAACACATTACCTCCTCCCTTATCCCACCGTGGTGTTAGACTTATACCATGCTTGCCACACTCTATCGAATTTCTTTACACACCCCCTAGATTCATATGTAGCCTTGTAAAAGGGAAGCATGGAGTTCACCAGGCCCTTCCAGGCTGAAATAGTCGGTGCCTCTGGCTTTTTCCAGGCCAGCAAGATAGCTTTTCTTCCGTAAAACATGAGTATATTCAGTAGTGTTCGCATGGCACGTGTTGGTACTATGTCATCCACTAGTCCCAGCAGACATACCTTAATATTCATCGGTATTGGTACTGCTATCAATTCCGTGATACAGGAAGTAACATCCGTCCAAAATTCCTGAATCTTTGGACAGCGCCAAAAAATGTGATCTGTATCTGCAGCTACATGAGAGCATCTCCAACATTCTGCCGAAACCGTGGGGAAGATCTTATGCAACCTAGCTGGAGTAAGATAGCTTCTGTGCAGGAATTTGAACTGGATCAGCCTATCTCTGGCAGATACCAGGTGCCTAAATGGTTGAATCCATAATTCATCCCAGTCTTCCCCTTGTATTTCTGGAACCTCCATCTCCCATTTCTCTCTGCATTTGGTAATTGCTGGTGGGGTTGACTTAAAGAATTCTTTATAGGCCACTGAAAGAGGTTTGACCAGGTCCCCATCCGCCAATAGCGATTCAAGGGACGAGGGCAGGGATTCTACCTTCAGTTCTCTAAATTGCTCCTGAAATGCATGTCTAACTTGTAAAAATCTAAATAGGTATGTATTTGGAAGATCATGCCTCGACTGTAGTTGGGAAAAGGTCTGTAACTCTCCAAAATATGTTATGTCTCTCAAAGTCTTTATTCCTTTTACCGCCCAAATCATAGGATCTGGTAAGTTGTAAAATTGTGGTAGGGTTGGATTCATCCAAATCGGGATTGAAGGTGAAAACCCCCCATAACTAGGGCATGCTAGTTTCACTGCGGTCGTCCATGCTTTAATAGTGGCCTTCATTGTCAGCGTCAGGGGCAGTTCAGACCTGGAACCTCTAAACAGGGCAAACCTAAGACTTTCATACGAACCGAGTTGGGCCGCCTCCAACACTGTGGCAGCATCCCCATCCTCAGCTATCAACCATCTACGAGCGAACACCATTTGTCCTGCTAAGTAGTATTTTTGCCAATCAGGCAGTGCCAGACCCCCTTGATCCCCCGGTTCCTGCAGGACTCTAAGGCCTATTCTTGGAGGTTTCGGAGCCCATATAAAGGATGAGATGATGCTGTCCAGCTTCCGAAAATACGTCTTCGGAATCCAAATAGGTGCATGCCGCAGAAAATATAAAATGACAGGGAGGAATTTCATTTTGATTAAACTAATGCGACCTATAAGGGATAGTGGGAGTTTGGTCCATGCCCGAATCTTTTGCTGTAGGGATGTTAACAATGGCAGTAAGTTCAGGGATACATATTCCTGAACATTCGCTGTAATCTGTACCCCTAAATATTTGATAGTCGTTACCCACTGCAGCGGTAAACTAGGATCAACCCTTGCCTTGGCCCCGTCATCAAGTGGTAAAATGGACGATTTACTCCAGTTTACTCTTAACCCGGAGAAATTAGCAAAAAGATTTATGATTTCCAATGCTGCTCTTAGGGATTCTTCCGGGTCGTCTAGGAACAATATCATATCGTCAGCGTATAACGCCAGAGACTCATCTATCGTTCCCACCCTTATAGATTTGATACGATTTGAGGATCTAAGCGCTACTGCCAGAGGCTCCAGGGCGAGAGCAAACAAAAAAGGTGAAAGCGGGCACCCTTGGCGGGTCCCCCTTCCCACCACAAAGAAATCCGAAATGGATGATCCCAGTCGAACAGCCGCTTTCGGATTTCTGTATAACATGGCAACCCATTTCCTAAAGTTTGGGCCAAACCCCATAACCTCCAAGACCTTAAACATAAACCTCCAATCTACAGAGTCAAAGGCCTTTTCAAAATCGATAGAGACCACAACTCTGGAGCTAGTGTTCCTCGACTGCAATTGTAAATGGGTGAATAGTCTTCTTAGATTCGTGTCAGTTGATTTCCCCGGCATAAAACCTGTCTGGTCTATGTTTACAATAGATGGGAGTACAGTAGATAGTCTAAGGGCCAAAATCTTAGTCAGAATTTTTAAGTCGGTATTTAGTAAAGCTATGGGTCGGTATGATGCACAGTCCTTCGGGTCTTTCCCTGGTTTCAAAAGGAGAACCATATATGCCTCTAACATAGAATCAGGTAAAGTATCGTGTTCATGGCAATAATCCAGGAGTAGGTTAATTCTAGGGGCCAAGACTTCAACATTTGCCTTATAAAAATCGGCAGGGAAACCGTCAGGTCCAGGAGCTTTGTTGGGGGGGAACGAGTAAATCGCTTTCTCAATTTCTTTGGTTGTGATTTTCCCCTCAAGGTTATTTTTGTCATCGTCCGAGAGTCTAGGTATAGATAAATCCCCTAGAAGGGAATCTAAGTCTGCAGTTTCATAAGAAGGTATTGGGGAGTAAAGAGATGCGAAAAAATTGACAAATTCCTGCATAATACACTTGGGTTCACTAATTAGGTCTCCTCTCTGGTTTCTAATAATCGGGATATTTGTAATTGGGTGATAGTCAGCGACTAACATGGCCAGTAATTTGCCATTTTTGTCTCCCTCTGTAAAGACAGTTTGAGCCTTCTTTGTCATGTCTGCACGAGCCTGACCTGTGAAAAAGATAGATAAGGAGCGTCTCGCCTCCAACAAGGCTTCATACGAGGGCCCAGTAGGGTTCTCTGCATGGGCTTTCGCACAGTCCCGTTCTCTAAGGTGTAGAAGCTCAATCTCTTCCCTGTCATGTTTCCGTGCCGCCTTTACTGCTGATATGCATTCCCCCCGGGTCACTGCCTTGAAGGCGTCCCATACCAGTGGAGGGTCTGCCGAGTCAACATTAAGTGACCAATATGACTGCATGGCTCCTGTCAGCTGAGCAGCCACTTGTTCATTTTGCAGCCAACCAGGTGACATGCACCACATTCCCCCCCCTGTTTTCCCTGATACAAAGGTCAGAATTACCTCAAGAGGGTTGTGATCGGTCAGGCCTCCTGCTAAATATGATATGTCTTTCACAAATGGCAGCATTAGGTTATTTCCAAATGCCAGGTCAATCCTGGCCGAGGACTTGTGGGTTATCGACGCATGCGAAAAGCTAGTGACAGTTGGATGTTTCCAGCGCCACAGTTCCGTGAGGTCAGCTATCGACTTCCAGCCATTAAGATCAACAGAGCTTCGCCTAGCTGGGTTGGAAGTATCCAACGCCGCATCAAGAACTGCGTTGAAGTCCCCCAACAATACCATAGGGAGATGAGCAAATGGTGCTATTTTATTTAAAAGATCATACAACATTTTGGCCTGAAATGGAGGAGGTACATATATATTCACCAGTACAATGGTTTTTTGACACAGATCTAATACAACCGCCACATATCTTCCTCCTGTATCAGAGATGACCTGGTGGATCGTGCAAGGTATAGATTTACTGATTAGGATAGACACACCTCTTGCAAAGGTGGAATATGTCGAATGAAAGGCCCTTTGGATCCACGGTTTTCGCAGTGAAAGTATTCTACTGCCATCCAGGTGTGTCTCCTGTAGGAGTATCACATGCGGTCGGGTGTGCTTAAGATATTGGAATACTGAGGCCCTTTTTAATTTGTGATTAAGGCCTCGAACATTCCAAGACACAATCCTTATATCATTAGCCATCATTCTCTATATATTTGAATTTAAACCATCTGCTTTTCCGTATTGAGTAGTCAACCCTATAGACTATGCAAATCTTAGCTACTGCAATAACAATTACTATATGAAAAACCCTAGGTCGAGCTGTGGTTCCAGAACTCCCCACCCTTGCCTTCATACCAAAAACAAACAAAAAACAATTGGTATGTAGCTTCATCCCTAAACAGAACAACAAAAAAATTGTGGCGAATTCCCGCCGCTGTAATCTAAAGTTCGGCAGTTCCTTGTATCTTCTTTGCACCTCCTTTAGCTCCAATTGTAAAAATAAAAAGAAACTGTGGAGCATCACATGACCTGTGAAAGAGAGCTGCACCCTTAGTTAACTCTGAAAGGCAGGGTTCAAGTATCAGGGGCTTGTAGCCATTAATTGAGTATAGGGAAATTCTGCTTTTGCTCCACAGGGAGCCTTGTAGCGTGTCGGTAAGTAATGAACAATAAAAAAAAAGAAAAGAAAAGAAAAACTCCCCCTTCATCCAAGGAAGAAAAACATTGAGAACCCATAACGGAAAAAAATTCAGGGTGAAATTCCCGACACACTGCAGCACATGCCCATATTCCTAGAGCAGCTCATCAGAGTTAGTCATGAAGAAAGAATAGTAAAAAACAGGGAAAAAAAAAAAAAAAAAAAGGAAAAATAAAGTTTACCAGCCTCCAGTACTGATCTGCGGACATGCTGTAGAAATTCAAAGTTCCTTGTCCATCCAGTCACACGCTTCATCCGGGTGCTCAAAAAACTTTACCATCCCCTTGTGTTGAACTCGAAGCTTGCTGGGGTAGAGCATGCTGTACTTGACTTCTTTTTCTCTGAGTCGCCTTCGGACTTCATTGAAGGATCGCCTTTTCTGTTGCGTAGCTGCTGAAAAATCAGGAAATAACATCACCCTGGTGTTTTCATGTCGCAGATCCTGTAGTTTCCTGGCCTGTGTCAGGAGCATGTCTCGGTCACGGAAGTTCAGGAATCTGACCAGGAAAGGCAGAGGAAAGGCACCAGGGGGTCTGTTACCAGTAGGAAGCCTGTGGGCTCGTTCCACAACATATGTGGGGGGCATTTCTTGTATGGACAGCAGCTGTTTAAAGAAAAGTTCAGCGAATTGCGCCGGCTTGTCTCCTTCAGATCCTTCCGGAAGGCCCACCACCCTGATGTTGTTCCGTCTCTGACGGTCTTCAGCATCTGTGGCTTTATGTTGCAGTGCCCTGACCTGATCTCTCAATTCAGCAAGCTGAGCACCATGATCTTGGGACGTGTCTTCTACCTCTGAGACGCGCGTCTCCACTGTTGTCAGGCGGCCCCGAATCTTATCCAAATCATGCCTTATTAAATTACACTCAGAGGAAAGATGGTCTATCCTCCCCATGAGTTCTGCCTTGCTAGTGCTGATCGCCTCCAGAATCGGCCGTGTGATCGCTTCTGCGTCCACTGCAGGGTTCAGATCGGGCGCTGGGGCTGTCTCCTCTGCATTTTTGGCCTGTGCCATCTTATCTGCTGCGGCTTTAGCACGTTGCTTCTGTGGAGAAGAAGCCAAGATGGCGGGGGCGGGGCCAGGAGATGTGTCCTTTACGGAGCGGGTCTGTCTATGATCCGTGGGAGGCTTAGCTGGCTTCTTTTGAGCGGATGATGGCATCCCTGTATTCAGCGCACCTTCCCCTGTGTACCTGTGGTGGTTTTGTGCAGCTCAGGCCGGTGAAAAGTGCTCCAAAGTCCCGGAGATTTGTCAGGAGTAACGGAGCTGTGGAGGGAGGTGTGCTGCCCTGATCACATCCGGCCGGAAGTCGTGGCATGCTGTTTTGAAGATCAGGAAGAGTAAAAGATCGCAATTTTGATTATTAACGATTAATTGTGCAGCTCTAGAAGCTGCACACAGCCTGTTTAGTCTGTCTGGCGCCAGCATTGGTGACAAGCTCGCGCTCATCTGCCCGGCCAGTTGCCAGTCTGCGCATGGGCATATGTATGCACAGGGAAACATTATTTTTGATATGGGCAAGCCTTCCCTGACAACCCCTTCAACAGCCAAACAAAATGAAAACGGGCTGGTTGGTTAGTGCCACGTTTGTGTTGGTTTGTGCCTATTTACTCTGCATTCTATCTTCTTTTGTTTTTCAGTTATTGTTTATTTAATAAAGGTCACCAATATCCGCTTACAGTTAACGCTGCAGACATCCCCGGAGCTGGCCCTCTTGTGCATACATGATGATGACCAGAGACCTAGGTATACAAAAATACTAATCTCCTTACTGCTGTTTTACGCCAAGAAGGAAATTCTAAAAAAATGGGCATCACCATCCTCCCCCAAGGTGGAGGCGTGGGACTCCGCTGTTAATGCGGTGCTGCCTCTTTATAAAATGACCTACACCAATAGAGGATGTCCGCGGAAGTTTGATCGAATATGGCTGCCCTGGACCGAACAGTTCTAGTGCCCCATGGTGTGTTCTAGTGGGACATGTAGACAGACTATAAGGTATTAACATTGTAAAATGTACGGCCCCCCCCCACCAAATAGGCAGCAGATTAGACCTAGCAACATAAATTATATGCTAATAGAAGACTATGTCAGAGATATCTATAATGTTTAGCACTGTTTTCCTTCCTATAACTAACCCAGCAATTCACGTTGCTCTACACAGGATTACTTTGTATTTTATTCCTTGTATTCTGTATTATACACGAGAGCTTGACTATGAATGTTAACTGTACAATGATGCCTTATTCAATAAAGACCAACCTTGTTGTTAAAAAAAAAATAAAGGTCACCAAAGGTCACCCAAACCCCCTACAAGAGACAAAAGGCATGAAACCGGGCTGGTTGGTGCCTCCTTTGTGCTGGTTTGTGCTGTTTAAATATCAGTTCTACCGCTTTTTGTTTTTCAGCTATTTACTGTTTATTAAAGGTCACCAAAGGTCACTCAGCCCCCCACACATGAAACTGGGTTGGTTGGTTAGTGCTGCGTTTGTGCCAGTTTGTGCTGTTAAAATTATTATGTGCTGCTTTGATTTTTTTAATTGTAAAAGTTTGTTTTTATTTGATCAAACCCCACCCACCCGTCAAAACCCAGCCTCCCCCCTATAAAAGCATACGGACGTGAAACTGGCTGATTAGTTAGTGCTGCTACTCTGCTACTGTGCTGCTTAAACATCCATTCTCTCAGGTTTTGATATATTAACAGTTATTTTTTTTATATAGTATATACTATAGTTTTGCACCATAATTTTGTACAATTTGTATGTAAATATAAGCAACTTTTGTTATTCCCTATGTCACTTACGTAACATTAACTTTATGTACAGTATATTGATTAATTCCATACTATAATGGGTTATTTTTAGACCTTTTATTTGTGTTACATTGTAATCATGTTTTTGTG
This sequence comes from Lithobates clamitans, assembly GCA_037952925.1. NCBI lineage: Eukaryota > Metazoa > Chordata > Amphibia > Anura > Ranidae > Lithobates > Lithobates clamitans. The sequence goes on from JBBGZY010000871.1 coordinate 211,331, forward strand.
TCTGCACATAACAAAATTTAGTTTTAGGCCCTTTTCACACATGCTGTCTGATCAGGTCCGCCTGTCTGTTTTTCAGGCGTACCTGATCGGACACGCCAATCACCTCTATGGAGCAACGGATGTCTGCGGTGACATGTCTGCTGACATCTGCCATTACCTGATCCAATCCGTTCCGCCAAATCCAGATGGATGGAGGTCCTATTTTACATCTGTCTGGTGGATCAGATCAGATGGGATCGGATGAAAAGGGATAGAGTCCCATAGAAGAGAGTGGGACTCTGACAGGTCCGTCTCAGCACAGTGAGCGGAGGAGGATCTGTCATTGGCCTGCTCAGCGGGAATCAACTTATTGATCCCTGCTGAGCAAGCAGAGTCTGTCAAAACGGACGTGCCCCGTGTGAAAGGGGCTTATGGGTTGACTGAATTCATTGGGAAATGTTTCACCATAGTCTCCCTCTGAATACTGAGTGCTAACAGCACAATTGTTGTAATGGAGCAGGTGATAAGATGTGTTTCTTGTTGTCTTATTTCACATTTTCATTTGCGCAGCACTGGATTATTAGCTCTTTTTCATTCTTCTTCAAGTTTTACATCAACATGAGACTTAATTTTATGAATACCATTAATAGTATTGAAGCATACCTTCATTACACAGCTAGCAGACAGGGTAATATGAACTGGCTTCACTTGAGGTCAGCATGATTATAGCAACAGCCAAAAGGAAATACTAAATCTCAAGAATTACAATAGTAAAATGTGTCTTAAACATTTTAATTCCACAAATCATGTTCTGAATTGTGGATCATGAAGTTTGTATGAAAAATTACCAATTAACAAACCAAAATATAGAGATAACCATATCAGGTTCTGACTTTTTCTCAGCATTTATTAAACAGCAGCTTCGCATGTCCATGAAAAGCCAAAAACCTTAGCTACCAACATTTATGAAACTGGGAACTACAAACAGCTAACTTTTGTGTACAGAACCGTGTAGGGGCAGATCTTGGTGTGTGAATTCACCACTGCCATACCATTTGACAAATCATCATATTTTTCCCAGGTGAAATCAGACCTTTTACAGTAGGCTATGTAATGGCCTAAAGAGCTTCTGGAAGCTGGTTCGCAGAATGCAACAACACCTCTTAACGTGAACCTGTTCCCCTTTAATTCAAGGTCCTGAGGAAATTTAAAGAGTTCTGCTTCAAGAAATATCTCTACTGAACCTTTGCTTTGTGTTTCACCAGCTTCCCAGAATCCTATGTCAGTATCAACACAAAGGTGCTGTCCCGTTATGGTGTGTTCCACAGTACATTACAAACAGTGTTTCTAGAAACTGAAGGGTCAAAAACTGCATTTCCCTGGGAGTGTGTTGCACATTGTGGATCCGTGATAGGCATTTTGAAGGTTTTTAAAAAAAATTGTTTGTTGACTTCTTCTTGTAAAGCTGAAACTCCTCTTTACTTCAGTGTGTCTTGGTCAGCTGATACAAATGCAATATTTCTTGAAGCCAGGGCCGTCTTTAATATGGATTGGACCCTGGGCAAACATTTTCATGCCCCCCCCCCCCCCCCAATAGAATTTTGCAATCCACTCTAACAACCCAAAAAACCTCTCCTTTTCCCTATCATGTTAGTTGCAGCCACGTACACTGCTCTCTGCACACTACACATCCAATAGTCCATCTCAGGAGTGAGCAAGAGTGGGTGGCTACATTCCTACCTACAGTAGGACCATGAAACAGAAACTGCAAACAAATGCAATATTTCTTGAAGCCAGGGCCGTCTTTAATATGGATTGGACCCTGGGCAAACATTTTCATGCCCCCCCCCCAATAGAATTTTGCAATCCACCCTAACAACCCAAAAAAACACTCCTATTCCCTATCATGTTAGTTGCAGCCATGTACACTGCTCTATGCACACTACACATCCAATAGTCCATCTCAGGAGTGAGCAAGAGTGGGTGGCTACATTCCTACCTACAGTAGACCATGAAACGGAAACTTATCCACCCTCTAACAGAGAGTCTGATCACAGCAGAAAAGAAGAGACATTTGGAAAAAGCTGAGAGCAAGAGAATTAACTTTTTTTTTAGCTAAGAATATACACTCACCGGCTACTTTTCTTAGGTACACCTGTTCAATTGCTTGGTAACACAAATAGTTAATCAGCCAATCACATGGCAGCAACTCAATGCATTTAGGCATCTAAACATGGTGAAGACGACTTGCTGAAGGTCAAACCGAGCATCAGAATGGGGAAGAAAGGGGACTGAAGTGACTTTGAAGGTGTCATGGTTGTTGGTGCCAGATGGGCTGGTCTGAGTATTTCTGGGATTTTCACGCTCAACCGTCTCTCGGCTTTACAGAGAATGCTGGGAAAAAGAGAAAATATCCAGTGATTGGCAGTTGTGTGCAGGAAAATGCCTTGTTGTATCTATGCCACGAAGAATGAAGGCAAAAGGGGGTCCAACCCGCTACTAGCAAGATGTACCTAATAAACTGGCTGGTGAGTGTAAATCCTATAGTTTGTGGACTCTATAACTTTTCTACAGAATAAATAATATACACTGATTTTTTTTTCAACAAAATGTGGCAGAATACATTTTGGCATAAATCTATGAAGGAAGATTATTTGCAAAATGTTATAACAGAAATGAATGAAAACACATTTATTTAAAAATGTTCAGTCTTTTTTGTTTATTTAGCATTAAAAAAAAAAAAAAAGTGATGATTTAATACCACTAAAAGAAAGCTCTGTTTGTTTGCCTAAAATTATAAAAATTGTCATTCAAAGTGTGACAGAGCTGAAAATTGGCCTGGGCAGGAAGGGGGTAAAAGTGTTCAGCACTGAAGTGATCATAACAGAAGAGACCCTAGTGGTGCCCTCCTGCCTGTCAGCGATAATGTGATTTGAGCAACGCATGTGCAGCTCACATCACATATAGAGCCCACTCTGTGTGCTGCGGAGATGTGACTCCCTTGCCTATGCGCAGGAATGATGTCACCGCAGCCTGTCCATTCAAGCGCTCAAAGGTTGATCACCCAGAAAGAAGACTGGGAGAAGAGGGATGTGCTGAGGGCCAAAAGAGCTCAGTTTACAGGCAAGTCTGTCATAATGTGCTAGTATGCAGTACATACTAGTGCATTATGACTTAAATCTGCAGGGGGACCAGTGTTTTTGTTTTTAAAAATTACTTTATTACCGCTTTAGGCCTGGTTCACATGTATGTGGGTTTGGGCAGGCACAGCAGCTCATTCATTTGAATGGGCTGCAATGTCTGCATTTCCTGCAAAAAAAAAAAGGTGCATGCAACATTTTAAAAATGCATTGGCCATGAAATCGCATCATGCTTTTGCACCATGCTACTTATCTGCAGTTCCTGCACTTGCAAACATGCTACATTTTTAGATGCGGGTGCAGGAACTGCGGGTAAGTCACATGGTGCAAAAGCATGATGCGATTTCAAGGCCACTGCATTTTTAAAATGTTGCATGCACCTTTTTTTCTGCAGGAAATGCAGGCATGGCAGCCCATTCCAATGAATATGCTGCTGTGCCTGCACAAACCCACCAGGCCTAAAAGAAGCCCATCAAGCAGTTCTGCGTTTGACAGTATGAAAGATGTCAGCACAGTGCCACTGGTCTTGTGGGCCATGCTGTTCTCTAAATAACAGGCCGGTCAGCGATTTTTAACTAGACTGGTACCTATATATGGGGAGCCAGGGGAGGAGAAGGACCTATCTGGTCCTGGTCTGCTAAGCTCGGGTTCACAGGAGTGCTGCCAGCTTCCACTGGCACTCTGAGATCGGCGCCTACCCACGAGGCTCACTATACAGGCATGGTATGGGGCGGGGTCAGAGTGTCAATGAAGCTCACAGCCCCGCCCACTCTTTGCTCAGCATGCTAATGCTGGCTGTCGCCTGCGTGGATTGGATCAATCTTTTTGCTGTGCTGATGGGGCTCCCAATTTGCAAGCAGCGCGGGTTTACTGGGCAGCTGTTTTGGGCCCTAAAACAATGACAGGGCCCTGGGCAGCTGCCCTCTTTGCCCCGCATTAAAGACGACCCTGCTTGAAGCTCCAGAATGGCGTGAACATATTTCTGAAGAACATTTGCTCTCAGCCACTATGCTGGCCACTGTTGAGAATACATTTGAAATTATTGTTGATATATTGCATTCAGCTTTAACCATCTGGAGTCCTGGTCTGGGTGAATGACGAGTAGGGGGCGGAGCGGCGACACGGAGGCAGGCTCCGGGCGCTCTCCAGAAACCGCGGCCCCGCCCTTATCCCCGCTCTGCTCACGGCCGGCATGGCGAGACGCTGAGCCCCCGGCGCTGAATGACAGCGCCCGCACCGCTCAGCGGACTACAGCCCTCAGCACTGGATGATTGTTGGGGACTTGCTTGGCCCCCCCACCGCTCTGTGACCCTGGATGCCCTCTGACCGCCTAGCGGATGAATCCTGGTGGCTCAGGCAGTTGAGGAGACGTTTCGTGGAGCTCCCTTACCTGGCTGGCTTGTGGTGTGGATGTTGTAGCTGGAAGGGGGAGTTCGCTGCAGGACCGCGCTGCTAAATGTGGAGGAGGTGAGAGTGATTGTTTCTATGGGAGAGGAAACTGCCTTAGATCTCTGAAAAGAAGGGGTTGGAGACCACCTGGAAAAGGTCAGAGAACTTTGCCTGCAAATGGTTAAAGGTATCTATTTAATGCTGGTAAAAAGACTGTTATGGAACCTATGCCCCCCCCCTCTGGTGAAATAACAGAATAGCAGGAGGTCTGGAGTATAATCTGGGATTATGTTATTCATTTTATACCCAGCATAACATGACTAGCTTGTGGAACTAACTGTCCTTTTGTCCCATTTCCGCGCTATAACAAAGTGACTTAGAGGTTGGGGGACAGATGCTGAATGGTGTGTGGTGATCCAGAGGAAGCTTCTTTTTTTTTTACATTACATGAACTGTGAATGTCCGTACCCCCAATACCTGAGCATTACTGGATGTTAATCCAGGACTAAATAAAAGTTATACTTTCAGTAGGCGAATAAACGGAAATGAGGGGGAAAACAAATAAAGCAGATAAAAGTGCCCCACCTGCGCCAAGCCCTGGAGGTATTCAGCGCTATTTGTCTGCGGACATCAGCATAGTAGAAGAAGCACAGGGCAGCCCCAGGTTGGGGGCCCCAATGTGCTCAGGGACAAACAGACAAAAAGTGGTGGAAGAGGAGAAAAAAGTAGGGAAAGTAAACAATGTAAAGATTACGAGGCCAAGAAGCGATGGGAACAACCCCCAAGGAAGCTCTAAGGCCCAAGATAGGACACAGAGGAAAAGAGGGGGGAGGATGAACCATTGGGAGAAAGATGTAGTCCCGCAAATCAAAGAGATGTTAGCAGAGATGCTGGCAAAAATAGAGGTATCATTGAAAGTGGACATTGCCGCAGTAAGGGCAGACATCGGGCAAGTTCTAGGAAGGGTGGAAGAGATTGAGTGCAGATTGGATGACCACGACCAAAGATTTGAGGGCATAAAGAGCAAATAGAAGCCTCCTCTACAAATTAGAGGATCAAGAGAATCGCAGTCGACGCAAAAACCTGCAAATTAAAGGTCTCTCAGAGAAACATAGCAATGAGGAACTGATAAAAGTAATGCAGAAGTTATTTAACCCTCTATTGGAAAGAGAAATGGCAGAGTACCTGAAAGTAGACAAAATCCATAGGATTACACGATACTCCATTCAAAGGACAGAGACCCGGAGAGATGTGATAGTGAGGTTTCACTATGTGGCAGAAAAATCCAACATTATGGAAAAAAATGCGGAATTTACCAGGAATGTTCTTTAAAGGAGCGGAACTACAGGTCTACTTAGACTTGTCTGCTGAGACTTTAACAAGAAGGAGACTTCTAAAACCCTTAATTGAGTTGATGAGGACATCGAAGATATCCTATCAATGGTGGTTCCCAGGTTGCCTGATAGGAAAAAAATGGCCGAACTGCAGTCCTTAGATTCCCTGAAGATTTGGGGGACTTCTGTAGTAAACTGGACATCCCACCTCCTCCCATACCAGGATGGGGAGAGAAGGAAGGAGTATTATTCCCTCAAAGGAATACAAGATGAAATAAAGGGGGTGGAGGGGGTGCGAGAGGGGGAAGAGGCCCTTAATAGCAGTAGTATTCAGTTTCAAAGGGAAAGAGTCAGGAAGAATAGGAGCGGTGAGGGGAGGTGGGGGGAGGGGTTGGGGGGACTGGGGGGGGCTTGGAGGGATCTGAGGTGGGAGCCCATTGGGAGAAATTGTGACGAGGCAGCATCAGGATGATGTTAGCCAGGCCCATAAATTGAACAAGAAAAGGGGTGCAGCCTTTCCAGGTGTTTTGTTCCAGAAAGAAGGGGGGGATTCGGGGGGGAAGGTTTTAGGGGCTTGGGAAGGTTTTGGGGGGGTTTCTCTCTCCTTAAGGGGTGCCCCCTCTGCCCGACCAGATGCTCCTTACGTGGTGAATCATGGTGGTGGTAAATTGGGTCACGTATAATGTAAGGGGACTAAATACAGCAAAAAAAGGTATAAAGTAAACAAGGAGCTGCAGTTCCTGGGTGCAAACGTGGTGTGCCTCCAGGAGACTTATATTACGCATGTTTCAGGGGGTGGCTTGGCATCACACCAGTTCCTGAAGTGGTTTTATGGAGATACAGCATCATCGCACTCAAGGGGCGTGACCATTGGATTTGATAGGACGATGATGTTTGTGGATGGGGAGCGTCTGGCCGATCTGGAAGGAAGGTACCTCTTTATGAAAGGGAAACTGTTTAATATGATGTGTACAATAGCGAACATTTACTCTCCAAATAAGGACCCTGACAAATTCTTAAAGAAAGTACTGAAAAACCTGAAATTTTTAAGGAAGGTAAATTAATTATTGCAGATGACTTAAACTGAAGTATTGACCGAAGAGTGGATACTTCAGGGGTGCTCTCAGATCTACAGCTCAAAGTCAGAAGGCATTAAAAAAAAGTATTGTTGGATTTTCAGTTGCTGGATACATGGAGGATTAGTCACCCAAGGAAGCGAGATTATACCTATTATTCTGCTGTCCATCGGTCATTTTCAAGGATTGAATATATCCTAATAGAACACCAACTAACCCCATCCCTTAAGGGAGCAGAAATTAAAGCAATTACTCTGTCCAACCATGCCCCAGTGAAAATCCAACAGGAAATACTGGGGGATGCTTTGACAGGGAAAAATTGGAAACTGATTGACTCCCTTATTCAGGACCCGGAATCAATTAGGATAGAGCAGGAATTGGAGGCCTTTTTTGAGATCAATGATACAGCAGAAATATCCAAGGCAACTCTCTGGGAATCACACAAAGCCTTTATAAGGGGGATCTTGATCGGGAGTGGAGTGGGGAAAAAGAAAGAGAGGTGAAAAAAGATGACCCTCTTATATAGAGAGATTCAGGAACTTGAACAAAGAACGGGATCCCAGAAAGGCAAGAACTAATAGTAAAAAGAAGAGAGATAGAAGAGCTGTTACAACAGGGAAGGAAATGTGCTTTCCACTCAATAAATAAGGTAAAATACCAGTGGGGTAACAAATCAGAAAAATGGATGGTGAGAAGGGTAAAAGAAAAAAAGAATAGGGCCTTCATACCTAAGATCAGAGATGATAGGGGAGGGTTAGAATTCTCTTCTCCTAATATCGCAAAAATATTCCATTCCTATTACAGTGCCTTATATAATGTGAATCAGAGAAGGGATGATGGGGAGAAGTGGAGGGAAGCAGTGATGGAGTATCTGCAGGACCTAGACCTTCCCAGGGCAGAGAAGGAGGAGGTGGAGCTCCTTGAAGCCCCTATCTCGCAGGAGGAGGTGGACAGAGCGATAAAGAATATAGCTCTGGGAAAGAGCCCGGGCCCTGATGGGTACTCTATTTTATACTATAAAAAGTTCTCCAAGTTTTTGGTTCCTAAATTGTGCGACTATTTGAATGCACTGGGAGAGGGAGGGATGCTCCGGGAGGAGTCATTATTGGCACATATCACTCTTATTCTGAAAGAAGGGAAGGACTAAGCATCCCCAGGCAGTTATAGGCCAATATCACTATTAAATACAGACATAAAGATTTTTGCAAAAGATTGAAATTATGGCTACCAAGGTGGGTACATAACGATCAGGTGGGGTTTGTACCTGGGAGGGTGGGGAGAGATAACTCTCTGAAATCCATTTTTCTGATTCAGGAAGTAATTAGGAGGGGAACCTCGGCAGTCCTCATGTCAATCGATGCCGAAAAGGCTTTTGACAGAGTCGATTGGGGGTACATGTTTGAAACATAGAAACATCTAGGGTTGGGGGAGAGGATGATGAGATGGATCTCATCCCTCTACCATCACCCGACGGCCAGAATCAAAATAAATGGAGTAGAGTTGATATAGGGAAAATGATATGGATACCACCACAATTCCGTGATTTAGGGCCTAGCACAAATTTCTTGACAAGGAACACATTAAAGATTTGGGATGGATTAAGTAGGAGATACCACTGGGACTATAATTCACCACTAATGTCACTAATAGACACAAATTATTTTAAGCCAGGGAAGGAGGAGCACATATATTTCACTAGGTGGGCTAAAAAAGAGGTGATATTATTGCAGGAAGTGATGAAGGGGAATAGACTCTGCACTTACACAGAAATTACACAGTAATGGGGAAACCACTTGATAAATGGTGGTATACTCAACTACAGCATTTTACACAGTCACTTCCACAACCACTGCAGGGTGGGGGACAATTGAGAGCAATGGAGAACCTGTTGAGCTCCCCCTTAAGCTTAACTAGAAGCATATCTAAGATATACAAAATACTGAGTAGGCAAGCAGAACATGAATATCCTTCCTATCTGGAAAAATGAGAAAGAGAAATAGGCCCCCTTAGAGATGAGGAACATAGGAATAAGATACTTAGACTGGTTTGTCTATCAGCAAGAGATGTTCAGACATACGAAATGTGCTACAAGTTGATGGCAAGGGGGTACGTGACCCCCCAAGAGGGCGCATGGGTTTGGGGGGAAAAACCCTTCAACTTGTTGGAGGGGTTGTGATGTTCTGGGGACTTTTGCGCATCTTTGGTGGGAGAGTTCACTAAAATACAATCCTATTGGGACGGAATCATAGAAGCAATTCTATATATAACAGGTGAACGAATTCAAAAAAAACCTTGGGTATGTCTGTTTCATGATACAGGGAAGGCGGTGTCCCAGTACAGAAAGACATTAGTCCCATATCTTTTGAACGCAGCTAAAGCCCTGATCCCATGTCTGTGGAAAACTGAGGAGGCCCCGAGCATGAAGGAGTGGGTAGTAAGGGTGGAGTGGGTGAGATCTATTGAAGAGTCAATACATCTGACAGAAGACACACGGGAGAAATACCAAAAGATATGGCAAAAATGGCTTGAATTTAGGAATGCGGAGATGTACATGGCATTGATGGAGGTATAGAGGGGGGAGAGTGGCGGGGGGTAGGGGGATTTTGGGGGGGTTCTCTTTTTTTGGGGGGGGGGGATAAAGTAATATATGAATTCAATAAAGGATTGTTAGTGCTTTTACTGGCACTACTGTATTTTTGTGTATTTCATATAATATAATAAAATAAAGAATATAAAAATCTGGAGTCCTGCTTTAATTTGTTCTGCTCCAAATATGTCCCTTAGGATTTTACCTCTCAGCATATAGATTTTTTTTTGTACACCTTTTTCTGCCATGGTTTTCTCAAGGTGAAACATTTCTATATTGCTTATTTCTTGGGCCACAATACTACTATTGGATGTGTTGTCACAAAAGGCACTACAAAGGCACTGGCAAAATGCATCAAATGCACAGGTGTTTGTAACTCTCACTGTGTGTGCACATACCTTTAGAGGTTGCAGGTCTCATGCAGTTGCTAAAACCCTAGCCAAAATTTTTAGTTTAGAATTGAGAAGGGAGAAAGGGACGGTCAACTCTGGACACTGCAGATCCTTCCCTTCATTTGCTACAACTATTATACTGGTGTCATTCATAGAAGCAGGAAGAACATTTAACTTGAATGCCTCATTAAGAACCTCTAAAAGCTAAGGCTGTTTAAAAAGAAATATACTGGGAGAAATATGTAGGCTGCCATTTTAAACCTAATTCTGTAGGTACTAGCTGCCTTGTTGTCTCTGAATCAATAACATGGAAAAGCCAATTAGTAGTCCTGAACAGAGTTCAAAGAACATTAAAACCAAAATGTTAGCATACCATCCAGGCAACCTACATATTCATAAGAAGAGGTTAGAAATGGCAGTCTACGTATACAGCACAGGTTTCCTTTAACTGCTTGCCGGCCAGCCACCATCATTATACTGTGGCAGGTTGGCACAGCTGCGTGAATTGCTGTAGGTGTACGTTGGCCGCTTTAGGAGCTTTAGGGGGCGCGCAACACCAGAGCTAATGCACATGGCCGCATTGTCCGCCGGCGACCCGCGATCGCTCCTTTAGAGAGCCAGAACGGGGATCTGTCAATGTAAACAGACAGATACGCATTATTCTGTCAGGGAAGTAAAGAGAGAGCTGCTGTTCCTAGTGATCAGGAACAGCGATCTCTCTCTACTCCCAGTCAGTCCACCTAGAGTTTATCCCTTCCCTGCCAGTGATATTTATACAGCAATCAGTGGCTATTTTTAGCTCTGATCGCTGTATATGTCACTGGTCCCTCAAAAGTGTCCGATCTGTCCGCCGCAATGTCGCAGTCCCACTAAAAATCACAGATTGCCGCAATTACTAGTAAAAAAAAAAAAGTTAAGAATAAAAATGCTATAAATATATCCCCTATTTTGTAGACGCTATAACTTTTGCGCAAACCAATCAATATATGCTTATTGCAATTTTTTTACCAAAAATATGTAGAAGAATACATATTGGCCTAAACTGATGAAGAAATATGTTTTTTTTTTGTTTTTTTGGGGATATTTATTATAGCAAAAAGTAAAAAATATTGTTGTTTTTTTTTTCAAAATTGTTGCTCTATTTTTTTGTTTATAGTGAAAAAAATAAAAACCGCAGAGGTGATCAAATACCACTAAAAGAAGGCTCTATTTTTGGGAAAAAAAAGGACATAAATTTTTTTTTTCCCAAAAGATTTTAAAAAAGGACATAAATTTTGTTTGTGTACAACATCGCATGACCGCGCAATTGTCAGTTAAAGCAACGCAGTGCCGTATTGCAAAAAATGGCATGGTCATTAAGGGGGCAAATCCTTCCGGTCCTAAATGGTTACAAATAATTATAAACTTTGAGGGAGGGGCCTGATGTGGGCATCAGACCGGAATGGATGCTGAGCCCGTGAAGCCCACGAAGCTCCCTCCAGCACGATGAAGGCCTAAGGAGAGGCACCTTCCTACTCTCCACAAACCCCCCTAGCCCCACAACTGTCCCCTGGATGACCTGTGCCAACAGGAGGATCCGCAATAGCGCAGACGGAGGAGAATGTGTCTTTCCCTCCCCGTGCTGTGTACGAGCCCTGCGCTCACTTACCCCGGACAGCGGGAGGAGAGGAGAATCGCGGTGGCAGAGAGCAGGGGAGAGCGGTCTGGATCCCTGGAGCATGGTGCCTGCGTTTGCAACGATATTCCACTGGAGGGAGTAGAGAGACCCAGGAGCTGAGCCTCACCCTTCACTGACCCCCCCACCCCCACCCCATACCTGGCAGGTAAATTGCAAGTTCTAAGCCGAGACTGTGGCCGTAAGGGGGTGAGTTCTTTTGTTACGCTTACACATGTATTTCTGCAGGTAGAACTGCATATAGACTATACACAGAATGTTGGAATGCTGGACTGTCAAAACATCTATGGTAGTTATGGTAAATGGAAAGGAATGCTGCCAGCACACATGCAAATAGAAGGAGGCCAGAGGGATAGAAACAGCTCACTCACAGCAAGGGTCTGAGAGACATACTGATGGACTTTGGCTGTACTGGAAGTTCTGGTCGGTGACTGTGAAACACTTACCGGATATAAACAAAGTGACATTGATGGTGGGGGATATCTAAGGGGCTGCACAAGAAGTCCTCAAATTTCTAATTTACTAATCCGCCAGATAGTCAACAGTTAAACTGAAAGACAGCACTAAATTAAAAAAAAAAAAAAAAAGAACAGACAGAACAGCAAAAGTCACAGTAATCCCAGTAGTCGCATAAGTTGTAAAAAAAACAAAAAAAACCCCCTGAACTCCCTCTTGAACAGGACTATGCATACAACTTATTCCCTAAGGGGTTACAACCGGGCATAGTAGGACCACGGGAAGGTACACCCCCACTCTGGAGTAGTAATCCCGAGAGTAAAGCGGAGGGTAAAGCACCCAAAAAAAAAAAAAAAAAGCGAACCCCCTGGAAAAGTGACAGGCCAGAATAAGACTGGTGTAGGAAGAACTCTGATACACTAGAAGTTATTAACCAACCTAACAATCAAACAGAAAAAAAGAAATGAAGGGTAAACCGGTGAGGGGGGCAGGAGCAAACCCACCTAAAGTGAGAGCCAGCCCAGGTACCATTAAAAAATACATGATACAGGAGGGAGGTAAGGAAAGCCCGGGGAAACAAACGGGGGCTAAATGTAAAGTCCCAGAGGGAGTACAAAAGAACGGACTGAGAAAACAGTTCGAGGATATAGAACCCCCTGTAGCGAGAAGCGAGGTGACAGAGGAGGAAGTCATAATGGAACCTAAACAAAAAAGGCAATTACCAACTAAGGGAGAAATGGCAAAAATGTTTGCGAGGCTGGAAATATCTATAAAGGGAGAAATAGCAACCTTGCATGAAGATATGAACCACATATTAAAAAGGGTTGAGGACACAGAAGAAAGGTTGGACATTCACAGGGAGGAGATAACAATACTTAAGGCACAGATGGAAGGGATGTAGAGAGATCAGAGGCATATGATGTACAAAATAGAAGACCAAGAAAACCGTAATCGAAGGAAAAATCTCAGGATCAGAGGTTTACCAGAGACGCAAGGTGAAGGTGAAGATCTGCAAGAAAAAATGGATAAAATATTTGGTCACGTGATGGGTACATCTGGAGCAAACAGTAAAATAAAGTTTGAAAGAATCCACAGGATTAGAAAGCCCGCAGAAATGGCAGGAGATGTCCCAAGAGATGTTATCGCAAGATTCCATAACTTCCATGATAAAGAATAGATAAGGGTATTCCTGAAAACCAACCAACCCGCTAAATATGGGGAGATCACTCTGCAGATATTTCCAGACCTGGCAGCAGAGACCTTGGCCAGGAGAAGAACCCCCAAATTTAGGGAGTATCGGTCCTGCCCAATGACCACATTTAGAGCTCAACCCCTAGGGGGACGAACCGTTGGGCCGGGAGGAATTCGGTGGGCCACAGGGAGGCCAATTTCCCTCACTTGGGACGGGGGGGAGGAATGGGAGGGTAATGGGGGGAAGGTTAGGGGTAAAGGGGGAGGGTAGAAAATGGATAGGAAGGGGTACCTACTTGAAAAGGTATGAAAGAATATTAGGAAGCACCGACTCTCCTTTGCTTGTTGCGCTTCATAGAAAAACCCTAATAAGCAAAGATGTTTAATTTAAACATAATTTCATACAACGTACGCGGATTAAACGCTCCTATAAAAAGTGCTAATATAATAAGCGGACTAAAACATCTTAAAGTCGATGTGGTACTGTTACAGGAGACATATTTTTTTTCTGGCTCGAATCGGAGAATATTTTCAAAGGAGTTCCCTCTATGGTATCATGGGGACTTCCCTATCAGTCGAGCAAAGAGAGTGGCCATAGGGTTTGCCAGGGGAGTGAGGTTCGACCTAGAGGGGAGAAAGGCGGACCTAGAAGGGTGCTACTTATTTCTAAGAGGAAAATTGAATGGAGCCGAGTACTCCCTGGCAAACATATATGGCCCTAATAAAAATCCCATTAAATATTCAATGGGGGCCATAGCGGAGTTTATGGAATTTAAGAAAGGGGGGCTATTATGGCGGGGGGATTTTAGCCTTTGCTTAGAGCCAAGGATGAATAGTATGTCGCACGTACAGGGGACTGGAATAGCATTGAGGAATAAATTAAAAAAGAAATTGCACCAATGCCAACTAGTAGATGTGTGCAGGACACGACATATTAAGGCACAGAATTACACATTCCACTCCCCTGTACATGGGACGTATTGTAGAATAGATTTTTTTTTGATCGAGCATAGGTTGCTGGAGGCAGTGGTTAGCACAAATATTGGAATAATGGCCTTCTCGGATCATGCTTCTGTGACATTGCAACTGAAGATAGGAGAGGCCTAAATAAGGAGTAATACCTGTAGGCTAAATGAAGAATTATCACAGGATAAAGCAATAGAAGAGCGAATAAAGGAAGAACTAGAGCAGTTTTTCAGGGTTAATGAAACGGAGGGTGATTCAGAGGCCACAGCCTGGGAAGCCCATAAGGCTTATATTAGGGGTATCTTGATCATGGCTGGATCAGAGAGGAAAAATAGAATTAAGGAGAACAAAATAGCCTTAACCAAAAAATCTACGAACTAGAACAGCAACATGAGACAACAAGAGACAGGGAACTGTTATTAAAACTTAGTCTAAAAAGGGAGGCGATGAGAGATTTAATAGAGCAGGAAACCCAAATGGCTTATAATTAAGAAAGAAAGGTACCAATGGGGTAATAAATCTAGGCAATATTTGGCGAGGTTACTAAAAAAAAACAAAAAAAAAACAGCTAACTATATAGAGAAAATACAAACTAGTACAGGGTAACTAGTATATAAAACAGTAGAAATAGCCAAGACCTTTCAAAATTACTACGGGAGACTCTATTCAATTAATAAGAACGATACAACAGAAGAGGTAAAACAGAAACATGAGAAAACCAAAGCCTTTTTAAAGGATATCTGTTTAAACAAAATCCCAGAGGATAAACTTAATTATCTAGAGGCCTCCATAACAGAAGAGGAGATAACAAAAATTCTAAAAGAATCACCAGTTGGCAAAAGTCCCAGACCAGATGGCCTGACGATACTCTATTATAAAAAATTTAAAGACATATTAATTCCTAAAATGTGTTCCTATATGAATGGGATCGGGGCTAAATGGGAGATGCGGAAGGAGGCATTGGAGACCACTATTACTATCATCCCGAAAGAAGGTAAAGACAGTACACTCTGCTCCAGTTATAGACCTATTTCACCCCTAAATATTGACACCAAGCTATTTGCGAAGGTACTCGCAGAGAGGATGAAAAACATAAAGACATAGGGCTCCAGAAATACTCCTGTCAATCGACGCAGAAAAAAGCGTTTGACTGGGTAGACTGGAGCTTTATGCATAGTACATTGGAGGCAATAGGATTAGGATCGAAAATGATTAATTGGATAAAAGCATTATACATTCGACCTGCAGCGAGGGTGAAGGTAAATGGGACCGTTTCCGGACCGTTCGATATGTATAACGGCACTAGACAGGGGTATCCACTGTCCTCCCTACTGTTTGTGTTGGCACTGGAACCCCTCTTGACGGGTATAAGGCGGAACCCGGACATTAGGGGGATTAAGGTAGGGGAGGATTACAACAAGCTAGCAGCCTAAGCGGATGATATTTTATTTTTTATAACAAGCCCCAGGATAACCCTCCCAAACTTAATGAAGTCCCCTAAAGAAAGGAAAAAAATCACATATTAGTTTGACACGGTTGATAAAGGACAAGGCACGAGAGGGATTAGGGGCACCGGACCTTAGAAATTACTATAATGCGATAATTCTTTCACGAATAATAGAATGGGTAAAATATAACAAGGAAAAGAGATGGGTAAAAATGGAAAGCACAATTAGTGATGTCACAATGGGGAAGATAATATGGATTCCCGCACAATATAGAGAACTTAGTAAAGACACGCATAGTATCACCTGTAATGCACTAAAAATATGGGATAATTTACACAAAAGGGAAAAATGGAGATACAACTCACCCTTGATAGCAATAAAAGATACAAAATACTTCACACCGGGGATAGAGAAAATGTTTGGCAACTGGATCACAAAAGAGAACGCACAACTGAAAGATGTAATGGCGCAAGATAAAATGTGCACGTTTTAGGAATTAAAAAACAAAAGTGAACTGATGGTGATAGATGGCGGTATAGACAATTGAAACATTTTCTGCCCCAGCCCATTAGATCGGCAGAGAACCTACTTCCCCTGGAGAAATTATGTGTAGAGAAAAGAAATAAGAGGGTGATCTCCAGGATCTACAAAATATTGATTGACATGAAAGGGCCGGAGATACCGCCATATATCGAGAAATGGGAAAAGGAACTGGGAACACAGGTGAAAGACTTGGAGATTAGACAACTATTGTCAAAGTGAAATATCGCAGTTGTGCTGGTGGATGTGTAAAGAAATTGGGACTATGGCCCATATATGGTGGTCATGCCCCAAAATTAAAAAATACTGGGGGGGGGATCCTGCAAATAATTAGAGAGATAACGAATATAGATGTCCCAGACGACCCATGGGGGTGATTACTCCATGGGATTAGAATGCCAACTAAGCAATACATGAGAACTTTGCTCCCACAGCTCTTAAACGCTGTTAAAAGCCTAATACCTACACATTGGCAAGAACCGGAAAGGACCACATTGAAGAACTGGTGCAATAAAATAAACAAAATCCAAAACCTAGACTATCTGAGGTTTAGCGATGAGGAGGGAATGGAGGAGTTCAAAGAGAAATGGAGGGAATGGGTAGACTATAAGCATTCAATAAGATTTGCAGAAGTGATGGAAGCATAACTCAAAAATTAGAACAGGAAATAATCAATTAGATTTATGGAAGGAGAGGAGGAGAAAAGCTGAGGACAGATTCGGGCGAGAAAGGGAGTTGGGGAGGTTTTAGGGATGAGAGGGAAGAGGGAGGGGTTGGGCAGGGGGGAGGAGTAGGGGGTGGGGAATCAGGAACGTATTATGAAGTGTTTTTTTTAATGTGATGTTGAGATGCGAGGAGTACCTCGTCCACTGTAATGTGTTTTTTTACAGAAAAAAAAGAATAAAGAAATTGAAAAAAAAATAAAATTCTAAAAACTTGTTATGCTTTGCAAAGTCATGCCCAAGTCTGTGAAATCAGATCATCAGTGTTTACCATATACCCACACATTATTATGAAACTATGGGGGTGATTTACAAAAACTGTGCGCCATCAGTAGAGGCACACGGCGAGGTGCAATGCACATTTCCATATTTACGAAATGGTGCACCGGTAACAGAGCGCGAATCCCCCATTTACTATAGCGATCCCGGCGCACGGGAGAATGCAATCTGTGCGCCACTTTGGACACGGCGCACGGCATCTCCAAATCAATATTGACAGAAGTTGGAGGTGCCAATATTATGGGGTGATGTGAGGAAGTTTAGTAAAAACTGCCCAAGTAACAAATATGCTCAAAATAGAATGAGAAAGTAACTTTTTCAGAGAAAACCTGTACGTTTAGAACTGCGTGAGATCAATGTAAGCAGTGCGCATGCGCAAGCGGCTGTTGCGCTCGGTCACATGAGTTTGTTCACTGCGCGGCCAAAAGCTTGGTAAATGTTAAGCAACGTACATGCAATTGCATGGGTTGAATGAGCGCACCTCTACACTTGACAATTTTTTTTTTTACGCTGGTTCACCTTTATGTATTTTTTAAGGAGATTTGCACACAGGTCATGTTAGCATGGTAGGTTGCCAACATCTGACATGCACCTTGTTAAAATTATGTAAAAACACTCTCGCTCCTCTAGCTCCTCCTAAAAGGGCATTTAACCTTCCCCTTCTAATGCATATGATTTCCTTGGGCTAGCTTTTGCTTTTAATGAGGAACTCCACACTCCATTCTCCAATGCTCTTGTCTCCCCCTCTAACCACTTGGATTTCCATGGACTAACTTTTGCTTTTAAAGGGGAAATCGACACTCCATTCTCCCATGCTCTTGTCTCCCCCCCTCTAACCCCTTGGATTTCCATCTGCTAACTTTTGCTTTTAAAGGGGAACTCCACACTCCACTCTATTCTCAAAAGGCTGTGAGCTGCCTTCACCAATCCAAACCACATCCTTTTTTAGAGCACACAATAGAACCAGCTAGGAAATGGGTGGGAAGAGCGATCACCCAACCCCCTCCTGAACCATTGAAGACCACATGCACTTAACATAGCTGGCTGCCTTTGGGGCCTGTTGGGCTCAGCCCAATACCAACCACAAAGCACCTTGTACCCACTAGTTTAAAGGGGTTTTCCACATGCTATAAAGCCCCCTGTCTGCAGCCCCCCACAACCCAAGCCTAGGGCCCTCGTCCCCCTGAATATGGAAACAAGGTGGTTGACTTTTGGGGTGTTCGAGCCCCTCCTGCCCCCAAGCATCCACCCCCCTTTCGTGGGCTGGCTTGCTGTGTGTTTGGCTAGGGGTTTGTTAGTGTGTGGGAGGGGCACAATATTTTTTTAGTTTGGGGTGGTATTTTTCATGTGGGGGTTCTCATTTTAAGCCTTAACAGACCCAGGTCTTGTATGTATTGGGGACAGGCTAATTTTTGTTTTGAGCTAAAATCTTTCAGCTGCAATGTAGATTTGTAAGTTTTCTCTAAAGCCGTACATCTTTGAAGCAGTATTTTGGATACATCGTACAGATGCACCACTTTACAGGCAGAGTAAGCCCCCCCCCCCCCCCAAGTTACTAGCTTTTGAGCAATTTTGTATTTTTAAAAGGCACTTCTCCTTGTTTCATTTTTGGGGTTGTCCAAATTGGTGACATTGATATATGTCCCTCAGGGTGGGACCTGGGCCCCTATACCCATTTTAAGGCCAATAACTAGAATATAAGCCAGCCAAGTGGGGACTCGCAAAATTGTGTGTGCGTGTGTGTGTGTCAAGGAGTACATTTGGGTGTCCTTATAGAATTTGTGTCAGGAAAGAAGTACCAGTCTCGCCAATATTGCTGCCTTCCTTCGCACATGCGTGGTAGAGCGGCACTCCGGCGCATCCCTGGGCACAATACAGCGAAACAGCTAATGCGCGTGTGCAATTCAGCTAAACGGTTAATGTGTGTGTGCAATTCAGCGAAATGGCTAATGCGCGTGCGTGATTCAGCGGAAAGGCGTACGCGCGTACGCAATAGCGCGCGCACAACATGAGCCTTCCACTGGCCTATAAAGCCACTCTGTGCCATGATCAGATTGCTGGTTTGTCTTTCAGCTCCCGGTGTGTTTCCTGCTTGTATCCTGATTGATTACCTGTTGTGATTGACCTTGACCTGCTCTGATCTCTTCCTGCATCTGACCCTCGGCTTGCCTTTCGGACTTCTCCACTTGCTTCCTGTGTTTGACCCTCGGCCTGTCTACGGATATTGTTAACTGTCTCCATTGATTGACCCTCAGCCTGCTCCTGGACTTTGCTATTTTCTTCAGTGCTCAACCCCTGGCTTGCTCGCAGACTTTGCCTCCAGCTATCTGTGTTTGACCCTCAGCCTGTTGGACTTTGCTATCAATCTTCAGTACTAGTCATCAGCCTGCTGACAGACCTGCTAACAGTCCTTTGCACTTGACTGTTCTTGCCTATCTAAGAGACTGTTAATAGTCATCGGTGTTTGACCCCCGGCCTGTTGTTGGATTAACTGTTCATCTTCCTTCTTGAGCTTCAGCATCTTCCAGTCCTGCACAGCTGTCTCCCTGCTGGTGACCTCCACGCAAGACCTGCCCAGCCTGCTGGTGACTCCTGCCTCTTTGTGCCCTTCACCCCCTGTACCATCTTCAGGAGTGGAGAGCGCTTAGTCGCAAAAGGTTACCACTCTCAGCATCTCAGCCTTGGTGAGTACCCTTATCTGACAGTTTGTAACACATGTATTTTTTCTTTGTATTTTGTTTGTTATGTCTTAGCAAAACAGATGTGTTTTAGAGCAAGTATTTTTTTTGTTTTGTTTTTGGGGGGGGGGTATTTTTCACTGAAATATTTTTGATTTTGTCAATCTGTGTTTGTAGGTTGTTAGTTTCACTTTGATTTAATTGTCTGTGCTGCATTATTTAGCAAAATCTTCCTCAAGCTGTTGTGACTACTAAATCCTTAAGAGACTGTTCTTTTGGGGGCGCAGTCCTTTTAACTTCTGTTAATTTCCTCTGCAAAATGGTCAGACCTCAAAACCAAATTCTGTTAGTGTCCCAAATTAACATACATGTGTTTTTGCTTTCCTTGCTCTTTTCCAAGTTCTGTTTTTTGTTGACCAATAAAATCTGTAGCAAACTTTTATGTTTTATGTGTTTTGTTAATAATTTGTTTTGCAGATGCATGCTCAATCCAAGTAATGCATTTTACACTCTCCCCCCCTCCCCCTTAAACAATTTTCATGCAACAGATTTCCCAGCTGCAGCTTAACTAGGCAGATTGGCATGGCAGAACAAAAAAAGGTGTGATTTGTCTAAAAGCTACTTTCCTGGTACCTTCATGGTAGCATAGGCATGCTATGCTGCCATGGATAAGGGAAATTACAGAGAGATAAGTATTCAATTTTCCATTTTAGCGCAGTGGTTCTCAGCCTCAGTCCTCAAGTACACGCGACAGGACATGTTTTGGGAATTTATCTTAGCTAAAAAGCTGTCCAAAATACCAAGACATTGACTCTGACTCTGATTTAAAGCACCAGTGCAAGATGAAGGTAAACCTGCAAACATGGCCTGTTGGGGGTACTTGAGGACAGGGTTGAGAACCACTGATTTAGAGCACTGAGCTAAAATCTAGCTCAAGACAATCCTACTCTAATTGTGGGCATTTGAGGGAAACCAAGTAAGTGTTAAAACCCCTACTTGTTTTTTGGGGGGTGGGCTTTGTGTTCCTTTTCTGAAAATTGGCTTCACTTCCTTTCACATAGCCAAACAAGAAGTAAGGGTAAACCCAACCAATGTCTTTCCTTGGGGACACACAGGTCAACCTAACTAGTGTCCCCATTAGGCAAATTGCACTAATGGGGACACTAGAAGTGAATACATTTGAAGGAGAAGTTGGCAAAATTTGTGAGGTGTCTTCACCCTATCAGCGGTGCAGGTCATCCCTAAAAACTGGGTTTGAAACAGGAAAATCTGGATGCCGCACACCGGATAAAGTTGAAAACATCTCCTTTATTGTAAAACTTGGATCATAAAAAACAGGACAATCAGGCGGGTGGTACAGACACAGCTGACGCGTTTCGCACTCTAATTCGAGCGTGACTTCTAATCCCTCTGCACTCTATCCCCAAGCAAAAATAAGAAAGAATTTCATTTAGTTTAATTTTGCAAAGACACATTCCTAAGTTCAACTGTGATGCATGTCAATGGCCCAATTAGACCTTGTTTAACCACTTGCTTACTGGGCACTTAAAACCCCCTCCAGACCAATTTTTAGCTTTCAGCGCTGATGCACTTTGAATGACAATTGCGCGGTTATGCTACACTGTATGAATGAAATGAATTTTTTATAATTTTTTTCCCACAAATAGAGCTTTCTTTTGGTGGCATTTAATCACTTCTGCGGTTTTTATTTTTTGTTTAAAAAAATTAAAAAGACAGAATTTTTTCAAAAATGTTTTATTTTTTTAAAAATTTTATTATAAAATTTTGCAAACAGGTAATTTTTCTCCTTCGTTGATGTACGCTGATGAGGCGGCACTGATGGACACCGATAGGTGGCAGTGATGGGCACTGATGGGTGGCAATAATGGGCACTGATCGGTTACACTGATAGGCAGCACTGCTAGGTGGCACGGATTGGCATCATTGGTGGGCATTGATAGGTGGCACTTGTGGGCATTGATAGGTGGCACTGGTGGGCACTGTGGGCACAGATGAGGCAGAATTGCCTCTTCCTCTTTGGGACCGATGTCCCTTGCACATAGCTGATCACCACGTGATCAGCTGTCAGCTTGAGGAGAAAAGAAACGATTACCGAGCTTTTGTTTATATCATGTGATCAGGTGTCATTGGCTGACAGCTGATCATGTAAATTTCCTCAAGGAAATTCTGGTCCACGCTGTGGCTGTCATTCGGCTATAGTGGGGACGGCAAATGGTTAATAGAAAACACCAGTTGCCTTTCACTATAAACATTTGTTAGCCCCTGTCCTGGAAATCTGCATCTGCTTTACTATTAATTTCCGTAAAAATTGGGTTTCTGCAGCTAGATGCGCCAAATGCATCTAGATACGCGACCGCTGTGTATGTGAGATGCGCAACCGCTGTGTGCACGAAAGTATGTACCTGTGGTGCATATCTGGTTCCCGGAAGCGGTGACCAGCATACAGGAATCATGCCCCTCCAGGAAGTTGCTTGTACTGCTGCTAATTTCTTTCCACTACCATGCCCCACTCACTGTTCTCTGAGGAAGAGATGATCCTTATATGCAAATTAGGATAATTTTTTATTTATTTTTGCACGGGGTAGTGTTTGTGTGGGTCATGTGTGTATGTCTTTATTTGGCCTCAAAACACACACCTACTTCTTGTGTACAGATTCACTTCTGGGCCAATGTATATTGCTTCCTGCTTCAGTGTGTATATATATATATATATATATATATATATATATATATATATCTATAGATGTAGGTACTTGTGTCCACCAGCAGAGAGAAGTTGGGTAGATGCCACACTCCCAATTCTGGAGCCATAATAATGGTCTAGCACAGGGTTTTCAAACTATGGCCCTCCAGTTGGTCAGGAACTACAATTCCCATCTTACCTAGTCATGTCTGTGAATGTCAGAGTTTTACAATGCCTCATGGGATATGTAGTTCCGCAACAGCTGGAGAGCCATAGTTTGAAGATTCCTGATCACTCATGGCACATCTACATAACAAATTTGGCACTTGAGATGGTCATGCACTATGCAATCTGATTGGCCAATCTCTGTACAACTCGATATTTAGGCAAAATAGGTAATAGGAAGACGCATGTGAACAATTAATACAAAATATAAGAAACCAAACAGGCTCTTGCACTAAATCTAATTCATTTAAGATCTAACTGATTGCAGTGTATGGTCACCTTTAAAGACCAAGATCTGAAAATATTAATTTATTGGGTTTAGAAACACTTCTCTGTTCTTTGTAATGTATTGAAAGATTTGGGTAAAAAAAAGAAAAAAAAAACACATTTCAAAGATATATTAGAAGTGATAGGAATGAGATTAGCATTAAAAGGGTTAATTAACTGAGTACACCTACTAATTGCCTAGCAAGACACATTCAATGAAATGAAATTAATCAATTGTATTGGGCATGCGCTATTATCAATGAGATAACCACAGTTACCCTAGTGCCAATTGCAGTTTACATATGCGTGTATTTATTATCGTTATTTGCGCTTCAATGTAATTAATGTATGAACTGGTGCAGTGCCTTCTTCTTAGTAAACCACCCCCATGTTTGCTTTTACCCTGATCCCCATGTTATCCATGTGCAAATGAGCAGAAATACCTAATGAAGCCAATGATGGCTGAGTCACAGCTTCCTACAACAGGGAAACTGACATTTAATTACCTAATCCTTTAAATCATCAGTCATAATTTCATTCAATTACCTTAAATTTCCATGGGATTAACTGTCACTACTTTTCTTTCTCATTAACCATATGACTATAGTAGGTAAAAACACTATTGTTTCTTTCTGATAATCATCTCAATATAATAATTAAAAAAAAAATCATTAATATCAGCTAGAAGCCAGTGATTCTGGAACAAAACGAAAGACATGCAAGCAGTGCAAAGAGCAAGGACTGCAGAAAGTGACTTAATGCTTAGCAATTGAATTTAATGTGTATAAAAACCCTAACAATGAACTTCTCTTATTTGATCCTTTTTGGCCTGTTAAATATACGGTTTAAAGAAATAATTAAAGTTGGCATGAATGCCCCGCCAAAATTAACTGAAATTGCCCATATATTTAGGAATCAAAACTGATAAATAACATGAGAGCTGTAAGCCTAACCACCCACGCAAAATTAACTTTTATTTAAATTGCATTAAAAGGTTACAAAAATGGCAAGAACAATAAAAATATAATCCAATTAGTAAGTGCTGGGAAAAGTAGGAGGATTCCTTCCAACAACAACTTTTCAAGGGGGAACTTATTCATTCATGCTCATACTGCCTGCCAGGGGCGTTGCTAGGTCTACAAAAGATCTGGGGCTAGAGCCCATAGCAGCGAAGTAAAGAAAGTCATACACTTGGGCGGGCATTCACATGTATATATATAAATATATAAATACATTATATATTATCATTACATCAGGGTCCCCAAAGCCCCCCTCATTACATCAGGGTCCCCAGAGAGCCTACCCATTACATCGGGGTCACCTACTACCAGATCCGGATTGTAACATACAGGGAGGCTGGGGATATACAGACGATAGGCTGGGGATATACAGAATATAGGCTGGGGTAGTACAGTTTCCCCCCTCCTATATGGTCTGCACTCACCTGCTCAGGAGCTCAGTGTGAGAAAGTTCCTCCTGACTCTATGATATGGGCAGAGTAAGGGAGGAGATTCACTCTCACACTCATCTCCCTTTTCTGGCTGTCACTGAAGCACAGACCGAGTGCAGACTCAGTGAGAGTGCCGGGGCTGTGCGGGAAGCGCTGTGTCAAGCAGCCTGGGACACTCTCATGGTAGGGCCAGCCTTGCACTCAGGGCTATGGGCCCCAGATTCTGGGCTCTAGCCTCAATAGCCACCCCCTAGTGACGCCACTGCTGCCTGCCTGGCAGAATAGCTATAGTTCACCACCTTTCAATTAAGTTGCAAAGTATGAAAAATACCCCAGCCTTACCTGAAAAAGATCAGGCACAAAATGAATAAACCCACACCCCAAAGCTCAACGTGTTTTGCCCCAAAATGGTGTCATAACTTAAATAAAATATGCTCAAATATTCACATCATTACGTCATACTTGCGCATGTGCAGTTCAATATTCTTCATATCTATAAACAGTCAGATTTGATGTTTTCCATATGGGAACACTATTGTCATATTATTCCAATGTTAGGCTCTTCAATAATACAAATTCAATACGCTTTACTGAAAGATTAAAAAAGAAAACTAAACACCAAAGTTCAATCTAATTCTGTTATTTATAATATAATTATATAATTGAATAACTAATATAAAGATAACTTTACAAACTTTACAGCTGATCCATATCAGGATCACATCTCAAAACAAATTAGTCCAAACAGAGGGCACACCACAAAAAATAAATAATTAATCCTGGGCAAAGAGGTAAAACTCTCATTAACACAAGATGTAGCTCTAGTGCCCAGTGTAAAAATCAATTTTGTTTCAGCTTTCAGCAGCAGTATTTCCAGGTCACCTTTCCTTTGTCCCAATTTGATGTTTTGAATGACCCAAAATGTTATACAATCAGGTTTTCCACTGTGTTTATCCTAAAAATATCTCCCTGTTCGATCTCTTGACAACAGTATATCAATTAACATGTTTGAAGGCATGTCATCTTAGTTGTCTGATCATTTTGCCAACATATAATAGTGGGCAAGAGAAAATAGCGACTTAAAAAAGTCCACTCCAACTGCTCTTATAAGAAGACTTGATGTGTATCTTTTTTTTTTTAAATTTGGGTTCATAAATTCCTGAACTGTAGGAATAACTGGACACGCTTTGCAGTGGCCACAAAAAAAAGCGCCATTTTGTTTTCCTGGTAACCAAGTTAACATTTTCTTTTGTCTGCTAGCCTGTTCAAAATGGCTGTGTACCAGTATATTACATAAGTTTTCTCTGGTATGTAAGGGATGGGGTACTAGGCAGACAATCCTTCAAGTCCTTGTCATCTAAGGCTCCATTCACACTTGTGCAACTTGTCATGCAACTTTGAACACCAAAGTTGCATGACAAGCTGTTCCCCAATGATAACCATTTATATATGTGCGACTTAAAGTTGCAGCGATTTCAAAGCAGTTCATTCATTACGCCATGACACTTAATCTAACACTAGCTTCACACTTAGTGTCAGGGGCATGTCAGCAGTCGTCGGGTGAATCTGCGTGCACGTAGGTCCTCAAGGATCATTTCCAAGCATATTCAGCCAAAATCCCCACCAGGGGGCGCCGGAGCGCTCCCGCGAATGCCTGTACGCGCGTTCGCGCGTTCGCGGGTGCGCGCGCGCGCCCGTTCGAGCTAGCGCCGTTTGGCGCCAAGGGGTCTTTAAAAGGGTGACAGGTGCTCATGTTAGCTGCTGTTCGTCTGCAGCTCTGCACCTGAAAGTTCCTGTATCTGCCTGCTTGTTTGATATTGACCCGGCTACGTCTGACCATTCTCCAGTCTCCTATCCGACCCGGCTTGTCTGACCTTGTTTCTTCTGCTACCCGTTGCTGAACTCCTGCCTGTCTGACTACCCTTGGATCATCCCTCCTGTTGATATCCTGCCTGATCTCCTGCCAAATACGGACTGTCTGACCTTGCTTGCCTGTGTCCTGTTACGCTGCTCCAGCCTGCCTGTTTGCATCCAGCTGCTGTCTCCGCATCCGGCTACTAGCCTACCTACCGGCCTGCACCAGTTACCTGCATCCACAGCTCAGCCATCCCTGAGGGACTTCATTCCAGTTCCGGTGTCTGCTTCTGCTGGAACCCGCATCAGGCCCTCCTACCCACTGTGCTCAGGAGACCACTGTTCCCACTTCCAGCGGCTCCTGAACCAGCGCTTAAGAGAGGTCTCCTTCTACCAGTCAGGCTCAACTACCAGGTACATTACAGTACGAACAGCCATGACTGAGCCTGCAGGAGAGACCTCTCCCATTCAGGAGATCTGTACACACTTGGCGGCCCTCACCCAAGCAGTAAAGACTCTACAAGACAGTTATAACAGACTGGAAGGGCAAGTGTTAAACCTCAGTGGTTCCGGTGGTGTGGCCGCTGCACCCGCAGCTGCTCCAGTACAGGCTGCTGCACCACCCTCAGTGGTCATGCTCCCACCAGAACCAAGAGTACCTGTTCCTGACAAGTTTTCCGGTGACCGAACTAAGTTTGTGGCCTTCCGCAGCGCTTGTCAACTTTACTTTGGACTACAGCCACGGACTTTTTCTTTGGAAGCCACCAAAGTGGGGTTTGTTGTATCCCTCCTGCAGGGGGAACCCCAGACCTGGGCCCATCGCTTGCTTGAATCCAACGCCATACAGGTTCAGACCCTACCTGCCTTTTTTGAAGCCATGGCCCAGCTTTATGAGGATCCTCAGCGGGCTGCCACCGCTGAGGCAGCTTTGATCGCGCTCCAGCAAGGCCGTAGACCGGCCGAGGACTATGTCATGGACTTTCGACGCTGGAGCGCGGATACTCAATGGAATAATGCAGCCCTACGCCACCAGTTCCGCATGGGGTTATCTGAGGGTCTTAAGGATGAGCTTGCCCGAGTAGGAATGCCTGACACCTTAGAAGAGCTCATTGCCATCACTATCCAGATTGACCGACGCCTTCGTGAGCGCCGGTCTGAACGATCTGCCCAACAAACTCGGCCTATGTGGATGACTGCCAGAGCCCCGCTGCCTGCCTCTCGGTATCTACCTTCAGCTGGGCCAAGTCCAGTCAACCAGGCAACCGATGCCCCTGAACCCATGCAACTTGGACTTATGCGTACCACCCTGACCCCTGAAGAACGGGCACGCAGGCGCCAACTGAACCTTTGCCTCTATTGTGGCGGAACGGGCCACTACGTGAACAACTGCCCAGTGAAGATCCGTAAGTGTTTTTCTTCAGCTCCAACCAGTTTGTCTGCTTTAACAGCCAATGCCACTCAACTTGTTCTCCCTCTCTCATTACAGCTCCAGGGAAGAACAATTCAAGTCAACGCCATTGTTGATTCCGGGCCATGTAGCTGTTTTGTTGACTCCACCTTTGCCACACAGCAAAAACTTCCTCTAAAAGACAAGACACATAGACTCTCAATTTTTCTGGCCGATGGGTCCCGTATAAAGTCCGGGCAGGTCTCTCAAGAAACCCTTCCACTATCTGCTATCTGTTCATCCCAGCACCGAGAGATCTTAATCTTGGACGTCATCTCATCACCTCTTTTCCCAATCATTTTGGGTATGCCCTGGCTTCAAGCCCACAATCCTCTTGTTAATTGGGCCACGGGTGAGATCAAGTTTCAGTCACCCTATTGTCAAAGACATTGCCTACCTGAACCTGTTAATCCTGCTACTACCCTACTATGTATGGACACTGACCCAGATCTGCTTCAAAACGTACCAGAGGTCTATCAGGACTTTGCAGATGTATTCAGCAAGAAGGGAGCAGATTCTCTGCCACCCCATCGCCCCTATGACTGTCCAATTGAATTGCTTCCTGGAGCTGAGATCCCTTTTGGGCGCATCTTTCCGCTGTCCGAAAAGGAACAAGAGGCGCTTAAGGTTTACATCGATGAAAATCTAGAGAAAGGCTTCATTCGACAGTCCACTTCACCAGCAGGAGCGGGAATATTTTTTGTCTCTAAGAAAGATCATACACTCCGCCCTTGCGTGGATTATCGGGAATTAAACAAGGTTACGGTCAAGAACCGTTATCCGTTGCCCCTAATACCAGAACTGTTTCAAAAATTACGGACCGCCATTATCTTCACCAAATTAGACCTGAGAGGGGCCTATAATCTGGTCCGCATTCGGGCCGGGGATGAATGGAAGACGGCTTTCCGGACCCGTTTCGGGCACTACGAATATTTGGTCATGCCCTTCGGCCTTTGCAATGCTCCTGCCACATTTCAGCATCTGGTCAACGATGTGTTTAAAGACTTCCTGGACATCTTCTTAATTGTTTACCTGGACGATATCCTTATCTTCTCCAGTTCTCTTGAGCAACACAGGGAACATGTCCGTAAAGTCCTAGCACGACTCCGCTTGCACAGATTGTACGCCAAAGCGGAGAAGTGCGAATTTGAACAAAAAGAGATTCAGTTTCTGGGGTTGGTCATCTCCCCAACCGGTATTAAAATGGATCCCCAGAAAGTGTCTGCTGTGTTAGAATGGCCAGCACCCATGGACAAGAAAGGCGTACAACGCTTTGTTGGCTTTGCGAACTTTTACAGGAAGTTTATCAGGGGGTTCTCTGCCATCATCTCCCCCATTACACAGTTAACCAAGCAGAATCTTCGTTTCCACTGGAACCAGGAGGCCCAGGAGGCCTTTGAAGAATTAAAAAGGCGTTTCACGTCAGCTCCGATTCTTACCATCCAGACCCATCTTTGCCTTTTATTCTAGAGGTTGATGCCTCCGAAGTAGCTGTGGGTGCTATTATTTCCCAACGTCAGGGCAACAAAGATCTGATGCATCCTGTTGGGTACTTCTCTAGAAAACTTTCGCCAGCTGAGCGGAACTACGATGTGGGGAATCGGGAGTTACTTGCCATCAAGACTGCCTTGGAAGAATGGAGATACTTGCTTGAAGGTGCAGTCCATCCAGTACTGATTTATACAGATCACAAAAATCTGGAGTATCTAAGATCTGCTAAAAGACTGAAACCCAGACAGGCCCGTTGGGCCCTATTTTTCACACGATTTTGCTTCCACATCACCTACCGGCCGGGATCCAAGAATACAAAACCAGACGCATTGTCACGCATGTTTGATAATCCTAAGGACTCTTCTGTCCCTGACACTATTTTGCCGGCAAACAGTTTTCTTCTCCTTCAGACAGATTTGCTATCCATGATTAGAGAAGCATCCCCAGAACCTTCAAGTCTTCAGGAGCCTTCCTTAACACCTCGAGATGGACTATTATGGAGGGGAAGTCAAATCTTCGTGCCAGAGAACGTTAGAGTCAAGGTGCTGACGCTTTTGCATGACCACCCACTTGCAGGACATTTTGGGGTCCGTAAGACCCTTGAGCTGGTGCAGCGCACCTTTTGGTGGCCTAACTTAAAGGAATTTTGCAAGAAATATGTCAACTCCTGCTCTGTCTGCATCCAGAACAAAACCCCCAGGAACAGAGCGTGGGGTCTACTAAGACCATTGCCTATACCAGATAGGCCCTGGAGGATGATAGCAATGGACTTTATAGTCGAACTGCCACATTCGGAGGGGTGTTCGGCGATCTTTGTGGTCGTCGACCGGCTATCCAAAATGGCCCACTTTGTGCCCCTAAAAGGAACACCTTCTGCTGTAGAGACAGCTCGTGTGTTCATTAAGGAAATCGTTAGGTTACACGGGATTCCCGCAAATATAGTGTCTGATAGGGGGTGCAGTTTACTTCACGTTTTTGGAGAGCCCTTTGTGAAAACTTGAAGATTGAACTAGCCCTGTCCTCAGCATACCACCCCCAAACTAATGGGCAAACTGAAAGGACAAATCAAACTCTGGAGCAATACATTAGGTGTTTTACATCTTTTGCGCAAGATGATTGGGTATCCTTGCTGCCACTTGCAGAATTTGCGTACAATAACGCCAGTCACTCTGCCACAGGTCAATCTCCTTTCTTTGCCAATTATGGGTTTCATGCATCTTTTTTACCAGATTGTCTTTCAGAATCTTCAGTTCCAGCGGTCCAGGACACAGTGCAGTTCTTCAGTCGTAATAATCGGATCTTGCAGGAGGCGGTATCCAAAGCGCAAGCGGATAATAAGAGGTTCTTTGATGAGAAAAGAAGGGGAGATCTAAACCTCCAACCTGGCGACAAGGTATGGCTGTCCACTAATAATATCAGATTGTCATGTCCTTCCAAGAAACTTGCCCCAAAATTTATTGGACCTTTCCCTGTGAAAAGGAAAATTAACGAAGTATCGTATGAATTATGCTTACCTGATTCACTTAAGATACATCCTGTATTTCACGTATCACTCTTAAAGCCTGCTGTGGATGATCCTTTTCCTGATAGGGGCACCAGGGTCCCTGAACCAGTTCTGGTGGACGGCAATGAAGAATATGAAGTGGAATCCATCCTTGACTGCAGAAAGAGGTCTGGGCAAGTACAGTTTTTAATTAAGTGGAAAGGGTATGGTCCGGAGAACAACTCATGGGAACCTGACTGTAATATTCATGCCAAAAGTTTAATTCATGCATACTTCTCTACCCATCCTGAAAAAAAGGCGCATCTGGGCATCCGGAGGCTGCCCGTTGGGGGGGGGCAATGTCAGGGGCATGTCAGCAGTCGTCGGGTGAATCTGCGTGCACGTAGGTCCTCAAGGATCATTTCCAAGCATATTCAGCCAAAATCCCCACCAGGGGGCGCCGGAGCGCTCCCGCGAATGCCCGTACGCGCGTTCGCGGGTGCACGCGCGCGCCCGTGCGCGCGCCCGTTCGCGCTAGCGCCGTTTGGCGCCAAGGGGTCTTTAAAAGGGTGACAGGTGCTCATGTTAGCTGCTGTTCGTCTGCAGCTCTGCACCTGAAAGTTCCTGTATCTGCCTGCTTGTTTGATATTGACCCGGCTACGTCTGACCATTCTCCAGTCTCCTATCCGACCCGGCTTGTCTGACCTTGTTTCTTCTGCTACCCGTTGCTGAACTCCTGCCTGTCTGACTACCCTTGGATCATCCCTCCTGTTGATATCCTGCCTGATCTCCTGCCAAATACGGACTGTCTGACCTTGCTTGCCTGTGTCCTGTTACGCTGCTCCAGCCTGCCTGTTTGCATCCAGCTGCTGTCTCCGCATCCGGCTACTAGCCTACCTACCGGCCTGCACCAGTTACCTGCATCCACAGCTCAGCCATCCCTGAGGGACTTCATTTCAGTTCCGGTGTCTGCTTCTGCTGGAACCCGCATCAGGCCCTCCTACCCACTGTGCTCAGGAGACCACTGTTCCCACTTCCAGCGGCTCCTGAACCAGCGCTTAAGAGAGGTCTCCTTCTACCAGTCAGGCTCAACTACCAGGTACATTACACTTAGTAAGCATTTTGACTATATTAATAATGGTTACAAAAAGGAAATATTTTACTCACCGCAATTGAGGCTCCACCTTGAAGTTACTTCTTCAGGTTCCAGTTCAGGTCTTCTGGTACACGGCACAGTCTTTTTGTTCAGTTTTCAAGTCTCCAGAGAATAATTCTGGGGTTCCAAACTTCTTTAATTTGTAGATCATACTCTTAAGTCACCACCAGACTTTGGAGTCACAACACAGCTCCTGGGTCTCCACCAGACTTCTTTCCAACTGCTAGGGTTCCTAGGCTAACTTTTTCCGGGTCCTGGGGATCAAAACTTCCTTCTAGGTCCTCAGTCTTCTGTCACCTCACAGGATTGTTGTCATCGCCGATTTCTGTTAATAAATGCCCTTCTGGTCACTTGCACGGCACCAATGTAGAGATATAGCAGTAAGATGATTATTAATTATTATTATAATTCGAGTTATTCCTGCAGCAACTAGGTTCATCCCGAGAGATGCATTTATTGACTCCCAGAACAGAATAAAAGTCCACAAGATACTTGCAACAGATAACAAAATCCATCAATATAGTATAGTAATATAGAGTAAATATTACAATAAACAGCAGCCTTCAGAGTCCCATCCATCATTCATGTTATCGCAAACAAAGAGACACTACCATCCAGCATATGTCCAATCCATAATATGCACCTATATAGCTTCCATGCATGCAATGATGTGTATTATAATCTAGATCTGTACTTTCATCTTGATGAATGAATAACAGCTAAAACTTCCCCTGAAATGAAATACTAGTCTGACACTGAAGGGGTTTCCTGATTGGTTGGCCAAATGCATTGATCTTAACATGAAAAGACCCTACTTGTAATTACTGACAATAGCATTTAAAGTCACTTTAGTGTTAACCAAGTAAACAAGCCACAATTCCCCATTAATACCCTCTCAAGTCTAATTACTACCAATAAATACTTCTTGTATGGTCAAATAACATACTTACTAAATTGCATAAACAACCCCCATTGATGTTTCCTATTCTTTTTAAGTCTGATCAGGCAAATTTACAATTCCCTGTAAGTGACTCCTCTGGCCCTTTTGATATGTAAAATGCAACTTGTCTGCCAGCTGTGTTAGGCCTAGTCCTTACCTATGTTCACATTAAAAACTGTGTGTGTATATTATTTATATATATTATATATATAATTATCCTACATAAAGCGGCCAACACTTTGGTCCGACTTTCATGCAACTTGAGGGCCTTAGACTTTAATGTTAACCCTCAAAAGTTGCATGAAAGTCATACCTGAATGTTATACAATACAACAGTTGTGCAACAGTTGTCCTTTATTATTGGTCGTATCCAAGTTGCACCCAGCCAAAGTTGCGTCAAAGTTGCATCAAAGTTGCTCCAAGTCAGCACAACTTTGGAGTTGTACAAGTGTGAATGGAGCCTAAAAAGGACCAGCCTGTATTTAGCTAAGATCTTATAAATCTTGCCAATCAGTCACACTACATTGTTGTCATCATTCCTTTTTTTTACTTACCAGTGAAGTGTCCCTTGGAGTATCTCTGGCCTTTGAAAAATCATCCTAATAGGTCCTTTATAGGTACCCTCTCTCTAAATTTTTTAACAACTTGCCGCCCGCCCACCGTCAAATGAAGGCGGGACAGTGCGGCTATCATTCTGGGACAACATCATATGATGACTAGGACATGCCGAAACCCCGATCTCTGTAAAGAACCGTGTCTCCGGCTCTTTAACCATGTGATCGGCTGTGTTCAATCACAGCCGGTCATATGTAAACACGGAGATGGCGGTAATCGGCGCTCCTCACCTCACACTGACAGAGTGTGTGGCGAGGAGAGCTGATCAGTGTCATCTCCTTGCAAGGAACAACAAAACATGTAATCAGGGCACTGATCATCAGTGCCCTGATTACAATATAGCATCACCATGTCATCAGTGCCAGCAATTAGTGCCCACCACTGCCAGCAATCAGTGCCCACCAGCACCCACAAGTGTCACCAATCAGTGCCCATTAGTGATGTCAGTCAGTACTGGCTATCAGTGCTGCCTATCAATGCTGTCCATCAATGCCCATCACTGCTGTCCATCAATGCCCATTAGTGATGCCAGTCAGTGCTGGCTATCAGTGTCACCCATCAATACCCATCAGTGAGACCTATCCATGTCGCCTATCAGTGCCCACCAGTGCTGCCTATCAGTGCCAATCAGTGCCACCTATCAGTGCCCATAAGTTCCAGCTATCAGTGCCACCTGTCAGTGCCCATAAGTGCGGCATATTAGTGCCTCCTCATCGGTGCCACCTAATCAGTACCCATAAGTGCCACCTCATCAGTGCCCATAAGTGCCACCCCATCAATGCCCACCAGTTCAGCCAGTGCCCATCAGTGCCGCTTCATCAGCGCACATCAGTGAAGGAGAAAAAATTCTTATTTTCAAAATTTACGGACAGAAACGAAGTAAAAATTTTTTTTTTTTTCAAAATTTTTTGTCTTTTTTTTGTAAAAAATAAAAAAACCAGCAGTGATTAAATACCACCAAAAGAAAACTCTATTTGTGTGAAGAAAATGATAAAAATTTCATTTGGGTACAGTGTAGCATGACCACGCAATTGTCATTCAAAGTGCGACAGCGCTGAAAGCTGAAAAATGGTGTTAAAGAGAGTTTTACTCTCGTTAAGAACCTCGCACTGTGATTAGCAGTTCTGTCTTGCATGTAGAAATTGTCCAGTGGGAATGAAAATGTTTTAGGAATTTGGGGTGGTGACTAATCCAATGTAAAAGACTATTAGTAGCCGTCAACTGCTGTGGAAAAAATGTAGTTTCTATTTGGCTATTTTCACCTCTATCATCAGATCCAGAAAGTTGATAGCATCCTCATGAATCTCACTTCTAAAAAAAAAATTACAATTTTATTGGCATTGAATACCTCTACAAAATGAATGAACGTTGAGCCACTACCATCCCATAAAATGAACACGACGTCAATGAATCTTGCCCACAACAAGATTCCAGATGTGTGTTCAGATATCTCTTCTGTAAATACTATTGTATTTTCCTACCAATCTAAAAAAGGGTTGGCGTATGTTGATGCTGTACGCAATGGAGTGCTGACTTTCTGCTGGTGCACTGTGCCATTGAACAAAAAATAGGATTTTTAAAACAGCTTACCTGTAAAATCCTTTTCTTGGAGTACATCATAGGACACAGAGCCTCAAGTAATTACTTGGTGGGTTATGGGCCTACCTTCAGGTGATGACACTGGTATAACCAATACAGGAAGTTGACTCCCCTATATAACCCCTCCTCCTTCCAGGAGTCCTCAGTTTTTGTAGCCAAGCAATATAAGCAATATACTCTCACCCCATGAAAAAGAGGGGCAGGAGCTCTGTGTCCTATGATGTACTCCAAGAAAAGGATTTTACAGGTAAGCTGTTTTAAAAATCCTATTTTCTTTATCGTACATCATAGGACACAGAGCCTCAAGTAATTACTTGGTGGGATGTCCCATAGCAATGCTACTTGAGGGGAGGGAGACACAACCCGTAGGGTACCCCCAGACCTTGAGGAATTATACTGCTGCCTGCAGCACACTGCGCCCGAAGGCGATATCCTCATTCCATCTTACATCTACTTGATAAAATTTTGTAAATGTATGCACTGAAGACCAAGTCACGGCCTTGCAGATCTGAGACATGGAGGCCTGATGACGCACTGCCCAAGAAGCACCAACCGCTCTGGCAGAGTGCGCCTTAACTTGAAAAGGGGGATTCTTTCCCTTTAAATCATAAGTTTGAATTATAACCTGCCGAATCCACTTAGCCACAGTGTATTTTGACGCTGCCTGTCCTTTTTTTGGACCCTCTGGCAGAATAAATAAGACATCAGTCTTACGAATCTGAGCAGTTTTCTTTAAATAGATCTTCACTGCTCTGACCACATCAAGACAATGTAGTGACTTTTCTTCTTTGGAACATGGTTTTGAAAAAAACGATGTCAGGACAATATCTTCATTCAAATGAAAGCCTGACGCACTGCCCGAATCTCTAGGATGTTGATGGGCAAGGCTCTTTCGGTTCTTGAACACTTGGACAGTTGTCTTCTCTGTCATTACCACTTTCCAGAAAAGTGGTTTGAAGTATTTACCCTTTAGGGCATTCTTTAGTAACCACCAATTGAGGCTTTGGGACACCCTTGGGGACAGCCGCATTGGCAAGTCCAAAGCTTGGATCGTTTTGTTCCAAGCAAATAGAATACTGTTTTGCAACAGACTCGAATGGAAATGGGCAAAGGGAACTGCTTCGAATGAAGCCACCATCCTTTCTAACAACCTCATGCAAAGGTGAATGGAGGGACCTCCTTTTGACCTGACCATTAGCACCAACTCTTTTATAGAGTGGTGTTTTTTTTTTCTGGGCAAGAAGACCCTTTTTCTGGGCTGTATCTATGATCAGACCCAAATACTGCAGCCCTTTTTTAGCGATTTTAATGGAGACTTTACTAGGTTGAGAATGCAACCCAGACCTTTCCAGGTAACTGGTTGTAATGCGTACACCTTACTCCGAACAGCGATTGGTCTATTAGCAACAGATCGTCTAGGTATGCCAAGACTGTTTAAGCCCTGTGCCCTTGACCTGGCTACAGGTGGGGCTAGCACCTTTGTGAACACTCGAGGTGCTGTAGCTAGCCCGAAGAGCAAGGCTATAACCTGAAAAGCTGCTGTTCTACTTCGAACCGATAGGCGCTAGAAGTTTTCCTCCTTGCAGGATAGAAACTACTGACTTGATCGACTCCATAGAAAGGAGCGGATCTTCAGGAACTGATTTAGATTCTTTTAGATCTAGAATGAATGTGTTGAATTTCTGCGTGGCTCTGTACATGTACAGGAAACGCATGAAAAAGGCAGTGAAGGTTCCAAGGAACCTAAAAAAAAACAGAACTATCAGCTGACTCTACTAGAGGTAGCTTGAAAGAGGCACAAATCATCTCTGTAAGGAGGTTTGTACCAGCAATTTCTCAGATTGCGAGGCTGAAAAAAAGATCAACTCTAGTTGTCTCCTCTGCAGAGGAGTACTCGGATTTGCCTTTCTTCCCGATTACCTAAGAGTAATCCTTCATCCTGTACCCACTGTTCCCTTAATAAGGAATCTCGGATGGGGGAGGGGGGTCTAACATGCTTCTCATGCTTGGATAGCGGATGCGATTAAAGTCGCTAATTTTCCTTCTAGGCCCTGCAGGGCGGAGGAAAACGTATCTTCAATCATGTATACAGGGGCTGAATATTTTCTCCTCTTAGGTTCAGTTTCCACTATTGCAACCCCAAAGTTGCGTGATTTTACTGTGATCCTTTGCCGCCGAGAATACGTCGGGGCGCGATTTTGATGCGATAGGAAACAATGCCTGTGTATTCTAGAGGTTTATGGACCTCAAGTCGCATCAAAGTGGTACCAAAGTAGTGCAGGGACTACCTTGAAGTTACACAGATCTGAACAGTATTTCTTGGAATTCATGCCCTAGAGTCTGACGGTGGAGGGCGTCACCGCTGCCTAGAGGCAGCTGCCCCTGCGCAGGGGAAGGAATCTGTTTAAGTGATTTGTCCAAGGTCACAAGGAGCCAACGTGAGGACGAGGTCCCACGTCTTTCAGGAAGCCTCCCATGGCTACACCGGCCGTCACAGTAGTTAACCTGTGAGCTGTTGTGGCTTCACTTTAAATAAAAGGACATTTATACCTTCTACTGGACAAAAGAGCTTTACTGCTAGAAATCATATGGATGTATTTCACCAAACCTTCCCCAATGAAAAGGGAAACTAGTCAGACACCCCTTTTTTGCAAGATGCTTCGGCTGACCAACCCTTTTAACCACAGGGTCCTAAGCATGTGTTTTAGCACAAGCGCAAGGCGAGACGTCTGGTGGATAGGGTCTTTAATGGCATCTATGGCGAAACATAGCACCATTGGTAGGAGGATTTTAACAAAAAAATTCCAACTCCTTATCTGTTGGATGCTTAAGCAATTATGCATCTTGATGCTGGAAATCGCAGCATCTACTGCTGGTACTTTCCAAACTTTGTGAATTTTTCCTCCATGATAGAGAACTGAGAAACTCTTTGGAGGGAAAAAATGCTTATCCAGATGAACCCATTCAGCATAAATAAGCGCTGTAAAAAGTTTTTTTTTTCTTTTTAAAAAAAACAAAAAAAAAACAAAGAAGGGACCTGGACCTTCAGCTTACTCTGTTAGGAGTAGTATAAAAAGTGGAATGAACCATCTCTGTAAGAGTTTGTACCATCAATCTGTCAGATTGTGAGGTTGCATAAGATTCATCAACTGTTTCCTCCGCAGAGGAAAATTTGGCTTGTTTTTCCCCGTGATCACCTGAGGATAACACCTCACCCTGTGCCCACTGTTCCCTTGGAAAAAGGGGTTTGAGGTGGGGGAGGGGGATCTAGCATGCTTCCTATCCTCTTGGATGGAGAATGCAATTAAAGCCGCTAATCTTCCTTCTAAGCCCAACAGGGCAGAGGAGAATGGAGGCATGACTGGAGCTCCCAGCGCCTGGGGGTGGAATCCTTGGTACCTTTGTGGTACACTGGAAATCAAATGTGCTAAGCACAACAGCAGAGGCACTTTAACAAATTATGGTATTTGCTGAACAATAGTTTTAGCAAAAGAAAACAATGTCATCGTAAGGAACAACCTTTGATACTGAGTACCATAATATTTCCTGTGCTGGAAATGCCTGTTTACACACCTTTACATGCCCAGCGCTCCTGTGACTCTAATTCCCTGTATACACGGTCGGATTTTCCGATGGAAAATGTCCGATCGGAGCGTGTTGTCAGACATTCCGACCGTGTGTGGGCTCCATCGGACATTTTCCATCGGATTTTCCGACACACAAAGTTCGAGAGCAGACTATAAAATTTTCCGACAACAAAATCCAATCGCGTCAATTCCGACCGTGTGTGGCCAGTTCCGACGCACAAAGTGCCACGCATGCTCAGAAGAAATTCCGAGACGGAACAGCTCGGTCTGGTAAAATTAGCGTTCGCAATTGATACAGCAATTTCGTGACGCTGCAATGTAAAAAATGGTTTAATACAGCGCACTCTCTTCTTCTTTATAATGTGAGAAGAATGAAGTACCGTATATACTCGAGTATAAGTCGTTCCGAGTATAAGTCGAGGCCCTAATTTACCACAAAAAAAATGGGAAAAACTTATTGACCCGAGTATAAGACGAGGGTGAGAAATGCACAACTACTGTAAGTGGAAAAGAGGGTCAACAATGCCCATTTGCATCATCACTGTGCCCATTTGCATGCCTCACTGTGCCCATTTGCAGCCATAGGTTCCCTGAACTTCAAACTCGGTAGTTAAGGGTTCCTAGATGCCCCCTAGCTGCAGCCAAAATTTGGGGTCTCTGAACCCAAAGGGTCCCGAAATGACATTGCTGCAGATGGACACAGTTGACCGAATTTGGGGCCCCGTATCTCAGGGCCACTTAGTGCTAGGAACCCCAAATTTGGTGTGCAAACCCAGTGGAACTAGCACCATAAAATTTCCAAAGCTGGGGTTTCTAGCACTAAGTGGCCCTGAGATACAGGGCCCCAAAAATCAGTTCAGAAAATGTCAAGCACTTTTCTGCAGCAGAGAATGACATTTTCTGAACCGTTTTTGGGGCCCCGTATCTCAGGGCTACTTGGTGCTAGGAAGCTTTGGATATGTTATGGTACCAGTTCCACTGGGTTTGCACACCAAATTTGGGGTTCCTAGCACCAAGTGGCCCTGAGATATGGGTCCCCAAAGTTGGTTCAGAAAATGGGGGGGGTTGTATTTTTTTCAAGGCTGATCTTTGTTTTATTTTATTTTTAGTTTTACTCCATAATATTTTTGTGTGTGTTTTGTGTGTCAAGTTACCACAACACCATTGATAACTTATATTATTTAATCTCAAGAAGGTTGCTTGGTGTTGGTGTCCCTTGTTAATTTCACATTGTATTTTTGAAATGTACCTGAATCCTCACAAACAAACTGTCCTTTTTTAAGGAAAACACACATAGGCAAGTATAATTGAAACAAAAAATCCTTTATTAAGGGCTCAGAACCAAACAAAGAGGGAGGCAACACTGGAGAAACATCAGAAATTGGCGAAGCCTTGGACCCCCAGGGCAGACATCAATTCTTTAACATCAAAATTGGTGGCCTGGTGAGTCCTTATCTAAGGGAGTGCAGTCTGGTCCAGAAGTCCCAGAGATCCGGAAAGCAGCAGATGACATCTGTGTCCCCAGGCTGTGGTACTACAAGAGGCTGCATCTTTTGTAAGACCAGACTGGACCCAGGGTCATAATTTTCTGGTCTTCTTTCCATGCTTCCTTCCTGGCTGTGGCTCAGGTGTTGGAGATGTGGCAGGAGGAGGAGTAGGACCTGGAGGAGGAGGAGGACTAATAGGACCTGGAGGAGGAGGAGGAGGAGTAGTAGGACCTGGAGCAGGAGGAGGACCATGTGTGAGGTCACAAATGTGGGTATCAGATGTTATTTGGCCCCTCAACCCCTTATTGAGAGCTTCCAAAATTAAGGACTCACAAAGGAGTCGTTGGCCCTCCTCCATCTGCCTCATTTTGCAGGCAGTTATGCAAGCAAAGTCCTCCTCCACAGTGTGTGGGCTTCTCAGGGCCTCTGTAGCTTTCCAAAAGAGGCCTATGGCAGCCTCCTCCAGGGTACTCCTCTTCCTGCCACTTTATT
Organism: Lithobates clamitans; assembly: GCA_037952925.1. NCBI lineage: Eukaryota > Metazoa > Chordata > Amphibia > Anura > Ranidae > Lithobates > Lithobates clamitans. The sequence continues at coordinate 251,980 of JBBGZY010000871.1, forward strand.
TTTGCGGGTGTAGGGGAGGGACCTGCATATCAGGCAGCCTGCTTGGGCCGGCCACCTCCTGGCTGAGACTTCCCTGTGTATGAAAAAGGGACATGGTTATAGTTTTTGCATCATCAATCACAATCAGAAATTAGTACTCCAAACTAACATCTAGTTAACATCATTGATTGGACAAGCAGAAATATTTAGAAGAATGCTATACCAAGCTCAAGCTGGGCTCCTCCACATGTTGCTACCTGGAAGGCCCAGGTTGGGCGTCTGAAGCCTCAGCTGGGGGGGAAGGGAGCGTGGAAGGAAGAGTGGAGAGTGATGACCTGGGTTCAGTCTGACCTGCCAGAAAATGCAGTCTGTCATAGTACCACAGCCTGGGGACATAGATGTCATCTGCTGCTCCGGATCTCTGGGAATCCAGGACCTTCTTGTGCTCCCTTAGATAAGTGCTCCTCAGGCTACCAATTAGGATCTTCAAATAAGTGATGTCTGCCGTGGGGATTGCCGTCTTCACAAATTCCAGCAATTGATCCAGTGCTGCCTTCCTCTTTGTTTGGTTCTTATAATGTAGGTGGTTTATCTGCCACAGACAAGGCAGCTCCCTGAACATATCAATGAAGATTGCCATAAAGTCGTCATCTTTCAAGATATCCATTTTCACTGCAAGACACAACACAAGACAAACCCTAATGTCAGGCCAAACTCTCCTAATCTTGTTACAGTATAGGCCTCAATCTAGAAGCAGTATAGGCCCAAGTTTGGCTCTTACCTTCGTTATCATGATTGGCGCCTCCGATACAACTTCCTCCGCTCACAGATCGTATGTACTACGCACGCATGTTACGCTTTATACACACTGCGCATGCGTGTAACTCCGCCCACCCCTGACGTTCTTTCTAGTCTATTCCCCGCCCCTTTTCGTTCTGCGCAGTGGGGGAAGAGCACATGGCAGAGACAAAGCAGGTGCGTGCTAATTACAGCAACGAGGAGGAGGGGGAGGAGAGCCCGGATCCGGAAACGTCTGGATCAAGAAGGAGAAGATTTAAGGCCTCAAATATGTCCTTTGAGGAGATGTTGGAGATGGTCGACATCCTGAAGAACCACGCACATTACGTCACTTCCGTGCATTCGAGTGGGTGGAACGCAGGTGCAGCGCATAGCTGTCACATCCTACATCTCGATACACGCTCTGGGTACAGTCAGGCCTGTGCTGGCCATCGGGACTACCGGGAGATTCCCGGTGGGCTGATTGGCAGCGGGCCACTACACCAATGACTCTGATTGTCAGACAGTGACTGTGTCACTGTCTCTCTCCGTCCGAGCTTCGCCGGGCGCCGGGCGGTTCCACTCCTGCACTCGGCGGGCGGGCCAGCGTCACAAAAAAACAGGCATTATCACTCCCCCCAGGCACTCCCCCTAACAGCTAACAATATAGCCATTTGGGCGGCCTCTTTGTCCCGGCGCCGTGAATTCACTCACGGACGGAGGGAGGAGGCGGCCCGGGGACATAGGAGGAGGCGGAGCCAGGGCGTAGCAAGGCAAGCCTGGCTGCAAGTCTGCAACCTAGAGGAGCCGAGACCGAGGAGGAGGATTCGGAATTGGATCAGAACCATACCAAACCAAGTTGCAGGCAGCCACCACCAGCAAGTACAGTGACAGAGACCAAGGCTATAGTGTCATCATTCAAGTAAGCAGCACTATAGTAATAACTTTACTAATAACAATAGTAATTAGTAAGTAACTGAATATGCAGCATGGAGGGGGGGGGGTAAATCTGTACTGTATAAATGTACTGCCACTGGTCATGGTTAAATTATTCATCAGTTACCATGGCCAGTGGCATTAAATTAATAATTGACCAGTGGCATTAAATTAATATTAATGCTACAGTGGCATTAATATTAATTTAATGCCACTGGTCAATTATTAATTTAATGCCGCTGACCACGGTAACTGATGAATAATTTATTGCCACTGGTCAATTATTAATTTAATGCCACTGGTCAATTATTAATTTAATGTCACTGGTCATGGTAATTGATGAATAATTTAATGCCACTGGTCACGATAACTGATTAGTAATTTAATGTCACTGGTCATGGTAATTGATGAATAATTTAATGCCACTGGTCACGATAACTGATTAGTAATTTAATGTCACTGGTCATGGTAATTGATGGATAATTTAATGTCACTGGTCACGGTAATTGATGAATAATTTAATGCCACTGGTCACAATAACTGATTAGTAATTTAATGCCACTGGTCATGGTAATTGATGGATAATTTAATGTCACTGGTCACGGTAATTGATGAATAATTTAATGCCACTGGTCACGATAACTGCGATAACTGATTAGTAATGTTATGTCACTGGTGATGGTAACTGATTAATAATTTAATATCACTAGTCATGGTAACTGATTAATAATTTAATGTCACTGGTCACAGTAACTGATTAATAATTTAATGTCACTGGTCACGGTAAATGATTAATTTAATGCCACTGGTCTCGGTAAATGATTAATAATTTAATGCCACTGGTGAATTAATTTACTGCCACTGGTCACGGTAACTGATGAATGAATTTACTAGTGCCACTGCTGGTCATGGTCACTGATGAATGAATTTGCGGCCACTGGTCATGGTCACTGATGAATGAATGTACTGCCACTGGTAGTCATGGTCACTGATGAAATAATGTACTGTCACTGCTGGTCATGATCACTGATGATGAATGGATGTACTGCCACTGGTCACTGATGAAATAATGACTGACCACTGGTCAGCCATTAATTCATCAGTGACCAGTGGCAGTACATTAATTCATCAGTGACCAGTGGCAGTACATTAATTCATCAGTGACCAGTGGCAGTACATTCATTCATCAGTGACCAGTGGCAGTACATTCATTCATCAGTGACCAGTGGCAGTACATGAGTTCATCAGTGACCAGTGGCAGTACATGAGTTCATCAGTGACCAGTGGCAGTACTGGCATTCTTGGCAGCAGCACTGCTTGGGGAATCATTGCTGGGTTGGCTGAGAGCTCTGCTGAAGTGCTCATCCACCAATGAGCTGATATCTCCCTAGAAATATGTGAACAGGACACTTCTGGAGGCCTCTCCTTCTCTGGGCTGCAGAGCAGAGATTTTTTGCCAATTGCGTATAGTTTATATACTGTTTTTGTGTGTGTTTGCAAAATTAAAGTGGGCCTGTCTGGATGAAGTCCAGGGCCAAATTTTTGTCCCAGTCCAGCCCTGGGTACAGTGATTTTCAATCTGTTTTCCTGTCGGGAACTGCTGTTATCCTAGCCCCATGCATAACTGGGTGGGAATACACACTTCTTTGGGACATTTTGTTTTTACTTTCGTTTTTATTTTTACTATATGTTTTTTAAAAATAAAAGTCTTTTACGGTATCACACTATGGAAGCCCTTTTTTATATTTTCTGATGCAGAGGTCTGACAAAGGAGCCGCACATGCTCCGAAACGCGTTACCACCCCCTTCTCTACACTGACACCATCAGCCTTGTGTGTCCCGCAGTGAATACAGGCTTCCCTGCTGCCTCCTCTTTCCAACACGCATGAGAAAGCTTTACAGCTGCTTGACGGCTCTACACTGCTCTCTACCACCGTGCTGAGGATGGACACATGCCACAGATGAGGACTCCTGATTTTATCATGTCTTTTAACACTCAACAATCTTGTAAGTGCTTTTAACCCTTTGTGCACTTTATTAAATTTGACATACTGCACTTAGAGGCGCCTTTCTTTTCCTTTTTTATATCTTCAGAGTTGCTTCTCCTCTAACCAAAGTGCTGCCAGAAGTGCCAGTTCATCATTATCATCCCTCTGACCAGCTACCCACCTCCACCAGAGCGCCCTTATCACCCCTCTGTTTTATGCACAAAAGTCACCCCTGGGAGTTCCTGACCTGATACAGTGATAAACCTATGGGACTATTGCACTCCACTGTGATTCAACCTGCTGCAGCATATGCTTAGTTCAGATCTCACTTTATGAACTGTAGCGTACCTATATGGTTTACACTCCAAGTTTGATGTATGTACATTTGTGGCTGATGCAGAGATATATATCCATGGGATCAATATACATTACTGTGATACATAAACTGTAGCATATGTTTCAGATGTACTGTAACACTTGCGGTGCATCCAAGTGGTTGGTATAGCTTAAAGGTTTAAAAAGTGTACCTAACTGGCTGAGTGCTTACCATTGCTATATATAGTTATTACAGTGCATATTGATTACTCAGGGAATATTGCACTAATTCAGGTATTTTACCTATACAGTATTCAGGTTACAATTTATATAATATATTTTATCTATATACACACTACAACAAAACCTACTGTGCAGGGACCTCAGAAACGCCTCCTTCCCATTCCCATTAGCTACCAACTACTGGGATATTCCCTCTTCACATACTGATTGAGGTGATATGTACATTGGTGTGTAAGACTATAACAATATAAAACCTTTTCTAAGGTTTTTTCCTGTATATGTTTAGCAAATCAGGTTTTCCAGGTAGCTCCAATCAACCCATTGTTTTGATAGTTTACGTATGACTAGCAGGGACCCCTTGTGAGTGCTCTGCGGAAGGGAGGCAGCAACCTGTTCTCTTGCCACATAAGCCTATCCTAAAGCGCAGTTTTTTTACGTGGTATTTACATCCTGAAGAAGGCCGACTATGATGGAAAGTATGGACCTTACCCCAACCCCAATGTCAGAAAGGCCAAGATCATGGCGAAAGTAGTCAAGAGTCTGCACCGGAATTTCGGAGTACGTCGATCGAAAGATCAGCTCAGGAAGCGGTGGTTGGACCTCAAATTAAGAGAACATAAGCAGTACAGAAAGATCCGGAGAGTGCTGCAAAAAAGTAAGTAGTTGTGCTGTGTTCCTATTCTTTTTGTGTTTATTACGTTCGTGCTGCTCCATGTGCTTTTAGGAACTGTTCTACAGTTTAAAATGGCAACTTTCATGTTCATGGGCACATTATTCGTTCATATCAACCATTTTTCGTTCGGCCTATAAAACACCATTGTTTTTGCCATATGCATTGGACCACATTTTTTAGGGCCTACTTGTATGAAACTAATTTGGTTGTGTAGATGTGTTTGTTACTAGAATGAATTGCAAACTAGATTCTGTGTAAGGAGAGGACACTCAGCAGCAGTTTTCACATCTGGACGCTGGAGCACTAGTGTGGGACACAAGAACACCCTTTTTCTTAGGGGGCCACACAGGTGCTCCAGTGTATACTATAGGGGTGTCTCCATCTGTCAAGCTTGTACAAGATAGGTAAGTACGGTATTCAAGCTTGACAAAGGACACTAAAAATTCTACATCTTGGAACTCAGCCAAAATAGACAATTGTACCCCACTTCCAAGCAATGTTTCATATTTATAGTTCTGCCACCAAATATCTGTGTGCTAAGTACCTTTACCTTTTTTTTCACATAGGGGAGAAAAGACTCGGAGGACACCCCTCATCCGAGGAGACCAGAGACCCCCCACCTCTGGAAGAAGGGGAAATACCCCAAACACCAGAAGAGCAGGAGGAGGAAGACGTGATGGAACTAGTCACCACAACAGGTGAGTGTCTGCGACCACAGGCTCAGGTAAAAGATGGATGCCGGCATATTTATAATACCTGTTTTTTTTTTTGGTTTCTCTCTTTTTAGGTGATCGTGATGTTGTGGATCCAGATCCTTTCACCTCGGAAAGTGCCCAGATCCTGATTGGGGAGATCATGGGGTGTAATGTTGCATTGGAAAACATCACGAAAAACATCAATGATGTTATTCAAAAAAATAAGAACATCATTGATGTTTTGGGGAGAGTTTAAAACCCCTACAAAGCCCTTTCTTTTATGGTGTACTACACTTTTAAAATTGTTTCGCAAATTGTAGAAATGCCAAATTTTGAAGATGCACACAGTGTGCCAACATGTGCTATCTGCCATCACGGGAGATCAATGGACGCATTTTGGGGTGCAACCCCTTCCTCAATAATAAAGTAGCTTTGAGGAAGGGGTTGCACCCCCAAAACACGCCCCTTGATCCCCCATGATGGCAGCTAGCACATGTTGACATTCGGCAATTGGTGTGCATCTTCAAAATTTGGCTTTTCCTGGGGTGACTTCACCCCATCTGAACGCAATATCAACACAGTTCCTAAATACTAATGTCTGATATTGCCTTCAAGTTCTACCAAATGTGAACTTTTTAAGTTCAAGATTTGTGTCTTTCTTGTTGGTTTTAAACATGCCAGTTTTATGTTAAATGGACATTTCTACTTTTTCTAATGCCACCCCAAAAATTGTTATACAACAAACATGTTGTTTTGTTTTAAAAACCTTGTCAAAATGCACATGTGATTGTGCAGGTATTAAAAAGATTATTATTAATCAAGAATGTGTGGATAATTGTCTCAACGCTGCAACACTTTTGGGGTGCTCTAATTGCTGTTTTCTTTGACAATGGGTGTTATTTCATAAGGGCAAATCCACTTTGCACTACAAGTGCAGTTTCAAGTGCACTTGTAGTGCAAAGTGTCTTTGCCTTTAGTAAATAACACCCAACAGTGCTTTGTAAGGTTACACAATCACGCCATTTTCACGACTCACCACATTTCTGACAGGGTCAGCTGAACAAAACACAAGCAGTAAATGTCACCAAAGATTTGCTGATTTTTTTTTTTTATTTGATAAAGGTTTCACACATTGTCTGGCATATTGATGGCCCCCCTACCCACAAAGAACTCAAGGTATCTTAGCCGGACATCACGGGCACTCAGGGAGGGCAAGCCAGGACGGCCACTTTCAAGCTCCGTCAGGGTTGTTTCATTTATCATTTCGGCCCCAGGCCCAACTGAGCCAGCATAGTTGGCAGAATGTTGACGTAAAAAGTTATGTAGAACACAGCACGCCAGGATAATATGATTCAGTTTATACTCCGCCATATGTATGGGTGTCAGAAATAGGCGGAACCGGCTGGCCATGATACCAAATGTGTTCTCCACCACTCTTCTGGCTCTGGCCAGCCGGTAATTAAAAACCCTCTGGTCCGGGGTGAGGGTCCTCATCGGGAATGGCCGCATAAGATGGCCCTCCAGCGCAAATGCTTCATCCGCAATGAAGACAAATGGGAGTCCTTCCACATTGTCTTCTGGAGGTGGCAAGTCCAAGCTGCCATTCTGGAGACGCCTGTAAAACTCCGTCTGGGCGACGACTCCACCATCGGACATCCGGCCATTCTTCCCCACGTCCACATACAGGAACTCGTAATTAGCCAACACCACCGCCAACATCACAATACTATTGAGCCCCTTATAATTATAATAGTACGACCCCTAGTTGGGTGGTGGGACGATGTGGACGTGTTTCCTATCAATTGCCCCTCCGCAGTTAGGAAAGTCCCACCGCTGGGCAAAGTGGGAGGCCACAGTCTGCCATTCCTGTGGCATGGAAGGAAACTGTTGAGGAAAACAAAAACAATTAGTCGTTTTTCACATAAACATGGAAAGCAGATTAGACACAAACATTCTTGGCCAACATCAAGATAACATTTATTAATGGGAATTTTTAAAGACCAAAGTATAAGGTACACCTATCATATCCCCCCTCCCCCCCTGTCATGGGCCATTTCTAACATTATAGGGAGGGGGAGCTCTTGGACAGGTAACCCTCTCCACTTCATTGAGAGATGAATGCCTAAATAATGAGTATTACTTGGAACAGCTCCTCCTTAGTTACACTATTGACAGCCCACTGGACAGGTAAGAAGTGTCATAATACAAAGATATAAATACACATTGTAGACATTTGAGCACATTTGGACATTCTGCTATTACCTATCAAGATAATAATAGTATACAAAAACTTTAAACAGTACCATTTGAAATTATACAGGCAGGCCCTTGCACTACATGCTTTGAGGAATTCATCCATAAATCTGACCACGAAAGAGGTGGGTATAGTGTGTATGGGTTTGGCAAAGTCAGCAGATAGATGATTGAGGATAGATAGAGAATTGGTATCAGCTGACTTAGCAGTTGGGGGGAGGGAGGGTTCCAAATGATTTGGGGACCCCAAAAAAAGCCTCTGGCACTCTGCCTGAATTTAAAGCACAAATCACATTTAAAAACATTTTAGGGGGTGTTTGGGGTAAAGCACTACTATGGAGGTGATAAAATACATTGTTAAGTGACTACAAGAGGTGAATATAGGGCAGGAGACCATGCTGGGGAGGTAAGTGAAGGCAAATATGTATGAAGGACAAAAAAATAATTACATAAAAATCCAGGATGCATGAGGACAAAGGGGACATTCACAGCATATTACAATCATGATCATTAGGAAATGAGGAAAGAAATACAATATATTATCAAACATTAAATACAATGAAATGTGATATAAAAGGATAAAAATCTAAGTAAAGTAACACATGCAAGAGTTGACACAGCTGCACACCCCAAAAAGCATTGCAAAATTACCATAGTGGAAAAATTTCCCCAGGGGGCTTTTAAGCAGCAAAATATTTCTGAAACAATGTTTAGTAACCATGTTTAGTAAAAATATTATTTAATTCAGACATAGAATGCATTACATAAATACAATCAATATCACATAAAATTTCCAGTAGTCGACATCAGCAACAACAAAGGACCATCTCCCATGGCAATCAATTCATTGAAAAAGTTCTAATTGTACAGTTACATTGTATCAATACTATCTATATAATTCCCCATGAATACCCCAATGAATTTCGACCCTTTTTCCTTTTCTGGTCTTCTTCGGGGGGGGTTTTAACTTCTAAAGAGATACATCAAAAAATTCCGTTAGGATTTTCTACAATATATAAAACATAACAGATCATTTCGTGATATTTTGAAAGTTTTTGAAAGTACGTGCCGGCGGTGTTTCTGGACCATCCCGGACGTTTAGGGGTTTCGCACGTGCGAGGTTTGACCTGTGCATGCGTGAAATGTCATGACGTCACGCGTATTGCGTCGGGGATGACGGCTGTCGCCGGGGCATCGCCTTCCGGAACGCCGAGGGGGCCACGCCAATACCGCCAATCTGCGGTTGGGTCTCCAGTTGCAGGGGGAGGATGTGGGGGGGAGATGAGCACCTGGAATCAAGAGGCAATTAACTCCTATAAATAAAGGTGCAGCTTCCTGAGGATCTTCAGATGATCCCTGGATTGCTGCTGTGGGGTGGAGATGAGCACCTGTGACCAAGAGGCAATTAACACCTATAAATAAAGGTCACGCTGAAGCAACCAATTCTTGGTCCAATTCTTGGTCCATGAACTCCTCCCCACCCTGTTCATGGACTGGACCTGTGTCAAGGTCAGGACCCCAACACCAAGCCCCTGCACAGCACGAACTCTACGAGGAGTACGTATACGCAACATGGCTAGAAAACGGTCGGCTGCTCAGAACGAAGTAACAGAACGCACTGAAGAACAGCAAGGCCTGTGAAGAGCGACCTGAAAAACAGTAACAAACGAACAAGAACACAATGACTAATCAAAGTCACGCGTAGCTTGCTGCACGCACTGAAGAGCAAATACAAACTCACAAGCACAAACTGAACAGCAGAAAACGAGCTGAAAACCACGAGTCTGAAAAAGCTCGAATCGTCTCTCACCAAACTTTTACTAACACGAGATTAGCAAAAGGAGCCCAAAGGGTGCCGCGCTTGGTTCTGAACTGGCCTTTTCTAGTCGCGTCGTACGTGGTTGACGTCACCGCGTTCTTTGCAATCGGAAATTCCGACAACTTTGTGCGACCGTGTGTACGCAAAACAAGTTTGAGCCAACATCCGTCGGAAAAAATCCTAGGATTTTGTTGTCGGAATGTCCGATCAATGTCCGACCGTGTGTACGGGGCATTAGAGTGCAGAGGGATTAGAATGCTTGTCCGTTTTTATTGCTGTCTGTGTTCCCATTAGGGAGTTTCACCCCCTCTATTTGTACTGTTTATCATTATCATTGAAAGTGAAAGTAAAAGAGAATCATACATTTTAGGTTGTACCCAGAATAATAAAAGAGGGGAAATCTTCCTATGGGGACACTATTTCTGGTGACCTGGGTTTCCCCAAGGAATTTCCTTAATTTGCAGGGATTTCCTCTCACTTCCTGTTTGGCTATGAGGCATGAAGTAAAGGAAACTCCCCGAAATGGGACACAAATGACGACAATAATCTGACAGGGGTTATAACCCTTCCTTACCCTAGCCAAAATTTTTTAAAAATGGGGCAATTCTTGGCAAATAGGCAACCTTGCCCTCCATATCGAGTGGGGACAACAGGACCAAGAATTGCCCTGTTTTTTCCCCTTCCCCAATTTCCTTTCTATATATATATATATATATATATATATATATATATATATATATATACATACACACACACACACACTTTTATGTGTAATCTGGTTCTTTATATAGAGGAACGGCAGACGTGTCTGCTCTGTCCTCCATGGGATGTCTACACTAAAATGATGGACATAATCTACAGCAGCCGATGTTCAGCTTCGCGTGATGGTGGGCGAACAGGAAGTGACGTTTGGACTGCACTTCCGGTCCTACTCCGGAACGCAAACAACATGGCTTGCGTTCCAGACACTAGCCTGTCACGAGGATGAGACAAGAGACACCATCAGTGTGATAGTCACCGTGCGCAATGGCGGCAGATTTGGGCATGTACTGGCGCTCCGGTGTGGTGGGATATGGACTTTTGCAGGTACCATGCTACACTGTTGTCTGCTTGTCGACGGGTGTCAGGTATTTTATATTCCACCTGACTAATTCCTGTGCTGGCTATGGGGATTATTGATGTTGAGCTATAAGTGGGACTATAATATGACCTGTAGGACTATAATGACTATAATTTGACCTGTACTACATGGTGGAAATTTGGTGTTATTCTTTGGCTGTCACTCTGGCACTGCCCCTCTAGTGGACCGCCCACAGTAGTGGGTGGGGCACCTGAGCCTCTCTGGGAGGTTTCCTATGTATGCACACATATATATAAGAAGTTGAAGGAGGTCTCTGAGGAAGAAGGTAGTTCTTCTAAATGCGTCAGACAGCAGTGGTCCTCATGTTCTCTCCTTCATCGTCTGGAGACTGTGGCTATCGGACCAATTGCCATCATTTGAAAGACTTTTACATTGCGGTTTCTTTCATATGCTTGTGAGTAGTTTTTAATTTTTTTTTTTAAATAAATGTATCTAAGGATAATGCACAAGGCCGGTATGCCCTCATTTCTTTATTCTCTTTTTGACTGCTAGGATACCCCCATTCTGGAGGGCAGCAAGGCCAGAGATATTATCCATCTTGAACTATAGATACCATGATCAACACACTTGTGCGCAGGAGTATTTGTTTACTGCTATTAGCAGAATCAGGCCTGATCTCTGCTAGCGCTAGCAGGTAAAACATTTTTCTAGCGGTTTAAATAGCCGTTGACAACCTATAAATTTATTGGCCAAAATGTCAAACGAAAGGTACATTATTGAAGAGGCCTACAGGATACTGAGCATGATAGATGAGAGTGATGGGGAGTCTTCACTGTCAGAATCAGGGTCAGTATACGAACCTGTGGAGAGCAGCAGCACCCTGACACATAGCTCTGATGACAGAGTAGAGGTCCCTACTCTATTCCCAGTTTGCTGAGGTGCTACAATCGCACAATTCCCGTATACAGCAGAGTTCCAGTACTAATGCCGCTCTACCTTCTGGTGAACTGGTGAGCACCAGCAACCTAATACATCCTGGTCATAGACAAACAAGCACTGCAGTAACACTTGGTGATGTGGCGACTCCCATAAGTGCAGTTCAAGCTGGTGCGGTGGCTAGACACAAGTAGCGTCCCACGGCCATCAAGAATTCAAAGACAGGTCCGTAGAGCCCATAGTGCAAACCCTGATTTGGAGCCCACAGATTCTAAAGCACCCATACTTCCCCCATTCACTGGTTATCCTGGAATTCAGGGGGAAACAACAGATTGAACTCCCCTTGGGCTTTTTTAGCTGTTTTTCACGAAAGATCTGTATGGATCTATTGGGGACCAAAGCAATTTATATGCCAATCAATTTATCGCCGCAAACCCAAATGCAAACCTTGCCAGACAATTTGAATGGAAACAGATCACGGTTTCCGAATTTAAGACTTTTTTGCACCTATCCCTCAACATGGGCATTACTAAAAAGATTGAGTTGGGGTCATATGGGTCCACTGACCCAATTCTTTATATGCCCATGTTCTCTGCTGCCATGACCAGGGCTAGATACAAGCAAATCATGCGGTTTATGCACTGAACTGACAATAAACAGTGTTGTCCTCGGGGTGAACCTGGATATGATCGGTTCCTCAATTTTCAGCCCCTAGCTTGCCCCAACAAGCTGTCTGCGTAGAGGAGTCCCTGATTACGTTTTCTGGCCACCTTGTTTTCAGTTTCTCCCCAACAAGCGTGCCAGATATGGGGTCAAAATGTATGAGCTCTGTGATAGGACAACAGGCTATACATGGAGTTTCCTGGTTTACGAGGGAAAAGATAGCAGCGTGGAGCCCTGCAACTGCCCAGTCTACATATGGAGCAGTGGCAAGATTGTTTGGGAATTGGGGTCACCCTTATTTGGAAAGGGGTACCATTTGTATGTGAACAATTATTACACAAGCGTGCTACATTTTAGACATCTTTTGAATTTTGGAATTCGCACATGTATCACGTGCGACCTAATCGCCAGGGCTTTCTCCAAGGCCTTGTAAATTCCCAACTTAGGCAGGGGGAGAGAGCCTGCTTGAAATGTAATGAATTGCTTGCAGTGAGGTGGAAGGACAAATGGAATGTTTTCGTTCTGTCTTCCATTCACGCAGATACGACAGTCCAAACTGTAATACCCCGTACACACGGTCGGACATTGATCGGACATTCTGACAACAAAATCCTAGGATTTTTTCCGACGGATGTTGGCTCAAACTTGTCTTGCATACACACGGTCACACAAAGTTGTCGGAAAATCCGATCATTCTGAACGCGGTGGCGTAAAACACGTACGTCGGGACTATAAACGGGGCAGTAGCCAATAGCTTTCATTTCTTTATTTATTATGAGCATGCGTTGTGCGTTGGATTTGTGTACACACGAACGGAAATTCCAAAAACGGATTTTGTTGTCGGAAAATTTTATAGCCTGCTCTCAAACTTTGTGTGTCGGAAAATCCGATAGAAAATGTGTGATGGAGCCTACACACGGTCGGAATTTCCGACAAGGTCCTATCACACATTTTCCGTCGGAAAATCCGACCGTGTGTACGGGGCATTACAGCGACTGGTGTTGATGAGAACTCCCTCTGTGTCCATGACTACAACCTTAACATGGGAGGAGTGCACTTCCATGACCAGATGATGGGGCCGTACTTATTTTCTCGTAAGGCCAGACGCTGGTACAAGAAAGTAACTGTATATTTATTTCAATTGGCTCTGTTCAACACTTATGTACTATACAAAGCGTCAGGAAGAAGTGGATCCTTCCTAAAATTCCAGGAAGAGATCATCACTGTTACCCTGAAAATCTATATTTAAGCTTTTTCATATCTCATAGATATGATGTGGGTTAAATAAGAGTTCTTTTCGACCAAGAGTGAAAGCTTCAAATATAATAACATTTATTAGGAAGCAGTTGAAAGTCTAGCTAATACACAGTCATCTATCGTCTTACACCAAGGAAGAAAATATTAGGTTGAAATAAACTATTTACATGAAGGAATACAGAGTATATTCCTTAAAACAGTAATCTAAGTTACAAGTAAAACAGACCTTTTCCATAATTACCCTTTAGTTCCATTCTGATGGCTGCTGTTCCCCAGAGAGAGAGTTATCTCCCCTTGGCTCGGAGTATATCAAAGCAGGCTGATGTCTCATTGGTTGGCCTAGCTTGGGTCATGATTGGAGGGCTTGCTCCATAAGTCGGCCCCCTTTCATGCAAATCCTGGTCAGTTGATCTAATTGAATTTCCCCAGGAACTTAGGTATTGATTATGGGTTGGACTCCCCCCAATACATATCCCAGCGTGGGGTCCTTTGACGTAAGTTTGTGTACCACAATGGGGTTTGGAAACCATTGTTTGTACACAAAAGCCTGGGCACCGTCTTGTCTGCTTAGCCTATCCTTTTTGGTGGCTCTGTTACATAGATGCCAGCTAAATGAAATATATTCATAATTACAATATTTTACAGCTATTAATGGAGATTTCACATAAACTCATAAGGCAACAATCACAAACCCCTTTTGTTTCCAGAAGGTGCTGTGGCCCAATTTCCCAATTCAGATGCAGATGCAGTGAGCCGGCTGCATGTGAGGCATTTTCCAGATGTCCTCCCTGGTACCCCCACCCAAAGAGCACCCCAAAAAAGTTGTTGTGTCTGTAGAAAACTGATATAGGCGTGACACCTGCTATTTTTGTCCCTCCTGTCCTGGTCAACCTGGTTTCTGTTACTACCACACACACTAGTGAATTATTAGTATAGGGTACAGTACGGCACAGTCTAGAGCACACATTCACACAGGATCTCGAAAGATAAAGATGTTAGATAGCTAGGAAACTGACTATCGCATCTTGAGAGACCCTAGCCTGGAATGTTTAAAGTTTTTTATAGTTACAAAAAAAAAAGTGTAAGAAAAACCCCATAAAAAATAAAAAAGCCAAAAATAGTTGTTTTATTGAGTTAATGTTCTGTTCTTACTGTTTTACTGTACTTTATACTATACTGTAATGTTTTATTGTTAACCATTGTTTGCTTTGCAGGTACGCCATTCTACTGTTTTACTGCACTGTATACTATACTGCTATATTGTAATGTTTTGTTACTGTGTTTTATTGTTAACCATTGTTTGCTTTGCAGGTATGCCATTCAGCTGCAGCACCGATCTGTTTTTTCTGACAGCAACAGGGTTCGCTTTCACAATACATAAATCAGTGACTACAGTGCTGTAGGAGGCGATTTCACAACCGCTGTTAAAAAAAAAAAAAAGGAAGAAGAGCACATATGGTTAAAGTCTAATAGACCCCACATTTAAAAAAAAAAAAAGAAAAAAAAAGTACCTGTCACTACCTATTGCTATCATTTACATTCCCTGTGATAACAATAAAAGTGATAAAAATAAATAAAAGGAAAGGGATGGTGTAAAAATAAAATAAATAATAATAAAATGCTGTAGGGCCCCTGCTTTAAAAAATATATAACGTTTGGGGGTTCAAAGTAATTTTCTAGCAAAAAAATAATAATTTTTTTTTATGTAAACAAAAATTTTCTGAAAAGGTATGGTCTTCAAGTGGTTAAAAGAGTGGGTGATGTGTGGCATAAGCTGCTATTGTTGGGCATAAAATGCCAGAACTGTTCAAACACTCCCCAAATGACCCCTTTTCGGAAAGTAGACACCCCAAGCTATTTGCCGAGAGGCATGTTGAGTCTATGGAATATTTTATGCTTTGCCACAAGTTTCTGGAAAAAGACAAAACATTTTGTCTAGCTGCGTACAGGACCCCAAAAATCAATCACCGCTTCAGGCTTTCTAAAGCCCCATACACAATCAGATTTTCTGCTGATTTTTGTCTTCAGATTTACCAAAATGAGGTCAAACATTAGAAGTTTCAATTTGTATGCAATCAGGCAGGCCCTTGCACTACATGTTTTTGGTAAATCTAAAAACAAAAATCAGCAGAAAATCTGATAGTGTTTATGGGGCTTAAGGGCGTAAATTGCTCATTTCACTTCCTCACTACCTATCACAGTTTTGGAGGCCCTGAAATGTCAGTTTCATTTGGCCCTGAAAACTACCCCAAATTACCCCTTTTCAGAAAGTAGACACAATTTTTTGGAAAATGAAGAAAGAAAAGGTAATTTTTTTTTCCTTTTTCTTTTTTCAATTTTCAAAACCTTGTGACAAAAAGTGAGATCTGTAAAATACTCAACATGCCTTTTAGCAAATACCTTGGGATGTCTACTTTCTGAAAAGGGGTTGGGGAGGGGGTTTGTGCCATCTTGGCATTTCATGTCCTCTGAAACTGTGATAGTAGTGAGGAAGTGGAACGAGTAATTTACACCCTTAGAAAGCCTGAAGGTGGTGATTGGTTTTTGGGGTCCTGTATGCAGCCAGAGTCCCAAAAAGTCTCCCACCTGTGGTATCCCCGTACCCAGGAGAAGCAGCAGAATGTATTTTGGGGTGTAATTCCACATATACCCATACCATGTGCATAGTTGCCAACATTAAAAAAAAAAAAAAATTAATAGGGACACTTTTTTGTATTAGGCAGAGTCCTGTTTTAATTAGGGGTGGGGCATTCATTTGTAGGTGTGGCTTAGCCACGAGAAAAATAGCGTAGCATGACACTGCAAAAAATGGGTGTGGCTTAAACTATATAGCGGGTGTGGCTTAACAGGGGGCGTGGTTAGAGTCTGAGATGAAAAAAGGGATGGAGGGAGAAGGAAGAGGTGCGAAAATGGTACCATGCAGACATGGTACGTGAGAGAGTGAGGAGGTGCAAACATGGTGGGTGATAGGGTGCAGACATGCTATGTGAGAGGGTGCAGACATGGTGGGGGAGAGAGTGCAAACATGGTACATGAGAGGGTGAGCGGGTGCAGATATGGTACATGAAAATTGGAACTGTTGGCATCTATGGTTAGGGTGGTATATAGTGCCAGGTTGGGTTATATAGAGCCAGGTTAGGGTGATATATAGAGCCAGGTTAGAATGTCCAGCAGGTCATCATCACCCCATGGCTAATCACCTGCAAAATCCTGGTGCCTGCAGGAGGAGGCGGATGGCAGCTCTGTCACCCGCCGAATCTCCAATGTTGCTAGCAGGTCTCTTCCATGTGTACAGTGGAGGGGCAGCTAATCGGCTGCAGTGTACAAGCGAATTGCTCTGCTTGTACACTGAGGAGAGAAGCCAATTAGCTGCCCGGGCGTCGGAGGCCCCTCCCTTCTCCACTGTACATATGGAGGAGACCTGCTAGCCACATGGAGATCCCCGCGCCATGTCTCTTCACAGCCAGGAGCTGTGGCCGGAGATCCCCCAGGGAAAAAGCCAATTTCCCATGATTTTTCCTGGAACAGGGACAGACCAGGACAAAGGTCTGAATATCGTGAGTGTCCCAGGAAAATTGGGGCTGTTGGCACCTATGCATGTGTGAGCAATATATCATTTCAGTGAAAACTTTGTGTAAAACAAAAAAATTGTCATTTTTTTTAAACACAAAAAATGAAATATTCAATGGGTTCAACATGCCTCCCAACAAATTCCTTGGGGTGTCTACTTTCCAAAAAGGGGTCATTTTGGGGGGAGGGGGGGTTTGTACTGCCCTGCCATTTTAGCACCTCAAGAAATTAGATAGGCAGAAAGTAAAAGCTGCGTAAATTCCAGTATATATATATATATATATATATACACACACACACACACACCATAATTTGTAGACGCTATAACTTTTGTGCAAAGCAATAAATATACGCTTATTGGGATTTTTTTACCAAAGACATGTAGCTGAATACATTTTGGCCTAAATGTATGACAGAAATTTAGTTTATTGGATTTTTTTTTTATAACAAAAAGTAGAAAATATAATTTTTTGTCCAAATTTTCGGTCTTTTTTCATTCATTTGGCAAAAAAAATAAAATCCCAGTGGTGATCAAATACCACCAAAAGAAAGCCCTATTTGTGGGAAAAAAGGACATAAATTGTGTTTGGGTACAGCGTGCAATTACCAGTTAAAATAGCGCAGTACCAAATTGCAAAAAATGCTTTGGTCAGGAAGGGGGTGAAACATTTCAGAGGTCAGGTGGTTATTATACACACCCGCAGCGATTTGCATGAACAGGGTGCGATTTGGATGTGGTGCAGAATTGGCACAGAATTTGGAGTGAATTCGCACTGCATCACACAGCTTTTTTGTGGACTGAGTGTTGTCAGTCCTACCCCATGTAATTTGCTAAACTACTCAAATCACTCCCCCTCTCAGGTGTCCATAAAATAAAAGCCTAATGATTTTGTAGTTCAATTATATAACCAGGAGGGCTCTTTGAAATAACACAGTAAGGCTCGATTCACACTGCAGCAATGCGGGAACCCTGTGTATCCAGTACGGGTTCCCCCATTGCATGTCTCCCGTCGCCCTATGCAAACCGCTGGGAGTGGCAATTCAAAGTTAATGACACCCCCAGATCAGTTTGCATATCGCAGTGCGAACTGTCAATTCGGACATGAATCAGATCGCATGGGAGTGCACAAAAAAGGAGTCCTGCACGAGTATGGTTTGAATGCGATGCAAATTCAGCCATACAATCTGTATGGCTGAATTCGAATTGCAGACATCACATGTGATTTGCACAGCAGTGCAGTGCGAATCACATGTGATGTCTGACAATGCAGCAGTGGGACTCAGCCCTAAAGCCGCGTACACACAATCGCATTTTCAGATGGGAAATGTTTAATGACAGGCTGTTGGTGGAAAATCCGACTGTTTGTAAGCTCCATCAGATTGTGGATGGCAGGCTTTAAAATTTTCTGCGGACAAATGTCTGTTGTCAAATTTTCCGAACGTGTGTACGGAAGTCCGTCGGACAAAAGTCTGAAGTACAAACACGCATGCTCGGAAGCAAGGATGAGCCAGAAGCGGTTGGTCTTGTAAACTAGCTTTCGTAATGCAGAATTAACATTCATGACGTGGCAAAATATGAAATGTCGAAATGCAGCGCATATCCTCTTCTTCTTTAATGGGATAATAATGAAGTTGCTTTGTAGCACTTACCCCTGAAGGAGCTACTGGTTTAGATTGGGCTTACCGTTACCTCGTGTCCATCACAGGGGTCACAATGATGAGGAGGAGAAAAAGAGTATTAAATGATGTCTGCACCAAACACTTAGTTTCTTTTGTTACAATTCTTTTATTCTTTGAAGCCAAAAGAATAGGAATGGAGGATTAAAGGGGTTGTAAAGGTAAAAGTTTTTTCACCTTAATGCATTCTATGCATTAAGGTGAAAAAACATCTGATAATACCGGCCCCCCCAGCCCCCCCCCCGTTTTACTTACCCGACCCCTCGAAAGTCCCGCGCTCGCCCCTGACATCCTCTTCGTCGCTCAGCCTGTCTGTTGATTGGTTACAGTGGATGGATTGAAAGCAGCACAGCCATTGGCTCGCGCTGCTGTCAATCACATCCAATGATGCAGCGCGCCGGGGGCGGGGCCGAGTTATACAGTGAGCGGCTATGGCCGCCGGCTGTATCACGGGAGCACGCCCGCAAGCACTCAACACCATGCGAGGGAGCTCACATGAAATTGTTGAGAGCCAAGACAGCCGCCGAGGTTCCCCAGAAGACCAGGTTTGGGGCCACTCTGTGCAAAACGAGCTGCACAGTGGAGGTAAGTATAACATGTTTGTTATTTAAAAAAATATATAATAATTATCTTTAGTGATCCTTTAAGGGAGATCCAGGTACCTTAGATTGCGAGTCAGGGTATTTTTTACTTATTCAGAGGACTAACGGTTTCCCCAACTGGATATAGCAATGCACTGACCTAGCAGCCGGGTGCAATGCTTGAACACAGTCTCTGCCCCAGACTTGATGAAAAAAACAGATAATCGTTGCAGTCGTTACACAATCCTCTGCCACAGGATAGTGTAACCGAACTTTGATTAGATTTAAAGTTTAGATGCACAGTACCAGATTCTTTCAGCCGACCCGGCGATAATGTGAGTTAGATGATCCAGGTTGCATCCCCCGATTGGGTTTCCAGGCATCTCCCAAGACACCAGCATACTTGGCTTGGTCACCTCTGGAGAAGTCCTCCCTGGTCTCCAATCGATCGGCTTCTCCCCGCAGGCAAGACAGAACAGGACCAAGCGCTGGATCAGCAGGTCCCAGAACTCCTGGGCCTACTTCTGTAGTAACAAAGCCTCGGGCCAGCCAGCCCCGAGACAGCAGAGCTGCCACATCACACCCTTGGCCAGAAGGGGCCTTCAGGTCGGGAACAACGGACCCCGACCAATTGGCGCCTGTACCTTAAGTACCCTTACTCAGAATGCACGGCGAGTGAACCACTCCCACCTTGTTATTTCTGAGTAAAAGGGGTACCCAATGCATCCAGCCTGTTGAGATTCCAATATTTGCCGGTGGCCACAGTGACACCCACGGCCAAGTGGAAAAATTGACACAACCCAGCTGAACTGGTACAGAAACCAGGAAAATTACCATAATCAGTCTGAGCTAAACTACAGCTTCAGACAACTTAAATTTACATAGATAGTGCCCTGCTCCTGATGGGCAGGTGCTACACTGGTGATACTGATGGAGTTATTGCAAACAAATTTTCAAAGGCTTTTTTTCCCTAGTCAATTAGTGATGTATCATAACACAGAGTGGTACTGTGGATACCTGTACAGTATAAAAGTGCCGCGTCCTAAAACTAGTATAGCAAAAAGAAAAAGAGGGAGGGAATTTGGACTTTATAGGCACAGTGACACCAAATATGTTACAAAAATAGTTTATTTGAAAAAAAAAAAATATTTTTGGAACATATTTGGTGTCACTGTGCCTATAAAGTTCAAAGTCCCTCCCTCTTTCTTTTTTTTTCCTAGTGATATCAAGAATAATATTATGCTTATTTTTTTTTTTTTTTGGTGCAAGTTACCACAACACCATTATCCTGTATTTTTTCATTTCAAAGATATAACTATGTTGGTGTCCCTTGTTAATTTTACATTGTATTTTTTTAAATGTAACTGCCTTCTCCCAAACTGTCATTTGAAGTAAAACACATAGCCAAGTATTATTCTCCATAATTTTTTTATTGTGCATTAAAAAAAGAAAACAAATAAAATTAGACACGCTATCTGCCAATAGAACTTAAACCAAAAAGTGCATTCTTTGCATCCAAAAATATAGAAAATATACCAAATCATTATTCAACCAAAAAATAAAATAAAAGCCTCATACATGTGTCCTGCTTCTTAATATAGGGGATCAACAATGCCAAGAGTTGGTGAAAGCAGGGGTCCGTCGTTTGGAGATAATTCTGAATACCATCTGGATTATTCTCTTGGAGTTCCAGCAGCAAAGGCATATGGCAGAATTGGTCACGATTAATAAAGCAACCAATTTTTGGTCCAAGAAATCCTCCTCCTCCTGTTCCTGGACTGGACTTGGGTCAAAGCAATAACTCCAAGGCCAATAATAAATAACATATCTCCTCCGATTCTGCAACGTGGCTGGTTGACGAACGGCCATTCAGAAACTAACTGAAAAGTGCGAAATGAAAAGCGCGAATCAACACTCACCAAACTTCTACTAACACGAAATTAGCAGAAGGAGCACAAAGGGTGGTGCCTGACAATTGAATTTCCTCTTTTTCAACTAGTCGTTCGTCTAGTACGTCACTACGTTTGTGTTTGTTGGCCGATAATTGTGTGCCGTTTTGTATGCAAGACAAAATCCAGGCACATGCCTTTAGACAAAAGTCAAAGGTTTTGTCTCCGTAAAATACGATCGTGTGTACGAGGCTTAAGTGTGCAGAGAATACAGAACAGCTGTGAAACGCAGATAAGATCGGAAGGTTTTTTTTTTTTTTACAATACCTGTTTTCAATAGCATATTAAACAAACCAAAAGGAAGCAAAGAAGATAAAATTCATTGATAGCATTTATATACACCTTAATGACTGTGTGCATTTCTGCAGATCAACAGGTATTTTATTGTACTTGCAGAAACTTTAATGGAATGTAGCACTACAACTGGAGGAGCTGCTCAATTGTTTGGGTCTTTTAATTCATTTGTCCTGATTCCTTGAGAGCAAAGTTAATTACTGAGTAGAATTAGCTCCTGGATTGCTAAATTTAAAAAATAAAGTGCACGTTAAAGTACCATTTAGTTTATGCTGTGAGTCTCTGGATGACAGAAAATGAAATAGCACAGTAGCTGGGGTCACATGGTGATGTGGAATGTGGTCTTTCTGGTTCAGGCGTGTTGCCGCAGGGTGTATATTAATAAAGACAGTGTCTCATTAACTCTTAAGGTGTATTCCATCTTATTCTATCTCAATTTTCTGCAAGTTAATTTTGTTTGGAAAATTTGTAACCGACCCATTTTGATTAACCTATAAAAATCCAGCCAAAAATCTGTTATCTATATTTGAAATGAATGGGCACGGGTTGGATCCTCTATAAAGATGGGTAGATCCAAAGTTGAAAGGTGGCCGCCAGACTAAATAGGGACACTGTCAACAATTTCTTCTCACTTTAGGAATATTTTAATTCACTTTCTGTTTAAAGGGTAAATATCCTCATAGAAATCCATGCATTTACCAGTAAAAAGTATGCTAGAGGTTACATAGCTTCATACAGTAGTCATTCAGGTTGAAAAAAAAAGACACAAGTCCATCTAGTTCAATCTATAAGATTATAAGTCTTCCCCAGTCTATTTAAAACTTAAAAAAAGCTTGTACTGGAGTTCTACGTTTGACAGAAAAGGTTTTGCTAATTTGGCATCCCTTATTTCTCAACAAGTCTAGGGACCTGCTGTGGTGGAAAAGGAAATTCAGGCTAGGGCTACAGTTTTTTTTTTTTTTGATTATGGGAGAAAGCCAAAGCATTTGGATGAAATCTCGGTAAACACTGTAGGAACATACACCATTCATGCAGATAGTGTCCTGAGAGTATTAGGCTGAGGATTAAAAGTGTATCTAAAGTGAAAACTTTATTTTTTATGTTTCCTTCCTAAAGGTTTTATTGCTGCCTTTTTCCACACTCTTCATTTGTCCTGATGACCATTATCATCTCGGTTGAAAGTGAGTGAAAATCCTAAATTTTAGGTAGTCATCGGGACAGGAAAAAAAGGAAATCATCCATTGGGAACACTTGTTCCAGTGAAAATTGTCTAAGAGGGAATTTCCCTCACTTCGGAAAGATTCATCTCACTTCCTGTTGTGTCTACAATGGCTATAGGTACATATTAATGTTTAGGCAAAAGTTAAAGCCATTTATATTATTTTGAATAGAGGAAGGGTTAGAACTTTGGTCACATTTTTATTGTCATCCCCATGGGATGGGTTTCCCTGCATTGAATTCACATGACAGGATAGTGTGCCAAGCTCACAATGGAGCCGCTTTACACACCTCCGGGGTGACCAAAGGGTCCTGTGCATTTTTTGTTCCGATTCAGGTGCAAATTCAAGCAAAAATTTGGACCCGATTCGCACCTGAATCAGTGAACAAGGACGCATTGGACCCCCTGCTGTGAGCCACGGCCACATCACGTGTGAACCCAGCCTTAAAGGGCCCACTGATTCATTTAATTTATTGGGATTGTGCCAATGTGTTTCGGGGGGTCAAATGGACTCCCCTTTCATCAGGGCTACAACAAAACATAATATAATGTAAATACAATTCTAGCTGATAAAATCATGACCCTAACAATCAGGGCCGCCATCAGGGGGGTACAGCCCATACACAGGTCTGGCCGCCAGGCAGGGATGGGAGAAGGCTGGGGCAGGTGCAGGGGAGCTCCGTGGCTGTGCTGGCTTTCAGAATGAGTGTGAGTCGGCAGCTGCTGCTCTGTGTCATTGAGCTCACATCAGGCTCTTTGTTGCCATCTCTGGCAAATTCCTGCATGTGCACTCCATGTATGTGCTGCACAAGAGTTGGGACCAGGAACATCACCTTACAAGTAAGTGCTGTTGTACAAGTGAAGGTGTGTGTGTGTGGGGATGGGGGATGTGTACCTGTGTGTCTGTGTACATGTGTGTGTGTTTGTGTACAGGTGAACATGTGTGTGTGTGTGTCTGTGTATGTGGGTGTGTGTGTGTGTACACATGTGTGTGTGTCTGCCTGTGTACATGTGTGTGTCTGTGTACATGTGTGTGTGGGCTGTGAGCGTACAAGTGTGAGGGTGGGCTGCGAGCGTACAAGCGTGAGGGGGTCTGAGTGTGTATATAAGTGTGAGGGGGGGCTGCGAGCGTAGAGGTGTGAGGGGGGGAACTGCGAGCGTAGAGGTGTGAGGGGGGGAACTGCGAGCGTAGAGGTGTGAGGGGGGGAACAGCGAGCGTAGAGGTGTGAGGGGGGGAACTGCGAGCGTAGAGGTGCGAGGGGGGGCTGCGAGCGTAAAGGTGTGAGGGGGGAACTGCGAGCGTAGAAGTGTGAGGGGGGGGGCTGCGAGCGTAGAGGTGTGAGGGGGGAACTGCAAGAGTAGAGGTGTGAGGGTGGAACTGCGAGCGTAGAGGTGTGAGGGGGGAACTGCGAGCGTAGAGGTGTGAGGGGGGGCTGCGAGCGTAGAGGTGTGAGGGGGGGCTGCAAGCACAGAGGTGTGAGGGGGACTGCAAGCGTACAAGTGTTCGGAGGGGGCTACGAGTGTACAAGTGTGAGGGGGGCTGCGAGTGTACAAGTGTAATGGAAGGGGCTGCGAGCGTACAAGTGCAAGGGGGGGGCTGCGAGCGTACAAGTGCGAGGGGGGCTGAGAGCGTACAAGTGCGAGGGGGGCTGAGAGCGTACAGGTGTGAGGGGAACTGAGCATACAGGTGTGAGGGGGCTGCGAGTGTACAAGGGGGAGGGGGAGCTGCGAGCGTACAAGTGTGAGGGGGAGCTGCGAGCATACAGCTGCTGGATTGGGATGTCTTTGAGCAAAATATAATTTCCTACTGTTAAACCTTGAAAGCACTGATGACTTATAATACACTGTTCATTTTCATATTTGACGTTGTAAGAGTGTTAGAATTAAAGTGTGTGCACTGAAGGACTTGGTGGGATGGCTAGTGGACGGATTCAGTGGGACGGAAAGTGGTCATGCCCGGGGGAGCCCAAGCCTAAAGCTGTCTAAGAGGCCCCACAATTTCTGATGGCTGCCCTGCTAACAATCACAAGCATGGGTAACATACTGTGGGGTGATTAGCTCGTGGGGATCACCTTTTCTTGAAATGAAGGTCAGCGTACAGGCAGTTTCTTTAAAATCTGGCGGGTTACCAGCTTTATTTACCGGCGCTCTCTATACAGTGTAGGGCTGGTCCCCGTCACCCACAAAACATAAAGGTAAAGCAAACCTTCATTTTCAGTCCAAAACAGGGTTCCTATCTCTCAGATTCCTTTCTGGGTCTCAGGCCAGAGCACTGCTGTGCTCTCTTCCTGGTCATTTAAAGTCCACCTGAGCATAAGCTCAAGTGGACCAGAAGACCCGGACCGGAACCAAGCCTGCCACAGAGGCTGGAAAAATCCAGGCCGGATTCCGGTTCAGTCTCTGACAATAGAACAAATGCAAGGTGAAATATACCGATAATTAATGACCTTACCTCGCATACCGTCACATATCCTCCCCCTCTGCTCAAGCCCCTGCGGCTGAGCAATTGTCCCAAACATACAGTGTATGCGGGAGAGGGCATCTGCATTGTTTTAGAGCTTGCCCGGCCAATGCTCTACTGTAAATTTAAAGGGCTGTAAAGCTAGGAACCACCTTGTCATGCGGCCATTTTTCTCTGTTGTCACACATCCATTTTAGGGGAGCATGGTCGATGATCAGCTTAAATGACCTCCCCAACAAGTAATACTTCAGGGAGTCTAAGGCCCATTTAATAGGGAGACACTCCTTTTCGACAATGACATCGTTTTTTTGTGCTTGTTCAGTTTCCTGCTCAGATATACAACCGGGTGTTCCTCACCATTTCTGTTCTGGGATAGTACAGCCCCTAGTCCCACCTCAAAGGCGTCCATCTGTACCACAAACTCCTTTGTGAAGTCCGGGGTCACTAGCACCGGTAGCAGGGCCGGTACAAGCAGGGCTTTTTTTCAGGGGGAACTTGGTGGAACTCAGTTCCACCACCTCTGGCTCAGACCCTTGGGGGGAGGGGCTGCTCACCACAATCACTTGTAAACACAGAAGTCCAGTTTCTGTGTTTACAAGTGACAGCTCTGCACTCTGTATAGAATGCAATCCTGGTATTTAATGCCCCTTTAAGACCCTCCTACTGTTTGTGAAATTTGACTGACCACACCCACTATTTGATGTGGATTTGGAGGGTGTGTGTGGGGGGAGGGTTTTTGGGGGGTCGTGGTTGAGTTCCAGCACCTATTGTTTGAGAAAAAAAGCCCTGGGTACAAGGCAGGGGCGGAAGGGGCGGAAGGGGCGGATGCCCTGGGCGGTACCATTTTCTGGAGGGAGGGGGGCGCAGGTGAAGTGCAGCAGTGTGCTTCACAACTGCGACTGTACACACTAGCCGCTGGCACCGCTAGTAGCTGTAACCAGGGCCAATCCATCATCCTAGGCGGGTGCCACGAGCAAAGGCAGAGGAGTGCCGATTCGAAGTCCAGTTGCCGCGGACCCTTGGGGGTCCCGAGGAAGAGAATCTGTGCTGCCCCCTCCCCCCCTCAAGCCACCGCTGTACAGGGGAGGGTTCTGTTTTCTTCCTATTCTCCCTCCTTCCTTCGATCAGCAGTGGGGAGAGTGGCTGTGTCTCTGTGTGGAGAGGGCAGCTGCCGGATCTTCTTTTTCCCCCTATCATGCTGCTGTACTCGGGAGCAGGCAACGGTGCCCTCTCCTTCCTATTGGGCAGAAGAAAAAACAAAAAAAAAGGAGCACAAAAGGAGGATCATGGGAAATGTAGTTCTGAGGACTGGCCCATTGCTATTCTAAGAGGGAAACTGCAGCCCCCAGCATGCCCAACTAAAGGGGAGGGAGAGAGAGCCAGGCTATGGATGGCAAGTGGCATCTGGCAGCAGGTGACGGTGGCAAGTGACATGTGGCATCTGGCAGCAGGTGACGGTGGCAAGTGACATGTGGCATCTGGCAGCAGGTGACGGTGGCAAGTGACACGTGGCAGCAGGTGACGGTGGCAAGTGACACGTGGCAGCAGGCAGCAGGTGATGGTGGCAAGTGGCATCTGGCAGCAGGTGACGGTGGCAAGTGACACATGGCATCTGGCAGCAGGTGATGGTGGCGAGTGGCACATGGCATCAGGTGACGAGGCAAGTGGCATCTGGCAGCAGGTGACCGTGGCAAGTGACACATGGCATCTGGCAGCAGGTGACGAGGCCAGTGACATGTGGCATCTGGCAGCAGGTGACCATGGCAAGTGGCATCTGGCAGCAGGTGACGAGGCAAGTGACATGTGGCATCTGGCAGCAGGTGACTGACATGTGGCATCTGACAGCAGGTGATGGTGGCAAGTGACACATGGCATCTGGCAGCAGGTGACGAGGCAAGTGACATGTGGCATCTGGCAGCAGGTGACGAGGCAAGTGACAAGTGGCATCTGGGCAGCAGGTGATGGTGACACGTGGCATCTGGCAGCAGGTGACGGTGGCAAGTGACACGTGGCATCTGGCAGCAGGTGACGGTGGCAGCAACATGTGGCGTCTAGCAGCAGGTGACGGTGACATGTTGCCCTGAGCCCTGTGCTGATAATCAATACAGGGCTCTTTACAGAGGGAATGATCACTTTTTGTCTTTTCTTTTTTTCTCAGGAAAAAGAACAAATCGACCTGCAGTAAAAAGCAGCACACACAGGACACAGTTGATTCCCACTGACACTGGCTTTCTTTACACCGGGGGTGGGGGGGGGGCGCAGTTTGCCCTCTTCGCCCTGGGCACCGAATGACCTTGTCCTTGTAGTACACAAAGGGCCTGCTTTAATTTCTGGAACACTTCCTCGGCTTCAGGGTTCCATTTAACCATGACCGGCCCTCTACCCTTCATCAGGTCAGTCAGAGGGGCGGCAATGGTGGCAAAGTTGGGTATAAACCATCTGTAATACTCAGGAACTTGTTTTTTGTTTACCGGTTGGGGCCATTTTTGAATTGCCTCAACCTTATCGGTCTGAGGCTTGACCAGTCCCCTGTCAATAAAATACTCAAGGTATTTTGCCTCCTCCAGGCCTATGGCACACTTTTTTGGGTTGGCCATGAGACCTGCTTTCCTAAGGGAATCTACCACTGCTTGTACTCGGAGCAGGTGCGATTCCCAATCTGGGCTGTGGATGACGACATCGTCCAAATATGCAGCTGCATACGGGCGATGTGGTCTCAAAGTTTTGTTCATTATTCGCTGGAATGATGCAGGGGCTCCATGCAGACCAAAAGGCATCCACTTGTACTGAAACAAGCCCTCAGGAGTGGAAAAGGCAGTCTTCTTGTCAGTTACTGGTATGGAGATCGAGATGCTAAGAGGGCTCCCCTTGCAGCTAAGTGCAGCGTGCCCCTGGAGTTGGGAACAGGGAGCGCAGTGCCCAAAGAAGCACGGTTGGCCAGGTGCTTGTTTGCGGTAAGATGGTACTTGGCCACTGAGGGATGACCGGAGCAGGCAGAGCTGAACTTTCTGTGTTCTGGTAAATGGAGAAACCGGGAGCTAGGGCAGAGGTCATACACAGATAAGTCAGTCCAGAGCATAAACGGGGACGAGCCAAGGTCAAACACGGAAGACAGGAACAAGCAGGGTCCAGGCCGAAGGTGAAGCCGGGTAATCAGGAAGTAATCACAATTGGGAAGCAAGGTCAAAAGGTACACAGGGAAGCTGAGGAGATAATCCAGCGAGGTCCTATAGTCCCAGGCTGGCTTAAATAGGGCCGTTAGTGCCAGCGTCTGTCACGCCACTTGCACGCCGTCTCACATGCGCAGTATTGTGCATGCGCCGATGCACACTGGCGTGAGCCAGTGTGCGTTGTTGCGCGGCGCACGCTCGTGCACGTCTCGGAACCCTCTATGAGTGTCCATGTAGGTTCTGGGCAACATTGCCAGTTCTGTGATGGCCACGTCCCTGACACTTCTCCTTGGCCGATTCAGTTAGCGGTATTTGCCAATAGTCTTTCGTTAGGTCTAGGGTTGTTATGTAGCGAGCCTGTCCCAACCTGTCCACGAGTTGGTCGACCCGAGGCATTGTGTATGCATCGAACTTAGCACACTGTTGAGTTTCCTAAAGTCATTACAAAACCTGATAGTACCATCAGGTTTTGGGACGAGCACTATGGGGCTTGACCACTCACTGTGGGACTCTATCACGTCCAACTCTAACATATTTTTGATTTCCTTTGCGACTTTCTCTCGCCTGGCCTCTGGGATTCTATATGGCTTTACATTTACGCAAACCCCAGGTTCCATCACTATGTCATGCTGGATCACATTGGTCAGTCCGGGTAAGGGAGAGGAAAAGTCTCTATTTTTGTACACAAACGCCCTAACGTCACTTTGTTGTGCCACGGACAGGGAATCCGTTATGGGGACGTCAAGTGTCACCGGTACCCGGTCTGTGGGAGGCGGGGATATGGCAAGTAAAGTCTCTCTGTCCTTCCAGGGCTTTAAGAGATTCACATGATAAATTTGGTGCGATTTCCTTTTCCCTGGCTGGTAGACTTTGTAGTTTACCTCCCCCACCCTTTCGACAACCTCAAAGGGACCCTGCCACTTGGCTAGAAACTTGCTTTCCACCGTGGGCACCAGTACCAACACTCTGTCCATGGGGCTGAAAGTAAGGGCCTTGGCACCCTGATCATAGACCCTACTCTGAGCCTCCTGGGCTCGCTCCATATGTTCTCGTACCAGGGGCAGGACAGCTGCGATTCGATCTTGAATCAAGGAGACGTGCTCTATGATGCTTCTATATGGGGTGGCCTCTCCTCCCATGTTTCTTTGGCGACATCTAGTGGCCCCCGGGATGTCTACCATACAAGAGCTCAAAGGGGGAATAGCTTGTGGACACCTGTGGTACCTCACGTATGGCAAACATGAGATAAGGTAGCAAAAAAATCCCAGTTTCTCCCATCTTTGTCGACCAACTTTTTCAGCATACTTTTCAAAGTTTTATTAAATCTTGCGACAAGACCATCTGTTTGGGGGTGGTAGACAGAGTTACGGAGATGGGAGATTTTGTATAGCTTACACAGTTTCTTGGTAACCCTGGACATAAATGGGGTGCCCTGATCAGTTAAGATACCTTTTGGGATCCCCACTCGACTAAACACCTGGACTAGCTCCTTGGCGATAGCTTTAGCTGAGGTGTTACGTATGGGAATGGCCTCACAATAGTGCGTTGCATAGTCCAGGATTACCAAAATATGTTGATGACCCTGGCCAGACTTCACTACCAGCCCCAGCAGGTCCATGCCAATTCTCTCAAACGGGACCTCAATTTTTGGTAGAGGAACAAGGGGACTGCGAAAATGTGGCGACGGTGCTGACATTTGGCACTCGGGCGCGATTAACAGTCCTCCCTGACATCTGCATACAACCCAGGCCAGAAAAATCTCTGGGCGATTCTCTCCTTGGTTTTTTCGATACCGAGATACCCTATTACATGACCATGGGCCAGGTCTAGCACCACCCTATGGAAGGGTTTGGGAACCAGTAACTGTTCTACCACTTCCTCTCCTCGTCTTACCACCTGATACAGTAAGTGGTTTTTAAGGGCCATGTAGGGGAGAGACACCCCCCAATTAGGATCCACCGGTTCTCCATCCACCATCTTAATGTTTTCTCTGGCTCTCATTAATGTTGGCATCTCAGAGTTGCTCGGTACAGAAATCTTCTCTCCTGACCTCTAAGTCAGGTACCAGATCCTGGCTACTCTCATTGTCAGGGTCAGAGGTGTTCTCCTGTTCATTACCCTTGGGCTGGAAGCTAGCTTCCAGGTCCTCCGGCTCCCTAGCCATGACAGGAAAAGGAAGAGGATCTCCGGCTTCCTTGATCCCACAAACAGCATCCCCTTCCTTTTGGCAAAAAGGGTCTGGTGAGAGTTCCTGTGCTACCCCAGCAGGGGGAGCTCTAGCTACCAGCCTCCCTTTGCTCTCCCATAAATTCCAAAAATAGGGAAAATCTATCCTCACTAAAACTTCATGAAGCAGCGAAGGTACCACCCCCACTGAATGTGTTACACTGCCCCAGGGGGTATAAACCTCAACCACTGCTGTCTGGTAGTCGAGTGTCCCCATGGATGCAAATTACACCAATAGTAGTGGGGTGTAGTTTTGTGGGGTTTACACAATCATCCCTGACTAGGGTCACCACACTACCAGAGTCTAGCAGGGCTGTGAGTGGCTTCCCAACCACTGAAATAACACACATTTGTTTTTCAATGCAAGTCTGACATGATGCAGTACATGCGACCTATGCAAACAGAGACATGTGTCTTTTCATATAAGCATAATCGCATTGCATAGGTTCATCATTTATAGGACAGTTTGTAGCAATATGCCCTAATGCATAGCAACGAAAACACTGTATATGCTCTACCCCCAGTCCTCTTAACAGTCCCAAAGACCTTCCTGGCTTCTTTGGCCAGTCTCCAGGTCTAGGACCCACAGTCTCATCAGCTGTATCAACAGTCTTATCTAACTTCCCCATGCTCTTGAACCCCAGAACAGTCTTACCAGAACGGCTGTGCGATCTTGTACCCCTAGACACACCGAAGTGGGGCATAGATGGGTTCACCAAGTCCTCAGTAGCAATGTACCTCTCCACTAGGTCCACCAACTGGGTTGCAGTTTTGGGATCCCCCTGTCCGACCCACTCCCTCAGAACAGCAGGGAGCGCACGCAGGTACCGGTCCATCACCACACCCTCCGCGATCTGATGGTCTGTCAAGGTCTCTGGCTGCATCCACTTCCTGGAGAGGTGGACCAGGTCAAACATTTGAGAACGGGCTGGCTGGTTGCTGGAGTAGGTCCACTGATGCACACGCTGGGCCCAGACTGCTATAGTGAAACCCAAGCGTGCGAGTATCTCTGACTTCAGAGTCTCAAAGTCCTGGGCCTTATCCGGTTCCAGATCAAAATAGGCCTTTTGAGGTTCTCCTGTCAGAAATGGGGCCAACAGACCCGCCCACTGTTCTTTTGGCCATCCTTTGCAGACAGCAACTCTCTCAAAAGTCCCAAAGGTATGCCTCAACAGCATCAGCAGGTGTCATTTTCTGTAGGTGGTAGGAGGTACATACCACCTTTGGTTCCACTGGCACAGGAGGTGGGGACCCCTTTTTTAGTTCCAATAGAGCCTCTGCGAACTGCCAGTTCATCTCCTGCTGGGCCGCCTGTTGTGCTGCAGTGATCGCCTGTTGTGCTGCAGCAGCCTCTGCAACTTGGCAGTTGGTTTCCCGCTGAGCTGCATTGGCCTGTAGCAGGGCCTTTATCATTTCCTCCATCTTCAGAAATTGCCGGCTGAATCCACCACATGTGGGGTGATTAGCTCATGGGGATCACCTTTTCTTGAAATGAAGGTCAGCGTACATGCAGCTTCTTTAAAATCTGGCGGGTTGCCAGCTTTATTTACAGGTGGTTTGCAAAGTCATAAAAATAAACCAAAAAAAAATAAACAAAACAGTAAAACAAGTCCTTGCCGTCCGGCGGTAAACTAAACAGGACAGTGCTCTCTATACAGTGTGGGGCTGGTCCCCGTCACCCACAAAACATGAGGTAAAGCAAACCTTTGTTTTCAATCCAAAACAGGGCTCCTCTCTCAGATTCCCAATGAAAGAAGAATCCCCTGACGGGGCTTTAAAGCAGCCAATAAAAAACAAAATGAATAGTCAAAACTTAATTTTATTAGTATAAAAAAGGTAATGTAAAACGGATAAATAAATTCTGACCTATAGAGTCAGAACATGAACTGGATTACAATATTAAATAAGCGAAAATGGAATAAAAAACACACACAGCGGACGGTGCCCGTTGGGAACAATGTGCAATACAATGTATTATTGACCACAAGATCATAGATATTGGAATCCTGACGCGTTTCGACCCTGTTTGGGTCTTCTTCAGAGGATAATTATTAACTGTGGAAATATAAGCATGTATCAAACCAAATATAAAACTCAGCAATGACATGCTTGCATATGTAACACAGCATATCTACTAAAATTGTATAATTACCAATCACAAGGTTTCCGATAGTTCAAAGTGTTCATGACGAAAACGGGTATAGTCACTCCTGTGTCTTCTGTCTCCCCAATAACCGGTCAGCTCCTCAAGAAGCAGATGGTAGACCAACCATGCCTTGCGAGGGATCACGCATATATTACCCCCACACACACGTGGGGGTGGAAGAGTAGGAAGGCGAATGGCGAGAGGCATACACTGCACCCAGGATGGAGTGAGGGTGATGCTAAAATCAAATTAAAAGCAGGAAATAAATAATTTTCCTAGATAAATGATGGTTCCCTTAATTCAGAACAGTTTGTTGACATTGGAGTGTGGATGCAAAGGCATGCAGGGGAGCAGAGGTATAGCAAAGATAGAAAGAGGAACGAAAAGGGAGGGGGAGGGGGAAAGGGGGGGTAAAAGAAGTGGGGGGAAAAAGAAAGGGGGGAGGGGAAGGAAATGGGGGAGGAAAGACTGAATGAGGTAGGTGAAAGCAGAGAAGTGAAAAAGAAAAGTGAGATGAGTGAGAGGGTGACATGGTGAAACAGACAAACATATATAGACGGTTATATATAAATAGACGCTTAAACTATTACATTAATATAATAATAATGCTACACATTGAAGCCATACCAAAAAATGCATCTGAAGGTTATGCCCAGGTAATGCCATAGAAACTATACGTGGACAAGACCATGCTACAAGCTCAGGGAGAAGAAAGCTGCTACCATTTTTGGAGACTCTCAAAGACATAACAAAAACAATGATTTGGAACATAAGCATACCTCCCAACCATCCCTCATTCCCCGGGACCGCCCCAGAAATTGGTCCTGTCCCAGAGTCCCAGCAAATCAGGGTTGAGTCCGCAGCGTGTGGGGGTGTCTTGGTTCCTGCACGCTGCAAGCAACAATTTGTATGGCAGCCACCAGCCGGCATCTCTCTGCGCCGGTCTGGCTGCATCTGACACACACGCAGAGTGGAGCACACTGAACCCTCCCCCTCTTCCTCCTGCTGTGATGTTTTGTTTTCCTGAGGAAGAGGTGGAGAGCAGGCACTCCACTCTGCCAGAATGGTGATCTAAGGTCTGTGCAAGTCCGCAGAGGAGGGGGCATGCTTACAGCGAAACACATGCAGAGGAGGGGGGGCTCCTTGTCCATGACAGAAAGCTCCGCCCACTGATTGCTGGACTCAAGAGGAGAGTCAGCCTACTGAAAGCCTGAAGGTACTTTTATGGGGGTCCCATGTGACCGGGGGGAGGGGGCAGTCATTGGGGAGTGTAAAGAGTAAAGGGAGGAAAGATTGGGGGGTGTAAGAGTAAAGGGGATAGACTGGGGGGATTTGTGCTAGGAGGGGTGGGGGGATTTTGGTTAAGAAGAGGAATAGGGGTAATTTGACCCCCTATACCAGGGATATGCAATTAGCGGACCTCCAGCTGTTGCAAAACTATAAGTCCCATCATGCCTCTGCCTCTGGGTGTCATGCTTGTAGCTGTCAGTGTCTTTCTATGCCTCATGGGACTTGTAGTTCTGCAACAGCTGGAGGTCCGCTAATTGCATATCCCTGCACTATACCCTTGCCCTACTGACCCCGATTCTCCATCCTGCTGACCCCTGTACCCTGCTCTACTGACTCCCAGTCCTTTGTCCTGACCCTGTACCCTGCCCTACTGACCCCTGGTCCTCCATCCTGATGACCCCTGTACCCTGCTCTACTGACCCCCAGTCCTCCATCCTGACTCCTGTACCCTGCTCTACTGACCCCTGGTCCTGCTGACTCCTGTACCCCGCCCTACTGACCCCTGGTCCCCCATCCTGATGACCCCTGCACCCTGCCCTACTGACCCCCTTTCCTCCATCCTGCTCACCCCTGTACCCTGCTCTAATGACCCCTGGTCCTCCGTCCTGCTGACCCCTGTACCATGCTCTACTGACCCCCTGTCTTCTGTCCTGCTGACCCCTGTACCCTGCCCTACTGACCCCTGTCTTTCACTCTACTGACTCCCTGTCTTCTGTCCTGCTGAACTCTTTACCCCGCCCTACTGACCCCCTGCCTTTCGCCCTACTGACTCCCTGTCTTCTGTCTGGCTGACCCCTTTACCCTGCCCTACTGACCTTACTTTTGTCCTGCTGACCCCTTTTCCCTGCCCTACTGACCCCTGTACCCTGCCCTACTGACCCCCTGTACCCTGCCCTACTGACCCCCTGTCTTCCGTCCTGCTGACCTCTGTACCCTGGTCTACTGTCTCCCTGTCTTCTGTCCTGCTGACCCCTGTACCCTGCTCTACTGACTCCCTGTTTTCTGTCCTGCTGACCCCTGTACCCTGCCCTATTGACCCCCTTTCCTTTGTCCTGCTTACCCTGTACCCTGCTCTACTGTCCCTTTGTCTTCTGTCTTGCTGACCCTTGTACCTTGCCCTACTGACTTCCCCCTGTCTTCCAACCTACTGACTCCCTGTCTTACCATCCTGCTGGCCCCTTTACCCTGCTCTACTGACCCCCTGTCTTCCATCCTGCTGACCCCTATACCCTGCCCTACTGCCCCCCTGTATTCCATCCCGCTGACCCCTTTACACTGCCCTACTGACCGTCTATCCTCTGTCCTCTGCCCTTGTAATGCCTCTTCTCTGTCCTGCTGAACCCTGTACACTGCCCTACAGACCCTTCTCCTCTGCCATTCCTGTCCACCACACTCCTTAAGTCCCTCCCACTGTTAAGATTTTGGCCATACCCACATTTTGCCGCACGCCGCAAATTACTTCTTCCCTTAAAGGGGTTGTAAACCCTCGTGTTTTTTCACCTTGATGCATCCTATGCATTAAGGTGAAAAAACTTCTGTCACTGACCGGTCCCCCAGCCCCCCGTTTTGCTCACCTGAGCCCCATAATTCCAGCGCTGGAGACGTGATCTTCCCCTCTGCCCGTTGTCTCAGCTCTTCATTGGATATATTGATAGCAGTGCAGCCATTGGCTCCCGCTGCTGTCACTCAAATCCAATGACGCGGGCACCAGGGAGCGGGGCCGAGTCCAGCATTCTGCGTTTATGGATTGCAAATGCTGGACTCGGGAGCATGCCCGCAAGGTAACCCCCTGGGAGAGCGCTTCTCCTAGGGGGTTATACGATGGGAGGAGGAGCTACCAGCGCCGCCGGGGGACCCCAGAAGTCAAAGATTGAGGCCACTCTGTGCAAAACTAACTGCACAGTGGAGGTAAGTATGACATGTTTGTTTTTTTGCTTTACAATCACTTTACGTGTCCATCATTCCAAAGTTCAAAAGTTGGGAGGTATGCATAGGTAAAACATGAAAGTGGCTTATGTATACCTTCAATTAAAAACGAGACCCTTGAATGGACTCAAAGTCAGGCTTTCCTGTGTGAATCTGTGTCAATGGAAAAATATATGGACATATATTTCTCAGTCACTACAGTTCTCAATATGAGAACTGTAGTGACTGACCAACAGATAAGTACAACCAAGTATATTGAGAGGAGAATGTCTACCTGTGCAGGGAAGCTAATTGCTAGATTAGAAGAGTCACTGGCCAGCATCTGCATGAGCACTCAGAATAAGAAGCTAGTCATCTTTAGGACTCATATCTAAACAGAAAAGAAGGGGAGGAGATGCTGAAAACATGACTGGCTTCTTATCTTAAGTGCAGATGCTTGCATTAAGTATCTACTTCTTCAGTTTTAGACACACATGTATATATATACAGTATATAGATAGATATATATTGATAGTTAATTTATTAGGGTTTTGTTGTACAAATTATTACCGAGGGAGGGAGATGCACATACTACCCACTGCCATACATTCTGCCCTCCTCTCCCTGCGCATACTACCCACCACCATACACTCCACACTCCTCTCCCTGCACACACTACCCACCTCCGTATACTCCGCACTCTTCTCTCTGCGCATACTACCCACCACCATACACTTCACATTCCTCTCTTTGCACATACTACCCACCGACCTACACTCCGCACTCCTCTCCTGCACATACTACCCACCATCATACACTCTGCACTCCCTTCCTGCACATACTACCCACTGCCGTACACTCCACACTCCTCTTTATGCGCATACTACCCACCACCATACACTTCACATTCCTCTCCTTGCACATACTATCCATCGCTGTACACTCCGCACTCCTCTCTTGCACATACTACCCACCGTCATATACTCTGTACTCCTCTCCTGCACATAATACCCACTGCCATACACTCCGCACTCCTCTCCCTTCACATATTACCCACCGACATACACCCCATTCTCCTCTTCTGCACATACTACCCACTGCCATGTATTCTGCACTCCTCTTCCTCTCACTTCCTTCGCTCACCAATATTATCCACACCACAGAGATTTCCATTGCTGTTCAGCTGTTTGCATATCAAGACAGACACATTTTTTCAGGATTTACTTTTTTACCCATGGTCTCTATGTCTGCTCCATTATTGGATCAGGCATTGTAGGAGAGGAAAAAAACACATGCTGGTATAAGCAGGAAATGGGACACATACTGTGAACATACAGAGGCTGCCAGAAGGACAGAGGGATGCTCTATTGCTGGTTGGATATCTGGATTTGAGGTCCTATATGTGCCTAATTTGCCCACCATCTGTCACGCTGCATAGAGGGATGGTTTATTGCCTACTGCCTACCCGGTCTCTGGTTTGTCTACGAGCCTGTTGAGCTTGCTATCTGGTAAGCGTGCATTTTAGGTGGTGGAGGATCACTGCGAGGGTTTTTTTTTTAAATTTCCCACCTTTCCACACTGATCCCTATGAAGAGCTATCAGGGGACTCCTCCCATTCCCCTTGAAGATTTTCCAATTTTCTGGTCTATGGACTTTGCTACATGATACTAATATATTATTACTATTTATGTTTTTTCACCAATTTTTGGTTTTGGCACTATTGATTTATATGCACTTAATATTATTCAGAATATTCTTTGAATTTTTGTCTAATGTATTTTGCTATATAATCTCAATGTTTATATTTATATTTGATGTTTTCTCACATCTTTTCTATTTGCATCAATTTATTTTTATGCATATATTATTCATGGTATAGCCCAGTTTTTTCTTTGTTTTTCCATACTACCCACCGTCATACACTCTGTACTCCTCTCCTGCACATAATACCCACTGCCATACACTCCGCACTCCTCTCCCTTCACATACTACCCAAAGCCATACACCCCAAACTCCTCTTCTGCACATACTACCCACTGCCATGCACTCTGCACTCCTCTCCCTGCACATACTACACAACGCCGTACACTTGCACTGCTCTCCCTGCACATACTACCCACCACATACACTCTGCACTCCTTTACTGCACATAATACCCACAGCCATATGCCTCATACTCCTCTCCTGCTCATACTACCCACCGCCATACACCCCATACTCCTCTCCTGCACATACTAAACACTGCCATACACTCTGCACTTCTCTCCCTGCACATACTACCCACCGCCATACACTTCGCACTCCTCTCCCTGCACATAATACCTACCCCAATACACCACATACCCCTCTCCTACACATACTACCCACCGCCATACACTCCGCACTCCTCTCATGCACATATCCCCCCCGCCATACACCCCATACTTCTCTCCTGCACATACCACTCACCACTAAACAATTCACACTCCTCTCCTGCACATACTACCCATATACACTCCACACTGTAATTCCCTATTTAACATTATCACATTCTGCATTATGTAATTCATCTCAGATTCTATTTAACCACACCCATTTAAGCCATGCCCAACATTTAGCGCAACTTAAACCATGCCCACTTTTCACCACGGCATGCTATGCACACCACATTTTGTTTTTTATTGGTGCCTAGGGCCCACTTTGAATCTTGCACACGGGCCCACTGATTTCATGATACGCCCCTGCTCCAAACAACTGTTGAGCAAAAGATGGATCTTATGAAGCTGCCCAGGCTCAGACTCCCCTTACTTCCAATACCAGTGGGTTTTCATTGATGTGCGGCTTCATGGGATCCATCCTTTGCTCAACAAATATGTTTACATTATATTATTGTAGCGCTGGTAGATTTACGATCTACCATCTGATAGGTAAATTTAGTAACTTGTTCGTTAGGAAGGTTAGATTTGCCTCTGTTTCAGCTTGGCTGACGATGCATGTGTTTCCATGCTGAGCCGTGGGTGTCGCTGTTACCGCTGGCTGGTGTTAGAAAGGCAACATGTCTAAGCGTATGGATGCTCTTCTGTCCCGGAGACAACTCGGTGGAGGTGGTCCTCCGAGTTGCATTCTGAGCGAGGGTATTTATAGGACAGACGCCATATTTTGGGGGTCGTTTTACAGCTACCTGCTGGCCCTCCTGGCCGACAGGTATGCGTTAGAGAGCTATCTCGTGGTCCTCCGTTCCGGAGGCCCACGTTGCTGCGGCGCAGGGGTGGGCCCAGAAGCTTGTCTGGGGCCTACCACAGCGGCCGAGGAATGGTCCTGAGCTGTCTATCCAAAGGGAGGAAGCTGGGCAACCGAGAAGATCCCAGGGGAGGACCCGTCATGGAAGGATCATGCATGGTTCTGGTCTGGAGAGGGGCCTGGTGACTCGGTTTTAAAGGACGTATCCTAAAGTAATCATACAGCATAGTGTTGCCGGGTTGGCTTAGGCTAGGGTAGGCTAGTGAGAGAGGCCTATCCAGGCGTGCAAGGAGTGTGTTCCACCAAGGGAGTGCATTCTACTGAAATATTCAACCCCAGGGACATTTGTCAAGAATCTTATTAAAAAGGTATTTGAGTTTTCCTCTGCAGTTCTCCTTCTGCCTCTTTCCTGCTACTTCCTTCGTTGATGGTTTAATAAAGCATTGAAAACGTACTCAAGTGTTGGTGCGTGTGTCGTCCAGGGGTAAACTTAATGGAACCCTAGACCCGGTGCCGGTGAAACAAAGGGAAGGAGAGTGAAGTAACAAGCCCGCTTAAACCAGCAGCTCCACCGAGAGTTATTGCTATATGTGGGGGCTCGTCCAGGATTTGTTGACCGTCAATTCTCGCAATCCAGAGAAGTGTTTCATCGGGAGTTTATGGTGAGAATTGGACTTTGAAAAAAAAATCTTACAGGAAGAGAAGGGGTTAAACTGCAGGACTTTATTTCTGAGTGCGTAGACGGCGGGCGCCAGTGAAGGCCCGGGAACTACGTGATCAGAAGAACAGGTGGGAGGAGCCTACCCTACTTGATACCGCGTGGGACGCGTGTATGTGTTTGGCGCCAGAGGAAGAGAGAGGCCTCGTGATCGTGCTGAGAAGATCAGAGTGTGGCCATGTCTTTTCCGGCAATGCAGCCAATTATGGGACCGAGGATGTTCCCTGCAAGCACCGTGTTGAATACTGTGTTGACCGGAGCCTTGCTTACGGATACCGGAGTTCGGTTGAAGCCGCATGGGAGGTTTGTTCTGTACACCTCAGGAGATATTGAGGGACTGGGCATGATCTGCCACCGATGTGAAGGACTGGTTGTGCATCTTCATTCAATGTTCGCAATGTGGAGAGTACTTGTTTGTGGTGGAGCAACCTACCAAGTCAGCCCGTGCTTATCGAATGGATTGGGCAACAGGTATCGCCACAGTAGAAGCTGCTACTACTACAGAGAGAGAACGGCAGGCCATCACTTTGCCTGTTGTTACTGACAATGTTCCGGAGAGAGACACTGCTGCTGTTGTCTCATCAGGGGACATTACTGTGATTTCTGCGTCCACTACACCTACTCCTGTTGTACCTGCTCAAAGGAAGATGGGATATGTGAAGGCTTCCCGCGGCCATGGTCGAGGCCTACCCCAGAGGTTACCTGAACCGGAGCAACCAAAGTCCACGTCAGGAACGGGTAAGCCACTGATGGGGAATGTATCTGGGACTGTAAATAAATATCTGCCAGCGGAAGAGTTGGGAGATTCGGAAATAGAATCCATGTCGGATCTTTCCGGTGATGATGACTTATTTGATACTATGTCACAAGAGCTGTTGTGGTCACAAGGTGAAGATGTCGCCTCTGCTATGACCTTCCCTGAATGGACAGCCCTGAGTTCTGGGAAGACGTTGCCCTGTGTGGAGCCGCACAGTACTGCTACCGAGACTTTATCGAAAGTTGCTAGTTCACTACAGACACCGGCTGGGTCTATGGTGAGCAAATCATTGGATTCCTGTGTGCCACCTGGTATCTGGAAGGACGGATCTTTGCCCAAACTTGCACGTTTGCAGAGAATGTTAAACAAGCGTGTAGCTGCAGAGTATGGTTTGGAGTTCCCTTATGTGCCTCAGGATATAATGCAAGTGATTGAACTTAACTGGGAACTTTGGTACAGTGAAGCTGTTTGGGACTATTTGTCTGTGCCTAAGCCTTTCTGAAAGACTGGATGTTCTGTTAAAATGGATGAACGTTTTAGTGGATGTTTTATGCACTGGAACTTCGGTCGGCACATCTATGCTGACAAAGTGGTCATCTGCAGGCCCAGAAAAGATGACGTTGTTTATTTCATTACCACAGTGGATAAAACGGGAAAACCCCTGACATTGCCAGATCCCCGGTTTTATTGGTGACTCTGGACAAAAAAGAACTTTGGGTTAGTTAATTAGTGTCAGTGTATAGGGATCTTCGTGATCAAAATATAATGTTCATCTTCAAATTCAAAGAGTATACAGAGATAGACTCCTTAAGATTTTTCTTTTTTTTGATACTAGATGATGGGAAGAGAGGCTCATTTTCTCTAAAAATGAGGCTTTGTTCCTGATATTGTACAGTATATATGTGTGTGTTTAATAAGTTTTCCTTTTCAAGAATTATTGGATCTCCTATCAAGCTGGGAGGCTTTTCAGCTAGATAGATAGTGAGGTTATGTACAGTCATAGGATGGTTTTGTTTGCGGATGTGAACATAATGTTTTATAGATGTAAGTTTTAAAATATCTTTCCACTGTCTTTCTTTCTCTCTTTGTCTATCCAAGTTATTAAAAGCTCAAATACCTAATAACCCAGGCTTGGGAGTTACTGTCATTGTGTTTTGGACAGACGTTGGGGACAACGTCTACTATAGTGGGGGGAGTATGTAGCGCTGGTAGATTTGCAATCTACCATCTGATAGGATAAATTTAGTAACTGGTTCGTTAGGAAGGTTAGATTTTCCTCTGTTTCAGCTTGGCTGACGTTGCGTATGTTTCCATGCTGAGCCGTGGGTGTCGCTGTTACCGCTGGCTGGTGTTAGAAAGGCAACATGTCTAAGCGTATGGATGCTCTTCTGTCCCGGAGACAACTCGGTGGAGGTGGTCCTCTGCATTCTGGGCGAGGGTATTTATGGGACAGACGCCATATTTTGGGGGTCGTTTTACAGCTACCTGCTGGCCCTCATGGCCAACAGGTATGCGTTAGAGAGCTATCTCGTGGTCCTGCGTTCCGGAGGCCCACGTTGCTGCGTCGCAGGGGTGGGCCCAGAAGCTTGTCTGGGGCCTACCACAGCGGCCGAGGAATGGTCCTGAGCTGTCTATCCAAAGGGAGGAAGCTGGGCAACCGAGAAGATCCCAGGGGAGGACCCGTCATGGAAGGATCATGCAGCGTGCTGGTCTGGAGAGGGGCCTGGTGACTCGGTTGGAGGACGTAACCTAAAGTAATCATACAGCATAGTGTTGCTGGGTTGGCTTAAAGGTTCAAGCACTGTGACTGACATTCACCGCATGAAAACCAATACATCCTGTGGCAGAGGATCGTACGGGTTTATCCCAAATAAGTCTGTGGCAGAGACTTTTGTTCGTGCTACATACTGGCTGCTAGGCTAGTGAGTGAGGCCTATCCAGGCGTGCATGGAGTGTGTTTCACCGAGGGAGTGCATTCTACTGAAATATTCAACCCCAGGGACATTTGTCAAGAATCTTACTAAAAACGTATTTGAGTTTTCCTCTGCAGTTCTCCTTCTGCCTCTTTCCTGCTACTTCCTTCGTTGATGGTTTAATAAAGCATTGAAAACGTACTCAAGTGTTGGTGCGTGTGTCGTCCAGAGGTAAACTCAACGGAACCCTAGACCCGGTGCCGGTGAAACAAAGGGAAGGAGAGTGAATGTAACAAGCCCGCTTAAACCAGCAGCTCCACCGAGAGTTATTGCTACATTATGTTTTGTTGTAGTCCTGTTAAAGGGGGAATTAGTTGGCTGTTTTTTAGCATAATACCAATAAATTAATATGTATCTTTTATCTTTTGGTCT
Organism: Lithobates clamitans; assembly: GCA_037952925.1. NCBI lineage: Eukaryota > Metazoa > Chordata > Amphibia > Anura > Ranidae > Lithobates > Lithobates clamitans. The sequence continues at coordinate 295,122 of JBBGZY010000871.1, forward strand.
GCCGCTCCTTCCATGTATGCACATTTTTTCCAGTAACTGTAGTGGACAATGTTCCGGCAGACTTTTGAGTACTGCCCTTCCAGTGGGATGACTTTGCCTTCAGCCACATGACCCTTCAGATGAAAGACTCCTCCAGCCGCATCCTTGTAGAGCCTGCCTAGGGATCTTTGCAGCTAGCTACCTGAACTACGCCTAGCATCACAGTTCCTGTAATGGTTTTATTGACTGTTATTCTCTGTGCAGTACTGATTACATACTATTTACTATTTAGCAATAACTCTATTTGCATGGTCAAGTTACCCTGCATTTAATCAGTAAACACAAAGATGTTGTTACAAAACATATTTATGTATCAAAAGAGTGCCAACTTCAACAGTGATCCACTATTATAAAGCAGATTGCTTTTTTTGTAGTCATTATTATCTTCTTTGAGGGGGTCATATGACATTGGGCTGGCCTCATATAGCCAGGCATAGGTGTGCGCAGCCTCTTGCATTAAGGTGTGCACCCCAAAGCTCAAATACATATGCATGTGTATATGTACTGATGGTGTCAGTAGGGCAGTAGGCAGTGTAATTTTGTTAATTTTCTTTTCCCAAAATTTTTGGGCTTGTGTAACATTTTGGGGGGGGATGAAATATCAGTGGTCTAAACAAGGGGGAATAACACAAGGCAATTAGGGTGTGCCCAGGCACACCTGGCACACCCTGTGCGCACGCCTATGTAGCCAGGTCATATTGAGAAGCGGGAGCTGATCCCAGGGTTGGGCTTCAGTAGCTGTGGTTATAGTTTTATCATGTTTAAAACAGCCATTCTAGGGTTATGGGGGCAAATGGAAATCCACCCATGACAAAAAACGAATGCCTCATACACACGGTCGGATTTTCTGACAGAAAATGTTTAATGGGAGCATTTTGCCAGAAATTCTGACCATGTGTAGGCTCCATCGAACAGTTTCCATCGGAATTTCCGTCACACAAAATTTGAGATCTGGTTCTCAAATTTTCACATCTCCATAATTATGTTTTTTGGTGTTTTTTTTTTATCAAGATCTGCATTTTTTGATTTTTCTAGTGCTCTCCATAATATTATTTCTGGTTTTGTGTGTCAAGTTGCCACAACACCATTTTTTTTTACCTCAAGGAGGTTGGTTCGTGTCCCTTGTTAATTTGTAATAGTTTCTGGGTCATAACAAAATAAAGAGGAAGGCAACGCTGGAGAAACTGCTGAAATTTGCGAAGCCTTTGTACCCCAGGGCACACATCAGTAATTTTACAGTCAAAATTGGTGGCCTGAGGAGTCCTTATAATAGGGAGCACAATCCAGTCCAGGACTACAAGAGATCAGGAACAACAGCAGATGATATCTATGTCCCCAGGCTGTGGTCATACAACAGCCTGCATCTTTTGCCAGACCAGACTGAACCCAGGCCATCACACTCTTGTCTTCCTTAGACGCTTCCTTCCAGGCTGTGGCTCTGGTGTTGGAGTTGGGCAGGAGGTGGAGGAGGAGGACCTGGAGGAGGAGGACCATGGTTTAACTCACAAACGTGGCTTTGGCTTGTGAGTTCGCCCCTCAACCCCTTATTTAGAGCTTGTAACATCACTTCCTCACATAAGAGGCATGGGCCCCCCTCCATTTCCAGCATTTTGCAAGCTGTCATGTAGGCATAGTCCTCTTGAACACTGTGGGGGGGGGGGGGTTTCTGAGGGCCGCAGTAGCCTTCAGAAATAGGCCAATTGCTGCCTCCTTCAGGTTACTCCTCTTCCTGGCACTTTTTTGTGGAAGGCCCGAGGGGAGGGACCTGGGATTCTGGCAGGCTACTGGGCCCGACCACCTCCTGGCTGCCACTTACCCCCACCACCTCCTGGCTGCCACTTTCCACAGCCTCCTCCTGGCTGAGACTTTCCTGTGTATGAAAATAGGACGTAGTTTTAGTTTTTTGTTCATCAATCACACACAATTTTCAGCTCATGACTGTTGCAGATTTAATGTTTGTAAATAGAAAAGACAATCATTGTAATCATTCTGACCCCAGTATTTTTCATTCTTGTCCCTATCATTTGTGGCCACTATTGTCTATTAGGGATGAGCTTTAAGTTCGAGTCGAACTCATGTTCGACTCGAACATCGGCTGTTCACCAGTTCGCTGAACAGCGAACAATTTGGGGTGTTCGCGGCAAATTCGAAAGCCGCAAAACACCCTTTAAAAGTCTATGGGAGAAATCAAAAGTGCTAATTTTAAAGGCTTATATGCATGGTATTGTCATAAAAAGTGTTTGGGGACCTGGGTCCTGGCCCAGGGGACAAGGATCAATGCAAAAAAAAGTTTTAAAAACGGCCGTTTTTTCGGGAGCAGTGATTTTAATAATGCTTAAAGTGAAACAATAAAAGTTTAATATCCCTTTAAATTTCTTTCCTGGGGGGTGTCTATAGTATGCCTGTAAAGGGGCGCATGTTTCCCGTGTTTAGAACAGTCTGACAGCAAAATGACATTTCAAAGGAAAAAAAGTCATTTAAAACTACTCGCGGATATAATGAATTGCTGGTCCAACAATACACATAAAAGTTCATTGATAAAAACGGCATGGAAATTCCCCACAGGGGAACCCTGAACCAAAATTTTTAAAAAAAATGACGTGGGGGGTCCCCCTAAATTCTATACCAGGCCCTTCAGGTCTGGTATGGATATTAAGGGGAACCCCGGCCAAAATTAAAAAAAAAAAATTGCGTGGGGTCCCCCTCAAAATCTATACCAGGCCCTTCAGGTCTGGTATGGATTTTAAGGGGAACCCCGCGCCAAAATTAAAAAAAAAAATGGAGTGGGGTTCCCCCCAAAAATCCATACCAGACCCTTATCCAAGCACGCAACCGGGCAGGCTGCAGGAAAAGAGGGGGGACGAGAGAGCGCCCCCCCTCCTGAACCGTACCAGGCCACATGCCCTCAACATTGGGAGGGTGCTTTGGGGTAGCCCCCAAAACACCTTGTCCCCATGTTAATGGGGACAAGGGCCTCATCCCCACACCACCCGTTACGTAACCCTGCCACCTTCTGACATCACGGGGAATGCCACAGGGAAGTTATTATTAATGCCACACCCCGTTATTTAAGAACCGTCAGAAGAGGAGAAGCGTCACACAGCGGGAGCCTCCCTCCATGCCATCATGGATGCGGAGTGGCCCGAGGAGAAGAAGATAAGAAGACGCCACGGAGGAAGATGCCGGACAAGAACACTGGAGGAAGAACCAGAAGAATCAGAAGAAGAAGAAGATGGAGGAAGAAACCAAAGGAAGATAGAAGATAGAAGAAAGAAGATAGAAAATAGAAGAAAGAAGACAGAAGAAAGAAGAAGCAATTAAATAAAGGAATTGTCAAAAACTGTCTCTTGTCATTTTTAACATTTTTGACAGTTTTTTTGTGAAATGGTAGGGGTACTTTTGTACCCCCTTACCATTTCACACAGGGGGGAGGGCTGGGATCTGGGGGTCCCCTTGTTAAAGGGAGCTTTCAGATTCCAATAAGCCCCCCGCCTGCAGACCCCCACAACCACTGGGCAAGGGTTGCGGGGATGAGGCCCTTGTCCCCATCAACATGGGGATAAGGTGTTTTGGGGGGCTATCCCAAAGCACGCTCCCAATGTTGAGGCCATGTGGCCTGGTACGGTTAAGGAGGGGGGGCGCTCTCTCGTCCCCCCTCTTTTCCTGCGGCCTGCCAGGTTGCGTGCTCGGATAAGGGTCTGGTATGGATTTTTGGGGGGACCCCACGCCATTTTTTTAAAAATTTTGGCGCGGGGTTCCCCTTAAAATCCATACCAGACCTGAAGGGTCTGGTATAGATTTTGAGGGGGACCCCATGCCATTTTTAAAAAAATTTTTGGCTGGGGTTCCCCTTAATATCCATACCAGACCTGAAGGACCTGGTATAGAATTTAGGGGGACCCCCACTTCATTTTTTTTTAAATTTTGGTTTGGGATTCCCCTGTAGGGAATTCAATGAACTTTTATGTGTATTGTCGGACTGGCAATTCATTATAGCCGCGAGTAGTTTTAAATGACTTTTTTTCCTTTGAAATGTCATTTTGCTGTCAGACTGTTCTAAACACGGGAAACATGCGCCCCTTTACAGGCTTACTATAGACACCCCCCAGGTACGAAATTTAAAGGGTTACACTTTTATTGTTTCACTTTAAGCATTATTAAAATCACTGCTCCCGAAAAAACAGCAGTTTTTAAAACTTTTTTTTGCATTGATCCATGTCCCCTGGGGCAGGACCCAGGTCCCCAAACCCTTTTTATGACAATAACTTGCATATAAGCCTTTAAAATTAGCACTTTTGATTATTCATGTTCGTGTTCCATAGGCTTTAAAGGTGTTCGCGTGTTCGAACAAATTTTTTACCTGTTCGCAAGTTCTGGTGCGAACCGAACAGGGGGGTGTTCGGCTCATCCCTACTGTCTATTGATATGTAAAACACTTACTGAAATCAGAAATTAGTTATCAAAACTAACATATATTTAACCTCATTAATTTGACAAACAGAAATATTTAGAAGAATGCTATACCTGACTCAAGCTGGGTTCCTCCACATGTTGCTGCTTGGAAGGCCCAGGTTGGTCGTCGGAAGCCTCAGCTGGGGGGGAAGGAAGCCTTGAAGACTGGAAAGTGCTGGCTTGGGTTCAGTCTGGCCTGCCAGAAAATGCAGTCTGTCATAGTACTACAGCCTGGGTACATAAATGTCATCTGCTGCAGATCCTGATCTCTGGGAATCCTGGACCTTCTTGCTCTCCCTATTATAAGTGCTCCTCATGCCACCAATTAGGGCCTTCAAATAGGTGATGTCTGCCGTGGGGATCACCGGCTTCACAAATTCCAGCAATTGATCCAGCGCTGCCTTCCTCTTTGGTTTATTGTTATAAAACGGGTAGTTTACCTGCCACCATAGGCGTGGCCACGGGTGTGCCGGGTGTGCCTGGGTGCACCCTAATTCCCCGAGCAGTGTTTAGCCCCATGCCACCTGTATCCTGAGATCTGCCTGGGTTGATGTTCAATGTGTACCCCGCACTGCCTGTGAGGCAGTATAACATTGCCGATATTGAGGCTCGTAAGATCCGCTTAGTGTGGCACTGTCCTGAGGAGCTGTCAGAATTCATGTATGATACCAGCCAATGGGATGGGTCTGGCGGGGCCGTTACGTGTATGTAGCCCCACCCCTTTTCTCAAGCTCATGTTCAATAGCTGCTTGGTCCTGCTTGGATGCCACACAGGCACAGCGAGCAGAGTGAAGCCGCCTCCCCCTCCAGTGTTTATGTGTACACAGGGGGAGGGGACCTGCTGTGCCTGTGCTGCGCTGATCTGAATGGGATGGGGGGAGAGGGGTCTGTCTGTGCTGAAGGGGGGGTTTGTGCTGAATGGGGGGGCTCCATCTGTGCTGAAGGGGGGGTGTGCTCAATGGGGGAGTCCATCTGTGCTGAGGGGGGTGTGCTTAATGGGGGGCTCCATCTGTGCTGAAGGGGGGTGTGCTTAATGGGGGTCCATCTGTGCTGAAGGGGGGGGTGTGTTCAATGGGGGAGTCCATCTGTGCTGAAGAGGGGTGTGCTTAATGGGGGAGTCCATCTGTGCTGAAGGGGGGTTTGTGCTGAATGGGGGGCTCTGTGCTGAAGGGGGGTGTTTAATGGGGGGGTCCATCTGTGCTGAAGGGGGGTGTGCTTAATGGGGGGGTCCATCTGTGCTAAAGGGGGGGTGTGCTTAATGGGGGGTCCATCTGTGCTGAAGGGGGGTGTTCTTAATGGGGGGTCCATCTGTGCTGAAGGGGGGTCCATATGTGCTAAGGGGGGGTCTGTGCTGATTGGGGGGATCTGTACTGAAGGGGGAGGTCCGTCTGTGCTGAAGGAGGGTCTGTGCTGAGGGGGGCTGAATAATGTAAAGGGGTCCAGTGGTGCACAGTGAGGTGTTTTTACATTTTAAGGTGGGGGGTGCAAGATATAGGATCCGCCCCGGGTGCCAAATGCTCTAGGTACGCCCCTGGAAACCCCCCCTCTCCTCTGTCAGTGCTTCCGACTAATGCCACCTGTCTATGCCAGTCAGTGCCGCCTGTCAGTTTGTGAGTGCCAATTAGTGCTTCCAATCAGTGCCACCTGTGAGTGCCAATCAGTGCTTCCAATCAGTGCCACCTGTTAGTGCCAATGAGTGCCAGTGCCACCTTTCAGTGCCACCTGTCAGTGCCAAACAGTGCCAGTGCCACCTGTCAGTGCCAATTAGTGCTTCCAATCAGTGCCACCTGTCAGTGCCAATGAGTGCCAATGGGTGCCAATCAGTGCTTCCACTTAGTGCCACCTGTCAATGCCAATCAGTGCCAGTGCCACCTGTCAGTGCCAATTAGTGCTTCCAATCAGTGCCACCTGTTAGTGCCAATGAGTGCCAAGTGCTTCCAATCAGTGCCACCTTTCAGTGCCAATGAGTGCCACCTATCAGTGCTTCCAATCAGTGCCAACTGTCAGTGCCAATCAATGCCAGTGCCACCTGTCAGTGCCAATCAGTGCTTCCAATCAGTTCCACCTTTCGGTGCCAATCAGTATCAGTGCCGCCTGTCAGTGCAAATCAGTGCCAGTGCCGACTGTCAGTGCCAATTAGTGCTTCCAATCAGTGCCACCTGTTAGTGCCAATTAGTACTTCCAATCAGTGCCGCCTGTCAGTGCCAATCAGTGCCAATGCCGCCTGTCAGTGCCAATCAGTGCTTCCAATCAGTGCCACCTGTCAGTGGCAGTCAGTTCCACACCAGTGCAAATGAGTGCCACCTGTCAGTGCCAATCAGTGCCAGTGCCGACTGTCAGTGCCAATTAGTGCTTCCAATCAGTGCCACCTGTTAGTGCCAATTAGTACTTCCAATCTGTGCCCCCTGTCAGTGCCAATCAGTGCCAATGTCGCCTGTCAGTGCCAATCAGTGCTTCCACTGACTGCCACCTGTCAGTGGCAGTCAGTTCCACACCAGTGCAAATGAGTACCACCTGTCAGTGCCAATCAGTCCGGCTTATTAGTGCTGCCAATCAGTGCTGTTAATCAGTGCCCATCAGTGCACTGAGTGCAGGGATGGGGGTGATGAACTCAGCAGCCAGGCACATTGTCCAAGGGGGTGCCGGCCTGGTGGGGCACAACTGAAATCGGTTGATGTTTATTAATGCCACATGCTGATTTTAGTATAACAGGTAATCACCACACTACTATTTACAATAAACTACTGGAGGTAAAATAAAAAAAGTGTAATTGAAAGGCCTGCCGCTAAGCACTGTTATGTGTTCCCACACCACAAAAAAAAAAAAAAAGTGCAGCGCTAACTTACTGATCAATAACTTAACAATAATGGTGGAATCCTCTAATGTATGGAAATCTCAATAAACTTTAATGTTATCACAATACCGGTCACTGTGATACGCAACTTCACATATAATACACATCAAGCTGAAAATAAGACATACTGTATAAAAATAAACTTAACAGGGATGGTGGAAACCCCTCCTATAGATATTTACCATACAGATTAATCTAAAGTGAAATTTTTTTTAGTTGGGAGCTTCCCACCATTATAGCACTTTGGAATTTTTATTTTTTAGATCGTTAAACTTAATTTTAGATTACTATTTAGTTACTATTATAGTGTGAATTTTTGCACTTGAATGTAATTTTCCAACACCCCTGCTAAGTCCATGTCTTTATGGACCTTGCTTTGTACACTGGTGCGCAGTCATGTTGAAACAGGAAGGGGCCGTCCCCAAACTATTGCCACAAAGTTGGGAGCATAAAATTGTCCAATATGTCTTGGTATGCTGATACCTTAAGAGTTCCCTTCATTGGAACTAAGGGGCCAAGCCCAACCCCTGAAAAACCACCCCACACCATAATCCCCCCTCCCCCCTTCACCATAATCCCCCCTCCACCATTGATTTGGACCAGTGCACAGAGCAAGGTCCATAAAGACATGGATGAGCGAGTTTGGGGTGGAGGAACTTGACTGGTCTGCACAGAGTCCTGACCTCAACCCGATAGAACACCTTTGGGATAAATTGCGAGCCAGACCTTATCATCCAACATCAGTGCCTGACCTCACAAATGCGCTTCTGGAAGGATGGTCAAACATTTCCATAGACACACTCCTAAACCTTGTGGACAGCCTTCCCAGAAGAGTTGATGCTGTTATAGCTGCAAAGGGTGGGCCAACTCAATATTGAACCCTACGGACTAAGACTGGGATGTCATTAAAGTTAATGTGCGTGTAAAGGCAGGCGTCCCAATACTTTTGTCTGTTTGAGCTTTGGGGTTCACACCCTAATGCAATAGGCTGCGCACGCCGATGCCTTCCACAGACAGGGCAGCTCCCTGTACATATCAATGAATATGGGGATAAAGTCCTCATTGTTGACTAAATCCATTTTCTATGCAAGACACAAGACAAACCCTAATGTCAGACGAAACTCTCCTAATCTTGACCCAATATAGGCCTCAATCTATAAGCAGTATAGATCACTGATGCACCAACTTAAATTTGTACCTTCGTTATCAGGATCGGCGCTTCCGCTACTCCTTCCTCCACTCACAGGTTGTACGTACAACGCATTCGTGTTACGCTTTATATACACTGCACATGCGTGACACTCCGCCCACCCCTGACGTTCTTTGTAGTCTATTCCCCGCCCCTTCTCTTCCGGCGCAGTGGGAGAGAACATGGCGGAGAGACAACATATGCATGCAGAGGAGAGCAGCAACGACGAAAGGCGATTGAAGGCCTCAAATATGTCCTTTGTAGAGATGGTGGAGATGGTGGACATCTTGAAGAGGGCCGACTATGACGGGAAGCATGGACCTTACCCAAACCCAAATGTGAGAAAGGCCAAGATCATGCCTAAAGTTGTGAAGAGTCAGCAGAGGAATTTTGGGGTACGGCGACCCGAGGATCAACTGAGGAAACGATGGTCAGAAGAATCAAGAGAGTGCTGCAAAAAAGTAAGTATTTTGTTGAGTGTTCCTATTCTTCTTAACGTTCATGCTGCTCCATGTGCTTTTCTTTACTGTTGTACATTTTAAAATGTTGATGTTCATGGGCACAGTAATCGGTCGTAGGAAACATCGTTTGTTTGCCCCCTTTAAGATGATTTTGGCAGATACAGATTAACTACATTTGTTCAGGCCTACTTGTATTTAAAGAAGTTTGTTGTCTAGATGGGTTTGTAACTACGATAAAATGTAAACTTGATTCAGTGTAAAGAGAGGGCACTCAGCAGCTGTTTACACATCTGTACGGAGGAGCACTAGTGTGGGACTCCAGAACAAACTTTTTTGGGTGTCCCACACAGGTGCTACAGTGGATACTAGGGGTGACTCCACGTGTGATACTTTAACCACTTCCCACCCGGCCACTGCACATAAAAGGCCGGGTGGGCTATCTCTCCTTCTGAGTGGACGTTCAGGAACGTCCCTCGGAAGGAGCGGGATAACGCGAGTGCGTGCCCACGAAGCGGCGCTATCCCGATGCGCTCGTGCCACCCGGACACGGCGCATCTCCGATCGGCAGGAGGGCTCTGCGATTGGCTCTCCTGATCACATGACGGCCGTGTTGAATCACAGCCGTCATGTGATGTAAACACAGAGCCGGTTGCTAGGCAATGGGCTCTCCTCTCCTCACACGGAGTATGAGCTGTTTTTTACAGCTTTTTACTCGCTGATCACCAGTCTAGTGTCCAGACACATGTAAAAACACAAAGTAAACACACAATGTCCCCAAAACATGTCCCCAAAACACATGTCCCAAAACACATGTCCCCACATAGTAAAAACACCTGTCCCCCACATATGTCCCAGTAAAATCACATGTCCCAATAATTATTTGCACACATATGTCACCTGTGCACATCTGTACATGATCATTTGCGCACATGTGTCCGTGATCACACAAACCAATTATTATACACTTAACGGGATTTTTTTACCAAAAACATATAGCAGAATACATTTTGACTTAAATTTATGACAAAATTTGATTTTATTGGATTTCTTTTAAAATAGAAAGAAGAAAATATTGGTTTTTTTTTTCAAATTTCCACTCTTTTTTTGCTTATATCGCTCTAAATAGAGAAAGCTCTATTTGTGTGAACAAAATGATAAAAATTTAATTTGGGTACAGCATTGCATGACCGTGCAATTGTCATTGAAAGTGTGAGAGCGCTGAAAGCTGAAAATTGGTCTGGGAAGGAAGGGGGCGAAAGTGCCCAGTATTGAGGTGGTTAACAAAAAAGGGAAGTATTCCAGCTTGAGAAAGGAAATAAAATGTTCTTCAGCTTGGAACTCTGCCAAAATAGACAATTGTACGACACTTCCAAGCAAATATCTGTGTGCTAAGTATACCTATTTTTTATTCACATAGGGGAGAAAAGACTCGGGACATCTGAGGACACCATGGACCCCCCACCTCATAAAGAAGGGGAAGTCACCAAAACACAAGCAGAGGATGAGGCGGCAGAGGTTTATGAAGTTGGCAAAATTGTCACCACAACGGGTGAGTGTCTGAGACCACAGCTTCAGGTAAGAGATCTATGCCTGCATATTTATAATACATGGTGTGTTTTTTTCTTTTAGGTGATGTGGATGTTGTGGAAGAAGAATCTCATTTCACAAGTGAAAGTGCCCAGATCCTCACCGGGGAGAGAATGGGGTGCAATAGGGATTTAGAAAATATAAAGGAAAACATCAATGATGTTCAAAAAAAAATGAAGAACATCATTGATGTCTTAAGCAGAATATAAAAAATAACAAAATTGTACCGTTTCATTGTGTATTTTTGAATTTGAAAAAAGGTTTAAAGTATTATAAAAGCCAAATTTTGAAGATGCACACAGTGTGTCAACATGTGCTATCTGCCATTAGGGGATATCAATGTACGCGTTTTGTGGGTGCAACCCTTTCCTGCCAACTCAATTAGGTGAGAGGAAGGGGTTGCACCCCCAAAACACGTCCATTGATCCCCCATGATGGGAGCTAGCACATGTTGACATTAGGCATGGGATCAGAAGGGAAATCACCATTTTTACTCTCAATTTGTGTGCATCGTCAATATTTGGCTTTTACAGGGGTGACATCACCCCATCTGATGAAGGCAATATCAAAACATTTTGGACATACTAATGTCTGATATTGCCTTCACTTTATCTAAGTTGAACTTTGTAAGTTCCTGAGTTGTGTATGTTATGCTTTAAAACATGCCTGTTTAACCAAAAAAAGGATCTTTACAATGTGAAAAAAATATATACACACCAAAGATGTTGGTTTGTTCAAAAACCCTTTTCTAACGCACATGTGAATGTGCTTTGAGTAAAATGTTTTCTACTCAACAATGTGTGGCTTCTTCTTTCAATGCTCAATAGCAATTTTTGTAGTAAGTTGGTGTTTACAGTGGCAACGGGGGTTATTTACTAAAGGCAAATCCACTTTGCACTACAAGTGCACTTTAAGTGCAATTTCATGTGCACTTTTAAGCATTGGAGTGCAAAGTATATTTGCCTTTAGTAAATAACTCCCACAGTGCTTTCTAATTTGCCACAATCACGCCATTTTCATGACTCCACAAAATTCATTCATGGTGCTAAAAATGATGTATATTTTTGTCAGTAATGCATTACATACATTAACAACAAAAACAAGGTGTGTATGTAGAAGACCCATAACATAATAATAGTTCGCTGAAGAAGAGATTGTCACCTCATGTATCAAAAAAATTACATTTGCACTATTGAAGAAAATGCCCAAAAAGAAACCCATTGGAGAACCTAGGAGACAGCTAAAAGAAACCCAGGCAGTAAATCAAAGGAAATCTTCTTTCAGTTTAAATTCAAAAATTGTTAATAAAATGTTTCTTAAACATTTTCTGGCATATCAATGCCCCCCCCACTGAAAAGTACTCAACATACTTCTGTCTTACTTTGGGGGGGCAAGCCAGGACGGCCAGCTTAAAGCGCTGTCAGGGTTTCTTCTTGAAGTCCGGCCTCAGGCCCAACTGAGGTCACATAGTTCATTGAATTTCTCCTTAAATTGTTGTGTAAAATGCAGCATGCAAGAATTATATGGTTAAGTTTATATTCCGCCATGTTGATTGGCGTAAGGAATAGGCGGAACCGGCTGGCCATTATCCCAAAAACTTTCTCCACCACTCTTCTGGCTTTGGCCAGACGGTAGTTATAAACCCTCTGGTCCGGGGTGAGGGTCCTCATGGCTACAAAAAGGTCGGCTGGTCAGAACGAACTAACAGAAAGCACTGAAAAACAGAAAGGCCGGAGCTGAAAATCAGAAACGAGCGGACAAGAACGCACTGAAAAACAAATACGTAATAGAAATACGAACCCACTAGCAGAAACCAAAGAGCAGTAACGAAGAGCAGCTTAAAGCGCCATCAGGGTTTCTTGTTGAAGTCCGGCCTCAGGCCCAACTGAGGTCACATAGTTTATTGAATTTCTCCTTAAACAGTTGTGTAGAATGCAGCATGCAAGGATTATATGGTTAAGTTTATATTCTGCCATTTTGATTAGCGTAAGAAATAGGCAGAACCGGCTGGCCGTTATCCCAAAAACATTGTCCACCACTCTTCTGGCTTTGGCCAGGCGGTAGTTACAAACCCTCTGGTCCGGGATGAGGGTCCTCATGGCTTCAAAACGGTCGGCTGGTCAGAACGAACTAACAGAAAGTACTGAAAAACAGAAAGGCCAGAGCTGAAAATCAGAAACGAGCGGACAAGAACGCACTGAGAAAAAAATACGTAATAGAAATACGAACCCACAAGCACAAACCGAAAAGCAGGAATGATCGGAAAAGCAGGAGGCTGAAAAGCGCGAATCGCCTGTCACCAAACTTCTACTAACATGAGATTAGCAGAAGTAGCCCAAAGGGTGGTGCACTTGGTATTGAACTTCCTCTTTCTAGTGCCATCATACGTGTTGTACATCACCGCGTTCTTGACATTCGGAATTTCCGACCAACTTTGTGTGACCCTGCGTATGCAAGACAAGTTTGAGCCAACATCCAACGGAAAAAATCCATGGATTTTGTTGTCGGAATGTCCGATCGATTGTACGGGGCATAACAGGGGTTAGAAGTTGAACCTTTCTTTGCTCTATCCAAAATGAAAAAAATGTTGCCTTTAGTTTTACTTTAGGTTGCAAATACTAAGCCAACAGAAGATTGTCTGTTAATGATTATACTGCATATTAGTAGTGTGTATTAGTATGATTGTGCTTAATAACATGTGAGCTTTTAAGATAAGCTGTTTTTGGTCATACAGCTTTAAATATGTCAATATGTCACTTCATATAAGCAAAAGGTGGTTGATGTAAATAATCTTTTCAGTTACAGTGCTTTATCATAGTATGAGTCATAGTAGAAGTCAGCAGTTACAGCAAGTTAAGTAGCTATGTTCCAAAATATAGCACAGAATGTATGTTTTGGGTTTCGGTCATATCACATGGGCAGATTGCAACCATGCATAGATAACCATAGAAAATTAAAAGTGGGAATCAATATATCTAGAAGAAAGCATTTCTGGTAATTGCAACCTATATTGCAGTCAGGAAGAAACCATGCTTACAAACATCGGATTTCTGGGCTTGAGTGGTGACATAAATCTAGCTCCGCTAAATAGTAACTAGCAAAGCTTAGCATTGGAATATATCGCAACAAAATTTTATAGTAAATATATAGAATATAATAGACAATAAAAAGGTTCCAGTCTATATTAAAATTATTTGTGATGAAACAGGCAGAAATTCTATCTGAGCTTCAGCATATGTTGGGGAGAACATGTAATGACAGCTAGTGATTTATTAGAGCCAAGCACCCTTATTGTATGCTGCTTTTTTATATTGTACACTGGCAAGTGGCCCATTTTATCAGGAAAATGCCCTGGATTTGGGCTTTAAGCATCTGTGGGTTTTGTGTACTAGGTTATTTGTGCATGCCAGATTTCCTTTTAAGGGTAATTCCATTTATAGTCCAAAATTAGATAAAAAGTCCCCCAGGTCCACCTATGTGCATGCAATGTATTATCTAATTTTTATTTTTTATATGTAGACTTCAAATGAGAAGGAGTCACTGATGCAATTCAATTAAGACAAAAGATAATAACCTGGCTGAAACTGCTCAATGTATCTTACAAGAAACATTTGCATATATTGAGCTCTGGAAACAGTCCAGTACTGTATAAGAGCCCTTTCACATTGGGGCGAGGGGCGGCGTCGGCGGTAAAACGCCGCTATTATTAGCGGCGTTTTACCGTCGGTATTCAGCCGCTAGCGGGGCGGTTTTAACCCCCGCTAGCGGCCGAGAAAGGGTTAAATACCACCGCAAAGCGCCTCTGCAGAGGCGCTTTGCCGGCGGTATAGCCGCGCCGTCCCAATGATTTCAATGGGCAGGAGCGGTAAAGAAGCGGTATACACACCGCTCCTTCACCGCTCCGAAGATGCTGCTGGCAGGACTTTTTTTACCATCCTGCCAGCGCATCGCTCCAGTGTGAAAGCCCTCGGGGCTTTCACACTGGAATGCAAGCAGTGGCACTTTCGGGTCGGTTTGCAGGTGCTATTATTAGCGCAATAGCGCCTGCAAACCGCCCCAGTGTGAAAGGGCTCTTAAACATTACCACCTCTATTACAAAAAAGAAAGAAAAACACATGACACATAAACGCAAACATAACAAACACAATTGGCCAATATGTAAAAATTGAGGTTGCATCTAACTACTCATATGAGTGTATGCAAAGATAGGAAATTAAGGCACTAAACCATGTGTAATAGCAATTTCTACCTACCTCACTAATACACTTAACGATATATACCATAAGTGATTTCAACCTTGTCTATATAAGAATCAACCACTGCGGTTGCAGCTATAACCCATGAAATCAATAAGGAATGATAATGGTGCTAGAATACAAAGATCTAATTTATTTATACAGAAAAGAAACGTTAGAATAATCAGATATTACCAAATATAATGTAGATCAGGGATATGCAATTAGCGGACCTCCAGCTGTTGCAAAACTACAAGTCCCATCATGCCTCTGCCTCTGGTGTCAAGCTTGTGGCTGTCAGAGTCTTGCTATGTCTCATGGGAGTTGTAGTTCTGCAACAGCTGGAGGTCCGCTAATTGCATATCCCTGATGTAGATGATACAAATACACAGAAGCCGTGATGTTACAAATACAGTTTTGCCAATGGACAAAGATAATTTAAGTTACACACACAGAGACCTTATGGTTTTTTTTTGATTGAAAATGTATACTTTATTTTGCAAGAAAATATACAAAAAACAAATACTTAAACAGGGTACATTCAGTACTGCGACGCAGCGCATAAATACACTACATAACAGTACATTGCCAAGCATACAAATAAATTACATTCATCCTGCGGTATGATGCCTAATGTGTTGTGCAGAGTAATAATACCCCGAAACATCACATCATGCATGACGCCGCATTACCCTGAAAGCAGTACTTCAAAACCATTTCACAAAAAGTCCGGTCATACAGTCAAATAACATTCAAATGGGCAACGGGTGTGATGGGGGGGGGTGGAGAAGGTGGGGTAGGGGAGGGAGTAAAGAGTTCACAGGCCCGAAGCTTTATTTGAACTGCCAAAGGATAAACGGGTGGGAGGGGGGGGGGAATGGGGAAATCTTCAGACCTCCTCTTCCTCCTTGAAGTCCATCAAGTGATAGTCTCTGAGCAGACTGTGAACCAGTCTGTGGCAGTCCTCAATGGACATCCTCTCCCGCTGGTGGATGAGGCGCTTTCTGGTGCACCATAAAGCGTCCTTAAAGCAGCACAGCACCCGCCAGGCACCGTCAATGTCCTCCTGTGAATGAGTTCCACAGAAGAGTCCGTTCAACACACCAAGTTCAGGTTCCAAGGCCCTCAACAGGTCCTGTGCAAAGGGACACTCCCAGAAAACATGCAGAGCAGTTTCCTCCTGGATGATGCAAAAGGGGCAGTGCCTGTATCTGCACAGGTTACTGGCATGCATGAATGTCCTGAGTGGCAACCCCCCTTGGATTGCCATCCATGCCAGATCTTTGTGCCTGTTGGTGAGTCTCTTTGAAGAAACATTCCTCCAGACCACTTTACAAGTGGCTGAAGGGAGGCCTGGAACAGTCTCATCAATGTCCGATGCTCTGATCAAATTGTGGATAGTTTTTGGCTTCCACAAGTCGGGCTTCACTCCATGTAGCCCCAGCTCCTTAATAAACTTGAAGGTGTCCAAGTAGTACCAAGGGGTGTCCCAGTTGTAGGGGATGGAGCTGTCCCATTTGTCCCAGCCGAGGGTCCTCCATAGAGGCAGGAGGAAAAAACGGGACATAGAGTTACCACCAGAGTCCGCAGTTCTGTCCACCAATGTCCTGCGGATGCAGTTACAAGCAAAGCACACCCTCAATAGTGTAGCGATGTCGGGCACGCCCTTACCGCCCTTGAGGGGTTCCTTGAACATAACCGCCCGCTTCACTCTGTCCATTTTGGAGCCCCAGATGAAGTGATACACCGCCCTGGTGATGGCCTTACAGGTGTTGACCCGAGGGGGCCAGGCCTGGGCGAGGTACTGCAACATAGGGAGGATCTCGCTGCGGAGTACCAGTGTTTTGCCTTCGATGGTGAGTTCTCTGAGGCTCCAAAGTCCAAACTTCTGTCGCATCTTTGACAGTCTTTCCTCCCAGGACTTCAGGGCTGCGCCCTCAGCTCCAAACCAGATCCCAAGGATTTTGATGAAGTCCGTCTTGACGCTGAAAGGAATTGGTGCAGAAGAAGGCAGGAACCACTTTCCGAAGAGCATGACTTCTGACTTCCCGCAGTTGACCTTTGCCCCTGAAGCTTGGCCGAAGTCCTCACAGGTCTGGGCGAGTGTGTCGATGGAGCGCCGATCAGCACAGAACACCATCACGTCGTCCATGTAGAGTAAGCACTTGACCTCCCGTCTGTCCGGTCCTGGTGCGGTGATCCCTCTGATCTCTGGGTTCCGTCTGATGCTTCGGGCGAAGAGCTCTATACAACAAACAAAAAGCAGAGGTGAGAGAGGGCAGCCTTGTCTGACCCCAGACAAGATTGGAAAGGGGTCAGTTTTCCAGCCATTAACCAGCACCAAATTAGAAATGTCAGTGTACATCACATTCACATACGAACAAAACATTTCCCCAAGACCAAACCTGCGCAGAGCTCTGCACATAAACTCATGGGAGACACGGTCAAAGGTCTTCTCCTGGTCAAGACTGACCAGGGCCGCGTGCACACGGCGGCCATGAATGTACTGGACCGTGTCCCGGACAAGCGCAAGGCTGTCCGCAATCCTGCGACCAGGAATGCCGCAAGTCTGATCCGGGTGGATGATCTGTCCGATGACAGACTTCAGCCTGTTGGCCAGGACCTTGGCGAGGATTTTGTAGTCCATGTTCAGAAGAGAGATCGGACGCCAATTTTTAAGATCCGATCTCTCCCCCTTCCGCTTATACAAAATCGTGATCATCCCCTCCCTCAGTGACGGAGGCATTCTGCCCTCCACCACCATCTCCTCGTACAGCTCGAGCAGGTCCGGGCCCACGAGATCCCACAGTGCTACATAGAGCTCAACTGGGAGACCATCGCAGCCCGGGGTTCTGCCCCGCCTAAAGGATTTAGCGGCAGAGTGCAACTCCTCCAACACCAAGGGGGCGTTGACGGTTGATGAACCTGCAGGATCAATTTGGTTAGAGATACCTGACAGGAACCTGTCGGCCGCCTGTGTGTCAGTTTCTTTCGGGGAGTAGAGGTTGGTGTAGTAGTCGCTGACCACTTGCATCACAGCCTTCTTCCCCTTCTGGAGTGTTCCGGTCTCGTCACGCAGCTCTGACAAGGGTGTGTGTCCTGAGTGAAGTTTCCTGAAAAAGAAAGAATTACACTTCTCACTTTTCTCAAGATTCTCCACCTTGGCATGGAAGACAATGTGCCTGGATTCTTCCTCGAAGTGTCCTTTCAGGCTCTTCTTGGTGTCCTCCAGGTCCTGCCTAACGTCCCAGCCGCAGTGATGAAGGTCCTGCAGGGACTGCAACTGACGCTGCAGTCTCCTGAGTTCCCTCCTCCTGGCGCACACACGCTGGCGTCCCCTTGCCTGAAAGAAGCTACGCAGCTTAACCTTCACAAACTCCCACCAGTCACTTACCCTTCCGAAGAATCTCTTTTCCTCCGTCCAGGTGGCATAGGCCTACCGGAGTTCCCCTATCAATTCCTCGTTTTCCAGCAGGGTGCTATTCAGCTTCCAGGAACCCGGTCCGCGGGCAAAGCCCTCGCCCAGGTCACCCCGAAAGTGAACAGCCCTGTGGTCAGAGAAAAAGCAGGGGACCATGGAGAACTCACGATGCTTGACTGTTCTTGAAGTGAGCACGAAGTCAATCCTGGAATGCACAGATCCATCGGGTCGGCACCACGAATAGTTCACGGTCCCTTTCCCTATGGATCCCACGGCATCCTGCAAGGAGGCCTCCGAGATCATCTCCTTGAGCAGCCTAGAAGTAGCATCAAGTTTTGCGTATATGCTGGAGCTGCGCCCATCCTCCTCGATCGGACAGTTAAAATCACCGCCGATCACTACTGTTCTGGTGGTGATGAGTTGGGTCCGCAGGGTCTGGAAAAGTTCCAGCCGCGCATTCTTGTCTGGGGGGGCGTACACGTTGATGAGCCTAACTGGCTCTTCCACCCACGAGCCGTCTATGACCAAAAGACGGCCACAGACTAGCTCATGGATAGAGTCAACCGTGAAGCGCTCACCCCTGACCAGAATGGCTACTCCTGCAGACTTGCAATCGCCACCCCCGGACCAGTAGGAGGGACCAAGGGTCCACTGGGAGGACAGATGAGTGTACCTCCTCAAGGGAGGAAGGGCACACTCCTGAAGCATGTAGACTTCACTCTGCTGACTTGAAAAAAAGGTCAGGACTGCTTGCCTTCTAGATGTATCCTTGATACTCCTCACATTAATGGAAAAGATTGAGATCTCAGCCATAATGAAAAAGGGTATGAGGGTCTAGTTAACAAGGGTCCGAACTTACCTCCCCGGAGGGGGGGGGTGGCTCTTCCGTTGCGTCTTCCGCCTGTCCTGTGTTCTGGGCCAGGCCCAGCTCCTCAAGGACAGACTCCATCATCTGCTGGCTGATGTGGACGTTGGGGGGGAGGTCATGCTCAGGGTCAACCACGATCTCCTCCCCTTCCTCCTCCTCTCCTGCAGACTCTAGGTCCTCCACTACTTGCTCGGGTCCATCGCTGTCGCGTTGGACCCCGTTGGGCCGTTTGGTGGAGGTGGCGGGTTCCTCAGCTGTTGGGCTCTCTGGTTTACGTTTCCGGCTTCCTCTTGGGCCACTGGTGGGGGTGGTGGGGGTGGAGGGGGGTGGGAGGGTGGGGAAGTCCTCCAGGTAGGACAGTTTGGGGGGGAGGGGTGGGGAGGGGTTCCTCCGGCACAGAGGGGGTGGGTGGGGGTGTGCTGGAGGTAGGGGATGGGGTAGGGGCAGGGGTAGGGGCAGGAGGGGCAGGGGCAGGAGGGGCGGGAGTGGACTTACCTTTGGCCTTTCGAGGTTCTTTCGGTTTTTCTGGCAGCTTCCTCCCGGATGGCTTACCCTGGCTTACGGCTTCAGCGTAGGTCCGGGTTCTCTGGGGGCAGTGTCTGAAGACATGCTCTGCCAATCCGCAAAGGTTGCAGGCTTTGGACCTTGGACAGTCCTTGGTCTCGTGGCCTGTCACCCTACAGAACTTGCAAGCAAGCTCTGTACAATCCTTACCTATGTGTCCCGGCTGCCCACACTTGTTACAGTTGTAGGGTATGCCGGGATAGAAAAGGATTCCTGCGGAGAATCCCAGGGAGAAGAAAGGCTGCAGGTGCTGGATGTCCCCCGAAGGGTCTTTCCTCAGTTTGCAGAGCACAGACCACTTACCTATCCAGAAGCCGTTGGCATCGAAGATTTGGATAGGGTCCTTCACCGCGGTGCAGAACCTCTGGAGGTAGGTAGCTATGTCCTTTCCACTGGTATGGGGGTTCCTCATGGCCACTGTCACCCGCTTTTCGTCCCGTGTTATGGGGCAGTTCGCAGTGAACTTCCGGAAAGGGGATTCAGGGCCACTGGTCTTCACCATCTCCCAGTATCTTCTGCAGACCTGAAACGACACAAAAGTTATAAACAATATACCTCTTGTGAAGGCCTGCACAGAAAGCGTCTCCGCTTTGCTGAACCCCTGTTCCAGGATCATCTTCTTTCCGAAGATCTCCGGGGTCATGTCGGGGACTCTTCCGTCCACATCCTTCAGCTGCAGCACGACCGTCTGCTTCATCCATGGCTCCAAAGCTGGGAGCCCGTCTACAGGCTGGTCTGGCTTGGCTGGTCCTGGTCGGCTGGTGCCGGCCGGGGTAGGGGCGGGGGTTGAGGCAGCGGCATTCCCGGGCTCGGAGGAAGTGGCTGGAACGGGGTTCTTCTTCTCTTTTCCGGTCTTCTTTTCGCTCTTCCCCATCGTCAAGGAGTTGGATGTCGCTTCAGATGTTTCTTAGGCGGCTTCCTTCTGGTTCCTCGACGTCTTCGCTCTTTTTCGTAGCCTTTACAAAGGCTCTAGCATCTACTGCCCGGAGGTAGTAATGCGGAGTGGGGGAGGAGGGAAGAACGCAATCTCGTTCCTTGTGGGGGCTAAGCCTCTAAACCGATAGCAGCAAGTAGGTGAAGCTGAATTTAATCAACGATCCTACCAGGCCGAGCAGAGGGTACCCCACAAGGACCAATTAGCTTGGATAGATGCAAGTGGTTCTCAACGTCCTAGCTGTGAAGCAGAGACACCCCTAAGGGCTAAAGTCAATACTACACTTGATCTTAGCCAAAAGGCCGAGAAGAAACCTTATGTTACCATGCTTGCAGGGGGCCACACCAAGAGGAAGAGGCTGTGTGTAGCTCTCTGTACTGCTTTTATACCCCCCTCTGCCCCTACTCCCACCCATCCAGGTTCCACCCAATCCCCCCTCAGAAGCTTGTCATTGGTCCAGAGTTGCATCAGATTCTGATTGGCTATAATTTCAAGTCTCTTTGGCTACCATGCTCAAGAATCAGAACTTCCGGTGCACCTCTGTCTACCATATGTTTATGGTTGTTGGGTAAGCAACCCTCTTTGATCCTAGCATAACCAGTTCTGACATTAGCATGTCAAGGACCCATGACCAGGTGGGGACAGAGTCTGATATGGCTATCTCTACAAACAAAAGGGTAACTTAGTTATCACCTGACTATTGAAGACAGCAAACAGCTTTGAGAAACAGGAAAAAAAAGTCTTGAAAGCCGGGCCCATATCTCCTCATGATGTCACAAAATATTTTATGTACAGCCTCCTCCTGTAAAAACGCATATATATATATGTTTGAGTAGGAGAGAGATGGGTGTTGAGCTATCAGAGCTGAGAGGAGCTTGAAGCAGGAAGGACCCTTGTTGCCTATGACTTGATTCTGCTGGGTGACCTTGCCTGAACTGGGACTTTGCTATGTTATATGCTGTGGGTGGGATGCGGAGCATGATTTAAAAGGACTGTCTTATACTGCTAAGAAGAGTTTTTGTTTTGTTGTTTGAACTGCCTATAAAGACAAAGCCTGTCAAATTATATATATATATATATATATATATATATATATATATATATATATATATATATATATATATATATATATATATATATTTTGTAAAGGACTAGCGTCAAATGTAGAGCTTTAAGGACATAGCCACTCGCTGGTTCTTCTTTTTAAGGGCTTTGTTTGCCCATTTTTATTAAAAGCAAGTTCAGCAAACAAACAGGTTTCCCTTGCAGGGGTTTTCAGCATTCCCCTTTCCATCAACAAAATGACATTTAGCCTAGTTGGCTCTCACTTGCAGCACTGCTGCTCTGGCCTTACACTCCAGGCCCTTGTCTGTCTCGTACAGACTATTTCACCAACCACCTTTGTGCATAGCAGCCTCTTGCCGCACTGGCTCCCACGTGGAGCCCTCCTGACTCCTGGTACTCAGACTTCCTATCTGCCGGGGTGGAGCCCAGAACCATGGTCAGGTAACTACCAATATCCCAGCACACACCTGACCAATCAGTATGCTGGCTGTTCTCAAAATCAGAACCCAGGACTAGGGATTTCATCCCACCCGGATCTCTCAGAGATCCCAGAGCTCCAGGTCTCAAAGTGGACTTTGCAAAACACTGAGGAAACTGAAAGGCCAGTTTCCTCTTCATGTTACAAGCTCCCTGGAGCCCCTCAACCCATCCGGTTGAGAATTCTGGGTCATAACCTCCTTCTAGACCCTGGCATGGCAACGCTCTGCCACAATATATACACATCTAATGGGGCATAGTAATTTAATTAGAAAGTCCTCACAATGGTTCCCTTGAAGCCCCTTGATATAAATATGAAGCTCAATATTTCCTCATCAGTTCCCCCTGAAGTTCATTCTTGAACTTATGCCCTCTCTCAATGATTTTGTACCCACCCACCACAGCCCAGAAGCCCCGACCCTTCCCCACCACCACTGCGGCCTCCTCTTTCTTTCTTGAACACGCCGGAACCAATCAAGGTAGACTTGGGACAGCAAAAAAAAATCCTGGTGCCTTTGAGGCTCCACATCCGGACCATTAGTGCCTGTACCGCGATGTTTCCTTGCTCCTCTAAATTGGAAGAGCGGAATTTCAACATTGATGGCAGGATCCTGGCATATCTCGTCCTGTAACCTGGGAATATGGTGTAATGATTGTAACGATTGGATCGGACCACGAGACAGCATTTGTCAGCATGGTGAAGGTGAAGGTGTATGGAGTGGTACTGGATTGGGGAAGGTGTATGTGGACTATTCAAGAAATGTATAATATTTATCCCATATAAACTATACATGCTACACATTTTTGTAAATATTTTATTCTATCTTTTCATGTGACAACACTGAAGAAATTACACTTTGCTACAATGTTAAGTAGTGAGTGTACAGCTTGTATAACAGCGTAAATTTGCTGTCCCCTCAAAATAACTCAACATACAGCCATTAATGTTTAAACCGCTAGCAACAAAAGTGAGTACACCCCTAAGTGAAAATGTCCAAATTGGGCCCAAAGTTTCAAAATTTTGTGTGGCCACCATTATTTTCCAGCACTGCCTTAACCCATTTGGGCATGGAGTTCACCAGAGCTTCACAGGTTTCCACTGGAGTCCTCTTCCACTCCTCCATGATGACATCACAGAGCTGGTGGATGTTAGAGACCTTGCGCTCCTCCACCTTCCGTTTGAGTATGCCCCATAGATGCTCAATAGGGTTTAGGCCTGGAGACATGCTTGGCCATCACCTTAACCCCCAGCTTCCTTAGCAAGACAGTGGTCGCCTTAGAAATGTGTTTGGGGTAGTTATGTTGGAATACTGCCCTGTGACCCAGTCTCCGAAGGGAGGAGACCATGCTCTGCTTCAGTATGTCACAGTACATGTTGGCATTCATGGTTCCCTCAATGAACCATATCTCCCCAGTGCCGACAGCACTCATGCAGTCCCAGACCATGACACTCCCACACCACCATGCTTGATTATAGGCAAGACACACTTGTCATTGTGAAAAGAAAGAGAAGGGGTAAGTGGCACTGCCAGATGTGAGAGAAGTGTATATAGTGACTTCAATATAAATTCTAATGCCTACTCCGTGTAACTCATACAAAATCATCAATGTAATACATAAAAAGTGCTTCACAAAAGTTGCAAAGTGCTTAATAGTGCAAAAAAGTGCAATTAGTGACCATCAATTAATTCCAACAGATAAACTAAATTAATTAATCAGCTAAAGATATATACAGTATATATATATATATATATATAAATATATATATATATATATATATATATATATATATATATATATATATATATATATAATGCGCTGGTGCAAATAATTCACAGTCCAAAGTAACACACAGCAACAAAATGCAAAAAAATATTAAAAAATGAATGTCTCTATCTTGTAGCTTCCAAAGTGACTTGTGCGTGAATCAACCACAGTTTAACTGCAAACAGGTGAATTCCACTTGTGCTCCCCTCTCAGTTCCACACTCACCGGAAAGACGTACCCCTGCAGGGGTGAATCACATTCAAGTAGAGTTGCCTCTGGTCTTGGTGCCAATAGAATTCCCAGAAAGACGTACCCCTGCACGGGTGAGTCACATTCAAGTAGAGTTGCCTCTGGTCTTGGTTCCAATAGAGTTGCTTTCTCCGTGGGGTTAAATCATATGGTGCATTCACATATGGATGGATGGGAAAGATTGATACTCATAGAGTAAATCCATAAAATTCGTTTTTTTCAATCACTTCAAAACAATATCAATAAAAGAATGCACTATCTATAGTGCTAGAGGATCAGTAACAGTGTTACATCCGTAGGTCTGGGGCGGTGTGCGTTCCACAGACCAAGACTCCAAAAACCGGAAGTGACGAGATTGCGCGCCAAGTTCCGGCTTACGTGTTTCGCCATCTGACGTCATCAGAAGCGACGCCATCTTGGTACACCTCATGTCTTATATAGTGTGCAGGTTGCCATGACAATTTAAGCTGACTGTTGGCTATGTTTGATGGTAATACGAGATTCTAACATAAACAATTGTTACGGGGCATAAGCTGTATATTTGACTTCAACAGCCCTCCGTACCTTATCTATGGCCTAAATGGTGCAGTGTACTAAATATTCCAAGCCTTAATTAGATCCCCACGGGAGTTCACTACGTCCTATGTCCCAATAGTGTGGACATTCATAACTGCGCCCTAGTGGCCATATGGAAAGTTGGCAGGCAAACCACATGTACAATCAATAGTTGTTGCAATGCAGATATTAAAAAGTAAAAAGTGCTTTGAAATTACCAATTTAAAATTACATAAAAAACATAAGCATGAATTAAAATAAAATTAAAAATATATATAAATAAAGAACAATATGTATGTAAATAGGCCTTGTAATTATTAGAAATTATTACATTATTAATAATTATTATTATTGGCAAAAGGAAAATGTTGAAAACATATCATTATGTATGCACAATATGTTGTTAAGGAAGGTGTAAAATTCTTCAAGATGTTCTGTACCTCTTTAAAATGTCTGGAAAGGTTATGTTTGGGAAAACCTTTTTAAATTTTTTTAATGTGTTCCCTAATTCTCACAAATAGTTCTACCTACGTATTGTAAATGACATGGACATTCAATGACATAGGTAACGTGTGTACTGTTACATGTCATACATGCCACCCCCATCAAATCATTCTTTGTAGCTATTACCTTTTGTACCACCACCCCCTCCCTTTTAGAATGTAAGCTCTACGAGCAGGGCCCTCCTGTACCTTTTGTATTGTACTGTTATTGTGTTGTCCCCCTTATACATTGTAAAGCGCTGAGTAAACTGTTGGCGCTATATAAATCTCGTATAATAATAATGTAGTCAATTCCCTTATTTGGGATTCTTTGTGTGCTACTACACATCTAAAAGATTTCTTCTTTCTTGGTTATTCTTTGCTTACTCTGCACGATAAACATTTTTGATATCTGTAAAACCCTTTCGTATCTGAGAATAGTTTTACATTTTTTGGAGGGTCAATTATGTTATGAACTAGATGGTTCCTGAGGGTAGGGGCTTTCTTGAGGGTAGGGGCTTTCTTGTACACAAATTAGGGTTTTTTAGGAAGAATTGTAGATAAAATCCTATCCGATTTTAGGATTGGCCAATATTTTCTCACAATATGCACTACTCTACTGATTGATACTGTTTGTTGAAGCCAGTAATAAAGGCCACATCCGTATATGGTTCTATATTTTCATCTTTATCTTTCTTCACCAGCAATGTGCTCCTGCTCATATTCCTTATCTCAAACTTCAGTCTCTCTAAATTCTTCTTTTGATATCCTTTTTCTTCAAATTTCTTTATCATGCTGTTGGCTAGTACTTTAAAATCCTCCAAAGTGCAACAATTTCTTCGCAACCTCATTAGTTGTCCTTTGAGAATATTCCCTTTCAATTTTGTATGATGGCAACTAGAGGTTGGTATATATCCATTACGGTCCGTTGGTTTGAAGAAGGTTCTGGTGTGTAATCTACCCTCCCTTTTGAATATTTGTAGGTCCAAATTATCTATTTGTTGATAATCCCAAGTTCCAGTGAAAGAAATACCGTATTTATTATGATTGATTTCTCCAATGAAGGCTTCCAAAGACTCTACTAACCCTTCCCATAAGATGATAATGTCATCTAAATATCTTCAGTGGAATTTGAATTGGGGTTGATGGTTACTGTAACTCTGTCCTTCCTCCTACATGTTCATAGATAAGTTGGCGACGCTAGGAGCATAATGAGCTCCCATCAGCACCCCTTTCGTTTGAACGTAGTAATCATCCTGATACCAGAAGTAATTACTCTCCATGGCCATCTCAAGGCCTTTAAGCATGAATACAATCTGTTCTTGTTTTAAATCCGTATTCCCATGTAGCGCCTTTTCTACACCCTTCAAACCATTTCTTTTCACTATGCTGGTGTACAATGAGTTAACATCTGTAGTAGCAATAAAACAATTCTCAGCTCCTGTAATATTTTGTAATTCAGTAATTAATCTCTGTATTTGGGGATGATACTAAGCTAAGCAGGGCAATAACTTCTCTGCAGGAAGTGGAAACTTTTCAAGAAGATCTGAACAAATTAATGGGGTGGGCAACTACATGGCAAATGAGGTTTAATGTAGAAAAAGGTAAAATAATGCATTTGGGTGGCAAAAATATGAATGCAATCTACTCACTAGGGAGAGATTCTCTGGGGGGAATCTAGCATGGAAAAGGACCTGGGGGTCCTATTAGATAACAGGCTCATGCAATGCCAAGCTGCTGCAAGCAAAGCAAACAGAATATTGGCATGCATTAAAAAAGGGATTCATTTCAGAGATAAAACGATAAATCTCCCACACTAGAAGACTCTGCTCCGGCCGCACCTGGAGTATGAGGTCCAGTTCTGGGCACCAGTCCTCAGGAAGGAGGTGCTGGAACTGGAGAGGGTCCAGAGAAGGCAACAGAGCAAATAAAGGGACTGGAGGACCTTTGTTATGAGGAAAGGTTACGAACACTGAATTTGTTCTCTCTGGAGAAGAGACGATTGAGAGGGGATATGCTTTCAATTTACAAATACCGTACTGGTGACCCCACAATAGGGATAAAGCTTTTCCGCAAAAGGGAATTTAATAAGACACGCGGCCATTCACTAAAATTAGAAGAAAAGCGGTTTAACCTTAAACTGCGTAGAGGGTTCTTTACTGTAAGAGCGGTTAGGATGTGGAATTCTCTTGCACAGGCAGTGGTTTCAGCAGAGAGCATGAATAGTTTCAAAAAACTATTAGATAAGCACCTGAACAACCACAACATACAGGGATATACAATGTAATACTGACATAAAATCACACACATAGGTTGGACTCGATGGACTTGTGTCTTTTTTCAACCTAGCCTACTATGTACTATGTAAATGTGTATTATCTCTGAGATACGACTTTCCTTCTTGCACCATGGGCTTCAGGTATTGGTCAAGGTATTCCCCTAGCCTTGAAAAACTTTATTCCGCTGATAACAGGCCTCTCTGGTGGTTTTTCCATCCTTTTATGCATCTTTGGTAGGTAATATATCACCGGAGTATTTGTAGATTCTGATAAGAGATATCTTGCTTCTCTCTTATTTAATATACCTTTGTCTCTCCCAACTTTCACAAAGTCTTTTAGTTTTTTCTCGTATTTTTTTCTTTGAATTACTTTTTCGTTTTTTATACGTATTTTCCACTTTCAACAGGTTCTCCATTTCCTCTTTATAATCTTTCTTATTCAATATAACCAATCCTCCGCCTTTGTCTGCCAGATGAATCACAACTTCCTTTTTCTTCCCTATATCTTTAATGGTTTTCCATATATTCTTATTTTTATATTCTTTCCTTTCAAGTTTCTTTAAATCACCTTCCACCAACTTCTTAAAGACACCCAGGCATACGCTACCAGGTACCTTGGGGTTAAAAATAGGATTGCTTCTCAATGTAGTTTGTGTAAATTCTGTAACCTCTGATTGTCTATGTCCACCTTTCATTGCAAAATGTTTTTTCAAATTAAGTTTTTTCATAAATTTCTGTAGATCATTGTAAACCCCAAATTTGCCCACATCCTTGTCTGGAGAAAACTTATATCTCTAGTAAGTGTTTTTAACTCTTTGGTGAATTAAAAGTCTAAATGCTGCTGCACTTAGACTAATGCCCCGTACACACGATCGGACATTAATCGGATGTTGGCTCAAACTTGTTTTGCGTACACACGGTCGCACAAAGTTGTCGGAAATTACACTCGCAAAGAACGCGGTGACGTACACCACGTACGATGAGACTAGAAAAGGCCATTTCAGAACCAAGCGTGGCACCCTTTGGGCTCCTTTTGCTAATATCGTGTTAGTAAAAGTTTGGTGAGAGACGATTCACGCTTTTTCAGACTCGTGGTTTTCAGATCGTTTTCTGCTGTTCAGTTTGTGCTTGTGGGTTTGTATCTGCTCTTCAGTGCGTGCAGCAAGCTACGCGTGACTCAGTCATTGTGTTCTTGTCCGTTCGTTACTGTTTTTCAGGTCGCTCTTCACAGGCCTTGCTGTTCTTTAGTGCGTTCTGTTACTTCGTTCTGAGCAGCCGACCATTTTCTAGCCATGTTGCGTATACGTACTCCTCGTAGAGTTTGTGCTGTGTGGGGGCTTGGTGTTGGGGTCCTTACCTTGACACAAGTCCAGTTCATGAACAGGGTGGGGAGGAGTTCATGGACCAAGAATTGGTTGCTTCAGCGTGACCAGTTATGTCATATGCCTTTGCTCCGTGAGATCAGTGAGAATAATCCTAATGATTTCAGGAACTTTCTCTGGATGACGGACCCCGTATTTCACCGTTTGTTGGCTTTGCTGACCCCTTATATTAGCAGGCAGGATACCTGCATGAGGCAAGCCATCACTCCGGAGCAGAGGCTAGTCGCCACCCTGCGGTACTTGGGGATGGGGAGAAGTCTGCAGGACTTGAAGTTCTCGACAGGCATCTCCCCCCAGGCTCTGGGGATCATTATCCCAGAGACCTGTTCTGCCATCATCCAGGTCCTGCAGAAGGAGTATATTAAGGTAAGATTTTTATCGTTTAATATCACCTTTTATTGTATATAATGTTTGCTAATATTTTGTATTTCTTTCCTCATTCCCTAATTACCATGATTGTAATATGCTGTGAATGTCCCATTTGTCCTCATTCATGCTGGATTTTTATGTAATTATTTTTTTGTCCTTCATACATATTTGCCTTCACTTACCTCCCCAGCATGGTCTCCTGGCCCTATATTCACCTCATGTAGTCACTTAACAATGTATTTTGTCAGCTCCATAGTAGTGCTTTACCCCAAACACCCCCTAAAATGTTTTTAAATGTGATTTGTGCTTTAAATTCAGGCAGAGTGCCAGAGGCTTTTTTGGGGGTTCCCCAAATCATTTGAAACCCTCCCTCCACCCAACAGTTGATAACAATTCTCTATCTATCCTCAATCATCTATCTGCTGACTTTGCCAAGCCCATACACACTATACCCATCTCTTTTGTGGTCAGATTTATGAATGAATTCCCCAAAGCATGTAGTGCAAGGGCCTGCCTGTATACTTTCAAATCGTACTGTTTAAAGTTTTTGTATACTATTATTATCTTGATAGGTAATAGCAGAATTTCCAAATGTGCTCAAATGTGTACAGTGTGTATTTATATCTTTGTATTATGGCACTTCTTACCTGTCCAGTGGGCTGTCAATAGTGTAACTAAGGAGGGGCTGGCCAAAGTAATACCCATTATTTAGGCATTCATCTCTCAATGAAGTGGAGAGGGTTACCTGTCCAAGAGCTCCCCCCCCTATATTGTTAGAAATGGCCCATGAGAGGGGGGGGTGAATATGATAGGTGTACCTTATACTTTGGTCTTTAAAAACTCCCTCAAATAAATGTTATCTTGATGTTGGCCAAGAATGTTTGTGTCTAATCTGCTTTCCCTGTTTATGTGCAAAATGACTAATGTTGTTTTTTTGTTTTGACTCCACAGTTTCCTTCCACGCCACAGGAATGGCAGACTGTGGCCTCCCACTTTGCCCAGTGGTGGGACTTTCCTAACTGCGGAGGGGCAATTGATGGGAAACACGTCCACATCGTCCCACCACCCAAATCAGGGTCGTACTATTATAATTATAAGGGGTTCAATAGTATTGTGATGTTGGCGGTGGTGTCGGCTACTTATGAGTTCCTGTATGTCGCCGTGGGGAAGAATGGCCAGATGTCCAATGGTGGAGTCATCGCCCAGACAGAGTTCTACAGGCATCTCCAGAATGGCAGCTTGGACTTGCCACCTCCAGAAGACAATGTGGAAGGACTCCCATTCGTCTTCGTTGCGGATGAAGCATTTGCGCTGGGGGACCATCTTTTGCGGCCATTCCCGATGAGGACCCTCACCCCGGAACAGAGGGTTTTTAATTACCGGTTGGCCAGAGCCAGAAGAGTGGTGGAGAACACGTTTGGAATCATGGCCAGCCGGTTCTGCCTATTTCTTACACCCATACATATGGCGGAGTACAAAATGAATCATATAATCCTGGCGTGCTGTGTTCTACACAACTTTTTAAGGCAACATTCTGCCAACTATGCTGGCTCAGTTGTGCCTGAGGTGGCAATTCCAAACGAACCAACCCTGACGGCGCTTGAAAGTGGCCGTCCTGGCTTGCCCCCCCCCTGAGTACCTGTGATGTCCGGCTAAGATACCTTGAATTCTTTGCGGGTGGGGGGGGGGGGCTATCAATATGCCAGACAATGTCTAAAACCTTTTTCAAATAAAAAAAAGAAAAAAAACTCAAATCTTTGGTGACATTTACTGCTTGTGTTTGTTTTAGCTGACCCTGACAGAAATGTGGTGAGTCCTGAAAATGGCGTGATTGTGTAACCTTACAAAGCACTGCTGGGTGTTATTTACTAAAGGCAAAGACACTTTGCACTACAAGTGCACTTGAAACTGCACTGAAATTGCACTTGTTGTGCAAAGTGGATTTGCCCTTAGGAAATAACCCCCATTGTCACAGAAAACAGCAATTAGAGCACCACAAAAGTGTTGTAGCGTTGAGACAATAACCCACACATTCTTGATTAACAATCTTTTTAATACCAGCACAATCACATGTGCATTTAGAAAAGGTTTTTAAAACAAACCAACATGTTTGTTGTATAACAATTTTTGGGGTCACACTAGAAAAAGTAGAAATGTTCATTTAAGATAAAACAGGCATGTTTAAAACCAACAAGAAAGACACAAATCTTGAACCTACAAAGTTCACATTTGGTAGAACTTGAAGGCAATATCAGACATGAGTATTTACAAACTGTGTTTGATATTGCGTTCAGATGGGGTGAAGTCACCCCGGGAAAAGCCAAATTTGAAGATGCACACAAATTTATGAATGTCAACATGTGCTACCTGCCATCAAGGGGGATCAAGGGACGTGTTTTGGGGGTGCAACCCCTTCCTCACAGCTACTTTATTATTGAGGAAGGGGTTGCACCCCCAAAACGCGTCCATTGATCTCCCGTGATGGCAGATAGCACATGTTGACACACTGTGTGCCTCTTCAAAATTTGGCTTTTCTCCAATTTGTCAAAAAATGTCAAAAATTTGTAGCACACAAAAAAACAAAGGGATTTGGAGGGGTTTTAAACTCTCCCGAAAAACATTAATGATGTTCTTCATTTTTTAAAGAACATCATTGATGTTTTTCTTGATGTTTTCCAAGTCCCTATTACACCCCATGATCTCCCCAATCAGGATCTGTGCACTTTCCGAGGTGAAAGGATCTGGATCCACAACATCACGATCACCTAAAAAGATAGAAACCAAAAAACACCATGTATTATAAATATGCCGGCATCCATCTCTTACCTGAGCCTGTGGTCGCAGACACTCACCTGTTGTGGTGCTAATTTCCACCACGTCTTCCTCCTCCTGCTCTGCGTTGCTTGGGTGGATTTCCCCTTCTTCCAGAGGTGGGGGGTCTGTGGTCTCCTTGGATGAGGGGTGTCCTCCGAGTCTTTTCTCCCCTATGTAAAAAAAAATTGGTATACTTAGTACACAGATATTTCATGGCAGAACTATAAATATGAAACATTGTTTGGAAGTGGGGTACAATTTTCTATTTTGGCAGAGTTCCAAGATGTAGAATTTTTAGTGTCCTTTGTCAAGCTTCAATACTTTACCTGTTTTGTACAAGCTTCACAGATGGAGACACTCCTTTAGTATACACTAGAGCACCTGTGTGGGCCCCCTAATAAAAAGGGTGTTCTTGTGTCCCATACTAGTGCTACAGAGTACAGATGTGAAAACTGCTGCTGAGTGTCCTCTCCTTACACAGAATCTAGTTTGCATTTCATTCTAATAACAAACACATCTACACAACCAATTTAGTTTCAGACAAGTAGGCCCTAAAAAATGTGGGCAAATGCATTTGGCCAAAACAATGGTGTTTTCTAGGCCGAACGAACAATGTTTTATACGAACGAATAATGTGCCCATGAACATGAAAGTTGCCTTTTGAAACTGGATAACAGTTAAGAAAAGCACATGGAGCAGCACGAACGTAATAAACATAAAGAATAGGAACACAGCACAACTACTTACTTTTTTGCAGCACTCTCCGGATCTTTCTGTACTGCTCGTGCTCTCTTAATTTCAGGTCCGACCACCGCTTCCTGAGCTGATCTTTCGATCGTCATACCCCGAAATTCTGGTGCAGACTCTTGACCACTTTCGCCATGATCTTGGCCTTTCTGACATTGGGGTTTGGGTAAGGTCCATACTTCCCGTCATAGTCGGCCTTCTTCAGGATGTCGACCATCTCCAACATCTCCCCAAAGGACATATTTGATGCCTTAAATCTTCTCCTTCTGGATCCAGACGTTTCAGGCTCCGGGCTTTCCTCCCCCTCCTCCTCGTTGCTGTAATTAGCACGCACCTGTTGTGTCTCCGCCATGTGCTCTTCACCCACTGCGCCGAACGAAAAGGGGCGGGGAATAGACTAGAAAGAACGTCAGGGGTGGGCGGAGTTACACGCATGCGCAGTGTGTATAAAGCGTAACACGCGTGCGTAGTACATACGATCTGTGCGCGGAGGAAGGAGTATTGGAGGCGCCGATCGTGATAACAAAGGTAAGATCTAAACTTGGGCCTATACTGCTTCTAGATTGAGGCCTATATTGTAACAAGATTAGGAGAGTTTTGCCTGACATTAGGGTTTGTCTCGTGTTGTGTCTTGCAGATAAAATGGATGGCTTCAATGACCACAACTTCCTCCCCCTGTTCATAGACAAATACAGGGAGCTGCCCTGTCTGTGGCAGGTGAAACACCCGCATTATAATCATAAACAAAAGAGGCAGACAGCGCTGGAGAAACTGCTGGAGTTGGTGAAGCCGGTGGTCCCCACAGCAAACATCCCCTATTTAAAAAACAAAATTGGTGGCCTGAGAAGCACTTATCTTAGGGAGCGCAAGAAGGTCACGGATTCACAGAGATCAGGAGCTGCAGCAGATGACGTTTATGTCCCCAGACTGTGGTACTATGAAAGACTGCGATTTCTGTCAGACCAGACTGGAGTCAGGGAAACCCTCTCAACCATTCCTTCCACTCTTCCTTCCACCCCAGCTGAGGCTTTCGATGTCCAACCTGGGACTTCCAGCCAGGAAGAAGTGGAGGAGCCCAGATGGAGTCAGGTATACAATTCTTATACAGATTTCTGGTCAATAAAGAAATGATGTTTACTAGATGTTATTATTAATCACTAATTGCTGATTTAATAAAGTGTTTTACATATCAATAGACAGTAGTTTAAAAAAATAATTGGGACAAGAATGAAAAATGCTGGGCTCAGAATGATAGTCTTTTATATTTGTTAACATTCAATTTGCAACAGTCATGAGGTAAAAATTGTGTGTGATTGATGAACAAAAAAATAAATTATGTCCCTTTTTCATACACAGGAAGACCTCAGCCAGGAGGAGGCTGTGGAATGTGGCAGCCAGGAGGAGGCTGTGGAATGTGGCAGCCAGGAGGAGGCGGGTCTAAGTGGCAGCCAGGAGAAGCCTGGGACCAGTAGGAGCCTGACCGAATTGCAGGTTCCTCCCCTCCGCCTTCCAAACAAAAGACCCAGGAAGGGGAGTCACGTGCAGGATTCAGCACTCAGGTTCATTCAGGAGGCTTCTGCATCCCTCAGAGCCTTACCCACTCCTGAAGAGGCCTTTGCCTGCATGGCTGCCACCAAACTGAAGGGCATGCAGGAGGGTCAACGCCTCATGTGTGAGAAACTTCTTTATAAAGTCCTAACTGAGGGGGTGAGTGGTGAAATCACACCCAATACCGACGTGATTGAGTTGGACAATCCTCCTCCTCCTGCCACAACTCCACCACCAGAGCCACAGCGTGGAAGGAAGCATGGAAGGAAGACCAGAGAGTGATGGCCCTGGGTTCAGTCTGGTCTGGCCAAAGATGCAGTCTCTTGTATGACCACAGCCTGGGGACACAGATGTCATCTGCTGCTTTCAGGATCTCTGGGACTTCTAGACCAGACTGCACTCCCTTAGATATGGACTCCTCAGGCCACCAATTTTGATGTTAAATAATTGATGTGTGCCCTGGGGGCCAAAGGCTTCACCAATTTCTGCTGTTTCTCCAGCGTTGCCTCCCTCTTTGTTTGGTTGTGAGCCCTTAAATTGGTGTTCCGGCCGAAATTATACTTTTTAAATAAAAATACCCCTATAATACACAAGCTTAATGTATTCTAGTAAAGTTAGTCTGTAAACTAAGGTCTGTTTTGTTAGTTTATAGCAGTAGTTTGTTATTTTATAAATATTCAGCAGGCCGTGGCCATCTTAAGTGTGGGCATCTGAAGCCAGACTGTATTTCTTCCTGGATCTCATCCTTGCAGATCTCGTACATGCTCAGTGCAGCACAAGCAGTGTTTTCAGGTCAGGTTTCCATAGCAACGGCAGTTTCAGAGGAAGTTGCCACCCCTTCCCAGAAGGCATTGCAAACAGGAAATTATGCGATGGGCCACGGCCAGGGAGGAGGAAGTGAAAAATGAATACAGCAGATATACAGTAGGTGCTGAGAAAAAAAATTAAAAAATATCCAATTTGTTTACAGTGCACAGTTTAGTGAGGGATGCTGAAGAGTTGTAAAAGTGGGTGGAACTCCACTTTAATAAAGGAATTTTTTGTTTCAATTATACTTGCCTATGTGTGTTTTCCTTCAAAAAGGACAGTTTGTTGGTGAGTAGGCAGGTACATTTCAAATATACAATGTGAAATTAACAAGGGACACCAACACCAAGCAATCTCCTTGAGATTAAATAATACAAGATATCAATGGTGTTGTGGTAACTTGACACACAAAACACACACAAAAATATTCTGGAGTAAAACCCCAAAAAACACAAAATAAAAACAGCCTTGAAAAAAATACAAACCCCAAAAAAAAATAAAAACAGCCTTGAAAAAAATACAAAACAAAAATAAAACAACAAAAGATAAATTTGGTCAGATGTGCCAAATCAAAATATATTGAGGGAATCCCGCTAAATAATAAAGAGATAAGTTTGTGAGAAGTCTGTGTGAATATGAGCAGCAAAACTATGTCATTCTTCTCAAATTATAAAGAAGAAGAGAGTGCGCTGTATTAAACAATTTTTGACATTGCAGCGTGACGAAAGTGCTGTATCCATTCCGAACGCTAATTTTACCAGACCGAGCTGTTTCGTCTCGGAATTTCTTCTGAGCATGCGTGGTACTTTGTGCATTGGAATTGTCCACACACAGTCGGAATTGATGCGATCGGATTTTGTTGTCGGAAAATTTTATAGCCTGCTCTCAAACTTTGTGTGTCGGAAAATCCGATGGAAAAAGTCCGATGGAGCCTACACACGGTCGGAATTTCCGACAACACGCTCCGATCGCACATTTTCCATCGGAAAATCCGACCGTGTGTACGGGGCATTAGAGGCGCTTTCTTTTTTACCCTGTTTACTTTAGAGTGGTTGCTTTCCTCTTGAAGTGCTGCCTCAGTGCCTTATACAGACAATCATCAGACAGAATTAAAATTTTCCTTTGAGGATGCTCTCTCTGGTCAGATACGGCTATCCGGAATATAGATATATATATCTTTTTTTTTAATCTGTTGGAAATAATTGATGGTCACTAATTGCACTTTTTTGCACTATTAAGCACTTTTTATTATTACATTGAGGATTTGTATGAGTTACACAGAGTAGACATTTGGATTCATATTGATGTCACTATATACACTTCTCTCACATCTGGCAGCGCCACTTACCCCTCCGCTATCTTTTTATTTCATAACTTCACTTAGTGGAGCCTTTTGGGGTAGGGAGCACCCTTATTTTCATCTACCTAAGCACAGAATTAACGATTGGTGTGCTGATGCCTTAAAAATTCCCTTCACTGGAACTAAGGGGCCAAGCCCAAGACCTGAGAAACAACCCCACACCATAATCCCACCTCCACCAACTGATTTGGACCAATGCACAAAGCAAGGTCCATAAAGTCATGGATGAGTGAGTTTGGGGTGGAGGAACTTGACTGGCCTGCCCTCAACTCGATAGAACACCTTTGGGATGAATTAGAGCGGAGACTGCGAGCCAGGCCTTCTCGTCCAACAACGGTGCCCGACCTTACAAATGCGCCTCTGGAAGAATGGTCAAATATTCCCATAGACACACTCCTAAACCTTCTGGACAACTTCACGGAAGAGTTGAAGCTGTTATAGCTGCAAAGTGTGGGCCAACGTAATACTGTACCCTACGGACTAAGAATGGGATGCCATATATATATACATATATACATATACATACATATATACAGTATCTCACAAAAGTGAGTATACCCCATACGCTTTGCTACAATGTAAAGTAGTGAGTGTACAGCTTGTATGACAGTGTAAATTTGCTGTCCCCTCAAAATAATTCAGCACACAGACATTCATTTCTAAACCGCTGGCAACAAAAGTGAGTGCACCCCTAAGTGAGAATGTCCAAATTGGGACCAGTGTCAATATTTTGTGTGGCCACCATTATTTTCCAGCAGAGCCTTAATCCTCTTGGGCATGGAGTTCACCAGAGCTTCACAGGTTGCCACTGGAGTCCTCCTCCATGATGACATCACAGAGCTGGTGGATGTTAGAGACCTTGCGCTCCTCCACTTTCCGTTTGAGGATGCCCCATAGATGCTCATGTAGGTGGAGCTGCTGGTTTAAGCGGGCTTGTTACCTTCACTCTCGATACCTCTGTTTCACCGGCACCGGGTCTAGGGTTCCGTTAAGTTTACCTCTGGACGATATAAGCACCAAACACTTGAGTAGGTTTTCCAATGCTTTAATAAAACGAACAAGGGAAGTAGCAGGAAAGAGGTAGTAGGAAAGCTGCAGGGAAGCTCAAATACCTTTCTGTTGTATTTCTTCAGAACATTCTTTGTACTTGAACACTTGCAATTGAATAGTCCCCCTTTCGTAGGTTTTAATCGTTGCCCGCCTGGATAGACATCTCTCACTTGCCTAGCAGCCAGCATGTAGCATGAACAAAAGTCTCTGCCACAGACTTATCTGGAAAAAAACCCGTACGATCCTCTGCCACAGGATGTATTGGTTTGTGATGAATGTCAGATACAGTACTTGAACCTTTAAACCAACCCGGCAGTACTATACTGTAAGATTACTTTGGAATGCGTCCTCCAACCGAGTCACCAGGCCCCTCTCCAGACCAGCACTCTGCATGCTCCTTCCATGTCGGGTCCTCCCCTGGGATCTTCTCGGTTGTCCAGCTTCTTCACTCAGGATAGACAGCTCAGGACCATTCCTCCGCTGCTGTGGTAGGCCCCAGACAGGCTTCTGGGCCCACCCACACGCCGCAGCAACGGAGGACCACGAGGTGGTATTCCTAGTGCATACCTGTCGGCCAGGAGGACCAGCAGGTGGCTGAAAAACGACCCCTAAAACATGGCGTCTGTCCCATAAATACCCTCTCCCAGAATGCAACTCAGAGGACCACCTCCACCGAGTTATCTCTGGGACAGAGGAGCACTCATTCGCTTCAACATGTTGCTTTTCCAACACCTGCCGATGGTGACAACGACACCCACGGGCACAATGTGGAACCGCATGTAACGTCAGCCAAGCTGGAACAGAGGCAAATCTAACTTCCTAAAATAAGCGACCCACTAAATTTACCTATCAGCGGTAGATAAAAATCTACCAGCGCTACACTCAATAGGGTTTAGGTCTGGAGACATGCTTGGCCAGTCCATCACCTTTACCCTCGGCTTCTTTAGCAAGGCAGTGGTCGTCTTGGAGGTGTGTTTGTTGTCGTTATCATGTTGGAATACTGCTCTGCGGTCCAGTCTCAGAAGGGAGGGGATCATGCTCTGCTTCAGTGTGTCACAGTGCATGTTGACATCCATGGTTCCCTCCATGAACTGTAGCTTCCCAGCACTCATGCAGCCCCAGACCATGACACTCCCACCACCAGGCTTGACTGTAGGCAAGACACACTTGTCTTTGTACTCCTCACCTGGTTGCCGTCACACACGCTTGACACTATCTGAACCAAATAAGTTTATCTTGGTCTCATCAGACCACAGGACATGGTTCCAGTAATCCATGTCCTTAGTCTGCTTGTCTTCAGCAAACTGTTTGCAGCCTTTCTTGTGCCTCATCTTTAGAAGAGGCTTCCTTCTGGGACAACAGCCATGCAGACTAATTTGATGCAGCGTGCGTCGTATGGTCTGAGCACTGACAGACTGACCCCCCCTTCAACCTCTGTAGCAATGCTGGCAGCACTCATAAGTCTGTTTCCCAAAGACAACCTCTGGATATGAAGCTGAGCACATG
The DNA here is from genome assembly GCA_037952925.1 of Lithobates clamitans. Classification (NCBI taxonomy): domain Eukaryota; kingdom Metazoa; phylum Chordata; class Amphibia; order Anura; family Ranidae; genus Lithobates; species Lithobates clamitans. The sequence continues at coordinate 334,182 of JBBGZY010000871.1, forward strand.
CACTCAACCATGGCGAGGGCTGTTCTGTGTGGAACCTGTCCTGTTAAACTGCTGTATGGTCTTGGCCACCGCCTGCAGCTCAGTTTCTAGGTCTTGGCAATCTTCTTATAGCCTTGGCCATCTTTATGTAGAGCAACAATTCTTTTTTTCAGATCCTCAGTTCTTTGCCATGAGGTGCCATGTTGAACTTCCAGTGACCAGTATGAGAGAGTGAGAGCGATAACACCACATTTAACATACCTGCTCCCCATTCACACCTGAGACTTTGTAACACTAACGAGTCACATGACATCGGGGAGGAAAAATGGCTAATTGGGCCCAATTTGGACATTTTCACTTAGGGGTGCACTCACTTTTGTTGCCAGCAGTTTAGACATTAATGGCTGTGTGTCAAGTTATTTTGAGGGGACAGCAAATTTACACTGTTATACAAGCTGTACACTCACTACTTTACATTGTAGCAAAGTGTCATTTCTTCAGTGTTGTCACATGAAAATATAGAATAAAATATTTACAAAAATGTGAGGGGTGTACTCACTTCTTTTGTGAAATGCTGTATATAATACATATATAGGAGCTGCTTTACCCTTCAAATTATTTATTTAAGTCCATTTATACCTGTGATTTACAGAGCCCTGCTATACATAATAGTCCTGGGTGGCAGGAGAGTAGACCTGATTTTCCTGTGCTGCAGCTAAGCAACACTTACAAGTCTTGTCCTCCACCAGCCTGTATTTAGACAGTAAAGGAGGAGTAGCAGACAGCTCATCTCTCTGTGGTTTTGCTCTCTCTTCTCTTATTAGCATGTTCCTTGTTAGCACATGAGCACTGCAGAACGGCTGATTGGCTCCTTGTGCCATTACTCTCTCTAACTGAATTCTGCTATACAGTGGATTGGAAAAGGCTGATACCAACTCAAATTCAGGTACTTATACCAGTTTTTTTTTTTAATAATGAAATAATTAATACAGAGATGCAATAATTTTAATGTTATTATTTAAATATCTGCCTGGAGTTATGCTTTAAATATACAAACTTTTGGAACCTTCCTTTACAACGTCCTGCCCATATGATGTCCACGGATTGAAGTAGTTATACCCAGATGATGCCTGCAGCTACATCTATTATCCCAGTATAAAAATTGTTAGTCGGGACTCTTTTTTGTCAAAGTGATTTAACCACTTGCCTACTAGGCACTTATACCCCCTTCCTGCCCGGGCCAATTTTCAGCTTTCAGCGCTGTCGCAATTTGAATCACAATTGCGCTGTCATGCAACACTGTACCCAAACGAAATTGTTATAATTTTTTTCCCACACAAATAGAGCTTTCTTTTGGTGGTATGTAATCACTACTGTTTTTTTTATTTGTTGCTAAAGAAACAAAAAAAGATCAAACATTTTGAAAAAAATAAAATAAATTTCGTAGTTTGTTATAAAATTTTACAAACAGGTAATTTTTTTTCTTCACTGATGTGCGCTGATGAGGCTACACTGATAGACACTGATAGGCACTGATGAGGCGGCACTGATGGGCACTGTTGAGGCGGCACTGGTGGGCACTGATGAGGCTGCACTGATAGGTGACACTGATAGGCTCTGATAGGTGACACTGATGGGCACTGAGAGGTGGCACTGATGGGCACTGATAGACTCTGATAGTTGACACTGATGGGTACTGAGAGGTGGAATTAAAAGTCAGCACTGGTGGGTACTGATAGGTGGCACTGATGGGCACTCATAGGCACTTGAAGGCAGCACTGATAGGTGACACTGATGGTGAGGCACTGATTGGCAGCACTGATGACACTGATATATGGCACTAGTGGGCACTGATTGGCAGCACTGGTAGATGGCACTGGTGGGCACTGAGAGGTGCACTGTTAGGCACTAATTAGATGCACTGGCGGGCACCGAGGCAAGGTTAGATGTCCCTGTAACAGAAGCCGGTTATGCTGATCGTGAGAAGAAAAAAAGCCGATAACCAGCTTGTTTACTTCCGTGATCAGCTGTCATTGGCTGACAGCTGATCGCATGATAAAGGACCCGCTGTGATTGGCCTTTTACCCTGTTCTGTGATCAGCTGAGTCGGAAGGACTCAGCAGTCACAGAGCTGCACAACCCATGAGCGCGATCACGGGAGGACGTCTATTGACACCCTCCTGGCACTGGAAGCCCACGCTGTAGTTGTCATTCGGCTATAGCGTGGGCGGAAAGTGTTTAGCAGTTCAATCGCTTCTACAGATGGTCCCCCCTTCCACCGCCTCCTCCTTTCCTGGGCTCTCCTGTCCCATCGGGTAGCCCAGGACCATGGCCAGGAGATGGTCAGAGACTGCAGACATGATTCAGGAGATAGTCAGAGGCTGCAGACGGGATTCAGGAGATCATCAGAGGCTGCAGACATAATTCAGGAGATGGTCAGAGGCTGCAGATATGATTCAGGAGATGGTCAGAGTCTGCGGACACAGTACAGTAGATGGTCAGAGGCTGCGGACATGGTACAAGAGATGATCAGAGGCTGCAGACATGGAACAAGAGATGGTCAGAGGCTGCGGACAGCCATATTTTTAACGGTCGCCGCTACCCATAACGAACATTTACAAGCAGCCTGAAAATAGGCTGAAATTTAAGGGTTACCCATAAATTAACAGGCGGTTGGCAACACTGCCCCCCACAGTAGTGTAGTATCCTCCTCTGCTCACTGTTCACCACCCACGGTAGTGTAGTATCCTCCCCTGCCCACTGCCCCCCCCCCCACAGTAGTGTAGTATCCTCCTCAGCCCACTGTTCACCCCCCACAGTAGTGTAGTGTCCTCCTCTGCCCACTCTTCACCCCCCACAGTAGTGTAGTGTCCTCCTCTGCCCACTGTTCATCCCCCACAGTAGTGTAGTGTCCTCCTCTGCCCCACTTTATATTACGGTTATTACCCCTTGAGTCTCCTGACCTCCTCTGCTGTGGAGAGTGGTGAGGCGCTCAGGCAGCGCCATTGAGACCTTCACCCGAGTGGCTTGCATTTGTTTTCAGAAATGGCGCCAGGCGGCACCATTATGTCACTGCGCAGGTACCGCCCGGCCAAAAAAAGGGGTGATCGTGTACGAGCTTTCCTGAGCCCTGAGCAGCGCATGCGCAGTTGCGATGTCGGCCCACAGCCATATTTTTTATGGGCACCGCTGCCCGTAATGGACATCTATAGGCAGCCCGAAAATGGGCTGAAATTTACAGGCTGCCCGTAAATTACCGGGCGGTTGGCAACACTGCTCTAAACTGGTAACCTGTAAAGGCTTTTAAAGCCTCATCTATGGATAATTTAATGTACCGTAGTTTGTGACCATTCCATGGGCATGCTCAATTTTAAAGCGTGACATGTTTGGTATTTATTTATTCAGTGTGACTTCATTTTTTATATCATACCCAAAAAATGGGCAATATATGTTCTTTGTGTGCATTAAAATTAATTAAAGTGTATTTTTTCCAAAAAATTTGCACTTGAAAAATAACTGCGCAAATACCATGTGGCATAAAAATTGCAACACCCACTATTCTATTCTGTAGGGCCTCTGCTTCAAAAATATATAACGTTTGGAGGTTCTAAGTAACTTTCTATAAAAAAAATATGATATTTACATGTAGGAGAGAAATGTCAGAATTGGCCTGGGTGGCAAATGGTTAAAGTGTATCTATGGTGAAAAATTTAAATCATATATTCATTTCAACATTGCAATATCATTTTTTGCTCTGTGTCTGTTTTTTCAAATCTAAATGTAATGGCTTGGAGGTAAAAGGATGTAAATGGACGCACTTCTGTTTACACCCATCTTCCAATAGACCCAGAAGGGACAGTTAAGCTCCGGCAGGAGAACCTCATTAACACACACCCTGCATCTACCTTCCTAACCCAGGAGATCACTCCCACCCACCTCTGCAGGTGAACATTTTCCCAATGCAATCAGTGATCACCGTTTTCACTAAATACACAGCCATAGAGTGTTAATTTGACACTATACAATCTTATTGTACAATCTTCTTTATATCTACCAATGTAGTGCAAGGGCCTGCCTGATTAGATACAGAGTGGTTGGATACATGGAGTGCCCCCCTATTATATAGTTTTGGTAAATCTAGCTTTATACAAGTACATAGGAGGGAGTGGATGGAGACACTCAGCTGTCAAGCCCCGTTCACTTCTCTGCCTAGCAGGAACTCACATTACTGCATGCATTTTTTTGGGGGTGTTTTGGAGCATTTTTGCTCATCACACATAGGGTAGCCCATTCACTTGAATGGGCTGCCCATACATGCAACAATCACCACAAAGAAGCTTGAGAACATTTTATTTTTTTTAGAGGAGCGTACAATTTCTGTGCCGTTTGCCATGCATTTGCAAACACACAGATGTGAATGGAGCCTCATTGTTCTTGTGTAAACAAACCAATTTCACTTTCAGACCTCATTCACACCTAGCATAGTGGGAGTGCACATATTTTGGCTCGTTTTTCCCGTGACACACATAGGGCAGCCTGTTAATTTAGATGGGCTGCACTACATGTGGCATAGTCATTTTGGCACATTGCGGGTTGCATGTTTTTTACTATGCGTTTTGCTGCATTTGATGCTAATTTTTTCACGTGGCAAAACGTGGGTTTGCTTATATGTTTGGTGTGCCGTTAACAATTAATGGCACCAATAGCGCAAAAAGTAAATTTTAGGCGTATAAAGGTGATCATACACTATACAATCTGATTGTATGATCTCCTTTAGATCTATCCAATCACATTTTATCCAATCAAGCAGGCCCTTCAACTATAAAGTTGATGGTAGATCTAAAGGAGATTGCACAATTGATTGTATAGTGTATGGTGAGCTTTACAGAACCCAGTACATACTTCTCCTGTTTTCAGTACTACAGCTCTGATCCACCTACTGTAGGCTGTTATCTGATCGCTCAGCTCCTGCACACTCTGATAAATGAACAATCTATGGCTGTATATTTATTGAGAACAGTAATCACTGACTGCATTGGAAACAGGTGCACCTGCAGATGTGGGTGGGAGCGATCTCCTGGAAGGAGGGGGAGGAAGATAAAAAGTTGTGTGTTAATGAGCTCAACTGGCAAACTCCTTCCTGTGTCTTAACAGTTTTTTTGCGTCCCAAGGTCCGTCCAGAAAGTAATGATGATTTTTTTTATCCAACAAGCTAGACACTGAGGTAAGGGCTGTGTATGATAAATAGAAAGCAGTAGATAGGGGAGCTGGAATTTAGGGGAAAAAAAGGTGAACTTAGTCTTTAATTCTCCTCGAAGACAAGTCTGTGCTGCTCAGGACAACCCCTTGTCTTTGTCAGTAGTCTGGTGATTTCAGAACCCTTGCTTGTGATTTGTTGAACTTCAAATTTACCCACTGCAGGATCTTATTTCTCACATAGAATAGAGCCTGAAGCAAGCAATGTCAGTACTAAGAGGTATGATTTGATGATTAGCTATTTAGGAAAGAGAGAATATGGGGGAATTGAGACTTTAAATGAAGCAAAATTAAGTGCCTCCATCCCGGTAATAGGTAAGTATAAAAGGGAAAGTTGGGACTTTAAGATGAAGCGCTTGGGTAGTGGAGGTAAATAGACCATGTTTAAATGTCATTGTGAAATGTTTATTGGTTATAATGAATAACAAACAATAAAAAAAGGTGTTCATTTCATATGCGGTGAAAAATATTAATTTCATATACATATAAAAGGCATGCACATGGTAAAAGCCTAGTAAAAAATACATGTATAGCAGCACATGATTTCATAATAAATAAATGAGATAGTAAAGCATAATATTGCTAGCAACAACATGCCCAATACCGACCCACATGGTAAATGTGCATTTACTGAGTAGGAAAAAATTATGTAATTGAGTAAAACAGATGGTACAAATAAATATGATTCCGTATAAGATGTAGCTGGAGCATCAAAACAAAGCTTGACACGTTTCGCGGATGTTTCTCCACTCATCAGGAGCTGATGCAGCCAAAATTCCTATGGAATGTATATAGAAATATAATGAACCATGTCCATATAAAAGAGTAAAAAAATAATAAATGAACATTTGGTGTGTATAGATGGTTGACCAAACACACTCACCAACTCAGACAGCAAGTGCAGTGCGCGGTGGTGGGTGCAAGGTGGGCCAGAAACGTAGCCTCTCCACAAGAGCTGAGGCGGCATATGTAGGGATGCAACACCGGGCAGAGTGGAAAGATACAAAGTGGGACAGAGTGTCTCCACAATAAGGGGTATTGTGTAGTTGAAACAAACGTATCTGATGAAGATATGAAATGTGTGTATAGTTTATAATAATAATATTTTATAAATAATAATAATTAAATAATCGAAAGTGAACCCAGAAATCTCCAAGACAAATGGTGACATAGGTCAAAGAATATATATATATTAGGGAATCTATGCCTAAGAGTGGAAAGCATTTGAGTGAACGTTAAGATTGCAAGGATTTTTGTGATCAACTTTTTTATTTGGTATTTTACCTTCAATAAGCCTACCTTGGTTAACCTACGCCATGTGGAGTCCCTTTTTCTTTTGTTTCCTCATGCTGGAGCACTGATGACCATCTCTGGACCACCTTCATTTTTGGACTGGTTTGGCGGCCATTAAGCCTTAGAAACCTTTGTTCCAACCATCACCCAACCTCATGCAGATTGGAGTTTGCGGCCTATAGGAGACCATCCAGTGTGGCATCACCACTGGGGATCTAGTATCCCAAAGTCTTATAGACGCACTGCCGTATGGTATGCGCGTCCAACTGATCCGGTAAGAGTACCCATTCTTCTATCTGAATGTCTTCCCCTGTTTATTGGTACATTTTTCACTTCGGTTGAAGATTGAGGAGAAAGTCTCCCCACTATTGGACACTCTACACTTCACTTGTGAACTTTTTTTCTCCTTTTTTTTCCCTTTTTTATGTTCTTTATCATTACCTCACAACTTTTTGGAGTATATTTAGTTTTTTTTTATTACATTTATTGTTCACCTATTTTTTGCACCCATCCCGCTCTCGTGATTGAGGCGTTCTGGATGCATACAGGTTTTTGTATTTTATTTATATGTTCTCACTCATATACTAATTTCTAGCGCTACACTTATTGTCTGCACTTTTGATTAGACTTGGTTTGTTTGTGTGTTAGCAGCTTTTTCATTCACGGTTCATTTAGGTTTAGCGCAGTATTTTCCCCCCTTTTTTTCACATATTAAACATCTGGTACTTGTAAATAAGTAAGCCAGGGCTTCCATACCTTATCAAAATGTATTTGTTTATTCTTAAATTCCCAGACCTCCCAAGTCCTTGGAAGCATACAACACAGTTTGCGCCAGCTGACTACCCTTAGTTCCCCAAATTAATTTAAAGATGTTTGCTTGAAATTTCCGGAATACTTCCAGTGGTACAGATATTGGTAGAGTTGGAAAATTTTGGTATTATTTTTTAATACAGAAATTCGCTTTACAATTAAGGCATTCTTCTGATGCAGCTTTTTATGTACTGAGCCACTGTGAGCACTTGTCAAGTGTCAGGAAAGAGTAAATTTAAGGACATGTAAGTCAGAACCTAAACGGTGTCTATTGACACACTATAAGATCATCCATGTCTGGAAAGGTCATTCTGGGATTTGTAGTACCTCCATAGCGGGTCGGCTACAAGACACCATTGTAAATACAGAGAATGTAAATTTGTTTTTTACCCACAGTTTTCTTAACGGATTAGCAATAAACATGTTTTTTTTTTTTTTTTCGTTTCAGATATCCAGCATGAGTAAAGAAGGGAATGCCCAGCAACCCAGTACAAAGTTTATCATTTTTTCTCACTGTAGTGTGCTTGAGCTCCTGTCACCTTCCAAATACCTTATGAGACTTTCTGGAAATTCCTGTCCTGGTTAAGTCATGCAACTATAATAGCAAGCGTTTAGTTTTATAGGGCGAGAGGCTAACTCTCCTCCCACAGAGCCTCCACCTCCACACAAGGATCAGTACTGATAAGAATTTTCACACATGCCAGTTCCTTTACTGCAAAAGGAAATGTAATGTCAGAGGAGAGCTTGTACTTCCTGCTTTAACACTAAGCAGTGTACATGTGATTAATATTTTTTTCACAAATTCTTCTGAATTCACTCTTATAACATATGCAAATCAAATTTGTACAAAAATATTACAAAGGAAGAAAAATTCATACTTAGACACAGTCCATTTATCCTTCAAGTGATTCAGATAATTATGGACTGCGAAAGGCTGAATCAATATCAAAATTTTTATGGAGTGGGGGAGAGCACACTGGGGTCACAGTATTAAAGGAAACAAGAACTATAGTAGCAAAAGAAAAAAAATATTATTGGAACTTTGTGCTATTTTTGTTCCTGGGTATATCTTTAATAGCTGCAGTGTGTGATCACAAAATGGAAAATGCACATTCTGCACATTGTGGCCTTCACATGGGGTTTTATGAGGTTGCTACTTTTTAAGTTGAGGCCTCATTCACACTGGCACTCCTGTGTTTAGCTTTTGTATGTTATCTGGGAAGTATACAATTTTATGCCTCCTAGATCACTTTTTCCTGCAATTAGATACTCCTGCTTTAGCTGCGTTTGTAGTTTTTAATCAAAACCAAAACACACAGGATCCTATTTTCTCTAAATGCAGCTAATCTGACTGCATTTAATGAAGGTAAATGCAGTGTAAATGGCAACACTAAAAAATCAATACATGCACTTATATGTTTTTTAGATAAGTCCTCTAAACACATATGAATGCAAGTTTGACAGTTTGCAGAATATTGAGATACCCTTTCAAGTTTTTATTGCTTTGTTCTGTTTGGGAGATTTATTTTCACTTCCTGTATATTAGACAAGTGTCATACAAAATAGGAAAGGGGGAGGAAATCTGTCCAACTGGACACATGGCTGCAATGTGTGAAAAAATTACAATTTGCTTCTGTAAGAATGCAAACCAGTACATGTTAATGTAAGTGTTTTGTGAGTATTAACCATTTGAGCTCCGAAAGATTTTACCCCCTTCCCAGGCCATTTTTTGCAGTTTTGCACTATGCTACTTTAACTGGCGATTGCGCAATGCTGTGCGCAAATTAAATTTATATAATTTTTGTTCCGCACAAATAGAGCTTTCTTTTGGTGATATTTGATCACCACTGGGATTTTTGTTTTTTGTGATATAAACAAAAAAAGACCCAAAGTTTTGCAAAAAAACCCCATTATTTTCCAATTTCTGCTATAAAACATATCCAATAAAATGTAAAAAACAAATTCTTCAATCATTTTGGTCAAAATGTATTTTGCTGCAGGTCTGGTAAAAAAAATCACAATAAGTGTATATTGATTGGTTTCTGTGAGAGTTATAGCATCTACAAGCTATGGTATAGATACTGGAATTTAATTTTTTTTTATACTAGTAATGGAGGCGTTCAGCGACTGTAGGACTGCAATAGTGCAGTGGGCAAGCTGACATTGGGGGAGGGGGCTGACTGCAACTGACAGCTCTAATACAGTGATCAGTAATAAAACGATACACTGACACTGTACTAATGACACTGGCTGGGAAGGGGTTAACATCTAGGGCAATCAAGAGATTAAATGTGTGCCTAACAATGTTTAGTGTGTTTACTGTGTGGTGTTTTACTAAACAATGCGTGGCTTTGCAAGGAGAAAAAAAACAGCACGTCGCTGCTGTCTGATATGAAGAGAGCCCTGTGTTGTTTCCCAACCCAGGGCTCTCTTCTGTCATTCACTTAAATGATCAGTGGGTCCCGGCCATAAATGATTGGCCGGGACCCACTGATCGGCTTGTGCTGCAGCGATGACAGTACAGAAGAAAGCTGTGATGTACAGGTATGTGATTGCGCCTTTATGAGCAGACCTACCACAGTAAATGTATGGCCATGTTCACACTGGTGCATTGAGATTTGTTGCAAGTTTGTATCCGTGTTTTCCACCTGGTTTAAAGGATCCGTAAAGGCAGAAGGTTTTTTATCTTAACCACTTGCCCATTGGGCACTTAAAACCCCTTCCTAACCAGACCAATTTTCAGCTTTCAGTGCTCTCACATTTTGAATGACAGGTACTCAGTCCTGTAACACTGTACCCATATAACATTTTTGTCCTTTTTTTCACACAAATAGATCTTTCTTTTGGTGGCATTTAATCACCACTGGGTTTTTTTTATTTTTTGCGCTACAAAAGGAAAAAGACTGAAAATTCTGTAAAAAAAATGAATTTTTCTTTGTTTCTTTGTAAAATTTTGCAAATTAGTGATTTTTCTTCATAAATTTTGGCCAAAATTTATACTGCTACATATCTTTGGTAAAAAATAACCCAAATTGGTGTATATTATTTGGTCTTTGTGAAAGTTATAGTCCACAAGCTATGGGCCAATCTCTGAAAATTGATCACACCTGAAGTACTGACAGCCTCATCTCATTTATTGAGACCCTAACAAGCCAGGAAAGTACAAATACCCCCCAAATTACCCCGTTTTGGAAATTAGACATTCAAATGTATTTAGTAAGAGGCATGGTGAGTTTTTTGAAATTGTAATTTTTCCCCACAATTCTTTGCAAAATCAAGATTTTATTTATATTTTTTACACAACGTTGTCATATTAGCAGGTTATTTCTCACACAGCATATGCATACCACAAATTACACCCCAAAACACATTCTGCTACTCCTTCTGAGTGTGATGATACCACATGTGTGAGACTTTTAGACAGCATGGCCACATACAGAGGCCCAACATGCAGGGAGCACCTTCAGGCGTTCTTGGAGCATAAATTACACATCTAATTTCCTGACTACCTCTTGCACTTTTGAAGACTCTGGAGCACCAGGACAATGGAAATGCCCCAAAAATGACCCCATTTTGGAAAGAAAACACCCCAACTTATAATCTATGAGGCATAGTGAGTCTTTTGAACATGTAATTTTTTTCTACAAGTTTTTGGAAAATGTTGAAAAAAAAATGAAAACGCATCCTTTTTTACACAAAGTTGTCCATTTATACAATATTTCTAACACATAGCATGTACGTAGCAAAAATTACACCCCAAGATAGATTTTCCTACTCCTCCTGGGTATGGTGATACCACATGTGGGAGACTTTTCTACAGCCTGGCCACATACAGAGGCCCAACATGCAGGGAGCAGCATCAGGTGTTCTAGAGGCATAAAGTTCTCAAATCTAATTTGACTACCTATTACACTTTTGTGAGGCACTGCAGTGGCATGGGTGAGAACTGATGTGGTATGGATAAGCATGAATGGGGATGATGAGTATGGATGGGAAGCCTGAACATGAATGAGTATGGCTGAGTATGGCTGAATACGGTTCTGTATGGCTGAGTATGGGTGAGTGTGGCTGAGGATGGCTGAGTATGGCAGGGTATGGCTGAGTATGACTGAGTATTGCTGAGTATGGCTGGGAATGGCTCAGTATTGATGGGTATGTCTGAGTATGGCTGGGTATGGCTGAGTATGGCTGGGTATGGCTGAGTATGGCTGAGTATGGCTGAGTATGGCTGGGTATGGCTGAGTATGGCTGGGTATGGCTGAGTATGGCTGGGTATGGCTGAGTATGGCTGGGTATGGCTGAGTATGGCTGGGTATGGCTGAGTATGGCTGAGTATGGCTGAGTATGGCTGGGTATGGCTGAGTATGGCTGGGTATGGCTGAGTATGGCTGGGTATTGCTGGGTATGGCTGAGTATGGCTGAGTATTGCTTGGTATGGCTGGGTATGGCTGGATGTGGCTGAGTATTGCTGGGTGTGGCTGAGTATGGCTGAGTATGGCTGGGTGTAGCTGAGTATGGCTGGGCATGGCTGATTATGGCAGAGTATGGCTGGGTATTGCTGTGTTAGGATTACTCTTCTCTTGTGATCAGTTGAACTCCAGATGTATTGAAAAGCAGACAATTTATTTAAGATGTGTCACACAAAAGGATGATGCTTACAAGCCAAAAGATGCAGTAAGAATCACACAAAGAGATGTACATCCCCCCTCCTAATATCTACAATAATATAGCTATAACGCTTCTATTGGCTGAGGAAACACAGATAGCGTGCCTTGTTACAAAATGGTACTGTATTTGGCTAATTAGTGTTTCCTGTACAGTCTTGTTCTATCATATATGTTTAAGCCTAATTATCCTACAACTCACTATGGAGTTAGTTAAAGCAAACGATATAGCAAGTTAATACAACAATGTGCTCAGAAGTCATCTTTAAAATCAGTCTCAGGGTTATTGTTTTTCTAATAATTTTTCTAATAGTCACACAATAAACATTTAAAACTTTTCTAACATTCCCTCCTCTTGTGTGACTATTTTATCTCAACACATTTCGATGATAGTCCCTGTGTTATACACTTTCGGACTGTATGTCATTAAGTTGAGCTTCAATGTCCACATAGGTCTCCTCAGAGGTAGGAGACTGCGGGTTTCAACCATCAAATATGATGTGATAAGTCCAGTCCACTTACCAAACCATCCTTCAAGCCAGTTTGTAAATGGATCATTATTACCTGAGTTTCCAGCTAATTCATTTGATAGAGCAGTCAGTCCTTCCAAGGCTCTGGTCGCGGTCCCTCCAGGAGCTGTATTGTTAGAGATAAAGGTGCAACACATGCTACCAAACATTTTGCATACTCTTCCTCTTTCAACTAGGACCATATCTAAGGCCATTCGGTTCTGCCATGCCATTAGAGATGTGGTGACCAACTGTTCTGCTAGGCCCTTCATAGCGTCCCTAGTATAGTTTACAAATCGTTGTTGGTTATAGTATATATATAGTTAATCCAGTCAACATTTTTATCTATAATCACCCACCAGAGAAGGGACTCAAACCCAGCTGTCACCTGATTCCTGGCCCTAAACTCATTCAGCACTCCGCACTCGTCTATGTAGATCCAAGAGTCAAATGACCCTATGGGAGAGGTGTCCCTCCGATACCGTTGGTGACTCTTAGTCCACGGGTGTTCTGACAGGATCCTCAGGGGGATAGCCAGCTGGACCATAGCTCAATCCCCTCGGGCATTGGCCAGTATCCTAGCTCACAGTTTCTTATCCTCACACATCCACCAGACATTAGCTCTCTGAATGTCATGTTCAACCCAGTCACCATTGCCCATGTTAATCCTCTCCACACAGTAGTCCATCGGGTAGTGACCTAAGATCCACCCCGCTACGGTTCCCTGGGAGTGCAAAACAAGTAAAGTTGCCCGGATAAGCAGTAACCGCTGGAGGTATCTGAGGTCTCTGTACTGGGGGAAACAACAAACTCAATGTGTGACAGTTAGAATTTGTTTCAGGTTTATAGCTCTTATTATACAATCGCAACATACATTTTAAACCTTCTGGATCTGTATTGTGATCTAGAGGAAAAGGAATAGTTGCTAAATGTAGTCTGGCTCTGGCACAAACTAAACAGTTTTCCTTTTTTAAAGTTTTAACCGTGTACCTCAACCTAAATCTTATAGTTTTACTCAGAACTTCTATTCTAGTATGGCCTTCTTCTTTCCTTTGTCTACATTTTCCTGTTGTCTGGTCTTATTAGGTGGTAATACCTTGAGGAAAAATTTGCCTGAGGGGTCAGGTCCTGACACCCATGCTCCCATAAAGTACAACCGCTGATCTTCCTTCCTCGGCTCCTTTAATGTTATCAATAATTGTTTACAGTTCTTACTATGTGTGCAGGGGGAGTTGGCCGCTTCTGTAATTGTGAGTCTTTCCTTTATTCCACTCTTTTTAGGCCCTGGTAGATTATACCCCCAATCTTAATACACTGGTCCACGGGGCCTGATTCCATGCTTGACATATTGCCCTATTCCAGAGCCAGCAAATGTATTTATCTGCCCACAGAAGTCCTCTAGCCCCAGTTGTATCCCCACAATCTGCAATCTGACAGAAGTCTACCAGTATTTTGCTAGTTATTCCCTCTATAAAGGTTAGATTCAATGTGTTTCCTGTTCTTTCCCAACCCAAAGGTTCCTCTGCTTTTCCATAATGTATAACCCCTCTTATGGATGCCTCTCCTAGAGTCACCAGTAACCCAAGGATAATTACTGTCCCTTTTATCCTAACCAGCTACAGAGTTCCAGCGGATAGGGTAGGGGAGTTGGAAGGGGAGGGAGACTTCACCGGTTTGAGCCAAGTCCCACCTTGTGTGAGACTTCCCTTTGTAGCCGGATTTTCTGAACCTCTTGCAGCCAACTGGATGCAAAAATTATTAGTACGTCTTTGTCTTAACAGCCTACACATGTATTCTGCTAGTGTGTGCTCAGACTCCTCAGTAGGTGTTTCATTTGGTTGTAAGGGTATCTTATATGGCCTTCCATGTATCATTTCAAATGGGCTTAAAAGTTCTTTTGTGGGTGTGATATGCATACTGGTCACAGCTACTAGTAGGCAGTACATCCAAATTTTACCTGTTTCTTCCATAGCTTTCCTCAGTTTGCTTTTTAGAATGCCATTATGTCTTTCCACCAATCCAGCTGATTGAGAATGATAGGCACTTGAATTCCCATCACTTCTGTCAAATGTTGTATACCGTAGTTTTATTTACAAAATGGGGTCCATTATCACTGTCTGTGCATCTGCACTTCCTGTCAGGAATATCTCCACCCATTTGGTCAGGGTGTCTATGATTACCAAACAATAATTCTTCCTTTCACATTTGTCGAATTCAATAAAATCCATGCAAATGTGTTGGAATGGATATTGCGGTGTGAGGAACTTCTCTTTCCGTGGTCTTATGCCTCCCTGAGCATTGTATCTTGCACCTATAATCCATTGAGCGCAAAAAGTTTTTTTTAGTAGTTAGTAAAGCCATAGGCTGTACATACCTTATTTAACATCTCAGTCATCCCCCTGTTTGACACATGTGTTACTCCATGTGTCAATATTGCTGCATACCTAAATAAGGATTTTGGCAATATCGGTTTTCAATCAGGTGACATGTAGATGTTATCTATACTTGTGCAACCTTTTGTTTTCCAATATTGTTTCTCCCCGGGGGGGATGCATTCTGCTGCATATCAGTAAGGACTGTATGATCTATCTCTATGGATTTCCTTTTGATAGTATGCATGCTCTTGTCAGTGCTACAAGTTCTGCTACTTGTGCTGAATAATGTTTTGGTAGTGGCCTGGCTTCCAAAATGTCACCCTGTGTCACTACTGCATATCCAGTTGCATGTGTGCCATCTGGATTTTTCTTACTGGAGCCATCAACAAAAAGTGTCATGTCAGGGTTAGATAATGGTACATGTTTCAAATCACTCCGCGGTCAGTCTCTCAAGGCAGCCATTATAAAGGACTAGAAGCCAAGTCCAATGTGCTAGGAAAAAAAACAAGGAAAAAAGGGAGCGCCACTGAGTATGTATCAAACAAAGTTTAATGATAGAAAGCAATATCCACTCACATGTAGAGCTGAAATGTTGAGTTCAGGTACATCTCCACAGGAGAAGGAGAGGAGGACTACAGGTAGCAGCAATATATATGTACTGACATCACATCTCGTCCACCGGTGATGAGCCGCAGTAAGCTGACATAGTAGTCCAAACGGCACACCAAAAAAGGAGGAGGATCACAGAGGAGCCATCAGAAGTGGTGTGGGTTCCAGGAAAGGGAAGATAAGGGCGTCAGAGCCGGTCTTCAGCTGTGTAGTGGTGTAGAGGAGCGCCTTGTCTGGCATCGGAGCTGGAACGAGGCTTGAATGGCAAACACAGTGGCGCCGGACAGTGACATCAGTAAAGGCTGTCTCTGTTTCCTCACTCCGTTTTTTTAGCATCCTGGGGGGCCATAGGGCTCCCATGTATTGCCTGTACCAACGGGGCCGTCAGCATGGAATACCCGGGAATCCAGGCTCTACAAAATTTTGTCATACCCAGGAAGGACATCATTTGTTTCTTTGTCTCTAAGGACTGTGTAGTCTACATTATTTCATACCTTAATTTAATGTTCTAAACTCTAAAATATCTCTAAAGGTTCAATTTTGTACCCATTCATGTAATCACTAGACACCCACCCCATAAAAAGAAACTCGCCTCATTCTTCAGTTGTGTAGAAGGGGGGGGGGTGTCATATCTGCACTTAAATTGGGGCTGGGGAAAATGGATACTCTTTATCTAACATGAATGAGCACAGGATCACAGATCAAACTACCAAAGAAAGCCTTCCTTACTTTGGAGTTGTTAAAAACAATATTCTTTCATTTATTCAAATATAAGTCCATAAGTCCACCAAGTATGCAGACATAAAATGTTTCCTAGCATAATTTTTATTATTTCACATATATATTCAATATATATATAAATATTTTTCTCAGACCCCGATATAAATAAAACATGAACCCCCTTTTGTATTGTTCCCCTTATTCTCTGGTCCCAAGTGAAATCCACAGGGTCCCAAAACATTTTTTTTTTTTATTTAACCCAAACACATATTCTGATTCAGAACTTAGCCTTTTAACTTTATAAATGTACCCAAATATAAACAGCATTGCATCATTAACACTTTACAGTTGAAAATCTGGGAATTCTAAAAGTAACATATCCAAGAAAGATTTACTTTAAGACTATTATTTGGACATTTTTTCTCACCGAAAATCCTAATATTTTCACAGATGCACAAATTAAGCTCTGTGTGCTCAAAGGGTTAATGCTGCCCTACTAGTCATCCATCATCATCTGCCTCTCTCTTCTGCTACTTCTGTCAGGCAATCTGCATTTTCTTGTTTCTGAGAAACAGCTTCTTGACCATCATTTTGGGGCTATAAAAGCATCAAGTCTGTTGTATTCCCTTCTCTCCTCTCTCTGGGCTTCAATACTACTGCAAGCTTCTCTTAGCAAAGCCCATTCAAATCCCTGTTTCCTTATGGCAGTAAAATTAGCACTCAGTCACATACTGTCTCTGGCCTGGACACATTTAAAGTAATCAAAACATTCTCAGCCTTTCCTTTTCTCACATTCATCAAGCCACTTGATAATAATTCTACAACATTCTGTTCACTTTATAGTGAAATTCACTTTCATGTTTCCTATCTACTTCTTTAAAACCATTAATAATTTCTGCCATGTGCTTCCTTTAATATTATGGCATGCTAAAATAATAAAGCAACCATTATCAGTGTACCTTTTCTTTTTTTTTTTTTTTTTTACACTCAGTTTCAATATTTACAATATAGCCCTTCTGTATTGTCATAGCTGGTCAAGAGTTAATTTTTTTTACAGACACAATCTCTCACACAGGAATTTGAAACGGAAGAGCAATTCACTAGCTTCTTACAGAAGATTTACATGAGGGGAGGGGGTGAGAAACTGCAGGCTTTAGTCTCCCCAAATGATATTATGCACTTATTTTTTTTTCCACTCAGCCATACTTAGCTATTTTTCTGCTTCTCAAATATTTGTTAAACATTTAGATAACACTTGTGTCTGGTCTAATTCTTTTGCTAGGCCCATCAGTGATATGACTATTGGTTCACCTTTACCTGAAGTTGCAGCTCCAACTGTTTGGTTCCTATGAGTCCGACCGAGGGTTGTCCCCGAGCAGGCGGCCCAGATGTAGCACAGTCTCCCAGACAATGTTGTCCAGCGGTACCTGAGATGGTGCAGTAATCCAAGACGCCGGCTCCGGTCCAATCCCCATGGGCCATATAGTGCAATGTCACCTGGTATTTTACATATTTATCTGCTTAATACATCGGCTAGCAAGGTGTTGGCTGCCTTACAGAGCAAAGCCATAAGACAATTCAAATATCTCTTTAATGAATGTATAAGAACCAGTGCGCAAAACCACAATGTGAGTAAGAGAATTTTGGAACTGACGGTAAAATACCCGATAGAGAGCCGCCAACATAGATAGGTCCACTCAGTTCCCCAAAAATAGAATATTAAATAAAGATATGTGGCGCTATTCCATCAATCAGTAACAAATAAAAATGTGAGATGAAGTGGGCAGAATAAGCTCCACCTCATATAATAAATGCCAGGAAAAAGTAAATAATAGCCTAGGAATAAATGTCACCATACAAGAGTAAATCAAAAAAGAGAGAATCAGTTCTGCAATATGAAAAAAATGAATAAATGAATATCTGCAATTGAATACAAACTGACTCAGTGCTTGGTGAAATAAATATATCGGTCACCCCTCATCAGGTGAAAAAATAGTGAATCTGTGAATATGATAAGCTGACTTCCCAAATTGAATGCTCACAACCAGAAATCATACAAAGTGATAACCAGTAACTCACAAGTAATCACTGGAGATTAAATAAATTCTAGTGCTGATAGCAAAATAAGTTAAGTGGCTCTTCAACGTGAGCTGAGAATTAAAAATAAAAGAGTGACATAAAGTGCAAGAAAATTCCTAAGATCAGCAAAAAATATATTCATATAATGTGCAATATAAAATGAATACCCAAATAAATAGTGCAATCATGCCATAATACACTAGTAAAATAAATAAAGTATTAAATAATATTGTATATTGAATTAATAATTTAAATGAATAAAAAAAAAAAAAAAAAAATCGATTGCAATAGGACAGCTAATCCCACCACAGAGATGCTGTCCCAAACGGTGACAATAGTGCAATATAGTCCATACAAAAGGTGCAATAGTGATGGGTGATTTCCACAAAAAAGTCTTTAAACACAGTGCAAAAAAGTGTGCAGTGACTGGTACTTTTCTTCTATGCACGTTCTAGTGCATCTCCCAGGTGTTTCCCCCAGCCTCTCACCTCCAGCAGCGGCCCCCAATGGGCCAAGTAGAGCGGGTGGATATTTCTAGGAGAGGATGTGTTTCCTGCAGCGTGTCTTTAAACATCAAATGGGTCTGTCTCTCTGCAACTCATCCCACAGCTCCCAGCACTCTCAGCGGTCCCTGCAATTCACCAGGGATGGATGCCACACGCCTCCGGAGCAGGGCCTCAAACAGAGATCACAATAAATAGCTGCAGGGGACAATAAGAGGGACCTGACGGAATGTATGCCTGGAAGTTCCTGTGCTGGTCAGGATCTCCATCTAGGTGGACATGGCAAGGTCTCTTTAGCAAAGATGACCTTGCCATGTCCACCTAGATGGAGATCCTAACCAGCACAGGAACTTCCAGGCATACATTCCGTCAGGTCCCTCTTATTGTCCCCTGCAGCTATTTATTGTGATCTCTGTTTGAGGCCCTGCTCCGGAGGCGTGTGGCATCCATCCCTGGTGAATTGCAGGGACCGCTGAGAGTGCTGGGAGCTGTGGGATGAGTTGCAGAGAGACAGACCCATTTGATGTTTAAAGACACGCTGCAGGAAACACATCCTCTCCTAGAAATATCCACCCGCTCTACTTGGCCCATTGGGGGCCGCTGCTGGAGGTGAGAGGCTGGGGGAAACACCTGGGAGATGCACTAGAACGTGCATAGAAGAAAAGTACCAGTCACTGCACACTTTTTTGCACTGTGTTTAAAGACTTTTTTGTGGAAATCACCCATCACTATTGCACCTTTTGTATGGACTATATTGCACTATTGTCACCGTTTGGGACAGCATCTCTGTGGTGGGATTAGCTGTCCTATTGCAATCGTTTTTTTTTTTTTTTTTTTTATTCATTTAAATTATTAATTCAATATACAATATTATTTAATACTTTATTTATTTTACTAGTGTATTATGGCATGATTGCACTATTTATTTGGGTATTCATTTTATATTGCACATTATATGAATATATTTTTTGCTGATCTTAGGAATTTTCTTGCACTTTATGTCACTCTTTTATTTTTAATTCTCAGCTCACGTTGAAGAGCCACTTAACTTATTTTGCTATCAGCACTAGAATTTATTTAATCTCCAGTGATTACTTGTGAGTTACTGGTTATCACTTGTGTATGATTTCTGGTTGTGAGCATTCAATTTGGGAAGTCAGCTTATCATATTCACAGATTCACTATTTTTTCACCTGATGAGGGGTGACCGATATATTTATTTCACCAAGCACTGAGTCAGTTTGTATTCAATTGCAGATATTCATTTATTCATTTTTTTCATATTGCAGAACTGATTCTCTCTTTTTTGATTTACTCTTGTATGGTGACATTTATTCCTAGGCTATTATTTACTTTTTCCTGGCATTTATTATATGAGGTGGAGCTTATTCTGCCCACTTCATCTCACATTTTTATTTGTTACTGATTGATAGAATAGCGCCACATATCTTTATTTATTATACAAATATCTCTTTAAGCTTTTCCAAAGTTTCCTGCTTCTCTGCCAGCTTCCAATCTGTCACTGATAGGCAAGCAGGCTACAACACAAGGGGAGGGGGGTGAAGTGAGTCCAGTGTCTAACTGCCAGTTTTACAGACACACAGAACATGAGATGTGAAGAATGATTTTTTGCTGGTTACTTAAACTCCTATTATCAACCCATACCTTTTTTGATCTTTGGGTCCTAACAATTTAAGTTTATCCACCAAATCCTGACACTTTTACAATTAGTTTACTATTGCATGCAAACTTCCCCTCCCACTTGGCACATTAGGAACACAGCAGCCTCATAAGCAGGCACAAAACATTCTTTTACAGAGACTATTCCCCATTGTCAGCGCCAGTCAGGTCTCTCATTTACCTATAAAACACTGGGATAGTGATCCTTTGCCCACGGTAACAAATAGGAATACAAGAATACAAGAAGAGTAAAAATATAATCCTTCCCCACAATATAGGGAGAATCAAAAAATAATTAACTTGTCTCTGCAGTACTGTTGTTTTTTCAATAAGGTTACAGCAGCAACAGAAAGGTTGGACATGAGAAAGGAGAAACTAAACACACAGAAGAAAGTTAGCCTTGCGATCTTTCTAGATCACTTAACTAAATAGCGCTTAAATCATCGGGCAATCAACCTCCGTCGACGTCAGGCAATCAACCTCTGACGTTTGGTATACCTCAAATCTTTTTTTTATCTGTCCGGGACAGCGGGTGACATAATTTTTTAGCTTAGACAACGTCCCCAAATGTCTCTGTCTTCGAACACCCGATTATCAAGATATTATACAATCAATCCCAGTGTCGGCAATTACAACACATTAAACCAGAATCAAACAGAAAGAGAAGAAGAGACTCTTAGAAAGAATTAAGAATAATTTAAATTATCTTACCTCTCAAACACCAGGAGGACTGGATCACAAAGTTCCAAACCAGACAGTAGATCTGGGTCTCAGGCCCCCGCCCCTATTTCACCACTAAAGTTGAGTGGGGGGACTTTTAATTCTCAGTAAGTTTTGAAGTCCAATACTCAGCCAAAGTTTTGGTCGAGACCATCTGACCCGAAATGTACTTGTTGGTTCTGGCTATAGAAGGACCAAAAATGTTAGGATTACTCTTCTCTTGTGATCAGTCGAACTCCAGATGTATTGAAAAGCAGACAATTTATTTCAGATGTGTTACACAAAAGGATGATGCTTACAAACCAAAAGATGCGGTAAGAATCACACAAAGAGATGTACATCCCCCCTCCTAATATCTACAATAATATAGCTATAATGCTTCTATTGGCTGAGGAAACACAGATAGCGTGCCTGGTACAAAATGGTACTTTATTTGGCTAATTAGTGTTTCCTGTACAGTCTTGTTCTACCATGTATGGTTAAGCCTAATCATCCTACAACTTACTATGGAGTTAGTTAAAGCAAACGATATAGCAAGTTAATACAACATGTGCTCAGAAGTCATCGTAAAAATCAGTCTCAGGGTTATTGTTTTTCTAATAGTTTTTCTAATAGTCACACAATAAACATTTAAAACTTTTCTAACAGGCTGGGTATGGCTGAGTATGGCTGGGTATTGCTGAATATGGCTGGGTATGGCTGAGTATTGCTGAGTATTGCTTGGTATGGCTGAGTATGGCTGGGTATGGCTGAGTATGGCTGAGTATTTTTGGGTATGCCTGAGTATGGCTGGGTGTGGCTGAGTATGGCTGAGGCCATTTACCATGGTCCGATTCTGGGAGGACATCAATGTATGCCCTTTCAGAGTTATCAAGCCGCGCTGTAGCCGTCATTCGGCTATAGCGCGGTTGTTAAGCAGTTAATGCATTCTATGCATTAAGATAAAAAAACATTCTGCATGTAGCAGCCATCCCAGCACCCCCTAATTACCTACCTGAGCTCCTTCTCTCTCCAGCAATGTCCACAATCCCCTCAGCCATCCAGTACACTTCTCCTGATTGGCTGAGACAGAGCAGCGGCACTATTGGCTTCCACGGCTGTAAATCAAAGTCAGTCAGCCAATCAGGGGAGAGATGGGCGGGGCCAGGTCGGAGCTTTGTGTCTGAATGGATACACAGAGCTCTGACTCGGCTTGGGCTCCCCCCTGTAGCAAGCTGCTGGCTGAGGGGCACTCAAAGGAGGGAGGGGCCAGGAGCAGCAAAGAGGGACCTGAGAAGAGGATCTGGGCTGCTGTGCAAAACCAACTGCATAGAGGAGGTAAGTATAACATGTTTGTTATTTAAAAAAAAAAAAAAAAAAAAACAAGCCTTTACAATCACTTGTAGGTGTGCTCCCATTGTCTTCTATTAGACTGTTGGTTTTCTGAAAGTGCATTAAAGATGCAGCTTGCAGTACTTTGATGTGCTTGCATGAAAACAGATGGTCTAATAAAAGTCAATGGGAATGAACCAAAAACTGCATGTACATAAATCAGAGTTCACCCAGCGCGAACCTGCTCTAATATATATGCAGAAACATCTGTAATATGCCTGTAATATGCCTGAAAAATACCTGATAACGCTTCAAAATCACCAGGAATACGCTCTGCTCAGGTGCAAATGCAGGCTAGTATTGTGGATAAAGGAAGAGTTAAAGTATAGCTAAAGGCAAAACTATTTTTTTCAGATTTGAATAGAGTGGAGAGGGATTAGAACCCCTGTAGGGTTTTATTGCAGTCTGTGTCCCCGTTAAGGAGATTCATCCTCTATTTTTGTCCTGTTTACCATTATCATTGAAAGTGAAAGTAAAAGAAAATCCCAAACTTTGGGTTGTCCCCAGAAGGGTAATAGAGGGGAAATCTTCCAATGGGGACACTAGTTCTGGTGACCTGGGGTCAGGGATTTCCTCTTAATTCCTGTTTGGCTATGGGACAGAAAGTGAAGGGAAATCTCTGCAATGGAACACAGATGAAAACAAAAATCCGACAAGGGTTATAACTCTCCCTTGCTCTATCCAAAAAGAAAAAAAAAGTTTTGCCTATGCAGTAGTTCTACTTTAATTTGAAGCTGCGGATAGCTAATGGTATAAGTATATGTGAGTGTGAGTGAGTGATTTGTATAGCGCAACAAATGCAAACTGAATCGCCTCAAGGCGCTTGATCCATCCTGTGTTGTCCTGCTTCTTCAGTACATGTACAGTACATTTTCTTGAACTTGTTTATAAAAATTTGCTTGGAGAATAAAAGTTTGGATATTTTTTTCTCACAAAAAGAACAAAAAGTTGTATTTAGTTTAGATGTGCTGTTTTCAGAATTTATAAAAAAAAGATTGGGGGAATATTTACTTTGTCCTGTTGTGGTGAGCATAACTAAATTGAGAAACTAAGCATAATAGTCCTTTGAGTATGTAATAGGCCATCCTGAACTTAAAATAAATTGTTTGTATATTCAAGGAGGACAAGGAGCTTCTTGTATCCCTGCCCTTTTTCCATTTTATGCAAAGCCATGTGATATGATAACACAAAGTGTACTATAACACAACAAAGTTTTTTTTCAGTTGATTGACTTTCCTAATCCTTTTATATTTTGGAGAATCATTCATCATCCTACAAAACCATACTGAAAGGGAAAAGGACTGGTTGTTTCTATTTTTTTCCCAATCCACCAAACTTCATTTGTGTGTATTTTTTTGTGTGCTTATTTTTTCTGCACATGATTTTGACCATAAGGCTGGGTTCACACTGGTGCGATCACAGACATCGTATGTGATTCGCACTGCATTGCTGTGCACATCACATGCAATGTCTGTGCGATGCAAATTCAGCCATACAAACTATATGGCTGAAATCGCTTCGTATTCGCACCAAAATGGTGCAGGACACTTTTTTTGGTTCGCACTGGAATTCCTGTACCATTTGACAGTTTGCACTGCGATCTGCAAACCGATCTGGGGTGTCATTAACTTTACAGTGACACCCGCAGCAGTTCGCAGAGGGCAGTGTGAACCACCTGCGAGTGAAATGCGATGCAGGAACCCGCACTGGATTCGCGCTGGTTCCCACATTGCACATGTGTACCATGTACCATGATGTTATGGTAATAGGAAGGTAGCAACACAAAAAAGGGGCTCTGATGAAGAGGATATTCTCTCAAAATACATAAGTCAGGATGTAAGATTAAAATCATTCTCATGTCTGCAGTGAAGCAAGTTTGGCTGGACAGCTGTATGTATTGGTCAAAGAGACTCTGTATTTATGGAAGATTTGTGATGAGCATGTTTTGAGGAGTTCCACCAACATTTTGAACAATCTATCATATAGGTGGGCACTAATAACGAATTGGCATATAATTTCCTTTTCTGCTGTATCACTTACTTTAGTAATTCTTTATTATATTCTTACTTCCTCCTTCATGGCCGCGGGCGTGTGTGCCATTTCCAGCTTTGCAATGTCTCCTGGCGTGTCATCAATCCCAGGAGACAACAGGCATTGCCGGATCTTTGTAGCCATAGCAACTCCATTGCTGCCCGTTATGGCAACAAGATAATCTTCCTGCGCTTCACTGTGTGTATACTGTGCACGCGCAAGTTCGGGAGGTGCATGCTGGGTAGCCAGCAGCACCATATCCCAGAAGAGACTCCTAGTGGGCTTCACATACCCACAGCCAAGATGGAAGAGCTCTGCAAAGCTGAAAACAAATGTGAGTAATTAAAAAAATACAGGAATTGAGAGGCAAAATTACAAATCACATGCATTAAAGTATTTAACCAAGTGTAGCAGAACGGATTACCTAAAAAAATAAATAAAACCTAAAAAAGAAAGAAAGAGATCTGGGTGGAACTTCACTATAAGTACTTTCATGAGTACAATAAATTAAACTAAATTACATTTTTATAGGGGATTGTACATTGTGGTGTCAATTTGCTAAAGGATTCCGCATGGGATATAAAGATCACATGGCTAATTTTTTTAAAATATCACAAGATAATAAGAGTCAAATCATCAAAGTAAAGTGTCGAACATGAGGTAAATACCGCACATTTTTTAAAAATGTGAAGTAGATACCGCAAAAAATTAGATAAATCTTTAGTCAATTCACTAAAGAACACACACATTCGTTTTTTATCACCTGCTAGTAGGCAGTTGGTATTTTAGCAATGTACAAAATAACAATGAGGGGAACTCTGTAGTGGCCAGAAAGTTAAAACTATACAGTACAATGTATCAGTGTAGAAATGTTGTGAAATGTCCTGAGCTCCTGTAGCATTTCACCAGAGGGAGATTGTTCTGTGAATGAACGCAAATTAGAATGTTTTCACAGTTTCAGAATATTTCTGTGTGCATTTATTTGCATAACTTCCTTCCTCTGAGACAGTTAGCATGTAAAAATAGAGAATTGTGAAAATCAATAAAACTGTCATATTAAAAAAAAAAAATTGTGAAAGAAAAAACGCAAAAAAAAAGCAAAATTTAAGCAATAACTATTGGAAAACATAAATATTTAACACATTCAGTAAATAACATGTTTTTTGTGAATTGACTACTTTTGAGATAAATACCGCATTAGTTACTTTAACTCAAAAATGTATGCAATATTTATCTCTGGATTGACCCCTATGTGTGCACGTAAAGTTTCTGATGGCTAGGAGCTGTGAAGGAAACCTTACTTTTTCTGTGTCCCACCCTTGTTTGTGGCTAGTTGTTTCCATTTCATATGCTGCCATTAGGTTAGTCAGGAAAAAATAAAGTTTTTAGCAAATGCCTACTGTCATTTTCCTTTCCTGATTAGCTTGGTGGCATCATAGGATCCCTTCCAGTTTGTTTTAGTAAGCTGGTTATGGAACATGGGGGCTGGATGAGCCTCAATATGTATAGAAGTGGGATCCTACGAGGTAGAAGCTAGGGCAGCATCAACCCATTCGAATGCTGCCATGGTGTTTAATCAGGAAAGGAAAATTACAGTAAGCGTTTGATAAAAAAAACTTTCAAAGAGATATTAAAGTCTCGTTTTTTTTCTTTAAAAAAAACAAACATGTTATACTTACCTGCTCAGTGCAGTGGTTTTGCACAGAGCAGCCTCGATCTGCCTCTTCTTCCTGTCAAGTGCCCCCAAGGCAAGCAGCTTGCTATGGGGGCGCCTGAGCCAAGGTGCAGCTCCTTGTGTCCATTTAGACATGGAGCCGCGGTTCAATGCCACCCCCTCTTTCTCCTGATTGGCTAACTGACTTTGGTTTACAAGAGCGGAAGCCAATGGCGCCGCTGCTGTGTCTCAGACGGCCGAGGCACTTGTGCACATTGCTGGGTCGAGATGGGGCTCAGATAAGTATTGGGAGGGCTGAGGGGGGCTGCTGCACACTGAAGGTTTTTTTATTTTAATGCATAGAATGCATTAAGATGAAAAAACCTTCTGTCTTTAGAACCACTTTAAGGATGTATTAATTAATTTGTAAAGAGAAGGGGGGCGTTTTGGAACTTTGAATGAAGCACATCAAAAATGTGCCTCCATCTCGGATTCAAGTAACAAAGAGAGGGGCATTTTGGGACTTTAAATGAAGCAGTTGACTGGTTGGGGTGAAGGAAAAACTAAGCAAATAATATTGCATAACTGTATTATAATAATAAATCACATATATACAGGTAGCATGTACATAAGCACATAGCATAACCAATATTGATCCAAATACATAATGTCAACATGATAACTAGGGATGGGCTATCTGTTCGAGTCGAACATGAGTTCGACTCAAACATTGGCTGTTCGCCCATTCGCTGAACAGATGTAATAAAAAGTAAAAAATATGTGAGTTATAATCCACAGCAGGTATCAAGGTCCAGATATTCAGCCTTAAAATGTCCACAAATGAAAGACAGCTCGATGTAAACTCTGTATGTGATAACCCTTACCGGAACCGGTGGACCCCCTCAAGAGCGGGGTCATACAAGCAGACAGATACAGCCCTCTGTGGGTACACTTGAATCCTCTGGTATCTCGACTCCTTTTCTGCATGGTAGTGGTTCACACTATTACTCAGCATACGCAGTCTTCAAAAGATCCCACATCTATAGAAAAATCAATTGGTTACATCAGCATCAGGTGCTTGGTAGCTGGTGATCCAAGACTGATTCATTTTTATGAATGTGACAGAGTCTGTGGACAGGCGCACTCTGTGATCGGTTACAAAGCCTCCAGCAGCACTGAATGTGCGTTCAGAAAGAACACTGGATGCAGGACAGGCCAGTAGCTCAATTGCATATTGAGCAAGCTCTGGCCAGTGGTCCATCCTCAAGACCCAGTAACCCAGTGGATGTTCTGGTGGAAAGGTCTCCAAGTCTGATCTTGCCCCTAGATATTCCTGCACCAAGTAATTCAGACGCTGGCGATGGTTGCTGGAACCGATCAGACCTGGGAGCTGAGGACTGAAGAATTATCTGATCGGTCAGCCGGCCACCTTCTCCACTGCTCTTTCTGTGACTGAACAAAGCCTTAGCAACACGTTGTCCAGCACCAGGAAATTGCAACCTCCCAGGCTCTGGAAACGCATTGCACAAAGCTTTCTGCAAGGCCTCTCGAAGATGTTTCATCCTCTGCTCCCTCTGCAAAGGCTGGATAAGTTCTGCAACCTTACCCTTGTAACATGGATCAAGAAGGGTTGCCAGCCAGTAATGATCCCTCTCCTTGATACCACGAATCCTAGGGTACTTTCGCAGGCTTTGCAGGATCAGGGAGGCCATGCAGCGTAAGTTTGCAGAAGCATTCGATCCTGAGTCCTCTGGGTCACTAAGGATCACGTGATCCTCAACCACCTCCTCCCAGCCACATACAACTTCATGGGTTTCTGGGGACTGCAAACGATCCGTTGAAGACTGCTGCTGATGCTGAGTGTTATCCTCCACCTCCATGCTGACACAATCCTCCTCCTTCTCCTCCTCTTCTTCTTCCTGTGTGATCAGCGGGCCTGCGGGAATACTAGTATGTGGATAAAGGGGGCCTTGAGAGGTTAGGAAGTCCTCCTCTTCCTCTCGCTGTTCTGCCTCAAGTGCCCTGTCCATTATTCCATGAAGCGTGTGCTCCAACAGGAAGACAATAGGGACAGTATCACTGATGTATACACTGTCACTGCTCACCATCCTCGTGGCCTCCTCAAATGGTGACAGGACAGTGCATGCATCCTTGATCAGTAGCCACTGGCGTGGCGAAAAAAGCCATGCTCCCCTGACCCTGTCCTGGTGCCATACTTACACAGGTACTAATTGATGGCCCTCTGCTGCATGTGCAGCCGCTGCAGCATTGCTAACATTGAGTTCCACCTGGTGGGCATGTCACAAATGAAGCGGTTCTTGGGTAGGTTGCATTCTCTTTGAATGTCAGCCAGCCGAGCACTGGCATTATATGACCGGCGGAAATGACCACAGACTTTCCTGGCCTGCCTCAGGAGATCAGGTAAGCCAGGGTACCTGCTCAAGAACCGCTGCACCACCAAATTCAGGACGTGAGCCAAACAGGGAACATGGGTCAAGTGTCCCCGTCGGAGGGTGGAGAGGAGGTTGGTGCCATTGTCGCATACAACCATTCCTGGCTGAAGCTAGCATGGCGTCAACCACCTCTGAGCCTGCCCCTGCAGAGCTGACAGAATTTCTGCCATAGTGTGGCTCCTGTCCCCTAAGCAGACCAACTCAAGCACCGCATGGCATCTTTTTGCCTGAGTGCTTGCATAGCCCCTTGAACGTCTATGGAGCACCGCTGGTTCAGAGGAGAAATCTGCAGAGGAAGAGGCCATGGAGGAAGAAGAAGAGGAGGAGGTGGAGGAGAGAGCTGTGGCGGAATCACCCCTAGCATTTTGGAGGCGTGGTGGCGGAACAAGCTCCAACAATACTGAACCCTGTCCTGCATCCTTCCCAGCTGCCAGCAGAGTTACCCAGTGCGCCATGAAAGAAAGGTAACGTCCCTGTCCATGCCTGCTGGACCATGAGTCAGCAGTAATATGCACCTTACTGCTGACCGCCCTGTCCAACGAGGCCAAGACATTGCCTTTCACATGCTGGTAGAGAGTCGGAATGGCCTCCTGTGAAAAGAAATGGTATTTGGGAACCGTCCACTGAGGTACCGCACATTCCACAAATTCACGAAAGGGGGCAGAGTCTACCAGCTGAAAAGGCAGCAGTTGCAGTGCTAGCAATTTGGCCAAGCTAGCATTCAGACGCTGAGCATGTGGATGGCTGGGACCGAATTTCTTTTGATGATTTGGCAACTGGGGTAGGGAAATTTGCCTGCTAAAATCGGATGTTGGTGTACCGCTAGCAGATTGGCCGCAAGTACTTGGGACACCTATTACTATACCTTCATTCCTCTCAGTGCAGGTTTCTGAGAGGACTGGAGGTATAGTGGGATTGGAGATCCCAGCTGATGAGCAAGGAGAGGTCTGCCTTGTTCTTTAATGTGGGTCTTTTAAGTGCTGTTGCCAATGGACTGCATGGGAGGTCGTCATATGTCTGGTCAAGCATGTGGTGCCCAAGCGGCTGCTGTTTTGGCCACGCTTGATACGCTTCATACATATGTTACAAACAGCAACGGTGCGATCTGCTGTACACGTGTCAAAAAATTCCCACACCAAAGAACTTTTCAAAATATGTGGGAAGTCAGCAGCGCTCTGCACCTGCTTAGCTCTGCGGTGTGATGCAATAGGGTGGCTGCCCTTAAGCTGCCCCCTGGAGGGCATCCTGCCTTGTTGGAGATGTGCCTCCTCCTCTTCTCTTCTATCAGGCACCCAAGTAGAGTCAGTGACCTCATCATTCCCTCCCTCCTCGTCACTGGAGCAAACTTGGCAGTATGCTGCAGCTCGGGGAACATGACTGCCAGTTTCTTGACCTTCTTGGGCACCCCCTCTCTCTAGGCTCACGTTACTCCCTTCCTCAACCTGGGTATCATCATTGGAGTCTTCAAATTGCTGCGCATCCTCCTGCAGCATGTACCCGACACTGTGGTCGAATAGTTTGGGGGACTCCTCCGTGCATGATGGTGGGGCTAGGGAAGGAATGACTGTTGACATGGAGCCAATGGAATAGGCCACTTTGGCAGCTGCATTGGCAGGCAAACAACTCTGAGCCTGGGTGACAGAGAATGAGGAGGATAAGGAGGTCTTTGTTATCCATTCCACCAACTCTTCTATATGTTGTGGCTCAATAACATGGTTACAACAAGCTCAGGAAAAAAGGACAAGTGTGCCCCACGGCCATGTGCTGAGGGTGCACCATGTCCACGATCAGCACTGTCGACTGTAGACACAGAGCCTGCTTGCCCTCTTTTAGTGGCCTGTGAGCGTCAGGCTCTCCTTGGTGGCCTTTCCAGACATGCTGTAAATTTTGTTTAGCAAAACCACACTACACTGTATTGTGTTCTGTTTACACCACCAAAAAAGTAGTAGCAAGTGCACTAGGGGTGCACAGTACTGTGTACACCAACAGAAGTGTAATAACAACTATGGGTGTACCGTATGTATTGTGTACTGTGTACACCACCAGAAAAGTAGTAGCAACTGCACTAGGGGTGCACGGTACTGTGTACACCAACAGAAGTGTAATAACAACTATGGGTGTACTATATTGTGTACACCACCAGAAAGTAGTAGCAACTGCACTATGGGTGCCCGGTACTTATATACTTATATAGTGTGGGGCGTGGACTTAGCACCCTGCCTTTGGCCAATTATGGCACTCTTAGCTGAGGGCGCTGGGATTGGCCAAAGCATGCAGGTCATGGTGCATGCTTTGGCCAATCATCATACAGCAATGCACTGCGCTCACTCCTCGAATTTGGCGCGAACGGCCTATAATGTTCGGTTTTCGACGAACGGGCGAACAGCCAATGTTCGACCCGAACAGAAAGCTCATCCCTAATCACAACTACTTAGTGTATCCAGGTGGATTACACCGCATTATTTTCAGGACAAATTGGGCTTTTATTTGGTGGTAAACGGTAATAGATATCTCCTGATTTTTTTTTTATTATCAAAGGAAAACTGTCCCAAAATAGTAAAAAAATTTATTTTCTTTAAATTTAGCTGTATAATTCTTGCTACTAACCTTCCACAAAAAAACACCCAAAATAAATTCTCCTGCTCTTAATCTCAGCAATACCATGTGTATGTTAGTTGTCATTTGTACCCATAGTACAGCCCAAAAGCAATAGTGTATTTCATTTTTTATCCTACCTAAAACACACTGACGTTTACTGACCCTAATTTTAAAAAATATATACTGACCCTGACCTTTGACCCTGACCTTGACCCAAACACTAACCCTGGCACTGACATAGATCAAACTTTGATCTAGGTATTGTTTTTGTATTTTTTTTATAAAATTGTATTATTATTTTTTTTACACACACTTGGTTTTTTTTCTCATGATGTATCTCTCTCCTCCAATCATAGAGAGAGAAAGTGCAGGGGCGGGCTTCACAGTGATTGATCACTATAAAAGCCAATCAGCATCCTATGGGGGCACGCTAGCATGCTTGCTCACGAGCTGCTTATTAGTGTCTAGGGACACACAGAGTGTGGCTCAGTCCAGCTCCCCACTCCCTCCTCCCTGGCTGTGATTGACAGTAGTGGGAACCAATGGCTTCCATTGCTGTGTCTCAGCCAATAAGGAGGCAGAAACCTGGGAGAGCAGTGGCTCTCGTGCACATCACAAATGGGGGGGCTGCATTCAAAAGGTTTTTTTAAAAACCTTCTGCCTTTAGAACCACCTTAACTAGTGAAGAGCTATTCTGAAAGCCCCCAAATCAGCCAATATTCCATTTTTTTTTGGATAGTTGCAGAGGCGTGCTTAGTATGAAAGTTCGTCACAACTAAGGGGTATATTTAACAAGTTTATTTAGGTTGCCAGTTCAGGGTAACAGGTAAATCCAATGTGGGGACAAACTTTAATACAAGGCGCACCGATCTGAAAGTTTTCTTTGAAGCATCTTTTCTGTCCTAACAGATTTTTCTTACACCAAACCTTCATTGGGTACAAGCCCCCTGAAAAATGGCGTAGCCCATAGGACTTCCATTAATACCAGACCATTCACCGGTCCAGCACTGTCACAGTGGTTAGAACCTCTGTCAGATTCAATTGCTGCGTCGGACCCTGTTCATTTTCTGTTCTGGTAAACGAAAGTCACAGGGAAAAGAAGTATTGAGAATCTTCCCAAAAAGAACAGAGACAAGGATGGAAACTGTTTTTAGTACAGTGAGGAAGGATTGGCGACTCTGTGAGGTTTTTATTCCTGATCAAATTTTACCTTTTTCCCACACTATTTAAAACAAAACAAGGACACATGGAACAAGGACACAGTGGCCACGTGAATGTAACTGCTCAGTAAAGCCAGCAATATAATCACTGTTATGTTTTCATCTGTCATATATCATTTTTAATTACTTTTTCGTCTGTTATGTGCCATTTATTTCATAAATGCATTGCTTATCTCCTGACCACCTCATGCTTTCTATGTCTAGTCTAATTATTATTTGTTGTTTGGGTTTATGCCAAATTAAACAGAATATAGATATGTTAATGTAATCTTAGATAGCGTCCACACTGAAGAAATATGGATAGCAGTAGCATTTTGCTAGCACACAGTGACAGATGGCTGAATGGGATGGTTTTAAATGTTAGCCTAGTCTAATGAATAATATGGAATATTTCTCATTATAATTGCAGAGATTAGTAAATCCAGCTCTGCTGCTGTAGTATCTTGCCAACGCCAACATCAGGATATGATAAGACCATCAATACCGGATTTATTCTGACGCTTAAATAAAAATTTTGAATAAAAGGTGTCCTTTGAAAGATATACATATTAAAAAATACCACTCCTGCTATTACACTGCCACTGTAATGAAGAGAAATCAGTGCCTAAAGATTCTTCAAAAACTGACACTTCCAAAAGTGTCCTATTACTTGTCCTGCTGAAGAGTCTTCCAGCTGTGATTTGTTTCCCTTAAAGTGTTGTTCAGTGACATAGGTAGCAGGAGAGATAAGTATTTACCATGAACCTAGAGGTTACTGCACATACTGTACCTGCCACAGTCTTCAAAACCCTCTGCCACAACATTCTGATGGGCAAAGCTCCAAGCAAGGGATTAAAGCAAGCTTGGTATAGATTTTGAGCTTGCAAGGACTTTTAGGAAAAAGTGATCTGGGCGGCTCACTTTTATGAGATTCTAAGGGTGTTCAGTTCCTAGATTTTCCTGTTCCTCTGTAGAGCTCTGCTAGCCCTTTTAGAGTCCCCTCTGTGACTAATGAAAAAAAGTATGATAAAATGAATAGAAATCATAAAAAAACATTCCAGTTCAAACACACAAAATAGGGCACACATTTGTACAGTATACAGTGGGGCAAAAAAGTATTTAGTCAGTCACCAATTGTGCAAGTTCTCCCACTTAAAAAGATGAGAGAGGCCTGTAATTGTCATCATAGGTATACCTCAACTATGAGAGACAAAATGTGGAAACAAATCCAGACAATCCCATTGTCTGATTTTTGAAAGAATTTATTTTCAAGTTATGGTGGAAAATAAGTATTTGGTCAATATCAAAAGTTCATCTCAATACTTTGTTATATATCCTTTGTTGGCAATGACAGAGGTCAAACGTTTTCTGTAAGTCTTCACAAGGTTGTCACACACTGTTGCTGGTATGTTGGCCCATTCCTCCATGCAGATCTCCTCTAGAGCAGTGATGTTTTGGGGCTGTCGCTGGGCAACACGGACTTTCAACTCCCTCCAAAGGTTTTCTATGGGGTTGAAATCTGGAGACTGGCTAGGCCACTCCAGGACCTTAAAATGCTTCTTAGGAAGCCACTCCTTCATTGCCCGGGCAGTGAGTTTGGGATCATTGTCATGCTGAAAGACCCAGTCACATTTTATATTCAATTGCCTTGCTGATGGGAGGAGGTTTGCACTCAAAATCTCACGATACATGGCCCCATTCTTTCTTTCATGTACACAGATCAGTCGTCCTGTTCCCTTTGCAGAGAAACAGCCCCAAAGCATGATGTTGCCACCCCCATGCTTCACAGTAGGTATGGTGTTCTTTGGTTGCAACTCAGCATTCTCTCTCCTCCAAGCACGACGAGTTGTGTTTCTACCAAACAGTTATACTTTGGTTTCATCAGACCATATGACATTCTCCCAATCCTCTTCTGTATCATCCAAATGCTCTCTAGCAAACCTCAGAGCCCGGACATGTACTGGCTTAAGCAGGGGGACATGTCTGGCACTGCAGGATCTAAGTCCCTGGTGGCGTAGTGTGTTACTGATGGTAGCCTTTGTCATGTTGGTCCCAGCTCTCTGCAGGTCATTCCCTAGGTCCCCCCGTGTGGTTTTGGGATTTTTGCTCACCGTTCTTGGTATCATTTTGACCCCACAGGGTGAGATATTGCGTGGAGCCCCAGATCAAGGGAGATTATCAGTGGTCTTGTATGTCTTCCATTTTCTAATTATTACTCCCACAGTTGATATCTTCACTCCAAGCTGCTTGCCTATTGCAGATTCAGTCTTCCCAGCCTGGTGCAGGTCTACAATTCTGTTTCTGGTGTCATTCGACAGCTCTTTGGTCTTCACCATAGTGGAGTTTGGAGTGTGGCTGTTTGAGGTTGTGGACAGGGGTCTTTTATACTGATAACAAGTTCACACAGGTGCCATTAATACAGGTAATGAGTGGAGGACAGAGGAGCCTCTTAAAGAAGAAGATACAGGTCTGTGAGAGCCAGAAATCTTGCCTGTTTGTAGGTGACCAAATACTTATTTTCCACCATAATTTGCAAATAAATTCTTTCAAAAATCAGACAATGTGATTGTCTGGATTTGTTTCCACATTTTGTCTCTCATAGTTGAGGTGTACCTATGATGACAATTATAGGCCTCTCTCATCTTTTTAAGTGGGAGAACTTGCACAATTGGTGGCTGACTAAATACTTTTTTTGCCCCACTGTATATCAACATAAATTGAGCCACAACCATCTGAATGACAGCAATAATTCCAGGACCATCATTCATGGTTAACTTCAAACTTATAACCCAAACATTTTCATGATTTCACATTGCATGCAATTTTGGGGCTTGACATATTTGGTATCTATTAACCACTTGCTGACCGCCTCCTGTATATATATGCCGGCAGAATGGCACGGCTGCGCAAAGTAATGTACCGGTACATTACTTTGAATTTGCTGCCGTGCACGCGCGCGCGGACTCGATCGCCGCTGGGATACCCGCGATCGTGTCACGGAGCTGAAGAACGGGGAGATGCCGTAAACAGCATCTCCCCGTTCTGCCTAGTGACAGTATCACTGATCTCTGCTCCCTATCATCGGGAGCAGAGATCAGTGACGTGTCACAGCTATCCCATCCCCCCTACAGTTAAAATCACTCCCTAGTACTGACTTAACCCCTCCCCGCCCCCTAGTGGTTAACCCCTTCACTGCCAGTGTCATTTACACAGGAATCAGTGCATTTTTATAGCACTGATTGCTGTATAAATGACAATGGTCCCAAAAATGTGTCAAAAATGTCCGACATGTCCGCCATAATGTTGCAGTCACAATAAAAATCGCTGATCGCTGCCATTACTAGTAAAAAAAAAAATTAATAATAAAAATGCCATAAAACTAGCCCCTATTTTGTAAACGCTGTAACTTTTTTGCAAACCAATCAATAAACGCTTATTGTGATTTTTTTTTGCAAAAAATATGTAGAAGAATACGTATCGGCCTAAACAGAGGAAACAAAATGGTTTTTATATATTTTTGGGGGATATTTATTATAGCAAAAAGTCAAAAATATTGCGTTTTTTTCAAAATTGTTGCTCTTATTTTGTTTATAGCGCAAAAAATAAAAATTGCAGAGGTGATCAAATACCACCAAAAGAAAGCTCTATTTGTGGGGAAAAAAAGGACGTCAATTTTGTTTGGGAGCCACATCGCACGACTGTGCAATTGTCAGTTAAAGCGACGCAGTGCCGAATCGCAAAAAGTGCTCTGGTCAGGAAGGGGGTAAATCCTTCCGGGGCTGAAGTGGTTAAAGCAGTAGTAAACTCTTGTTAAAAATATAAAAAAGTTTCTTCCTGCAAGGCAATACCCTGCAAGGCAATATCATAATGTGCTAGGATGCACCGCTGTCAGCGCTGCAGAAGCTTCCATCCTCACCTGGTCTTCCTTTCGGGTTTGCGGGCTGCCACGGCTTGAATGGCCGAGCCACGATGACATCACTCCTGTGCACGGTGCACGTTTTGGAGATATTAATTTTACCTACAGTCAATCTTTATTATAAGCTTACCTGTAGGTAAAAATAATCTGATATATTATCTTTTATATTTCACTAAAACATTGGGTATGATATTTTGTTTGCAATAAAGTTGATTTTAATGTATTTTTTCTTGAAAATTGTTTGATAAATAGCTGCCCAAATATCTTGTGACATAAGAAATTGCAACTGCTTGTATTTTATTCTCAAGAGTCTCAGGAAATATATAAATACTTGGGGGTTTTAAGTAATTTCTAGTGAAAAATGCAAATATGAACATGTGTGCAAATATTAATTTGCCTCTATAGGCAAGGGGTTAAGGAATGTATAAAACTTTCTGTAAAAAATAATTATTGCAGACCTTTCAGGTTCCAGAATGAGCCAGGGTTCTCATTTCTGGAAGACCTTCCAATCAGCTTTTTATGATGATTGGAAATCTACGTAAGAAAGTCACAGGTCAGGTAATTCCAGTTATCCTGGTTGCAAATTTTGTATATTATATTTTTTCATTCACCCTGCTTAATTGTTTATACCAGATTAGTTCTTCAACATTTTGTTATATTATTATTATTATTATTTGTTGGAATATTTCACAAGTAAGGACCTAAAAAAGGTAAAGAAGCACATGAAAAACTGACATGTATGCTAACTTTTTAAAGGTATTTTAAAGCAATTCTATAAGCTAATCACCACCTCCACTCCTGACTATTCTGCTCAAATTATTGCATGAATGGTTAAGAAGAGTTTGAGTTACTTAAAAGAGAAGTGCGGGTTTTAAAAAAAAAATAACGTACATACTCACCTAGGTGGGATTGATGCTGCATCTGTCCCCCGCTGCTTGTACACCAGGAACTGACCTCAGTTCTTGGTCTATAGTGTGCCGAAAGCTCTCTGCTCTGCCCCTCCAGCACTCACTGGAGTACCAAGCTGTGGAGGGGCGGGAATGGCTGGCTCAGTCTCCCAGTGGCGTGCTGAGAGGCTTAGACAGCTGCTGGTCCAGGCATCTGGGTGGGACCCAACAATAGAGTTGGAATCTCTCTAGAGTCTGAACCGTCTGAGTGACATCAGCCGACAGCAAATTTTAGCCCGCTGTTGTCTGAATACGGGTCTCAGGAGTGCAGAACAAAGTACTCTCCTGTGACCTACAGGAGAAGTAGGGCCAAAAAAACTTTGGCCCTACTTCTCCTCTAATTTTATTGAAGAAACAATTGCTCCAGCCTACTTCTGTAGGCAGTCATGTGATGAAATGCCAGACCACGTTCAAGTGATCTCTGCTGTAGGGATCTAGAGGAATCAAGTTCTGGCAAATCTGGGCAATTGGATAGCAGCCCTACATGAACTTTGATCTGTTCCTTCAACAGACATCACATGATCAAAGCTGAGGCTGAAGACATTGGATGGAACCCAGTGTGGATTTTATTTGCGAGCAAGGTAAGTATATCAGTACCTCTTTCAGCATGTATGCATTTGATGGAGCAAGATGGGCAGGATGGAGTAAGAACAGGTTTTTAGTATATTTCTTTAAAATAAAGTATGAAGAAAGATAGATAGTAGAAAGAAACATCTCAAGTATCACAGCACAGGTAGAATAATGAATATTTTATTTTCAGTGAAAGGAATACTGTTTCTAAAACAATGGAGCTTTTGAAAACAACTATTTGAATGTGGTTCCAACAAGACAGCAAGTATTATTAAGATGACTTTGTACAGTGAAATGCTGTTTCATTCGGAGTTCCAGGAATGATGGGTAAATGTGTTTTACTTATCAATATTTGTGTTGCTCTTTCTTAATAAGTTGTTGTACAGTTTACATAAAACAAAGGAAGTAGAAGAACAGACTGCCACTAAGATTACTTGGGGAATGTGAATTACATTACTACAGGTCATATCAAGGAAAATTGAGCTGTAATTTCTATCAGCCTGTAAACTGACGTTGTTTGTGGAGACAAGATGGAGTCTACCACAACTCTTGGAGTTCCCCTTGGGTAATAAAAAAAATACATAAACTGATACAAATCTTATTCATAACATAGTTGTTTATCCTCACTGCAGTATCAGCATTTCAATACATCCTGGTTAAACTTTGCTTAATGCTGAACCTTTCCTATAACACAAATGACTATATTGTCCTACTGTAGACATAAAAAAATTAAAAGATAACTAACACAACCAAAATTAGTTGTAGCTTGGATAAAGGCTGGTGAGCAAAACAATACAAAGATTTCCTGATATCAATCATGAATTTGTATGTTTTGCTACAGTCATTGAGATATTTGACTCTTTAATGGCTAGAGTGTAGCTTACTATTCTATAGTCAGTTATCAGCCATTTCATTTTCACAACATATGAAAGTGTTAGAAAACTCAAAAATTAAACAAAAAAAAGTTTCCCTTGAAAGGCAATGTTATACTGTGCTAGTATGCATCCCATACTAGCACATTATGTGAAACATACCCTAACATAAAGCCCTCCAGCAGCACCCTGTCTGACAGGGCTTCCATCTTCACTCCTCCTTCTGTGTTCGCAGGCTCCGCTCCTTTGAATGGCAGAGAAATGATGACATCACTTCCACTCATGTGCGCAGGAGTCACTGCTTACCACACAGGGCTCTGAAGGAACAGCCTGGGCATACCGTTCCTTCAGAACTCATGCGCTAAGGATGATGTCACCGGGAGCAGCACAAGTAAATATCCGGGCAAAACGGTGCATGTTTAGGAGATATTTACAGTACCTACAGGTAAGCCTTATTATATGCTTACCTGTAGGTAAAACATAAACAAATGGCCTTTACTACTACTTTAAGGCTGTGTGAGGGAGAAGCAGGTTAGAGAGCCAATGAACTCCACTAAATGTAAAGGTACAGGTAAGGAACAGGCTGACGTCAGGAGAGAGCAGAGTGAGCAGTGCTACTCCTTCACTGTCCAATCAGTAGGCACAGGGAATGGGAAAGTGGTGTCATCCTCCCAGCTGTGCTTTGTTGATGCTGTGTAAAATCTTAGGACTGAATGTACAGAAATGCAAATTATTTGGCAGGTAAAACACCTCCCACATATGTATTTCGTCTTTGTATGTAGATGATTGCCTGGAGTTCAGCCTTAATGTGAACCTGTGCCCAGACTATGGGCATTAAAATATTTACATATTCTGAACAAGCAGTAAAAGAGCTTTAAAAAAGCGCTCCCTCACCTCTGTAGCTGCTTTATTATGAACATATTCATCATCAAAGATGACAACAAGGACACTGAAGTTTCGGTCAGTTTCTAAAGGCTTGTTTACACCTACAGCTGTCACTGCTGCCCCCTCTGAAAATAACTTTTCAGATGGCATTTGACGGGTGACTGGGATGGGATATGTCACATCATAATACTGCCAGTTTTCACCCTTGAAAGCCTGCAGTACCACATTGCACACAGTTGTGGCACGGCCCTATCTACTTGAATAAATCACGTTTAGTGGTGGTACTGACTTGTTGCCATGTTAGGTTTAGGTGGGCTGCCGGGGGCACAGTAAAACCACGATTCAACCACTGATATTTAGGCCTAAAAGCTTAGATTACATTAGAGCCCACCAAGATTCTGATGCAAAAGAAAGTATAAGTCGAATTTTTCAGCACATTTTTTTGTGCTGAAAGTGCCCCCCTCGACTTGTACTCGAGTCAAGCACTTTTCTGCAGCAAAAAATTTCATTTTCCAAACCGATTTTGGGGCCCCGTATCTCAGGGCCACTTGATGCTAGGAACCCCAAATTTGGTGTGCAAACCCAGTAAAACTGGTATCACAACATATCCAAAGCTGAAGTTCCTAGCACTAAGTGGCCCCGAGATACAGGGCCCCAAAATCGGTTCGGAAAATGTCATTCTCTGCTGCAGAAAAGTGCTTGACATTTTCTGAACCAATTTTGGGGTCCCATATCTCAGGGCCACTTGGTGCTAGGAACCCCAAATTTGGTGTGCAAACCCACTGGAACTGTTACCATAACATATCCAAAGCTGGGGTTCCTAGCACTAAGTGGCCCTGAGATACGGGGCCCCAAAACCGGTTTGGAAAATGTCATTCTCTGCTGCAGAAAAGTGCTTGACATTTTCTGAACTGATTTTTGGGTCCCTGTATCTCGGGGCCACTTGGTGCTAGAAACCCCAGCTTTGGAAATTTTATGCTGCTAGTTGCACTGGGTTTGCACACAAAATTTGGGGTTCTTAGCACTAAGTGGCCCTGAGATACGGGGCCCCAAATTCGGTCAACTGTGTCCATCTGCAGCAATGTCATTTCGGGACCCTTTGGGTTCAGAGACCCCAAATTTTTGCTGCAGCTAGGGGGCATCTAGGAACCCTTAACTACCGAGTTTGAAGTTCAGGGGACCTATGGCTGCAAATAGGCACAGTGAGGCATGCAAATGGGCACAGTGATGCTGCAAATGGGCATTGTTGACCCTCTTTTCCACTTACAGTAGCTGTGCATTTCTCACCCTCGTCTTATACTCGGGTCAATAAGTTTTCCCCATTTTTTTTTTGGTAAATTAGGGCCTCGACTTATACTCGGAACGACTTATACTCGAGTATATACGGTAATGAGGAAAGAGCTATGATTTCATAGCTTTTGTTGTGAATTTGGAAAATGTATTTCTCCACAATGCCTATAGATAAGCATGTAGAGTCCAGGAAATTAATTATGTCATTATTTATAATGCCCTCACTAGTTACATATGCCAATAAAAAGTATTATTAAATAAAATCAATCTGTGCCTGTTTTCTTTTAAAATAAAAGTTGTAGTCAGTCACATGGCCTAATCTGTTAAGGGAACAGCAAAAAGATTATTGCAAAGATGATTTTTTACTTCCTGATAGCTGCAGGTAATCTGTTGATGCAGGAATGTATAGGGAGGAAAGTGGATCGAGTCCCCTCCACTTCTGATTCAGCGCATGCGCAGTGGGAAGCCGGCTTTAAAGTCAAAAGTCATCACAGCTGACTGCCCACAGTTAACATGCCAGCACCGGGTACCCGAAGACCGGTGAAGAACCGGCTCAGGTGAGGACGGCGCTGGATCCTTGGAAAGGTGAGTGTCTGTTTAATAAAAGTCAGCAGTTACAGTATTTGTATCTGATGACTTTTAACTATTCCAGAACTGACTAAAGTTCCTCTTTAAATGCAAAAAAAAAAAACCAAAGTGGGCAAATAAGGGTTGCTATGGGTAAAGGGTTCAATAAGTACATTTTTTGGAGAAAAATATAATCTTTATTTTTTACAACTGCTGGAATGGGCACGTGCAGATCAAAGGACAATACTTTGTGAATGACTAAAGGCTGTAAGCTGGTTGCAGGTTATAAATGCTCCTAGGCCTCTTTCTTCCTAATAAGGCCCACAAACTAGGCTTTAAAAGGATATGTGTACAAGTCAAACCGTTATTTGTCCACCCTTCCCACCCCCCACCCCCGCAAAAAAAGAATAACTCATTACAATATACTAAAACAAAAATTTATTTAGGCTCCATTCACATTTGTGCGATTTCAGAATCGCATTAACAAGGGAAATTACATTGTTTTCAATGGTGCCCGTTCAATGCAACCTTAGCTTGGCCCAATTTTGGAAATTGTTTCTGTAGTACTTTGGTACAATTCCAGTACAAGTTAATCACACAATTGCACTGAAAACCTTATCAAAATCAGATTGGAGCAGTGTGAACTTAGCCTTAGCACAATGCCAATGAAAATTCAAAACTTGACAAAAACTCTAAAAGCGACATCATTAACCAACTGAACATTCTAGATTACTGATCTGGATTTACTAAAGGCAAATAGAGTATTCACTTTGCAGGGGAAATTTCCCTTATTTTTGGTATTGTAGTGAAAATTCACTTTACAAAGAATACAATCACATGCAAGAAAAATATTTCAAAAGTATATTTGCTTGCACATGATTAAATGATGGAAGTAAAATGAACTTCATTTTGCAAGGGAATTTGAGATGAGGTGAACTGCCTGTTTGCCTTTAGTAAATCAAGTTCATTGAGCAATGGCACATCACTGCTTTTAGCACTAGCATGTTATCGTGGACCATAATGAGAAAACATTTCTATATCATTTTTCAGGAGGTATTTTTCAGAATTCATCAGAAACATTAAACTTAAGGGCACTCCTTTGTTCCGTACTAGTTGTTGCATAACTGTAATCTATACTTCATGAGCAGTTAAGTGCGAAATTACAAAGATCAATAAAAGATATGATTATCAGCTTGGTAAATGATACATACGTAATGGAATATATTGCATCACAGAGAAACTGTGCCAAGCAGGTCATAAGAAGACATAGTCATCTAAGGAAACAAAAACAAAGACGTAACTTTAACATGTGTAATATGTTCTCTCTATCTGCATGTTTATGTGTTTTAAAGGGAAGTCCCGTCAGAGTTTCCTTGGCAAGATATGGCCACTGCCTACCGAAAACTTTTTAATTTACTTTATGCAGTTTCACTTTCGCTTGTCTGTACAAATACCCCATGCAAAATGACTGCTTTATCCTGAAGTGCAAAGCATTTTTTTTTCTATATCTCAGCTATGACTTCTAAAATATCTGTATGACTATTCTTCTTTAGATTTAGGGGAGTTCTTTAGAGGCTTTATT
The DNA here is from genome assembly GCA_037952925.1 of Lithobates clamitans. Lineage (NCBI taxonomy): Eukaryota > Metazoa > Chordata > Amphibia > Anura > Ranidae > Lithobates > Lithobates clamitans. The sequence continues at coordinate 377,314 of JBBGZY010000871.1, forward strand.
TTAATGCAAACATGCCTGAATTGATCACATTAAATTCAAATATTGGAACACGGACTGCTGTATTCAGTCTTTTATACCTCTGTAGCATTTTTTATTTATTTTTCTATTTTACCCGACATAGTAGGCTGCATTCACACTGGCAATTTAGGCCAGTACAAATAGTAGTGGCAGGAATTGTCTGCTGTGGCTAGGTGTGACCCCCAGCCCCGTTCACTATAATAATAGGTTGCCAGCGGCCGCAGGCATTTGTGCCTGCTTGCACAGCCAGCGATCACCGCAGGTAATCGCTGGCTGCTGGCGACCTGACGTTATAGTGAATGAGACTGACGGCCGCACCTAGCCATTTAAAGCTGCAGCACATTATGGTCACATTTAAAAGAGCACAACATTTAACAAAAAAATGCTTTGTTACATTTCTAAATAACTTTGCAATGCTTTTTACCTGAATCATTTTTAACAGGTAATAGAGTCATAATTTTAGTGTCATTTTAAACAGGACAAAGTATAAAATAAAATGTATATTTTTACTTTACAAAAGTAAAACTAAAGCAGCCACCATATCTAAGAATCGGTACACTGCAATACATTTTTGTTTTGGGTTTAATATCACTTTAAAGGGATTGTAAAGGCAGAAGGTTTTTTTTTTTTTATCTTAAAGCGGAGTTCCGGCCACATTTAAAAAAAAACATTTTTATTGATCCGAGCATAATGCATTACTACATAAAAAAAGATGATAACATTTTAATAGTGGATGTTGCTAAAATATATATTTTATACTCACAAGTTTTTACCTCCTGTTCTCGCTGTTGCCATCATGATTGTGGGCATGTGAAGCCCAATCGATAATTCTTCCGGGATAAGCATTTCAGAGGTGCATGCTGGGTAACCAGCATGCACCTCTCGATCTCACGCATACGTGATTCACCGGCAGCCGTAGCGCCGATTGTTTCTAAAGTTGCCATAACAGCGGGCGGTGACGGAGGAGGGTCTCACCCCGTTATTATGGCAGCCGCCTTAATTTGCGTCATTTTCTGTCGGGAAATAACGCAATTTTTGCTCACAGTACTGCCCACAGACTCCTGGGAAATAATGATTTCTCAGGAGCCCAGGCGAGGGAGGAAGTGACGAGAAGCTCCTTGGACCAGGAAGTGGCAGATTAGGAGGACTACATAGCAACAGGGCGTTTCTGGTAAGTATAAAAAAATGTTTTCCTCCAAATGTTTCTTTATAGGTTTAAAGGTGTCTGATTATGGAAAAAAAATTCAGGGTGGAACTCCACTTTAGTGCATTAAGATAAAAAGCCTTCTGTGTGCATCAGCCCCCCTCAGCTCCTCTAATATTTACCTGAGGTCCCTCTCTGTCCACAAATGTCTCAGCCATCCAAAGTTCTGCCTCCTGATTGGCTGAGACATGGCATCGGCGCCATTGGCTGCCGCTGCTCTCAATCAAAGTCAGCTAGGCAATCAGGCGAGAGGGGGGCCAGGGCTCCTTCTCTGAATGGACACAGGTACCTGTGACTCGGCTTGGGTACCCCTATAGCAACCTGCTTGCTGTGGGGGCACTGAACAGGGGGAGGGCCAGGATCACGGAAAAGGGACCCGAGAAGAGGCGGATCCGGGATGCTCTGTGCAAATCCACTGCAACAGAGGAGGTGAGTATAACAAGTTTTTTTTGTTTTTTATAGGTGAAAAAACAAGACTTTACAATTACTTTAAAGCACTTGCACATTTTTAGCTACAGGTAAGCCTATAATAACCTGTACAGTTTAGGAGATATTCACCTTGCGTGCAGCGGCGCATGCGCTCTGAAGGTCTGGCGGAGGCTGCCGGACCTTCCCGGAATGATGGACTCCAGCGTGCATGTGCGGGAGTGACATCATCGTGGCTCCGGCCACTCACATGTGAGCTCCCTTAGCGGTGGCTGAGAGGTAGTGCGGGCGCTTCGTTCTGAAGTAAGTATTACATAATGAGCTAGTATGCGGTGCATACTAGCTCATTATGCCTTTGCCTTGCAGGTTTTTTTTATTTTATTTCCAGGGCATACAACCGCTTTAAGAGCCAATAATTGTGGGCAAGTGGGAAGAAGAGAAGCAGCGGCAGGGCAGAAGGATTTGGTGTATAATTCCTCATTCCATTAGCTGAATTTTTTTTATCACACTTCCTGGTGTGTTAGTAGTCTTGTCCTTCACAGGACACAGCACTTCTATTTTATCTGGCTGGTAAAGCAACAGGAACAGTGGCATCTGACAACTGAGATTCAGGAACAGAACATTGTCACCCTATAACAGAAAGCGTTCGAACAATGATCTTCAGAGCAGGATTATCAGGCATTACCTTCATGAAAGCTGCAGATTTAAAGTGGTTGTAAACCTCAGACATGAAATATGAACAAAACCTATCCCTCTATAGCATGTACTTGTCTCAATTAAGAGCACTAATGCCGCGTACACACGAGCGGACTTTACGGCAGACTTGGTCCGACGATCTTTAATGACGTACGACCGGACTAAAGTAAGGAAGTTGATAGCCAGTAGCCGCCCTAGCGTCGGTTTTAGTCCGTCGGACTAGCATACAGACGAGCGGATTTTTCGACCGGACTCGAGCCCTTCGGAAAGATTTGAAACATGTTTCATTTCTAGGTCCGTGGAACTTTTGGGAAAAAAAAGTCAGCTGGAGCCCACACATGATCGAATTATCCGACGGAGTCCGGTCCGCCGGACCAAGTCTGCCGTAAAGTCCGCTCGTGTGTACGCGGCATAAGTGTCATTCTGTATGCTGCTTCATTCCTCTGCTTGAGTCACTTCTGACAAGTTTTCTTGACATCAAGAGAAAAAAGATGACATGGGAGGGACCGCCAGCTGATTGACAGCCTCAGCTCTGTTCCTTTGTGCTGTGTGAAGGGGGTGTGTTTCTTCTCTCCAATTAGCTCTCAGAGCTCTAACCACTGAGGTCTGCTTCATCTCTCTGCCCCCTTTTATTTGACAACTCAGACAAACTGTATAAATTCTTGAATTTGAACAGATGTAGAGGAGAGAAGACTGCAGTAGAAAAAAGCACTGTTTTGTTAGCACAAAACTTGATGTTCACAAAAGTAGCTGACTATACACCTGTTAAACCAGATAAGCACCATCATTGAAATTATTATTATTATACAGGATTTATACAGTGCCAGTTTTCACACGGTACAGTTACAATATAATTCAATACAAAAGGGTTGGAAGGACCCTGGCTCTTCTAAAGCCGCGTACACACGAGCCGGAATGTCCGACAGAAAAAGTCAGACGGAAGCTTTTCATTGTCTATTACGATCCTGTGTGTGTCTCATCTGACTTTTTTTTTTCGATAATTCTGACGGACCTAGAAATAGAACATGTTCTAAATATTTCCGACGGCACCAATCCCTATCGGGAAAACTGCTCGTCTGTAAGCTGTTCCGACAGACCAAAAACGACGCTTGCTCTTAAGCAAGTATGAGAGAGAAGCTATGGGCTACTGGCTATCTTCCTTTTTCAAGTCCCGTCGTATGTGTTGTACGTCACCGTGTTCTAGACAGTCGGACTTAGGTCGGACTATGTATTTGCGCCCGGTGCGTTTTTGGAAAGGGTCGGGGACTTTTTTCTCACGATTTGTGGCTAATAGATATAGATTTCAATAGAACCGCACCAGAAACGCAAGTGTTGCATTTGTGATGCGATTTTTATGTATTTTGCGTTTCTTATTTTACCACTGTATATAGCTGGTATATAGCTGTATATAGCTGGTTGCTAAGCAGGTGGCCGGGAAGCCTTAACAACCGATGATCGTCAGCTGTATGTAAAAAAAAAATAAAAAAATTTGCCGGCAAAATAATTAGCGAAAAAAAAACCGGCGTGGGGTTTCCCCAGGTCCAAAAGCCAAAATCCATACTAGACCCTTATCTGAGCATGCAGCCCGACAGGTCAGGAAAGGGAGGGGACGAGCTCACCCCAAAGCACCTTGCCCCCATGTTGATGAGGACAAGGGCCTCTTCCCGACAACCCTAGCCGGTGGTTGTCAGGGTCTGCAGGGGGGGGGCTTATCGGAATCTGGAAGCTCCCCTTTAAGTAGGAGGCCCCCTGATTCCCCCCCTATGTGAATTAGTATCGGGTACATCATACCCCTACCCATTCACCAAAAAAGCAGTGAAATGTAATAAAAACACAAGAGATGTTTTTTGACAATTCCTTTAATAGCTCTGTCTTCTCTAGCTGTCTCTTCCCTCCGTCTCCTCCTCGAGCTGTCTTTTCCCCGCTGTCTTCTCCTTCCTGCCGTCTCTTCCCTCTGTCTTCTCTTTCCTGCCGTCTTCTCCTCAAGCTTTCTCTACCCCCTGCCGTCTCTTCCCGCTGCTGTCCTCTTCCTCGCTGCCGGTTACCCGCAATTTTTTTATTAAAAAAGCCACTCTTGTTTTGTTGCCATTCGATGACATCACCTGGAGAGCCTGCCCCTTGTCACAAGGGCTAGGGTTGTCGTGAAGAGGCCCTTGTCCTCATTAACATGGGGGCAAGGTGCTTTGCGGTGGAGGATGCAGAGCACTCGCCCCATGATGAGGGCATGCAGCCTGGTATGGTTCAGGAGGGGGGGGGGGCTCGCTCACCCCCTCCCTTTCCTGACCTGCCGGCATACTTGGATAAGGGTCTAGTATGGATTTAGGGGGGACCCCACGCCATTTTTATTTTTTTATTTTGGCGTGGGGGTCCACTTTGAATCCATATTAGACCTGAAGGGCCTGGTATGGACTTTGCTTTTTTTTTTGCTAATTTTTTTGGTGGCAAATTTTTACTTTTTTTACATTCAGCTTTCAGTGGGGAACCCCACTGACAGCTGATGACTCATCAGTTGCTAGTTCTCAATTGAATTTAGGTCTGGATTTTGATTGGGCCATTCTAACACATGAATATGCTTTGATCTAAACCATCCCATTGTAGCTCTGGCTGCATGTTTAGGGTCGTTGTCTTGCTAGAAGGTGAACCTTCCCCCCAGTCTCAAGTCTTTTGTAGCCTGGTAACAGGTTTTCTTGTAAGATTGCCTGTATTTGGCTCCATCCATCTTCCCATCAACTCTGACCAGCTTCCCTGTACATGCTGAAGAAAAGCATCCCCACCACATGATGCTGCCACCACCACCTTTCACGGTGGGGATGGTGTGTTCAGGGTGATGTGCAGTGTTGGTTTTCCGCCACACATAGCGTTTTGCTTTTAGGCCAAAAAGTAAAATTGTGGTCTCTTCTGACCAGAGCACCTTCTTCCACATGTTTGCTGTGTCCCCCACATGGCTTCTCGCAAACTGCAAATGGGACTTCTTATGGCTTTCTTTCAACAATGGCTTTCATCTTGCTACTCTTCCATAAAGGCCAGATTTGTGAAGTGCACGACTAATAGTTGTCCTGTGGGCAGATTCTCCCACTTGAATGGTGGATCTCTGCAGCTCCTCCAGAGTTACCATGGGCCTCTTGGTTGCTTCTCTGATTAATGCTCTCCTTGCCCGGCCTGTCAGTTTAGGTGGACGGCCATGTCTTGGTAGTTTTGCAGTTGTACCATACTCTTTCCATTTTTGTATGATGGATTGAACAGTGCTCTGTGAGATGTTTAAAGCTTGGGATATTTTTTATAACCTAACCCTGCTTTAAGCTTGCCCAAAACTTTATTCCTGACCTTTCTGGTGTGTTCCCTGGCCTTCATAATGCTGTTTGTTCACTAAGGTTCTCTAACAAACCTCTGAGGGCTTCACAGAACAGCTGTATTTATACTGAGATTCAATTACACACAGGTGGACTCTATTTACTAATTACAACAGTGCTCATAAGTTTACATACCCTGGCAGATTTTATGATTTCTTGGCCATTTTTCAGGGAATATGAATAACACAAAAACTTTTCTTTCACTCATGGTTAGTGTTTGGCTGAAGCCATTTATTATCAATCAACTGTTTACTCTTTTTAAATCATACTGAAAACAGAAACTACCCAAATGACCCTGATCAAACTCTAACGTACCCCAGTTCTTAATATTGTGTATTGCCCCCTTTAACATCAATAACAGCTTGAAGTCTTTTGTGGTATTTGTGGCTGAGGCTCTTTATCTTCTCAGATGGTAAAGATGCCCATTCCTCTTGGTAAAAAGCCAAATGTGGAAAATGTCAAGGGGTGTGAATACTTTTTCAAGGCACTGTATATAAATCTAACGCTACACCCACAGGAGCTGCTGGTGAACGTTGGCTATCACCCACCCTGCACATCCAGGCACATGAATTTCTCAATCATTCCTGAGACGAGAAGCAGTGTAAGTTCACCTTACAGATTTTTATGTAAAGGTGAACTTACCCTTTTTAAATAAGGACATGTGTTCCAGTGCATATTTGGTGCGTTCTGGTGTGTGTTCCACTACAGTCTAGTGTGCAGAAAAAACGCAGCATGTTCTACTTTTGTTTCTGGTACTGGAACGCACCGATGTGCACTATGTCATTGAAAATCATATAACCTACTTTCCATGAGTTTATGATGCAGAAAAAAAAAACGCACTGGACTACATGTGGTGTGAACTGGCCCTAAATGTGCATTTCTTCCTGAGAAATGTTTGATAAACAGTAGGGATGAGCCGATGCAAAAGAAAGTTTTAAAAATGGCCGTTTTTTCGGGAGCAGTGATTTTAATAATGCTTAAAGTGAAGCAATAAAATTGAAATATTCAGGTCTGGTATGGATATTAAGGGGAACCCCACGCCAAAATTAAAAAAGAAAATGGCGTGGGGGTTCCCCCAAAAATCCATACCAGACCCTTAGAGCACGCAACCTGGCAGGCCACAGGAAAAGAGGGGGGATGAGAGAGCGCCCCCCCTCCTGAACCGTACCAGGCCACATGCCCTCAACATGGGGAGGGTGCTTTGGGGTAGCCCTCCAAAGCACCTTGTGCCCACGTTGATGGGGACAAGGGCCTCATCCCCACAACCCTTGCCCAGCGGTTGTGGGGGTCTGCAGCGGGGGGCTTATCGGAATCCAAAAGCCCCCTTTAACAAGGGGACCCCCAGAACCCGGCCTCCCCCGTTTGAAATGTTAACGGGGTACAAATGTACCACTACCATTACACAAAAAAAGTGTGAAGATGGTAAAAACGACAATACATTTCTTGGGACAAGTCCTTTATTAAAAAAATTAAAAAATAAAAGTGTACCAGGAAGTCCATTCATCTTCTTCTCTTGTTCAGATGGACCGAAAAAGAAAAAAAAAAAGCCGCATGCCGCCACCGATCTGCCTCCATGGGAGGCACCTGCCGTAATGACTGGCCTCTCAGGTGACAGTTCTTTTATAACTGAGGGTGGGGCCACACGATGACGTCACCGGGTGGCTGGCCCCCTCTGACGCTACGGGGAAGCCATAGGGATGTCCCCGTGCGTCAGAGGGGGGCGGGCTCACCCCTCTGACGCACTGGTAATTATGGCAGGTACCTCCCATAGAGGCAGATCGGTGGCGGTATGCAGCTTTTATTTTTCGGTCCGTCTGAGCAAGAAAAGAAGATGAATAGACTTCCTGGGACACTTTTATTTTTTAATAAAGGACTTGTCCCAAGGCATGTATTGTCCTTTTTACCATTTTCACACTTTTTTGTGAAATGGTAGGGGTACATTTTACATGGGAGGGGGGAGGCCGGGATCTGGGGGTCCCCTTGTTGAAGGGGGCTTCCAGATTCCAATAAGCCCCCCGCCCGCAGACCCCCCACAACCACCGGGCAAGGGTTGTGGGGATGGGGACATGGTGCTTTGGGGGGGCCGCTACCCCAAAGCACCCTCCCCATGTTGAGGGCATGTGGCCCGGTACAGTTCAGGAGGGGGGCGCGCTCTCTCATACCCCCTTTTCCTGCGGCCTGCCAGGTTGCGTGCTCAAATAAGGGTCTAGTATGGATTTTTGGGGGGACCCCCACGCCATTTTTTTTTAAAATTGTGGCGCAGGGTTCCCCTTAATATCCATACCAGACCTGAAGGGCCTGGTATGGAATTTGGGGGGACCCCCACGCAATTTTTTTTTTAAAATTTTGGTTCAGGGTTCCCCTTAATATTCATACCAGACCCAAAGGGCCTGGTAATGGACTGTGGGGGAATCCCATGCCGTTTTTTTCAATGACTTTTATGTGTATTGCCGGGACGGACAATTCATTATAGCCGCGAGTATTTTTAAATTACTTTTTTTCCTTTACAAATGCCATTTTGCTCTCGGACTGTTCTAAACACGGAAAACATGCACCATTTTACAGGCATACTATAGACACCCCCCAGGTACGAAATTTAAAGGAATATTTCACTTTAAGCATTATTAAACTCACTGCTCCCAAAAATAGTTTGTTTTTAAAACTTTTTTTGCATTGATACATGTCCCCTGGGGCAGGACCCAGGTCCCCAAACACTTTTTATGACAATACCATGCATGTAAGCCTTTAAAATTAGCACTTTTGATTTCTCCCATATTCAATTCATTATAGCCGCGAGTAATTTTAAATGACTTTTTTTGCATTGATACATGTCCCCTGGGGCAGGACCCAGGTCCCCAAACACTTTTTATGACAATACCATGCATATAAGCCTTTAAAATTAGCACTTTTGATTTCTCCCATAGACTTTTAAAGGGTGTTCCGCGGCTTTCGAATTTGTCGCGAACACCCCAAATTGTTCGCTATTCGGCGAACATCGGGCTCATCCCTAATAAACATCCAAAGGTTTAAAGTCCTGCAAATGGTCTTTTAATAAAAACATGGATTTATAAAGTTGAGGGTGTGAATGGACCTCTATAGGGTGGGCCATGCCTGGAATACATAGAAGAGAGGGGACTCTGGCTGAGCTTCCAGCACTCCCAGTCACACACTCCGGTCTCCATCCCAGTCACACACTCCGGTCTCCATCCCAGTCACACACACACACCGGACTCCATCCCAGTCACACACACACACCGGACTCCATCCCAGTCACACACACACACCGGACTCCATCCCAGTCACACACACACACACCAGTCTCCATCCCAGTCACACACACCGGGCTCCCCTTGTACCCAGCACAGTCCATAGGGAGATGAAAGGTGAGGAGTACTTCGGGAAATGCTTTGATTGGCGGGTGATCGCCTCAGGTGAAGGAGGGATGTCTGCAGACGTGATGAGGACAAGGAATGAGGAAGGTGCAGTGAAGTCCGGAGAGGAGAACTCCATCCCAGTCACACACACACCAGACTCCATCCCAGTTACACACACACACACACACACCAGACTCCATCCCAGTTACACACACACACCAGACTCCATCCCAGTTACACACACACACACCAGACTCCATCCCAGTTACACACACACACACCAGACTCCATCCCAGTTACACACACACACACACCAGACTCCATCCCAGTTACACACACACACACACCAGACTCCATCCCAGTTACACACACACACCAGACTCCATCCCAGTTACACACACACACCAGACTCCATCCCAGTTACACACACACACCAGACTCCATCCCAGTTACACACACACACACACACCAGACTCCATCCCAGTTACACACACACACACACACACACACACACACACCAGACTCCATCCCAGTTACACACACACACACACACCAGACTCCATCCCAGTTACACACACACACACCAGACTCCATCCCAGTTACACACACACACACACACCAGACTCCATCCCAGTTACACACACACACACCAGACTCCATCCCAGTTACACACACACACACACACACACACACCAGACTCCATCCCAGTTACACACACACACCAGACTCCATCCCAGTTACACACACACACACCAGACTCCATCCCAGTTACACACACACACACCAGACTCCATCCCAGTTACACACACACACACCAGACTCCATCCCAGTTACACACACACCAGACTCCATCCCAGTTACACACACACCAGACTCCATCCCAGTTACACACACACACCAGACTCCATCCCAGTTACACACACACACCAGACTCCATCCCAGTTACACACACACACCAGACTCCATCCCAGTTACACACACACACCAGACTCCATCCCAGTTACACACACACCAGACTCCATCCCAGTTACACACACACACCAGACTCCATCCCAGTTACACACACACACCAGACTCCATCCCAGTTACACACACACACCAGACTCCATCCCAGTTACACACACACACACCAGACTCCATCCCAGTTACACACACACACACCAGACTCCATCCCAGTTACACACACACACACCAGACTCCATCCCAGTTACACACACACCAGACTCCATTCCAGTTACACACACACCAGACTCCATCCCAGTTACACACACACCAGACTCCATCCCAGTTACACACACACCAGACTCCATCCCAGTTACACACACACACCAGACTCCATCCCAGTTACACACACACCAGACTCCGTCCCAGTTACACACACACCAGACTCCATCCCAGTTACACACACACACACACACACACACACCAGACTCCATCCCAGTTACACACACACACACACACACACCAGACTCCATCCCAGTTACACACACACACACACCAGACTCCATCCCAGTTACACACACACACACCAGACTCCATCCCAGTTACACACACACCAGACTCCATCCCAGTTACACACACACACACCAGACTCCATCCCAGTTACACACACACCAGACTCCATCCCAGTTACACACACACCAGACTCCATCCCAGTTACACACACACCAGACTCCATCCCAGTTACACACACACCAGACTCCATCCCAGTTACACACACCAGTCTCCATCCCAGTTACACACACCAGTCTCCATCCCAGTCACACACACACACCGGTCTCCATCCCAGTCACACACACACACCGGTCTCCATCCCAGTCACACACACACACCGGTCTCCATCCCAGTCACACACACACACCGGTCTCCATCCCAGTCACACACACACACCGGTCTCCATCCCAGTCACACACACACACCGGTCTCCATCCCAGTCACACACACACACCGGTCTCCATCCCAGTCACACACACACACCGGTCTCCATCCCAGTCACACACACACACCGGTCTCCATCCCAGTCACACACACACACCAGACTCCATCCCAGTCACACACACACACCAGACTCCATCCCAGTTACACACACACACCAGACTCCATCCCAGTTACACACACACACACACCAGACTCCATCCCAGTTACACACACACACCAGACTCCATCCCAGTTACACACACACACACCAGACTCCATCCCAGTTACACACACACACCAGACTCCATCCCAGTTACACACACACCAGACTCCATCCCAGTTACACACACACACACACCAGACTCCATCCCAGTTACACACACACACACACACACCAGACTCCATCCCAGTTACACACACACACACACCAGACTCCATCCCAGTTACACACACACACACCAGACTCCATCCCAGTCACACACACACACACACACACCAGACTCCATCCCAGTCACACACACACCCGACTCCATCCCAGTTACACACACACACACACACACACACACGACTCCATCCCAGTTACACACACACACACACACCAGACTCCATCCCAGTTACACACACACACACACACACCAGACTCCATCCCAGTCACACACACACACACACACACACACCAGACTCCATCCCAGTCACACACACACACACACACACACACACCAGACTCCATCCCAGTTACACACACACACACACCAGACTCCATCCCAGTTACACACACACACACACACACACACCAGACTCCATCCCAGTTACACACACACACACCAGACTCCATCCCAGTCACACACACACACCGGTCTCCATCCCAGTCACACACACACACCGGTCTCCATCCCAGTCACACACACACACCGGTCTCCATCCCAGTCACACACACACACCGGTCTCCATCCCAGTCACACACACACACCGGTCTCCATCCCAGTCACACACACACACCGGTCTCCATCCCAGTCACACACACACACCGGTCTCCATCCCAGTCACACACACACACCGGTCTCCATCCCAGTCACACACACACACCGGTCTCCATCCCAGTCACACACACACACCAGACTCCATCCCAGTTACACACACACACCAGACTCCATCCCAGTTACACACACACACCAGACTCCATCCCAGTTACACACACACACCAGACTCCATCCCAGTTACACACACACACCAGACTCCATCCCAGTTACACACACACACACCAGACTCCATCCCAGTTACACACACACACACACCAGACTCCATCCCAGTTACACACACACACACACACACACACACCAGACTCCATCCCAGTTACACACACACACACACACCAGACTCCATCCCAGTTACACACACACACACACCAGACTCCATCCCAGTTACACACACACACCAGACTCCATCCCAGTTACACACACACACACACACACACCAGACTCCATCCCAGTTACACACACACACACACACCAGACTCCATCCCAGTCACACACACACGACTCCATCCCAGTTACACACACACACACACCAGACTCCATCCCAGTTACACACACACACACACCAGACTCCATCCCAGTTACACACACACACACACACACACACACCAGACTCCATCCCAGTTACACACACACACACCAGACTCCATCCCAGTCACACACACACACACCAGACTCCATCCCAGTCACACACACACACCGGTCTCCATCCCAGTCACACACACACACCGGTCTCCATCCCAGTCACACACACACACCGGTCTCCATCCCAGTCACACACACACACCGGTCTCCATCCCAGTCACACACACCGGTCCGGTCTCCATCCCAGTCACACACACACCAGTCTCCATCCCAGTCACACACACACACACACACACACCAGTCTCCATCCCAGTCACACACACACACACACACACACCAGTCTCCATCCCAGTCACACACACACACACCAGTCTCCATCCCAGTCACACACACACACACCAGTCTCCATCCCAGTCACACACACACACACCAGTCTCCATCCCAGTCACACACACACACACACACCAGTCTCCATCCCAGTCACACACACACACACCAGTCTCCATCCCAGTCACACACACACACCAGTCTCCATCCTAGTCACACACACACACCAGTCTCCATCCTAGTCACACACACACACCGGTCCGGTCTCCATCCCAGTCACACACACACCAGTCTCCATCCCAGTCACACACACACACCAGTCTCCATCCCAGTCACACACACACACATACACACACACACACACACACCAGTCTCCATCCCAGTCACACACACACCAGTCTCCATCCCAGTCACACACACACACACACCGGTCTCCATCCCAGTCACACACACACACCGGTCTCCATCCCAGTCACACACACACACCGGTCTCCATCCCAGTCACACACACACACCGGTCTCCATCCCAGTCACACACACACACACACAGGTCTCCATCCCAGTCACACACACACACCAGACTCCATCCCAGTCACACACACCAGACTCCATCCCAGTCACACACACACACCAGACTCCATCCCAGTCACACACACACACACCAGACTCCATCCCAGTCACACACACACACACCAGACTCCATCCCAGTCACACACACACACACACACCAGACTCCATCCCAGTCACACACACACACACACACCAGACTCCATCCCAGTCACACACACACACAGGTCTCCATCCCAGTCACACACACACACACACACACACACACAGGTCTCCATCCCAGTCACACACACCAGACTCCATCCCAGTCACACACACAGGTCTCCATCCCAGTCACACACACCGGGCTCCCCTTGTACCCAGCACAGTCCATAGTGAGATGAAAGGTGAGGAGTACTCCGGGAAATGCTGTGATTGGCGGGTGATCGCCTCAGGTGAAGGAGGGATGTCTGCAGACGTGATGAGGACAAGGAATGAGGAAGGTGCAGTGAAGTCCGGAGAGGAGGAGGAGTGACAGAGGAGGAAATAGAACAAACAAAAGTTCCAGAAACTCCCTCACATAACACAGTCCGGAGGACTGAGCGTCCATAGAGAAGAGATCGGGCCGTCCGGTGGGGGTGGGGGGAGCGAGACTGTGAGAAGAGGAGACGGTGCACCGTGTGAGAGAGAGGAGGGTGGGGGAGGGGCCCAGGAAGGAGGGTGTAGCTGGACAGGGAGGGGGAGCTCCGCTTCATCTTTCACTCAGAGCGGAATAAGGAAGAGTTCTTACACCGGGTCCTTGTAGAAGAGCGGACCAATAACACCTGGAGCCCCGCACAGCCATACAGGTAAGAGGGCGGGGGAGTGCTGACTGCATGGAAGGCACACGGGGCACTGCTAGGTGTCTGGAGGGCTGAAAAGTGCAGAGTGTATAGGAAGAAGAGAAGACAAGATAAGAGAATAGGGGGAGGAGATAAGATAAGGTAGATCGTGGTGGGGTAGTAAGGTGCAGTACAAGTATGAGGAAGGTAAGGGACAGGGTAGGTGATTAGGGGACAGGGTAAGTGACTAGGGGGGAAGGGACAGGGTAGGGGGCAGGGTAGGTGACTAGGGGGAAGGGGCAGGGTAGGTGACTAGGGGGAAGGGGCAGGGTAGGTGACTAGGGGGAAGGGGCAGGGTAAGTGACTAGGGGGAAGGGGCAGGGTAGGTGACTAGGGGGAAGGGGCAGGGTAGGTGACTAGGGGGAAGGGGCAGGGTAGGTGACTAGGGGGAAGGGGCAGGGTAGGTGACTAGGGGGAAGGGGCAGGGTAGGTGACTAGGGGGAAGGGACAGGGTAGGTGACTAGGGGGAAGAGAATGGAACAGGGTAGGTCATGATGGGGGCGTAACATGCAGGACATGTATGAAGATGGGAAAGGGTCAAGGTAGGTGATTAGGGGGAGACAATAAGACAAGGTAGGTTATGATGGGGTTTCAAGGTGCAGTACAAGTATGAGGAAGAGAATTAGTCAGGGTAGGTGACGGGGGGGGGGGGGCAGAAAGGACAGGGTAAGTCATGATGGGGCAAAACATGCAGGACATGTATAAAGAAGGGAAAGGGTCAAGGTAGGTGATTAGGGTAGGAGAAGGGACAAAGTAGGTAATTACGGGTTCGAAAGCTGATTACGGGGAAGAGCAGAGACAAAGTAGGTCATGAGGGGGAGGGGGTAAAAGGTATAGGACATGTATGGGGGGGGGCAAGGTAGGTGACTAGGGAAGGAGAGGAGACCACGTAGACCGGGGGGGGGGGGGGTTTAAAGGTACACAACAAGTATAAGAAGGAAGACAAAAAGGACAAGGTAGGTGACTAGGGGAGGAGAGGGGAAAAGGAATATGAGAAGGATCCAGTAAGTGTTAAGAGTGGTGGAGATGGACAATTAAGAATTTCAAAATAGATGATAGAAAAAAAGGTCAAGGGAGGGGAAAGAGGGATACAGTAAGTGGTGCAGGAGGGAAGAGAAGGGATAAGGTAGATGACAATGAGAGAATTGAGGGGAGAAGAGGGACAATTTTAGCGGGTGATGTGAAAGGTAGAACGAAATGTTGTAGATTGCAAGGGAGGGAAGAGAGGTGCTGAGGGAGGCAAGAAGGGGACAAAGTTGTCAGCTGGTGAGGGAGGGAAGAGTGAAACAAGGTAGGTAGATGGTGAGGGCAGAGTAGGACAAAGTTGGTAGGTAGATGGGGAGGGTAGGTGGCTAGGAAAGAACAGGATAAAGTTGGTATTTGATGTGAAAGACATATGGAAGCTGCAATAGGCCAATGGTGAGGAGAAGAACTGGAGGAGAAGGAGAGCAGCAAAAGGTAGCTAGTGAGAGGAGACTGGTGGGGCAATGGATATGAGATAAGTTGTAGAAGGTAGAACTGAAGATGTGTAATGCCGCGTACACACGACCAGACTTTCCGGCAGAAAAGGTCCGACGGAATCATTTCATCCGATATTCCGATCGTGTGTGGGCTACATTGGCCTTTTTCTTTCGAAAATTCTGACAAACCTAGAAATAGGACACATTTTAAATCTTTCCAACGGAATCAATTCCTATCTGGAAAACCGCTCATCTGTCTGCTATTCCGACGGACCAAAAACGACTCAAGGGCAGCTATTGGCTACTGGCTATTGAACTTCCTTTTTCTAGTCCCATTGTACGTCACCGCGTTCTAAACGATCGGACTTTGGTGTGATCGTGTGTACGCAAGTCCGTGTCAGCAGAACTCCGTCAGAAAAACCGTCATAGTTTATTCTGACGGAGAAAACGGTCGTGTGTACGCGGCGTAACTTGAATGAGGAGTAACAGGGCAGATTGTCAAAGTGTAGGTAGGTGATGAACAAGAAGTGGGAGCCTTGCCGTTTGATGTGAGTTTTAGGAAGGGTTGAATTTAAAGAGGTGAGTCATGATGGTCTGAGGTGCATAATCGAAGAAGAGGTAGTAGATTCAGTTGGCTGCAGAAGTCTGAAGAAGAATGTGACCATTAGTAGTGTGTGCAGTAAATCTAAGACTTTGACTGTGCCTTCCTGGATCTGGATTCTATCTAGATTATTTGAATAATTTTTTACACTATAAATAATTTAGTGTAAACTGTTGCTAAAATTCGGTTATAGTTTCCAGGTTTCTCCAAGTGTTGGTCCTTATGAAATTAGTGTTTATGGTATAACTGGAGACTTCTGTGCTTTCTTATATCTTCCAGAAATGCAGGTTTGAAATTTCCCTTCTAGAGTTCCCTGTTTTGCTCCACATGCCATGGAGTCTTTCTCTTGCTTTGACAGAAGACTTGATGCTTCTGTGCTGTATTGTCTTCATAATATGACTACTTTCACGCTGGACGTTTAGGGCACTTTCACATTGGGGTAGACTGGCGTCGGTGGTAAAGCGCCGCTATTTTTACACTGCTCTCTGCTAAAAATGGGTCATAGGAGTGCAAAACGAATTGCATTTCTGTGATTCGTAGAAGAAGTACAGCCAGACAAGCTCCTTGTTGAAAAACAGATCTAATAACTTAAATGCAATCATTGTATTGCTTGGTTATCCAATAGCTATTACATTTGTGAGTAATAAAGAGCAATCTATAGCTATTTATAATTTATATCGGTTTTGGTCAACTGACATTCGTTCATAGATTCCATGTAAGAATGTACCAACTATATGTTTGTGAAATTGACACTGGTGTATGTTTCTTAATGAAAAGCATAAAACAGGACTTAAGAATTGTGTTGCTCTTGTGCAATACTCACATGCAGGGACACAATACTCTGACCAGATCGTTGTTAAGCCTTGCACTCTCAGCTTGCCACATTTATACTTTTACACATCACCAAAAAGCACTTCTACTGGTTTGTCTGCTTTCCTCGGTCACTTTCATGCTGAGTCACTCAACTGCTTTTTCTCCATCTGTTGGAGACAATGAATGGAGATCTTTCTGGAGAATACATTGTCAAGAGTGTGACACTATTTTAACCACTTGAGGTCCGGGCCATAGCGAAATGACGGCCACAGCGCGGACCTCATTTTCCGGGATGCCATCATAGGACGTCCTCCCCTGTGCACGCGCCCCGCGCGCACCCTGCAGTCACGGAGACTCAGGTGATCACAGATCCGAGTAAGGGGCCGATCCCGGCCCCTTACCATGTGATCAGCTGTCAGCCAATGACAGCTGATCACATGATGTAAACAAAAGCTCGGTAATCTTTTTTTGTGTGAGGAGAAAAATAAGCTGATCACCGGCTTATGTTAAAGGGACATCAGTCCCGAAGAGGAAGGAGGCACATGTGCCACCTATCAATGCCCACAAGTGCCACCTATCAATGCCCACCAGTGGTGCCAATCAGTGCCACCTAGCAGTGCTGCCATCAGTGTAAGCAATCAGTGCCCATCACTGCCACCCATCAGTGCCCATCAGTGCCGCCTCATCAGCGTACATCAATGGAGAAAAATTGCCTGTTTGCAAAATTATATAACATTTAAAAAAAAAAAAAATTCGGTCTTTTTCAATGACAGAGATGATCAAATACCACCAAAAGAAAGCTCTATTTGTGGGAAAAAAATGCTAAAAATTTTATTTGGGTACAGTGTTGTATGACCGCGCAATTGTCATTCAAAGTACGACAGCGCTAAAAGGCTGAAAATTGGTCTGGACAGAAGGGGGGGTTTAAGTGCCCAGTAAGCAAGTGGTTAAAGGAAGTACAGCCAAAGCTTATTTGGCTGTACTTCTGTGGATCACAGGAGTGCAGTTCGTTATGTGACTTTGCAGAGCCAGTCCAGGCTCAGGCAAGATCGTGACAATGAAGTTGGGATATGCCCACATGCCTGGATCGGCACCCGGCTCAGCCCCTCCGCGAGCCGCTGAGCTGGCTGCTTCAGCCCCCTCCACAGCCCAGCACTCCAGTGAGTGGGGGGGGGGGAACAGAGTCACCAGCTCTCTGCTTAGGGAGCTCTGAGAACTGAGCGATCAGTGGTGTTTCATCACTTGGTTCTCAGTCTTAGGCTACTTTCACACTGGGGCGGGGGCGCTAAAGCACCGCTAAGTTCAGATGTGCTTTACCGATGTAATAGCGACGCTTTTTGGCTGCTAGCGGGGAGCTTTCAACCCTCACTAGCGGGCCGAATAAAGGTTTAAATGTGCCTGCAAAGCACCTCTGCCGAATAACTTTGGAGGCGCTTCGACAGCGGTGCCCATTGATTCCAATGGTAGGGGCGGTGGAGGAGCGGTGTATACAATGCTCTCGCACTGCCCGAAAAATGCTTCTTGCAGGACTTTTTCTAACGTCCTGCAAGCGCACCACCCCAGTATGAAAGCACTCGAGGTCTTACACTGGGGCTCCAGGGGAGGCATTTTTCGGGCGCTTTCCATGCATTATTTTTATCCCAAAAGCGCCTGAAAAACGCCCCAGTGTGAAAGGTGTCTTGGGGTTCCCTGGGGACAGATCAACCTAGGCAAGTATAATTCTAAGGAAAAAAAAGGCACCATGCTACTTTTTTAATGGTCATTGAGAAACGATCACATATTGGAGCCGGAAGAATATGAGAATGAATTTCGCATTTATTTCTGTAAATAAAAATAGAAGAATCCGCGCTGTGGCATAATAAACAAATAATGCGGCAGCTTTCATGTCCAGGTAGTGTACATAACACTCAAAAAAAAAAAATGGGCAGAGTTTTTTCGTGCTGACATCACGCTGATGCGCAATCCCGGGTCGGCAGCGGCTGTTTTATTAAGTGCTCTAGCTTTTTTATCATTGAGTGTCATACATCAATTTTTTATTTAAAATACTGCACTATTGTAAACTATCCTTTGGCTCCTGGTGAGCTTTTTTTTTTATCCCAGCTACATCTCGGCTGCATCCCATTGAGAGGTGCCACCTGATGCAGATCTGGGGAGAGTTTTATGTGGATGCTTTAGCACATGTGGGAACATATGCTGTTGTATGGCAGCCAATCGGTTCCAGTGAGTGTTGACTCTATAGGGAGATGGTGATTGGCCAATGAACACACTCACAGAAGTTTTTTTGCACGTGTGAACGCGTTGTTTCCTTTGCTTGATATACTTCATCGCTTTGAACTTTTTACAGCTAATTGGGACTTTCTTCCTCTGTTCAACTTTATATGTTGATTGAAATTATTATTTTTTTTTTTTTTTTGGTACTCTGGTTTATTTGCACTATTGAGATTTTCTTAAAGTGGTGCTACACATTATTTGTTTATTTCTGTGTAGACTTTGTCATTAGACATTAATTAGACTGCCACTTTGTTCATTCAGGGCAGAATATTTAGCTATCCGACCATTTGACCCATTTATACTCTTCCAAAGCTTCCCGACATTCCATTTCTGCAAAGTCAAACTTTGTGTAAACTCTGTGACGGACTTTATGTGGGGTTAATGACAACATTGCATGCAAGCATTATTTCTTCCAGACTGACACTCACCAGTTAAGCATATTGGTGTTGACATAACTTCTCCCAAAGGCACTGCTTACTTCAGGACTGAGGTCTTTCTTTCCTCCCATCACCATACTTTGCTCACAATGCATAAAGAAGCACAATTACCCAGTAATCCAGTGATGACTTTATTGGGTCTAAAACAGGTTATACAATGAAAACGGAAAGATTTATTTAGAAATTGAATTGGCATGTTGATGAGGGATAGAACAACGGAAGGTAAAAAAAATGCATATTAAAGGAGAAGTATTGGTTAATTAAAAACAAAAATAAACCTACATACTCACCTCTATGTTGCAGCATTGGTGTGATGCTGCAGCTGTCTCAGGTTGGCTCTGAGCCTGAGAACTGAACAATCACATAACCACTGATTGCTCAGTTCTCGGTCTGCTCTGTGCGGTGACTTCCAGTCACCGATCTCCGATCCTGGAGCACTGGGCTGGTTAGGGCACAGGTGCTGCCTGTCTCAGCTGTGTGCTAAGAGGCGGAGCTAGCTGTCAGACAGCTGGGTGGATCCCGACAATATGGTCTGGATCGTTCCAGAGCCTGGAGTCACTCTGCCATCCTGGATGTATTCGGGCCATGCACCCACAGCTTCACGGATGTCGCATTGGAAGCAGTGCCTGTCTGTGCAGCTGCTGCATCCTAATTGACTTGACTGAGATTGCTCACATGGGGATGCATGGAACACCTCTACTATCCCATGAACAAAGCCTTAAAGTCAACGACGGGTGGACGTCTGCACAGATCTTCACACTTTTCTCTGTTTGCACATCTGTGCGGGACCAATGCACAGCTCTGAAGGCAATCTGTCTGACTACCTTTTGATTTTAACAGGCTGGCTACATGAACCACCTGTGCCTCCTAGGTGGGTAAACATGGCCCTCTGCATGTCTGTTGATTATTGCACCTATGTGACAAAGGTCCAGGGCTTTTCTTTCAGCAGGAACGTGGGGGATCGCAGTTCCGGCACCTCCAGAACTGAATGGTAAGGGGTACTGGAGGGTCTATTGATGCTAGCTGCTGGGGAATTTATTGTTGCTGGAGGGGATTTATTTTTACGGAGGATGCTAGCTGCTGGGGAGGTCTTCTGTTGCTCATAGGGGATCTATTGTTGCTAAGGGGTGGGACTTATGCTGCAAGGGGGTCAATCATTGCTGGGAGTGATCCACTGTTGAAGGAGGGGTCTTTGTTGCTGGCTGCTGAAGGGTCTATTGATGCTGGCTGTTGGGAATCCATTGTTGCTGGTGGGGATCTATTGTTGCTGGGGTGTCTATTGTTGCTAGATATACAGTATTTCACTGTCTTTCTTGTTATTAACAAATTCCATACAAAATACTCAGCACCACAAAATTTATATTTGGTTCTGTATTCTCTAAAAGGGGTGGTACTGGAAGGTGCGTAAGGGGTGGACCCAAAAAATGGTGCTCAGAGGTGGGTAGGGGGCGGAGCCAAAGGGTGACTTGGAAGGGAGGAGTTCCTGCACCTATTCTCTGAGAAAAAAAGACCTGCAAAGGCCTAAATGACATGTTGCTGAATGCTATTCTGGTCCTAAATCTGCCAATGAATAGTGCGCTGAAAATTAACTTCCTATAATAGATATAATATTAAGTATTAAGGCAAATAGCCGTACCATAAAATACCATGAGATGAAATAATATATAGTAAACTTCCTAATTAGGAACGCAAAAACATGTGTATTCAATCTGAAAAATAAGGGCAAAGCAAATTTATATATATATATATATATATATATATATATATATATATATATATATATATATATATATATATATATATATATATATATATATATATATATATATATATATATATAATCTCCCTGGATAACTGCATACATAAGGTCCAAAGGAAGTTGTAAATTGGCATAGGAAAAACCACCACAGTTCATGGTTGCTTATTGATTCAATAGACAGCTGTCTGCACTGTAGGTCTCTCCCCTGCACTTCTGATAAACCAGGCTGGTTGTTTTTAGATTCCTCCAGTCATGTGTTTCATTCTTGTAACCAAAAAGAAGAACATCATTGCGCAATGAACAAAAACCACTATAGTACTCTCCTTGTTAGACATAAGTGTTTACACTCACATGAGATACAAAGTAACAGCGCATGGACCAATCAGTCGCTCACCGCGATCTCACTCCTCACACCGTATGCTGTGTCTAACGAACAGGTACATCGGATGACGTCACTGGCTCCTCCCGATGCGTTGCGTCACATGTCACGTGACTTTATCAAGGGACCCTTGATAAAGTCACGGGACATGTGACGCAACGCGTCGGGAGGAGCCAGTGACATCATCCGATGTGCCTGTTCGTTTAGACACAGCATACGGTGCGAGGAGTGAGATGTTACTTTGTATCTCATGTGAGTGTAAACACTTATGCCTAACAAGGAGAGTACTATAGTGGTTTTTGTTCATTGCGCAATGATGTTCTTCTTTTTGGTTACATGAATGAAACACATGACTGGAGGAATCTAAAAACAACCAGCCTGGTTTATCAGAAGTGCAGGGGGGAGACTTGCGGTGCAGACAGCTGTCTATTGAATCAATAAGCAACCGTGAACTGTGGTGGTTTTTCCTATGCCAATTTACAACTTCCTTTGGACCTTATGTATGCATTTATCCAGGGATCTATATATATAATTTGCTTTGCCTTTATTTTTCAGATTGATCATATCCTATGCAGGTTGATAATTTATGGTATTGATATCTGCCTTATGCACATGTTTTTGCATTAATGCTTAAAGTGAAACAATAAAAATTAAATATTCCTTTAAATATCGTGCCTGGGGGGGTGTCTATAGTATGCCTGTAAAGTGGCACATTTTTCCCGTTTTTAGAACAGTACCACAGAAAAATGACATTTCTAAAGGAAAAAAATTGATTTTTAAAACAGCTTACCTGTAAAATCATTTTCTTGGAGTACATCACGGGACACAGAGCACCATAATAATGACTATCTGGGTTATATGCTACCTTTAGGTGATTGGACACAGGCAACCAATAGTAAGAAGGTTCCTCCCATATAACCATTCCCGTACAGGAAGTACCTTTAGTTTTGTAGCAAGCAATGAAGACCCCAGAAAAGAAGGGAGGGACCTCTGTGTCCCGTGATGTACGCCAAGAAAAGGATTTTACAGGTAAGCTGTTTTAAAAATCCATTTTTCTTTATCGTACATCACGGGACACAGAGCACCATAATAATGACTATCTGGGATGTCCTAAAGCAATGCATTTTGAGGGGCGAGTAAAGTATCCTTAAAGGGGTTGTAAAGGTAAAAATTTTTTCACCTTAATGCATTCTATGCATTAAGGTGAAAAAACTTCTGACAGTACCGCCGCCCCCAGCCCCCCCGTTTTACTTACCTGACGCCTCGAATCTTCGGTCCGCGTCCTCGTCAGCTTCATTGCAGCTCAGCCTGGTCGCTGATTGGCTGCAGTGGATGGATTGAAAGCAGCGCAGCCATTGGCTCGCGCTGCTGTCAATCACATCCGATGACGCGGCGCGCCGGGGGGCGGGGCCGAGTGATACAGCGACCGGCTATAGCCGCCGGCTGTATCACGGGAGCGCGCCCGCAAGCACTCACCACCGTGCGAGGGAGCTCGCATGAAGGTGGTAAATGCTTGCGGGGAGGAGCTGAAACAGCCGCCGAGGGACCCCAGAAGACCAGGTTCAGGGCCACTCTGTGCAGAACGAGCTGCACAGTGAAGGTAAGTATAACATGTTTGTTATTTTTAAAAAAAAAAAAAAACATCTTTACAACCGCTTTAAATCCCCTTCAGGGCTTATAAAGCCGCTCGCAGCATGCTGTGGTCAAAAATAGTCTCCTCCCTAGATCTAACGTCCAGTTGGTAAAACCTGGTGAACGTATGAACTGAAGACCAAGCGGCCGCTTTGCAAACCTGAGCCATAGACACCTGTTGGCGCATTGCCCACGATGTACTAACTCCTCTAGTAGAGTGAGCTTTGAAATAACGAGGTGGAACCCTGGGTTTCAACTCATAAGCCTGGACAATGAGTTGGTGAATCCACCTAGAGATAGCAGAAGTAGTTGCTGCCTGTCCTCTCTTAGGACCCTCTGGCAGAACAAAAAAGGAATCGGACTTCCAAAAAGTAGCTGACATGCTTAAGTAAACCTTAACTGCTCTCACCACATCCAGTGAGTGAAGTGACTTTTCCTCCTTAGTTTTAGGATTGGGAAAAAAGGAAGGCAAAACGATATCTTGATTCAAATGAAAATTGGAAACCACCCTAGGTAAAAAATCTGGATGGGGCCGCATCACCACCTTGTCCTGATGTAAAATTAGAAAAGGTCTTTTACATGAAAGGGCGGCCAATTCAGACACCCTTCTAGCCGAAGTTATGGCTATCAGAAAAAACAATTTCCTGGTCAACAGAATTAAAGGAATATGCTTAATTGGTTCAAAGGGTTGAACCTGTAGGGCTGATGGCACCAAGTTCAAGTCCCAGGGGCATAAGGGAGGCTTAACTGGCGGTTTTAAGTGCAGTATCCCCTTGACGAAGGTTCACACTAAAGAATGAGATGCAATTGGCCACTGGAAAAAAACTGATAAGGCCGCAATTTGCCCTTTAATGGTTCCCAAAGATAAGATTAGATCAATCCCTGATTGAAGAAAGGCAAGGATCCTACCAATTGCATACTTGCGAGGATGCCTTTCTTTTCTCTCGCACCAGGAAATGTACAATTTCCAGACCCTATGGTAAAAATTTGTAGAAACTGGCTTTCTAGCATTTAAGACTGAACCTCTGATACCACGGTCCTTCAGCACCCTGGTCTCAATAGCCATGCCATCAAATTCAGCGACCGTAAAGAAGGATGTTATATGGGACCTTGAGATAACTTATCTGGACGGTATGGGAGACACAGCGGGTCCTCCACCGCCATCCTCACAATCTCTGAATACCAGGACCTCTTGGGCCACCCTGGGGCCACCAGGATTACTGAAATCTGCTCTTCCTGTATCCTGCGCAACAGGTGCGGTAGCATCTGGATCAGAGGAAAAGC
This sequence comes from Lithobates clamitans, assembly GCA_037952925.1. Classification (NCBI taxonomy): domain Eukaryota; kingdom Metazoa; phylum Chordata; class Amphibia; order Anura; family Ranidae; genus Lithobates; species Lithobates clamitans. The sequence goes on from JBBGZY010000871.1 coordinate 402,308, forward strand.
GTAAATCGGAGAATACTGGTCCCAGGGAACCACCAATGCATCTGTTCCGACAGCGAGGGGATCCCTGGTTCTGGATACAAACCTGTCTACTTTGGCATTGAATCTGGATGCCAGAAGATCCACATCCGGCATCCCCCTGCGCGGGCAGATCTGAAGGAAAACTTCGGGGTGAAGAGACCATTCCCCCAGTAGCAGCTGCTGGCGGCTTAGGTAGTCTGCCTGCCAATTGTACACCCCTGTAATAAAGACTGCCGACAGAAACGGCACATGTCTCTCTGGGGGGTTGATGACGTCTGATGACGTCTTTTTAGGACGAAACGCATCGGGTAGGACCCCATTGTCGCCACTTTGTCACAGCGCTGTATTACATTTTGGACTTACGTGAGTGTATTTCCTTACAATTTTTATTAAAACTTTTATATTCGGATTAACACTATGTGGCCCTTCCTTTCTTTTCTCCATATTAACACCATCACCTAAACCTATGAATGCTGGTTTGAGGGATCCATCCACGGAACACCTCATCCCTCCCCTAGGACCCACAGGACCATCTATATTCTTGGGACACCTCACATCTTCCAGGACTCGGTTACCAGTTGGAGGAATCCAGCAAGCCGTGACATTACAGACATCCACAGCCACTCACCACCCAAGCTTTGTCTGACCCAATTCGGCGTATGCCCTGTCGGGTCCACCACATTTGGTAAGCCTTTTTTTCTTCCGGTGGGAGTGAGCTGATTTGCCTTTTGGGACATTGGATTCACCTGTATATAATATGTCTACCTGAGGACTAACTATGGTTACCTTTTAGTTATAACGTCTATATCAGGACTTCCTATCCATGAATAGGTCTTTATTTAGATGATTCCCTTCACTGTATACTTACCAATCCACTGTCATTTATGATATGTTTTAGCGCTACACTTTTTTGTTGTTTTCTGCTTAAATACCGATAGCCGCAACTGCCGGTTGTACTGCTGACCCAGCTACTGCAAAAGAAGCTTTTAGTAAGGATTCCAGTTTTTTTATCTGCCGGATCCTTAAATCCCTGGGCATTATCCACTGGACAGGTTGGACTTTTATTCACTGAAGAAATGGCAGCATCAACCAAAGGTGTATCCCACTTCTTCCTGAATTTTTCCACCATAGGATTTAAAAAAGAAAATCTTTTTGGAGGCAAGTATGTCCTGTCCGGGTGGTCCCAGTCAGCGTAAATTACCTGTTCCAATAAAGGATGCAAAGGAAACGCCTGGGAACCTGGTTGAGGATGCAAGGACCCTAATGTAGAACAGGAGGGTCCTGGTCCCTGCACAGGAGGTAATTTAAATCCAGCTCTCACCATCTGTCATGAAAGGCGTCCTGTTAGCACAACCGCCGGCGGAAGATCGGTCAGCAGAACCACTGTTGGTAGAGCTAGAGGACGCGTTCGGAGGCGCGTTGGCGCGAACGGACGCGGGCGAGTGCGCGTTCGTACGAACGGGGCTACGCGGGTGCACGATGGTACGAACGGGCACGTACGGTCGGTACACGGGCGTGCACGAGTGCACGCGGATGCGCACGAACGTGCTGTGTGACAGTGTTTGGCGCCATTAGGCCTATTTAAAGGAGTCTGTCAGCACGCTTCCTTGCTGTCCGGTCTACAGCGTTCCCTGTGACCCTAAGCTACCTGATTATCTGCCTACCTGCTTCCTGTTACCCGGCCTGTTCCTGACTATTCCTGTTTGCTGCCCGTCCTTGACCCCGGCTCGTTTGACTACTCTCCTGCCTCCTCCTTCGGTTATCTGCTACCTGCCTGTTGCCAACCCGGACTGTATCTTGACCATTCTCCTGCCACCGTTTGGTACCTGCCTGCTCGCCAGTGTTGACCCGGCCTGTCTGATTCCGCTTGTGTTCCAGCTGGACTACAGAACACCTCCCTGCTGTTCCAGTGTTCCTGCCATAAGTTCCAGTGCACCTTCCTGCTGCCTGCTGTTCCTGAGTTCCTGCCTGCTACAGTACTACTCCTCACGGCCAGTGGTTCCAGTGTTCCAGACAGTTATCCGGTGTCTCCTCTTACAGTCTGCTGTTCCGGTGTTCCAGTTGAACTCAGAGACATCTGCCACTTGCCAGGCACTTGTGGCCCCCTGCGCTCTTGAGTCCCTGTTTCCTCTATCAGGGGTTCTTGAGCCAGAGGCACACGAGAGGCCATTCCCTGCATTCTGGGCTCCGCCACCAGGTACGTGACAGTACCGGACAGCCATGTCCGAGCCCACGCAGGGAGCCTCTCCCATGGACGAGCTTTGCCGCCATCTTGCTGGACTTACCCAAGCAGTAAAGAGTCTACAAGAGGGCTATACCCAACTGGAAGGCCAAGTGCAAGCTTTAGCAGCCTCTTCACCCCCTGCTTCCGTGACTCCTGCTGCACCCTCAGTGGTGATGATGCCGCCTGAACCCAGGGTCCCCACGCCTGAAAAATTTTCGGGCAACCGGAGTAAATTCAGGACTTTTCGCAATTCATGTGAACTCTTTTTTGCTCTTCAGCCAAGGACTTTCTCTCTGGAGGCTACTAAGGTGGGGTTCGTAATCTCGCTGTTGTCAGGCGAGCCCCAATCCTGGGCCCATCGTCTTCTAGAAAAGAAGGATGTTTCACTTGACACCTTAAATGACTTCTTCCAGGCCATGTCATTGCTTTATGAGGATCCCCAATTAACAGCCACTGCAGAGGCAGCCTTGCATACTCTACAACAAGGCCGCAGGCCTGTGGAGGACTACGTGTCGGAATTCAGACGTTGGAGCTCCGACACGAACTGGAATAATGCTGCCTTACGGTACCAGTTCCGTATGGGCCTTTCAGAACCTCTAAAAGATGAGCTGGCTCGAGTGGGCATCCCAGAGACTCTAGAGGGGCTTATAGATCTCTCTATCCAGATAGACAGGCGCCTGAGGGAACGGCGTATGGAGCGATCCTCTGGTCCTTCTCGTCCTGTCTGGATGTTGCCCCGTGTACCGAACTCTTCCCAATCTGCTTCACCAGCTTCAACCACCGTTACCTCAGACATTCCAGAACCGATGCAGCTGGGCCTCTTGCGCCCTTCCCTTACGCCTGAAGAGCGTCAACGCCGTCGGGCTGGTAACCTGTGCATGTACTGCGGGGAATCTGGACATTTTGTACGGACATGCCCGGCGAAGCTCCGTAAGTGCTTTTCTATTTCTCCCGCTCTTACTCCTGATGTACTAAATGACGTTTCTCATCTGGCTGTTCCGATTCTCTTACAGCTCCCAGGAGGGAATTTACAAACCAGCGCTATAATTGATTCCGGGGCCTGCAGCGGTTTCATAGACTGGTCCTTTGCCTCCAGACACCACATTCCTCTTCGGCCCAGAGTGAAAGGACTTTCTGTATATTTGGCCGATGGCTCCAACCTCAAATCAGGGCCAGTAACACAGGAAACTGTACCTTTGCATACCACCATTGCCGGCACTCATCAAGAGCTACTCAGTCTAGATGTCATCAAGTCTCCTCTATTTCCCATCATACTAGGCATGCCATGGCTAAAAGCACATAATCCGCAAATTGATTGGATCTCAGGGAAGATTGAGTTTGTATCCTCTTACTGCCAGCAACACTGTCTACCAGTAGCCACCGATACCCCTTCTTCCCTACTCTGCATGGAGACTAACACCGAAACCTGTCAAATTGTACCCGAAGCCTACCACGGTTTCCTGGACGTTTTCAGTCAAAAAGGAGCTGAGATCCTTCCTCCCCATCGGCCATACGATTGCCCAATTGAACTTCTCCCAGGAGCAGAGATTCCTTTTGGGAGGATTTTCCCTTTGTCAGAACTGGAATTAGGGGCATTAAAGACTTACATTGATGACAATTTGGCAAAAGGGTTCATCCGACCTTCCACATCCCCGGCAGGAGCAGGAATCTTTTTTGTGGAGAAGAAAGAACATTCTCTACGCCCTTGTGTGGATTATCGGGCACTTAATAAAATCACAATTAAGAACCGATATCCTTTGCCCTTGGTGCCAGAACTTTTTCAAAGACTAGGGTCTGCAGCAGTGTTTTCCAAGCTGGATCTTCGTGGTGCCTACAACCTTGTCCGCATTCGTAGAGGAGACGAATGGAAGACTGCTTTCCGTACCCGATTTGGGCACTTTGAGTATTTAGTCATGCCCTTTGGACTGTGCAATGCTCCTGCTACATTTCAACACTTTGTGAATAACATTTTCAGAGACTATCTAGACCTGTTTGTTATTATCTATTTAGATGATATCCTGATTTTTTCTTCTTCTTTAGCTGAGCATCGTGAACATGTCAGAAATGTCTTGACCCGTCTACGGCTACATGGCCTCTACGCCAAACCTGAGAAGTGTGTCTTTGAACAAGAGAGTATCCAGTTCCTTGGTCTAATCATTTCTGTAGAAGGTATTAAGATGGACCCTCAGAAGGTCTCTGCCATTCTGGACTGGCCCGCTCCCACGGACAAGAAGGGAATACAACGTTTTGTGGGATTCGCAAATTTCTACAGGAAATTCATCAAAGGATTCTCAACCATCATTTCTCCTATCACAAAGTTGACCAAGCAGGGCCTTAAGTTTCATTGGTCCACGGAAGCTCAGGCAGCCTTCGCAGCGCTAAAGAATCTGTTTGTTTCAGCCTCAGTCTTAAAGCACCCGGATCCCACATTACCATACACTTTGGAGGTGGATGCCTCAGAAATAGCGGTTGGTGCAGTGCTTTCCCAGAGACAGGGGCCTAGGGCTCTTTTGCATCCAGTTGCTTTCTTTTCTCGCAAATTATCCGAAGCAGAGAGAAATTATGACGTGGGCGATCGAGAATTGTTGGCAATCAAAGCCGCACTTGAAGAGTGGCGATATCTCCTGGAGGGAGCAGCTCATCCAATTCTTGTTTATACAGATCACAAGAATCTGGAATATTTAAAGACTGCCAAGAGATTAAGACCACGACAGGCCAGGTGGGCACTTTTCTTTACCAGATTTTCATTCCATATAACCTACCGCCCCGGATCAAAGAACACCAAGCCTGACGCACTGTCCCGAATGTACAATGGCTCTGAAGCATCTCCATCCCCAGACACCATCTTATCCTCAGGAAACTTTCTGCTGCTCCAAGGGGGCCTACTCTCTCAGCTCAAGCAAGCTTCTAGGAACGCATCTGTTCCACTTGATTCAGCTCTACAGTCCAGAGATGAGCTTCTCTGGTTCAAAGATAGGATCTTCGTACCCCAGGAGTTGCGAGCAGCAGTTCTTAGTTCCTGTCATGACCACATGTTGGCCGGCCATTTTGGGGTGTACAAGACATCTGAACTCCTTCAGCGCACATTCTGGTGGCCGCAGTTAAGGAAAGATTGCAGGGACTATGTGGAAGCATGTGCCACTTGCATTCAAAACAAGGGCAGCAAGTGTAAGGCTTGGGGTCTGTTGAAGCCATTACCCGTTCCGGAGAAGCCATGGAGGATGATCTCCATGGATTTTATTGTCGAGCTGCCACCTTCTGAAGGCTATACTACAATCTTTGTAGTGGTGGATAGACTATCAAAGATGGCTCATTTCTTACCAATGAAGGGCACACCTACTGCTGCCGAAACTGCAAGGACATTTATCAAGGAAGTGGTGAGGCTTCATGGCATCCCTGCAAATATTACTTCAGATCGGGGGGTGCAATTTACTTCTAAGTTTTGGAGAGCACTTTGTGGAGCTTTGAAAATTGACCTTTCTTTCTCTTCTGCCTATCATCCCCAAACAAATGGCCAGACAGAAAGAACAAATCAGACGCTGGAGCAGTATCTGCGCTGCTTTTCTTCTTTCTCCCAGGATGATTGGGCTCCGCTCCTACCTCTTGCCGAATTTGCCTATAACAATTCTGTCCATTCCGCCACAAAGCAGTCACCGTTTTTTGCAAATTACGGTTTCCATCCTCTGTTCCTGTCCAGTAACATCCCGGAGTGCCCAGTACCAGCCGTTCAGGAGAATCTAAACTTCTTTGAGTTAAATAATAAACTTCTGCAGGAGACTATGGCTAGGACTCAGAATTACAACAAAGAGGTGTTTGACAAGAAGAGAAGGGGGGAACTTGACCTCAAACCCGGAGATCAGGTCTGGCTGTCCACTCTGAATTTAAAACTGGCATGTCCTTCCAAGAAATTGGGTCCTAAATTTGTGGGTCCCTTCCCAGTTCTAAGGAAAATTAATAACGTGGCCTATGAACTAAAGTTACCGGAGTCATTCCGGATTCACCCGGTCTTTCACGTGGCCCTACTCAAACCCACGGTTCCTGATCCCTTTGTCAACCGGAGGGGTGATCCCCCTGAACCTGTAATTATTGACGGAGAAACCGAATATGAGGTTGAGTCCATTCTGGATTGCAGGAGGAGACGTAACCAAGTCCAGTTTTTGGTAAAATGGAAGGGGTACGGGCCTGAGGAGAACTCTTGGGAGCCGGAGTCCAACATTCATGCGAGGAGGCTGATTCTTGCCTTTAAAAGGTCCCATCCAAGTAAGATGGCACAGTTGGGCATCCGGAGGCTGCCCCTTGGGGGGGGGCAATGTCATGAAAGGCGTCCTGTTAGCACAACCGCCGGCGGAAGATCGGTCAGCAGAACCACTGTTGGTAGAGCTAGAGGACGCGTTCGGAGGCGCGTTGGCGCGAACGGACGCGGGCGAGTGCGCGTTCGTACGAACGGGGCTATGCGGGTGCACGATGGTACGAACGGGCACGTACGGTCGGTACACGGGCGTGCACGAGTGCACGCGGATGCGCACGAACGTGCTGTGTGACAGTGTTTGGCGCCATTAGGCCTATTTAAAGGAGTCTGTCAGCACGCTTCCTTGCTGTCCGGTCTACAGCGTTCCCTGTGACCCTAAGCTACCTGATTATCTGCCTACCTGCTTCCTGTTACCCGGCCTGTTCCTGACTATTCCTGTTTGCTGCCCGTCCTTGACCCCGGCTCGTTTGACTACTCTCCTGCCTCCTCCTTCGGTTATCTGCTACCTGCCTGTTGCCAACCCGGACTGTATCTTGACCATTCTCCTGCCACCGTTTGGTACCTGCCTGCTCGCCAGTGTTGACCCGGCCTGTCTGATTCCGCTTGTGTTCCAGCTGGACTACAGAACACCTCCCTGCTGTTCCAGTGTTCCTGCCATAAGTTCCAGTGCACCTTCCTGCTGCCTGCTGTTCCTGAGTTCCTGCCTGCTACAGTACTACTCCTCACGGCCAGTGGTTCCAGTGTTCCAGACAGTTATCCGGTGTCTCCTCTTACAGTCTGCTGTTCCGGTGTTCCAGTTGAACTCAGAGACATCTGCCACTTGCCAGGCACTTGTGGCCCCCTGCGCTCTTGAGTCCCTGTTTCCTCTATCAGGGGTTCTTGAGCCAGAGGCACACGAGAGGCCATTCCCTGCATTCTGGGCTCCGCCACCAGGTACGTGACACCATCTCAGCCAAGGACTGGATAAACAAATTTTGGGATTGAGAGGCTGAAATTGGTTCTTCAGAACCTGAATCCCCAGCCGAGGACTCTTCAGCCTCTCCTTCCTCTTTGTCTTAATGGCTTCCTCCTCCAAATCCTCTGCCCATTCTGGATCCAAATCACAGGGACCCCTGCCAAAAGAATCCTGGTGCTTAAGTGTTTCACCACTAGGACCAGGCTCAGGGGAGGGAGATCTATGACGTTTCTTCCCTCCCTGTGTTACTGTAGCAATCATACCTGCTATCTTGCCTTCAAGGCCAGCTAGGGCTGATGCTAAATCATCCTTAACAACATAGGCTGATGCAGGGATATTGGTAGTGGCCACCACGCCTGACAACTGCAATGGCTCAGCCAGGCCAAATGCTGCAGGTCTTTCAGGGGAGACTGATGCTGCAGTAACCTGAGGTAGATCTCCTGTTTTTGAAGGAGTCCCTTTTAACCCCTGGACTTGCCCTGCTCCCCGTACCTCGTTTCCTGGAAGACATTGCTTACAAGTTTGAGGAAAAAAGGCACTCCCTCTGAGTTATATAGCTGGGTCTAGCGTACAGCCACCACCACAGCCTTACCAGCCTTCAACCTGTTGCAAATGTCCAAATTTACGCCCAGACCTCTGTGTCCCACCGCTCACTAGGCTTCTGTTGAGCTTAACCGACAAGCAGCAATGAATATGCAAGTGCGTGACCTCCCCTTATACTCGTGCGCCGCCCCGTGATGCACGCGTGGCCGCGTTCTACTGTGCACGCGCACCCTACGCGGTGCACACACAGGCATGCCGCGACATGCGCGGCGACCGTCACCTGTGCACGCGGACAAACACCACGCACGCGGCGCGCGCTCCCGTCGCACACGCCGTCATGTGCGGGAGACACTCACATAAGCTGCATCTGTCAGCTTCCTCCTGTAACGTCAGGTACAACAGCTTGCAATGAGACACAGGGCATACTAAGACATTACATGTTTTAGCAACAACAGAAATATTGTTGGGCCTCCCAGAGGGAGTACTCACCAGTCCTCGCTGCAGGGCCTGATACAGGCCCAATCTTCCCCCATCACGGCGGGTAGCGCCACTGAGGACCTTCAAGGACCGGGTCCCCCTTTGTACGGGGTCCACACCCCTGGACCTGTAAAGCACCCTTCTGGTTCCCTTGGGCAAGTGAAGACCAGGGATACCATGTAACAAGGGTCCAGCGCCTTAACGGACACATTACAAGCAAAACCTCGTTCTTGAACCAAGACTCGGGTACCATCCACTTTAGCTCTCTATGCCATCCAAATGGATCTGATCTAACATCCTCACTGGGACATTTTATTTGAAGAAAGTTTGAAGAGCTTCCACAGCCGTGACCATCACCTTCAAGACACTGACAAAAAACTAAAGGTACTTCCTGTATGGGGGGGGTTATATGGGAGGAACCTTCTTACTATTGGTTGCCAGTGTCCAATCTCCTAAAGGTAGCATATAACCCAGATAGTCATTATTTTGGTACTCTGTGTCCCGTGATGTACGGTAAAGAAATTGTTATTTAAAACTGATCGCGGCTGTAATGAATTGTCGGGTCTCGACAATTTAGATAATTGAAGATATAGATTATTGAAAAAAAGGGCATGGGATCCCCCCCCCCCCAGTCCATTTCCAGGCCCTTTTGGGTCTGGTATGAATATTAAGGGGAACCCTGCGCCAAAATTTAAAAAACCCTTATCCTTCACGCAACCTGGCAGGCTGCAGGAAAAGAGGGAGGGACAAGAGAGCGCCCCCCCAGGCCACATGCCCTCAACATGGGGAAGGTGCTTTGGGGTAGCCTCTGTTCGGCCCTGTGCTGATCACATGTACCCACCGAAAAAAATGAAAAAACATCAAATGTGGCATGTGCAGCTTGCCTTCAAGGGTATGTACTATATGCAGAAGGATTGGGGACAGTGAAAGAAGGGAAGGATCAGAGTAGACCGGATTAAACAGACACAATGCAGTGGATTTACCCCTAGGATCCACATGGAATCAAAGTATATAGACTGCTTTTACAGGTGTGGTTTCACTTTCTTCCCCGTTCTGATTCCCGTTTTGAACTGCTGCAATTTATCTAAAAACATTGTTAGATGTTTAAATGCTCAGAGTTGCATGTGATTGGTTGATGATTAATTTGTGTTACGAACCAATTAAAAAGTTCTACATAAAGTTGCACATATCTAAGCATTGCCAACATCGATCACCACTGACTCTATGACCATCACATCCTTTGTATCAGTTGTTTTTGGTTTATATAGAGTACAATAATAAAATTCACTTTTCCATGCAGTCAGTTATTTTTATTAATGTCATAGACAATAAGTGACCACAACATCTATCCCAAAAAGTAAACTTATTTTTTTAGGAAAATATAACAGATATACAAACATCTACTGCTCAGTCACTATACTAACATGTTACCATTCCCACATTTCAGGAACAGAAGGGGAGGGGGAAGCATGGTCAGAGGATACAGATCAAGAGCCATAGTTAGAGATGGGAGTTGTAGAACCTGAGCAGGATTCCAGGCTTGTGGAACCCAGCTTACCTTAGAGAGCACTGAAAACCCATTTTTCCAGCTACCACGGCCCCTCTTTATGTGTAAATTACCCTTTGTGTCTATGGGCACAGGGTAAGCTGGGAACCACAGAACAGACTCCTACTGGGGTTCTCTGTCACCCTGCGCCCCTAAGACACAGGTTGCCTTGCCCATAAGAGAGGCAGAGGAAGCTGGAAAACGGGTTTCCAGAGCTCTAAGCTGGGTTACACAAGCCCCCCCACCCTAACTTAGTCCCTTCATACATGGAGGTGCAAAAATTAGGCATTGGATTTTGGCTCGCATTTCTCAAGAAGTCTAACATCTCAAAGAAAGGGTTTCTTCTTTTTTTCGACGATCCTGCCGCTTCGACTTTCATCTGCTTTATCTTTAAGCTCCTGCCTATAACGGTCTCACCTGGTCACGTTTTTTTCGCCTGCATAGAAAAAGTAGCAACAATGAACTGATAGAACTCCAACATGGCAGTTATCTATACTATTTGAAACCCACATATGGAATACAGTGGTTTTTAACAACTCTTTTTGTCACTTTTACCTATAGGTAAGCCTATAACAAGGCTTACCTAGAAGTACTGCAATTATCTCCTAAACCTGCGCCGTTTAGGAGATATTTGCTGTACATTGCGGGATGTCATTGGCGCATGCGCTGTGAAGAAACAGCTCCCCGTGCCATTTCTTCACTAGCTAGCGTCATGACTGACAGCTCCCGCAGGCAGGCACGGGAGTGATGTCACACGATTCTGGGCAGTCACAGAGCCGGAGTCCGTGCCCCCTGAAGGGAAAGGGGCGGAGATGGGTGCGGCCACCAGTAGGAACAGCACGTGCTTCGTTTGCAGGTAAGTGCCACATAATGAGCTAGTATGCGATGCATACTAGCCCATTATGCTTTTACTTTGCAGGGATAAAAAGAGGAAGTAAATCTATCAGGGTTTACTTGCTCTTTAACCACTTTCCGGCCGCAGGCTATCAAGATGTACTGGGCTTTCAGCGGTTATACCTGAAAGGAAAAAGGAAAAAAAAAGAAAGTCACCTATGGAGATTTTTGAGTACTGAAGTTTGGCACATACCACATATGTGCGCAGTTTTAAAGCTATTTACTCAGCGTATCATAATCAGTCACATTAAAAAAAAAGCAGCCCATTGGTATAAAGTTTCCATGACCGCCATTTAATTCCCTAGGGTCTCTGTTAAAAAATGTATATCCCATAGAAATGTATAAAATTTACATGTAGAAGAGTGCTGGGATTTTCACTGTGATTTAGGTGGACTACAATTATCAGGATGCTGACATATGGGTGTACTACAAGTTTAACCATGTCAACCCACCCCCATACCACAAACTGCTTACCACGTATCCAACGCTGTTTATGACTGAGTGACGACCAGTTCGGTGTAACCTCCTCAAATGTGTCTTCCCACTTCATACTTTTTGTGATCCAATTACTATTTTCCAGACATTTTTTGTTCCATAAAGCTGGGCTGGCATGCACAAGGTGGATGAGCCGTTCATGGGACACATCTCTGGCCATGTCTTCACTGTCTCACTCTCTCCAGGCACTCGGCTGCATGTGTATGTGACTTTCTAAAGACCACTACTTGGCTCATAGGTGAATTTTATTAATGTATTCATATTAAATTACATATTTTGCTTAAAAACGGATGTCAGCGGACCGGATGTTAATGGATCGTCCGCTAACATCCGTTTTTCGTCCGTTACGTTTTTTTACGGAAGAAAAAAATAGGGTTTTCTTCTGTCATGAAAAACGGAGTTTAGCGGAGACGGATGTTAACGGACGATCATCCGCTAATGTCCGCTATCCCATAGAGATGCATTGATGTTCGTTTTAATCCGTAAACAGATGAATGAAAAAACGGAAGAATGGCACGTGTGGAAGGGCCCTTAGAAATGTCATTTTGCTGTGGTAATGTCATAAACACGGTAAAAATGTGACACTTTACAGGCATACTATAGACACCCCCCAGGCATGATATTTAAAGGAATATTTCATTTTTATTGTTTCACTTTAAGCATTAAAAAAATCACTGCTCCCTAAAAAACTGCCATTTAAACAATTTTTTTTTTTGCATTGATCCATGTCCCCTGGGGCAGGACCCAGGTCCCCAAACACTTTTTATGACAATAACTTGCATATAAGCCTTTAAAATGAGCACTTTTGATTTTTCATGTTAGTGCCCCATAGACTTTAATGGTGTTCCGGCGGCTTTTGAATTTGCCCCGAACATCGTATATTGTTCAGTGTTCACAGAACATCTGAACAACTAAAGTTCAGCCCGAACTTATGCTCTAGTTATAAGTCCTTATAATAACTTTTATTTATTATTCAGATTGTGTGATTTCCTTCATTTGAGTACCTCATTCCCAGTGTAAACCAACACCTTATTGTATATTCAGTATTTAGTGCAAAGAATTACATGTATTTGCAGACTCTTGCTTTGTCTTGTACAGTACGAGTCTCATTTCTAATTAAAAGAGTGTTTGTTTAATTTCAAGATCGCTACAGCTGTGCTCTGGTAAAGGGGGAACGTCTCTGCACTATACTATCCACCCCTAGGGATTTACGTGGCAGCTGTTTAATCCAAAGTAACATTTTCGAATGAGTGTGATGCGTTTGCCAAATATTTGCAGGTGTAGAAATAATTGAACTTGCTTTTGTATAAACAGATTAAATTAGGATATGTTCGCATTTGTTTTGGAGTGCCTGTTCCAGCAGTTGCACTAAAAAATACGCTGCTTTTAAGAAAACCCCCACACAATGAAAAACGTGGTGCAAAAACACTGGGTTCCGTACGGCTGCATTTTAAAAAGGTGCAGGGACCTTTCCTGCAGGTAACGCAGGCACAGCAGCCTCTTGTGGTTCTTATATTTTTAAGCTGACCATGGAGATATAGAGCCTTTTATTTTAATGTTTGGAGCAGTAAAGAAAGAAGTGAGCTTTCTGCAGTTTTTGAGAATTATGTATAACCACTTGACCTCTGGAAGATTTTCCCCCTTTCATGACAGGACATTTTTTGTGATGCGACACTGCGTTATTTTAACTGACAATTGCGCAGTCATGCAACGCTATACCCAAATGAAATTTATGGCATTTTTCCCACAAATAGAGCTTTTCTTTTGGTGGTATTTGATCACCACTACTGATGACACTGGCTGGGAAGGGGTTAAACATTTAGGGTGATCAAAGGGTTAACTGTGTGCCTAACCAGTGTACGATGTGTGCTGTTTTTACTAAGGGAAGTGATGGGTTTATTCCCTGTTTGCAGGAACATAAAATCCATCACTTTCCTCCTGTGACTACGGAACTCTGCCTGGTGATGAGGCCAGCAGTGAGGCTGAACGAGGCACCTGTGACTTCTGCCTGCATAAAAAATGCCAGAATCTCAGGCACAGGAGCAAAACGCCCAGTGTGCCTGAGGCCTAAATGTCATGTTTACAAGCATTAGACAATCCGTGTGCCATTGTTTAATTAGTACATTGTAGTCTTAAATTGTTTTTCACTTTTTGCACGCATAGTTGTAAATAACAGGTAAATTCATGTATTATTATAGAATATTTAATGGGTTTAACTTTCCATTAGCAGCACAACTATGTATGCAAAAAATTAACTGATGTGCAAGCAAAGCATGTTCAGCTCCAAAAGAAAAACACTTTGTATCTCATATCAGCCTCAGTGCATGCACTTCAGACCTCAGGCCCGAATGAATGCACTTCAGGCCGCACATCAGCCCCAATGCATGCACTTTAGACGTCAGATTAGCCGCAATACCTTCACTTTTGACCACAGATCAGCCCCAAACCTTTGGAAATGCAGGGTGTTGATGTAGGTGTGTGCACAGGCATCATGAAGGTAAGTGGGCCAGAATTTGTAATTGACAGCCTGGTGAGCTGTCAGCTACAGGAAATGACAGCACAAAGGGCATTGCTTGTCTGCCTTGGCAAGCATATGGGGGTTACTGACACATGTTTTAGACAACTGTGCGCTTTCTACCTTGTGGGTAACAGTTTGGGGAAGCCCTTTTCTGTTGCAGCGTGGACTGCCAGTTCCAATCTCAACCGGTTCCCAACTGGCGCACGCCGATGTAAGTCGACAGAATGACATGGCTGGGTAAATGGGCGTACCTGTACGTCCCTTTTAAATTTGCCGCTGTGCCATTGCGTGCGCGCCGCCAGTGGCTCCGTAAATTGGGTCCGCGGACTCGATGGCCGCAGGCATACCCGTGATCGCCTCACGGAGAGGACGAACGGGGAGATGCTAATGTAAACAAGCATCTCCCCGTTCTGCCTAGTGACAGTGTCACTGATCTCTGCTCCCTGAGATCGGGAGCAGAGATCAGTGACGTGGCACACATAGCCACGCCCCCCCCACAGTTAGAAACACTCCCCAGGACATACTTAACCCCTCCCTAGCCCCCTAGTGGTTAACCCCTTCACTGCCAGTGTCATTTACACCAGAATCAGTGCATTTGTATAGCACTGATTGCTGTATAAATGACAATGGTCCCAAAAATGTGTCAAAAATGTCCGACGTGTCCGCCATAATGTCGCAGTCACGATAGAAATCGCTAATCGCCGCCATGACTAGTAAAAAAAAAAAAAAATTAATAATAAAAATGCCATAAAACTATCCCATATTTTGTAAACGATATAACGTTAGCGCAAACCAATCAGTAAACGCTTATTGCAATTTTTTTTTTACCAAAAATATATAGAAAACGTATCGGCCTAAACTGAGGGAAAAAATGTTTTTTTTTAAATATTTTTGGGGGATATTTATTATAGTAAAAAAATAATGCTTTTTTTTAAAAATTGTCGCTAGTTTTTTTTTTTTTTGTTTATAGTGCAAAAAATAAAAACCGCAGAGGCGATCAAATACCACCAAAAGAAAGCTCTATTTGTGGGGAATTTTGTTTGGGAGCTACATTGCACAACCGCGCAATTGTCAGTTAAAGCGATGCAATGCTGAATCCCATAAAGTGCTCTGGTCAGGAAGGGGGTAAATTCTTCCGGGGCTGAAGTGGTTAACAGTATTGAATGCTTTTGGAAAAAACTGGAATACCGATTTGCAGTCTAGGATTTTTGGTTCGTCTGAACCTGACCTTACAGATGGACACAAATTCCTACAGGCACATTTCAAAATCTTGTGAAAGCCTTCCCAGAAGAATGAAAAAGGGGGCACAATATGGGTCCACTTTCTTGAGGTTGTGGCCTCCCCACCACAGTTAGTTCATTTAAGTTAGCAGCATTAAAGTTATAGGTAGTTTAGGGTGGCTGCCCCTTTAAGGAAGTTGAGCTGAGGTATCCAGGAGGAACCAATCAGAGCACAGGGAAAATGCTGGAATGTGGGGATAGGCTATAAAAGGTAGCAGGAGAGAGGCTTTTCCTCTTCCCCACTGGACCAAGCAAGAAGATTGAAGCTCCCTCCCTCCTGCTCGCGAACACCTGTTATGTGGTAGGGTCACCCTGGATACTGGGGGGGACTGTTTAGATTTAAATTCTGCTATAACTGAGCAGATAGAAATCATCTGTTTGGATTTATGAAGGTATGATATGATAAGAGTTATGAAATATTATATGGTTTATAATCAATAAAGGTGTCGCGGCCAATTTTTTGCAAAGAAAAGGATGTTTGTGTTATTATTTAGTTAAATTATATCTGGGGAAAGTTGTTGTGAGTGGGTGTGGCCTGCAATCTCATGAAGGCTGTTGTAGTTAGGCCTCATGTAGGCTGCTGCTGCTAAACGCTTCCAAACGCAAACGCGGCAAAACTGACGTTTTAAACGTGGGTTACTATCTGTCAAGTTAAAGCGGGGGTCCACCCACACCGCCAAAAAAAAAAAAAATTAAAAGCCAGCAGCTACAAATACTGCAGCTGCTGACTTTTAATACACAGCCACTTACCTGTCCCAGGGTCCAGCGATGTCGGCAGGCGACGCCAAGAACCCGCTCCGTTCTCAGCAGCTGCCGCCGCCATCCTAGGTGAGGGAATCAGGAAGTGAAGCATTGCGGCTTCACTTCCCGATTCCCTACTGCGCATGCGCGAGTCGCGCTGCGCGTTCCAAGTGGTCCCCGCTCTCTCCTGGGAGCTGTGTGTTCCCAGGAGACAGCGCGGAGGGACGGGAAGAGGCATAGACTCCCATGGGAGTCTATGCCGGAAGTGGGTGCAAATACCTGTCTTAGACAGGTATCTGCACCCCCCTCCCCCCTGAAAGGTGTCAAATGTGACACCGGAGGGGGGGAGGGTTCCGAAAAGCGGAAGTTCCATTTTTGTGTGGAACTCCGCTTTAAATAGTTCATGAGAGGTTAAAAACGTCCCGTGTACACGAAGCCTTAGGATTTATCCTTCATATAAAACAAGAAATCTGGATTTCCATGGGCAGCAGTGCAATTTATGCTGCATGATCATTGCCACATACAGTCTGTGCAGAGTATCAATGCACAAATTAGGCCTCATGTACACTGCTGCTGGTAAACGGACATTTAGGAGCAGTTGGCCATTTTTTTTTCAACTGCTCCTGAACTCTCCTCTGTTATCTTATCAGTACATGTACACAGGGTCGTTTATAGTCTTTCTAGGCAGTTGAGTTTAGAGGCCTTTTTTGGAAAGCAAAAAAAATGAGTTCAGACGCTGCGTTTAGAGGCATGTCAAGTTTTTTTTTTCTTCAAACGCTTCTAAGCCCAAAACGCCGCTAAACGCGGCATGTAAACGTGGCAAAATGGACGTTTTAAACGTGGATTACTATCTGTCAAGTTAAATAGTTCAGGAGAGGTTGTAAAAACGTCCCGTGTACATTAAGCCTAAAGGGGGTAGGGGGGCAACTCTTTATTAATGCCCATTGTTTTAGAATGGGATGTCTAACTAGCTCATATAGGTGCGATGGTCAAATGTCCACACACTTTTGACCACATAGTATAAGGTATACCTTGGAATATCCTGACTATTTTAGATTTCAGATTTGCCGACATGGACACCTCTTTATGGGACTATTCAGTGAGGTTGGAGAGCTTGTAGCTTAGCACTTTGTTAGGCTTCATGTACACGGGACGTTTTTACAACCTCTCCTGAACGATTTAAGTTGACAGATAGTAACCCACGTTTAGAACGTTGCCGCGTTTAGCCGCATTTGCGTTTAGAAGCATTTTAAATAATTCCATCAGCACCAATGACCTTGTGCTTGCAGATAAAATGTATCCATTAGTTTCTGGTTCAGGTTACGAACAGGCTTTGTTGTATTGCGTATGGTGGATTGAAGTTTCTGGTTGGGCTGTTTTTAGCATTTGGTAAGCGGGACAGTCACAGATTAACCCCTTCATGACAGAGGGTAAACAAAATAACACCTGAATACAATTTTGCAACTTTGACACGTATTTAACTGTACAAATCATTGCAACTACTTTGTGTATCCAGGTGGATCATACCTTGTTTTTTTCTGGACAAATTGACCTTTCATTTGATGGATATTTCCTGATTCTTTTTTTTTTCTATTATCAAAGGAAAACTTTCCCATATTAGTAAAAAATATTTTTTATTATTTTAGCTGTATATTTCTTGCTGTTACAATAACTTACCACCAAAGAGCAACCCCAAAAAATTGTCTTTCTCCTGATGATT
Source organism: Lithobates clamitans (assembly GCA_037952925.1). Taxonomy (NCBI): domain Eukaryota; kingdom Metazoa; phylum Chordata; class Amphibia; order Anura; family Ranidae; genus Lithobates; species Lithobates clamitans. The sequence continues at coordinate 419,968 of JBBGZY010000871.1, forward strand.
GCAACAATACCACATATGTGTGTTATTTGTTTAAATCCTCAGTAGGGCTCAGAAACAATAGTGCACATTTTGCGCTTTTTAAAAAAAATGTTTTAATTATTTTAACCACCTCCCATCCCAGCCATCGTTAAATGATGTCCGCAGATGGGATCTGGGCGTCATATGACGTACTCAGCTTCCCGGCCGTCTAGGGGGCGCGGCCGCTTTGTCCGCCGGGCACCTGCAATTGCCCGATAACAGTGCAGGACCATGCATCTATATGTGTAAACACACAGATCCACGCCCTGTCAGGTGAGAGGAGACCGATGGTGTGTTCCCAGTACAGAGGAACACTGATCGTTCTCCTCCTCTTGTGAGTCCCCCCCCCCCCACAGTTAGAATCACTCCCTAGGTAACACATTTAACCCATTGATCGCCCCTAGTGTTAACCCCTTCCCTGCCAGTGCCATTTATACAGTAATCAGTGCTTTTTTATAGCACTGACTGCTGTATAAATGTGAATAGTCCTAAAATAGTGTCAAAAGTGTCCGATATGTCCACCGCAATGTCACAGTCACGATAAAAATCGCAGATCGCTGCCATTACTAGTAAAAAAATAAAATAATAAAAATGCCATTAATCTATCCCCTATTTTGTAGAAGCTATAACTTTTGCGCAAACCAATCAATATACGCTTATTGCAATTTTGTTTTACCAAAAATACTTAGAAGAATACATTTTGGCCTAAACTGAGGAAAAAATTTTTTTTTTTTTTTTTTTTTCAAACTCGTCACTCTTCTTTTGTTTATAGCGCAGGAAATAAAAATTGCAGAGGTGATCATATACCACCAAAAGAGAGCTCTATTTGTGGGGAAAAAATGATACAAATTTAATTTGGGTACAGTGTTGCATGACCGCTCAATTGTCATTCAAAGTGTTACAGCGCTGAAAACAGAAAATTGGCCTGGGCAGGAAGGGGGTGAAAATGCCCGGTATTGAAGTGGTTAAACGAATACTAATTAAAAAATATTATTAAAAAAAAAAAAATACTACCTAAAATATACTGACCTTGATTTTTGACTCATACCTTGACTCTAATGCCGCGTACACACGGTCGGACTTTCTGTCCTACTTGGTCCGGCACACTTTCTGACGGACTTTGTCCACCAGGTGCGCCGGACTTTAAAACGGACGGACTTGCCCACACACGACCGGACTTTGCGGCGGGCTAAGTCCGCCCGTTTTTCCGACGGACTTTCGCCGGAGTTACGCCGGACTTTCAGAATGAACGGACTTGCCCACATACGGACAAGTCTGTTCATTTTGAACGTGACTCAGGTGCGACGGGACTAGAAAAGGATGTCAATCTTGCCGCTTTTATCGGTGAGATTGACACCTTGCGAGCCCCGTCGCGGGTCATACCAGGCCCTTAGGTCTGGTATGGATTATAAAGGGGAACCCCCTACGCCGAAAAAACAGCGTGGGGTCCCCCCTAACATCCATACCAGACCCTGATCCGACCACGCAGCCTAGCCGGTCAGGAAAGGGGGTAGGGACGAGCGAGCGCCCCCCCCCCCCCGAACCGTACCAGGCCGCATGCCCTCAAATGCAATACCCTGCCCTCGCATCGTATCTGGTCTGTTGGACCAGCATACACACGAGCAGGCTTTCCGTCGGACCAGCACACACACGAGCGGGCTTTCCGTCGGACCAGCACACACACGAGCGGGCTTTCCACCCGAAACTGAGTCCGACGGAAACATTTAAAACATGTTTCAAATCTAGGTCCGGCGGGCTTTTGGGAAAAAGTCCGCCGGAAAAGTCCGCCGGTGCCTACACACGGGCGGATTGTCCGGCACACTCTGGTCCGCCGGACCAAGTATGCCGGAAAGTCCGACCGTGTGTACGCGGCATAACACTAACCCTGACACTGACCCATATCAAACCTTGATCTAGCTTTTATTTTTTTTGTTTACATTATTCTCCCCTAGCAAGGAGAGAAATCTACAATGTATTTTTCTCTACGTTCAGAGGAGAAAAAAAGCACAGTATGGGGGGGGCTGCACGGTGACTGATCTCTGTGATAGCCAATCAGAGGCTTTCACAGCGATCGGATGATAGGGAATCGGGACTTCAGGTTTCCAATCATTAGTATGAGAGCCTGCTCTCTTTGCCTGGAGTTAGCTGTGCAGCGTGCTCCCAGCACAAACAGAAGTACACATACAGTAAATGTAAAAAGTCTACACTAAACTTAAAATGTCAGGCTTCTGTGATGTAAAAAAAAGGAGACAACTATAAATCATTTCAGAACTTTTTCCACCTTTTAGTGTGACCTTTAAGTGCACAATTCAATTGAAAAACAAACTGAAACCTTTTTTTGGGGGGGGGGGGGGATAAAAATAAAAAACTAAAATAATGTGGTTGTATAATTGTGCACATCCTCTTATAACTGGGGATGTAGCTGTGTTCAGAATTAAGCAATCACATTCAGACTCTGATTAACACCAAATAAAGTTCAGCTGTTTTAGTAGGTCTTTCCTGACATTTTCTTAGTTGCATCCTATCGCAAAAGCCATGGTCCGCAGAGAGCTTCCAAAGCATCAGAGGGATCTCATTGTTAAAAGGTATCAGTCAGAACGGTACAAAAGGGTTGCCAAGGCATTAGCTATACCATGGAACACATGAAGACGGTCGTCATTATCAAACTGAGAAAATTTGGCACAACAGTGACATTACCAAGAACTAGAAGTCCCTCCAAAATTGATGAGAAGAAAACGGGTCAGGGAGGCTGCTAAGAGGCCTACAGCAACATTAAAGGAGCTGCAGGAATGTCTGACAAGTACTGGCTGTGTGGTACACGTGACAACAATCTCCCGTATTCTTCATTTGTCTGGCCTATAGGGTAGAGTGGCAAGACGAAAAACATCCAAGCCCGGCTACATTTTGCAAAAACACATCTGAAGTCTACCAAACCATGTGGGAAAATGTGTTCTTGGCTGATGAAACCAAGGTTGAACTTTCTGGCCAGAATTACAAAAGATATACTTGGCGCAAAAACAACACTGCACATCACCGAAAGAACACCATACCCACAGCGAAGCATGGTGGTGGCAGCATCATGCTTTGGGTCTGTTTTTCTTCAGCTGGAACAGGGACCTTAGTCAAGGATTATGAACAGTTCCAAATACCAGTCAATATTGGCACAAAATCTTCAGGCTTCTGCTGGAAAGCTGAGCTTGAAGTGGAACTTCATCTTTCAGCATGACAACGACCCAAAGCATACATCCAAATCAACAAAGTAATGGCTTAACCAGAAGAAGATGAAAGTTTTGGAATGACCCAGACCTGAATCTGTTTGAAAATCTGTGGGGTGATCCGAAGAGGGACAGCCCTCTTTGCAGTGAATAAAATTCATCACTTTCCTCCTATCAGAACGGAACTCTGCCTTGTTTACATAGGCAGAACTTTATTCTGTATCTCTGCCCGGTGATCAGCGGGTGTCCGCGAACATCTACTGGCCAGCACCCGTTGATTGGCTTGTGCTGCATCAAACAGCACAGCGCGCACCCTACCCGGAAAGTGATGAAATATGTACTAGGTACGTGATCTGGCACAGAGTGGCCGCCCTGCCGCAGTATATGTACAGTGGGCGGTCCGCAAGCAGTTACAAACTTGTTATTCTAGCTCCTGAAGTTAGTTACTGGAGCAGTAAAGAAAGAAGTGAGCATTCTTTTAAGTTTTTGGGAATTATGCATAATCTAGCTGGGGGCTATGCCATTTTACGGTAAACTGTAGGTCAGAACAGGCCGCGTAATCAAATGAAATAGTTTAAACTGAGTAGAACAAAATATGTAATTTGGAATTCAGAATGTTTCTGTAGCCACGAGATCTAACTTTTTCTGGTTTTAGGCTCTGTTCCTGCCATTTTTTTCAATTTTAAGATGTTCCTACTCTCATTTTGTGTTTTTATATGCTTTGCTGTTTTCTCCATAATATAAAATATTTTGTCGCAAGACATCCTTTCAACAGCCACAATGAGTATTCAGTACTCAGTATTCAGTAGATGTCTTCTACAACTGTAGAAGACATCTCTCCATCATAATCCCTAAGAAATATGAGATGCAACTGGAAGGTTTAACCCTCCGGCATCTGCTACATTGGTTTTAAGTGGACTGGCCCTTCAAAGGAAAACGGAAAAAAACAAATAAAGTAAAAAGTGTACTAAAGTGCTGATATGAACTAGTAAATAGGTGACAAATACTAGAAGATGACCAAATAGTATAGCTGCAATTATTGTGTATGTGAACTGATATCACACAAAAAATGTTGTATACGGTATATTCAAAATGTATAGTGCGCTAATATTAACCTCCCAATATAACACAGTGTGATCTCTTCATGATTAATCAGTGAATCATGTGCAAAATAATCAAATGGAGCCTATTATAAATAACATAACCTCCTTCACCATAACAAAATCCTATGACTAAATATCAATGTGATAATAAATTGTTGAACACAATTAAAAAGAGAAAAATAAAGATGAGATATATTAATGTGATGAACCACAGTGCACAGGTATCTCAATAGGACAGCATACTGCTGTGAAAAAATATAACGTCTTTGATGATTTGATGAATATAGACAGGTTTCAATGAGTAATCCCCAGTGATAGCTGGCTTGCTCATATATTCAGCTGCTTATTAGCATGGGCTGGCTTCTGGCTTTCAAAGAACTTCCGCAGTATGAAACAACAAAGAAAGAAAGACCATTGCGCAGGCAGTGTGATATGTAATCCCTATATAATAAGGGTAAAAATTCACTCACACTTTTCAGCAGAATAAATCGCATATGGTAAGGTCAGTTGCATACAGCTAACATCTGGGATCTGGGATCGTTTGTATTCAGCAGCCCTTTGTAGAACCACCTTTTCCCTGCAACTACAGCTGCAAGTCTTTTGTGGATGTTTCTACCAGCTTTGCACATCCAGAGAGTGAAAATTTTGTCCATGCAAAATAGCTCAAGCTCTGTCAAATTGGATGGAGAGCGTCTGTGAACAGCAATTTTTAAATCTTGCCACAGATTCTCAATTAGATTTAGGTCTGGACTTTGACTGGGCCATTCTAACACATGAATATGCTTTGATCTAAACCATTCCATTGTAACTCTGGCTGTATGTTTAGGGTCATTGTCCTGGTGGAAGGTGAACGTCTAATCCAGTCTCAAGTCTTTTGCAGACTCTTAACAAGTTTTCTTCTAAGATTGTCCTGTATTTGGCTCAATCCATCTTCCCATTAACTCTGACCAGCTTCCCTGTTCCTGCTGAAGAAAAGAATCCCCACAACATGATGCTCCCACCACCATGTTTCATGGTGGGGATGGTTTTTTCAGGGTGATATGCCATATTAGTTTTCCGCCACACATTGGGGTTTATTTACTAAAGGCAAATCCACTTTGCACTGCAAGTGCACTCGGAAGTGCAGTCACTGTAGATCTGAAGGGAAGCTCTGCTGATTTTATCATCCAATCATGTGCAAGCTAAAATGCTGTTTTTTATTTTCCTTGCATGTCCCCCTCAGATCTACAGTGACTGCACTTCCAAGTGCACTTGCAGTGTAAAGTGGATTTGCCTTTAGTAAATAAACCCCATAGTGTTTTTTTCTTTTAGGCCAGAAAGTTACATTTTTGGTCTCATCTGACCACAGCACCTTCTTCCATATGTTTGCTGTGTCCCCACATGGCTTCTCGCAAACTGCAAATGGGACTTCCTATGGCTTTCTTTCAACAATGGCTTTCTTCTTGCCCCTCTTCCATAAAGGCCAAATTTGTGGCGTGCACAACTAATAGTAATAATCACATAAAATCCCAATAAAATACATTTACGTTTTTGGTTGTAACATGGCAAAATGTGGAAAATTTCAAAGGGTGTGAATACTTTTTCAAGGCTCTGTACACCAGGCAAAAGGGGAAAAAGGGCTTCTTTATGCATTTCTTTTTTAAAGCGGAACTAAGTTCTCCCAATCAGCATTAACTATTTTTAATCTATATGTTACTAGCATTTAGTAAATGGATAAAAAAGTATATTTACTTGTTTTTACTTTTTATTTATTTTTTTACATTTCTTTCGTCCTGGGCGTTTTTTATTCCATCCAGAGGGGGGAAGAGGGTCTTTCTTTGCTAATCCCACCCTCCTGCCAGCATGATTGAGCTAAGGGCAGATGGATTCCAGGAAGTAATTATTATTCAATTATTATTCAAGATAGCTCAACAAAATAAAGCATGATGAAAAAGGGTTTGCTGTGAATATTAAAAATGAATTAAATAGAATTTTTACTTTTTCTGATGCTCCGATACAGTTTTGTTCCCCTTTTAAGTGTTTGCCTCCTTGCCCAAGTCACTGACTTATGTCTATAAAGAACCAGCGACTGGTAGATGGTATCCATGGACAATGTTCGTTCTTTGCATTTTAATTTTATGTGCGATTCTTCAGTTTAAAGCAGAATTCTAAGCAAATAACATATTTTGTAAACACCACAAATCAAATAAGTTCCCTCTAATTATAACCATCGCTGCGACTAATGACACTGGGTGCTCTGACTGCTTGCAGTTCCTCCTCAAAAGGTATCTGCTCAGCTCTAAAGCTGGCCATACATGGATTGAAGTTCATCTGGTTCAGCAGGGGCCGGCCGCATTTTGATCCATGTATGAGCAGGCTGATTGTACACAAGTCAGTATATCGATCGACTTGTGTACAACCACCCTGTTGGAAAATTTTCTCCCAATAAGCCTGCTGGCTATAGTTGGCAGTGCTAATGATTGTAATCTGAAGGCAGGGAAAGTTCTCTGCTGTCGGGATACAATAGCTCTGTGGGAGGGATTCCCCCATCCATATGTATGGGTGTTCAACCTGTGGCCCTTCTGTTGTGGAAGTACAAGTCCTATCATGCCTCTGCCTTTTGGGAGTTATGCTTGTAACTGCAATGCCTCATGGGATTTGTAGTTTTGCAACAGCTGGAGGGCCAAAGGTTGAGCACCCATGGATGGATGGGGGAATTGAGTCATTTTTTTGTTCAATCCACTGGTTAAAAAAAAGACTTGTGGCCAGCCTTAAGTGGTTGAAAAGCCAGTATTCCCAATTCCTGCCAGCCCCTCTGTAATAATTCCATCCTTCAATGCTGCAGAAAATTTTTTGTACCCTTCCTCAGATCTGAGCCTCGATACAGTCCTGTCTTGGAGGTCTACAGGCAATTTTTTGGACTTCATGTCTTGGCTTGTGCTCTGACATGCACTGTTAACTGTGGGACCTTATATAGAGAGGTGTGTGCCTTTTCCAAATCATGTCCAATTAACTGAATTCACCACATGTGGACTCCAATCAAGTTGTAGAAAAATCTCAGGGATGATCAGTGGAAACCGAATACACCTGAGCTCAATTTTGAGTGTCTAGGGCTCTAGGCAAAGGCTGTGAATACTTATGCACATATGTTTCTTTTTCCCATTTTTTTTTTTTAATTTTTAATAAATTTGCAAACTTCTTTCACATTGTCATTATGGGGTATTGTTTGTAGAATTATGAGGAAAATAATGGATTGAATCAATTTTGGAATTAGGCCTGTAACGTAACAAAATGTGGAAGAAGTGAAGCGCTGTGAAAACTTTCCGGATGCACTTTACTTCCTGTTTCTATGTATGCCATTCATATTAACTGCAGTCATCCAGGTCTTCTTCTTTCTTCTTTTTTTTTTCAGGGGAGGAGGGCACAGGAGATTCAAGGAGGGCTAGATGAGGGGGGAAGATGGGAGACCCATGTGTGCCGCTCCAGGTCCTTACTGTGCATACTCTTCCAGCCCTTTGTGTACATGTTGCGGTAGCAGCCAGAACGGAAGTTCGCTGCCACTGCTATAAGAATGTGTAGCATAGGGCTGGCCATGATGTGCTTGGTGCACAACCAGAAAATTATTTATTGCGCAAGCACAAGATTTTACAGCGCTTGTGTAGCAGAGCAGCGGATCGATTACCAAAAATAAGGTAGTTTGGGCTTCATCTGCCCACACTTAAAATGACCGCACTTTGCTGAAAACTAAAAATGACAGTTTTAATTTTTTTTTATATATAATTGTATACTATTCAACTTTTTAATTTAATATCAATTTAAATTAATATGAATTTATTGTTGGCCATTTATTGTTCGCTCAAGAAAAATGCAGTCTCTAACCATCTCTTGTATCATGTCTGCAGTCTCTTACTTAAACTTGAACACTAATAGTATTAGCACAATTTCCATTTGGTGCACCTTCAGCAGACATGATACAGGAGATGGTCAGAGACTGCAGACATGATACAAGAGATCAATGCAGCCTCACCAGTGTCTGTCGGATGCAGCCTCACCAGTGCCCGGATCAGAGCGGCGATCTCCGTGTCACAGAGCTGGATTTGAATTGCTCGGGCCGCAGTAATATTATCCCGCCTCCTGTGATCATGTCACACTAATTCAATGTTCCGGCATTATCTCTTTCCAAAGCACTAAGTCCCGTGTGTTTGTGCTGTTTCATTGCTCTGATATCAGCCTGATAACTTCTGACAAGTTCTCTCATAAGGGAAATAAAAGCAGCCTGAAATTTGTGTTGTGGGAGGTTGCTGTAAATAGATTAGCAGAGAGCTTGCCATCTCACAAGATAGCTCTGAAAGTATTTTCGTCGTTCTAACAATGTGGAGGGGGGGTGCCTTTCCTCCAATGGGCTTTCTCCCAGTGTAATCCAAGCCTTCTCTCACAGTGCAGAATGAGGAAGTGACATTTCTAACAAGAAATCTTTCTAAAGAACAAAACAAGATTGACAGCAGATATACATGTAAAACTTTATGTAGGGAGTTTTGTTTCATACCCGTTTGTCATCTGAGGCTTTTCACTTTACTGGGTATATGTGAGGGTTTATATCCACTTTAACCACTTAAAGTGGAGTTCCACCCACTTTTACAACTCTTCAGTATCCCTCACTAAACTGTGCACTGTAAACAAATTGGATATTTTTTTTTTTCTCAGCACCTACTGTATATCTGCTGTGTTCATTTTTCACTTCCTCCTCCCTGGCCGCGGCCCATCGCATCTATTCCTGTTTGCAATGCCTTCTGGGAAGGGGCGGCAACTTCCTCTAAAACTGCCGTTGCTATGGAAACCTGACCTGAAACCTATTACACTGCTTGTGCTGCAATGAGCATGTGCGAGATCTGCAAGGATGAGATCCAGGAAGAAATACAGTCTGGCTTCAGATGCCCACACTTAAGATGGCCACGGCCTGCTGTAAGTTTATAAAATAACAAACTACTGCTATAACTAACAAAATAGACCTTAATTTACAGACTAACTTTACTAGAATACATTAAGCTTGTGTATTATAGGGGTATTTTTATTTAAAAAGTATCATTTCGGCCGGAACACCACTTTAAGCCCCGGACCATTTGGCTGGCCAAAGACCAGAGCACTTTTTGCGATTCGGCACTGCGTCGTTTTAACTGACAATTGCGCAGTCGTGCAACGTGGCTCCCAAACAAAATTGACGTCCTTTTTTTTCCCCACAAATACAGCTTTCTTTTGGTGGCATTTGATCACCTCTGCGTTTTTAATTTTTTGCGCCATAAACAAAAAAAGAGCGACAATTTTGAAAAAAAAAAAAAAGCAATATTTTTTTACTTTTTGCTATAATATATATCCCCAAAAAATGTATAAAAAAAACTTTTTTTTTCCTCAGTTTAGGCCAATACGTCTTCTACATATTTTTGGTAAAAAAAAAATCGCAATAAGCATTTATTGATTGGTTTGCACAAAAGTTATAGCGTCTACAAAATAGGGCATAGTTTTCTGGCATTTTTATTAATATTTTTTTTTTTAACTAGTAATGGCGGCGATCAGCGATTTTTTTTTTTTTTTTTTTTTTTTTTTTTTTTTTTGTGACTGCGACATTATGGCGGACAGATCGGACACTTTTGGCGCTATATTGGGACCATTCACATTTATACAGTGATCAGTGCGATTAAAAATGCATGGATTACTGTGTAAATGTGACTGGCAGTAAAGGGTTTTAACTGACAATTGCGCAGTCGTGCAACGTGGCTCCCAAACAAAATTGACATCCTTTTTTTTCCCCACAAATACAGCTTTCTTTTGGTGGCATTTGATCACCTCTGCGTTTTTAATTTTTTGCACCATAAACAAAAAAAGAGCGACAATTTTGAAAAAAAAAAAAAGCAATATTTTTTTACTTTTTGCTATAATATATATCCCCAAAAAATGTATAAAAAAACTTTTTTTTTCCTCAGTTTAGGCCAATACGTCTTCTACATATTTTTGGTAAAAAAAAAATCGCAATAAGCATTTATTGATTGGTTTGCACAAAAGTTATAGCGTCTACAAAATAGGGCATAGTTTTCTGGCATTTTTATTAATATTTTTTTTTTTAACTAGTAATGGCGGCGATCAGCGATTTTTTTTTTTTTTTTTTTTTTTTTTTTTGTGACTGCGACATTATGGCGGACAGATCGGACACTTTTGGCGCTATATTGGGACCATTCACATTTATACAGTGATCAGTGCGATTAAAAATGCATGGATTACTGTGTAAATGTGACTGGCAGTAAAGGGGTTAACCAAACCAGGAGGGGGTGCTGCAGGGATTAAGTGTGTCCTAGGGATGTTTTCTAACTGTCGGGGGGGGGCAAGGGGCTATGTGTGACACGACACTGATCACTGCTCCCGATCGATTACAGGGAGCTGTGATCAGTGTCATTAGGCAGAATGGAGAGATGCTTGTTTACATCAGCATTTCCCCGTTCTTCCTCTCCATGAGATGATCGCGGGTATGCCCGTGGACATCGATTTTGCGGGACCCGCAATCACACTCATGGAGCTCGCGGCAGGGTCGCGCACGCGTACCTGTACGCGCCATTGTGTTGACGTATATGTATATGCGGCGGTCGGCAAGTAGTTAAGGCAAGCCATACACGAGTCAACAAGCGGGATGAATGAAAAAATCCCCCATCCGCACATTCTAGGTGAATAGGGAAATCCTCCAGCTGACCCATTTTATTCTGACAGTGGATAGACTTTGCTGTCAGAATACACTCATCAGTGCTACCAGATATAGCCTGCAGCACTGATCAAGCAGAGGAAACCCGACAGGGTGGTTGTACAGAAGTCGATTAGTACAACCTCAGTGCCCATACATGGATTGAAATTCAGCCGGCCCTTGCTTAACTAGCTTGATTTCGATCCATGTATGGCCAGCTGTAGTATAGACAAGTGGGATTTTTCAGCAATTGAATTATCAAAGGAGTGCATCTAAAATGATAAGCCGCTGTTTTTATTTTTAAGTTGTGATTGAGAACATGTAACAAATATAAAATAGGTGTTACCTAGGCTTGCAACTAATGATTATTTTCATAATCGATTAGTTGGACGATTTATGCTTTCGACTAATTGATTATTCTGGATTAAAACCTAAAAGTTTGGTATATAGTTAGTATGTAAAGTTTAAGACAATTTATTGTTTAATATCTCTTGCAGTGGTAAATATAAATAGGTATATGGTTGGGGAACAAACTATCTAATCCACTGAAAATAAATTAAAGAGATATACTGTATATACTATTAGAGTTTGAATCTGGTACATTCAGAGATCAAAATTTTTATTCAAAGAAAAAAAATGTAAAAAAAAAAAACTTGCAGATTTTCAGACTTTCAGACAGGCTTGTAATAAAATATTATGCATAGCAGACTCCCTTGTCATAGGCAGGTAGCTTGATACAAGCCATCTACAAACAAATTTTTCTTTCAAAGATCTTTATTTTAAGAACGTTTATTTGATTTTCTAATCATTAGTGGGGTCAATCAGTGATGGGAAAATTAAAAGGGCAGAATAGGAAACGTTTTTTGATCGAACCAATTTTCAGACAGTATGTGGTTTTTGTTCAGAAATTGTCTTCATTTTAAAATGTAGTGTTAAAAGCAAGTGACATTTTCTAATGACATTCATCCCTTCATCAAATTTTGCACAGGGCAGCCCTGATTCTCCTCTTCTGGGGTCCCCCACTGGCACTTCTGGCTCCTCCTGTCTTCAGAGTGCCCCTATAGCAAAGTAGAAAAAAACTTCTGCCTTTTTAGAATCACTTTAAATCACTTCCTTCTCCTGCCCAGGACTACATGTTCCATGAGGCATTGCTCCTCACAGATTCACAGTCACAAGTACTTAGGTGCTTACTGACATGTATGGTTGGTGTACTGAGCTTTGTGTGTGCTGCACTGGATTTTCTGATATGCAAACAAATGATGCATTCTGTATGCAGGCCAAATAATAGTCTGACCAACTAATCGATTATGAACATAGTTGACAACTATTTTCATAATCGATTGTGGATTAGTTGTTTCTGCCCCCTCCTCCTCCAAAAAAACGTTACTCCTTTGGTCTCCGTGACTGCTCTTCACTGGCTCTCATCCTACCTATCTCACCATACCTTCAGTGTCACTTGCAATTCTACCTCCTCCACTCCTCCTCTTCCTTTCTTCCCTGGGGTCCCCCAAGGTTCCGTTCTCGGACTCCTCATATTTTCATTCTACACTTCCTCTCTGGGTCAACTGATGGCCTCCCGTGGCTTTCAATATCATTTCTATGCTGATGACACCCAAGTATATCTCTCCGCCCCTCAGCTCACTCCATCAGTCTCTTCACACATCACTAACTTACTAACAGAAATATCTGTCTGAATGTCACACCACTTCCTCAAACTCAACTTGTCCAAAACCAAGCTCATAATATTTCCTTCCCCACGTGCCTTATCCCTAGACCTCTCTGTCAAAGCAGTGGCACAACCATCCACCCATCCCCGCATGCCAGGGTACTAGGTGTTATCCTGGACTCTGAACTCTCCTTTCAGCCCCATATCCAATCACTTTCCAAGGCTTGCCACCTCAACTTCCGCAACATCTCCAAATTATGTCCCTTCCTAACCAATGAAACCACAAAGCTCCTGATTCACTCCCTGATCATCTCCCGCCTCGACTACTGCAACTCCCTCCTCATTGGCTTACCTTTAAATAGGCTATTCCCCCTTCAGTCCATCATGAATGCTGCTGCCAGACTCATCCACCTTACAAACCGCTCAGTGTCTGCTACCCCTTTCTGCCAATCCCTCCATTGGCTTCCACTCACCCAACAAATGAAATTCAAAATACTAACAATAACTTACAAAGCCATCCATAACTCTGTCCCCAGCTACATCACTAACCTTATCTCAAAATGCCAACCAAATCGTCCTCTCCGTTCCTCCCAAGACCTCCTGCTCTCTAGCTCCCTCGTCGCCTCCTCCCATACTGTCCTCCAGGACTTCTCCCGAGCCTCCCCCAGTCTTTGGAATTCCCTGCCCCAATCTGTCTGACTATCTCCAACTCTATCCACTTTTAGACGATCCCTGAAAACTTTTCTTTTCAGAGAACCCTATCCTACCTCCGCCTAACAACTGTTCTTTTATTTTGATCAGCTCATCCCCCACAGCTATTACCTTTTTTGTTTCACTTGGCCCTCCCTCTTAGATTATAAGCTCTAACAAGAAAGGCCCTCTGATTCCTCCTGTATTGTAACTGTACTGTCTGCCCTAATGTTATAACGCACTGTGCAAACATTGTCACTATATAAATCCTGTATAATATAATAATATTAGTGTTATCCAAATTCGGGGGCAAAAGTGGAAATGCACTTTAAAGGGTACCGAAAGGTTTGTTTTAAAAAAGAAAAACAAAACCAAAAACAAACATGTCATACTTACCTCCTCTGTGCAGTAGGTTTTGCACAGAGTGGCCCCAATCCTCCTCTTCTGGGGTCCCTCAGCGGTGCTCCTGGCTCCTCCTCTTCTCGAGTGCCCCGTTGGAGAGCCACTGCTATCAATCTATCCAATCAGGAGCCAAGACACTGGCTGGAGCTGGTATGCTTGTCTCCGTCGCTAGAAAGTCTGGGTTCAGGTAAGTAAAAGGGGGGGTCTGGGGGGCAGCTGCATCACAGGAGGTTTTTCACCGTAATGCATAGAATGCATTATGGTGAAAAACCCTGAGGGTTTACAACCCCTTTAAATTAAGTCAGACCTGACAGAATCAATGTGGCTTTTTTTTTTCAGCAACCACTATCCAAGGAGGGCAAGTGTTCACAAAGAAATGAATCTCCCTCTAGTGGCTTGTCTATACATTTAATGAAGTACAGTAATACAAATATGAAACAGAAAGCATTAATGTGAAGGCCACATCTAAAAGAATGTGAACATAAACTGTATGTTCTCCTTACATTTCTCATTTAAACTGCCATATCTTGTATTCTGTAAAGTAATATGTGCATGAATTACCAGTGAGGCAGAAAATTTTGGTGTTTATTACCGGCAATTTTTTCTTTTTTCATTGACTGAGTTGGAGATTTTGATGTCATCTGCCAGCCTCTCCACCTCCAGAGGAAGCCTTAAATTCAGTGAAAAAATACAAGGCTTCCGGCCTCCTGGCAGCAGAAGGGGAGTCCCTGTAACTCTGCTGGAACATGGCGCTACAAACAAATGGCCACTGCCCTCACCTATAACTGGTCTTTGCAGCAAGGAGCACATAAAAGGGCAATGCATACAAAGCCAAACCAAAGAAATTCCCAGCTCAACTTACTGACCAGCCTGCAACCAACCCATTTATCCTGTCTAATGAGGCGTACACACGGTCAGACTTTTCGACCGGACTGGTCTGATGGACGCCGATGGACCAAATCCGGCGGACAATCCGATCGTGTGTGTGGGCTTCACCGGACCTTCAGCGGACTTTTCCCGTCGCAAATCTGACGGACATTAGATTTGGAACAGGCTTCAAATCTTTACGTCGTAATTCCGCCGGACCCAGAAATCTGCTTGTCTGTATGCTATTCTGACGGACAAAAACCGACGCTAGGGCAGCTATTGTCTACTGGCTATGAACTTCCTTATTTTAGTCCGGTGTACGTCGTCACGTACGAATCTGTCGGACTTTGGTGTGATTGTGTGTAGGCAAGTCCGTTCATTAGAAAGTCCGTCGAAAGTCTGCTGGAAAGTCTGTCAGACCAGTCCGGTCGAAAAGTCCGACCGTGTGTACGCCCCATAACAGTATGCGTTAACAGGGGTTTAGTTTGCAAGTACACGCGTAAGCGACAGAGCAAGAAAGCACATTCATTATAATGGATGGGCGGAGGGCAGGTGAGCCTGGAACATGGCAGTGTATACTGTAAGGCCCCTTTCACACGGGCGGCTGTTCTGCCACTGTTAAGCATGTTTTGTTGTTTTGAAATTCAGAGAATACTGGCACTGCGTTCACTTGCAGTTGTACATTGCAATTAGCTGCGTTTACATGTGACTGTGTTTAGCTGCGTTGGAACATTCTTGCCATTTCTGATGTGCTTCCTGTTTTTATTTCCTTGTTGCCGTTGCTATCTGCAGGTGAAATAGTACACTGCGATTACCTGCAATAAATTGTTCCTGGACGCAGACAAATTAATTTTTTCTATCTGCACCAAACCGCATGTAACTAAACCATCGCTAAACGCAGTGTGTGAATGGGGCCATAGGAAAGCATTGTGTGCGTTTAGCTGTGATGGATAACTTCATCTGTCCGCAGATAAAAGCTGAATTCTATCCACCCGTGTGAAAGGGGCCTAACTTATTAGCAAACAAAATTTAAAAAGGAAGTCAACATGGCTTTCAGCTTTACAATACTTGATTTTTCTGTGCTTTTACCTGCAGTTTTTTTAAGTTGGAAGGGACTCTCTAAACAAACTTTCTTATGTGGAGAAACTCTATAAAATGATTGATTGCTATGGGGAAACACAGCTACTTTCATACCCCAGTGCTCACAAATCAAACTCTGTGCTGTGTATGTGGACTCCACATGCAGATTGCTGGTGGAGCTCTGTGGTTTGTCTGTTTAGATAGTGAAAGAGTATAGGATAGGGATGAACAGCGTGCAAATGAATTCTTTCCGTTGCTGGGGATGAAAAGGCTAGGCCTCAGAATAGGGGGCTGTTGGTTTCCCACCACTTTTCTACATCAAAGAACTATTATCCTAATGGGCAGGGAGAGTATTTAGGGGAACAGGATAAATGTTCTTATACAGTAGGAAAAATAACAGATGCCATTGCTCTTGCAGGTCTAATCTCAGCTCACAGCCTCCTGTCTGAAAAAAAAAAAACAGTCTTTTTGTATCTGTGTTTTCCAGCTACATTTAGCAGTGGAAAGTATGCGCTATATTTACATGGCATTAATAATGAAATATTGTTTGTGTGTTTGACACATGTTAGTTGTTTACACAGTGACACAAAATGTATTTTGCTTCTTTGGGTAAGTAAAGCCTTTTCTTATAACAGGAGTGACTCGCTTTTAACACTTTTCTTTCTCAGCTTTCTGAGCCCTCTGGCTTTATTCCGAGAATACTTCCTTTTTTTTTTTCTTTTTTGGCCAAGCCTGCAGTTAAGTAATTCTGTCTGTCCACCCCTCATCTCTGTTGCACAGATTCGAAATGCAGAAGTTTAGATATTTATGTTGGTTACTAAAATTTCCTTGAACGTAACGTGCTGCAACTTGTAAAGTCACGAGACAAATCACGCTTGCATATATGTTTCAACTTTTGAAGACTGATTTTCGGTGGGTATGTGAAGAGTACTGAACAGGTTTACTGCACAGGCTTTTATTTTTGTGACAGTTTTTCAGATTGGTGTGTACGTTGGCGTATGAGGAGTAGCTTCCTCCTCGGTCACTACTGTTTACCCTGGGCTGCACTATGTTGGGAAAGCTCAGTTTCTAAATCTTTAGACTGAGAGAGTGCAAAACTTCCTGCCCACTTCTTTTGAAGGTTGCTATTCAGCAAACATGTGGAAACTTGAGATCTACTGTACTTCCCTTTTTATGCTTTATGTAGCAAGCCCTGGTCTGGTTTAACTAGTTTCAGCTCCAGTCTTAACCTCAGTTGGCAGGTGGAATCAGATGTCAGAACTGGGTTTTTAGTTACAGTTACTGCAGAGAAGTGAGTTGCATTTTATTTTTTTAAAGACCTATCAAAGGAATGTGTTAATTTTTTTTACTACTAACAAAACAGCAAATTTTACTCTTTTTATTTATTATATAACTATGGAATGTTTACATTTTACCATTTGCAGCCAGCAGGTTGTACTCCTGTGCAGTGTGTGGCTTCTGTTAAATATTTTAATTTCAGGTAACTGCTGTACTAAAAATAGACCTAAAAGAGTTGTAGGAAGATCCCTTCCCCCTTCCCTAGCAAAGTGGTGTAGAAGCCTGCTACATAGGCAGGGATTGTTTCAATCTCTTATATGCCCCCTTCTCTGGAAACGCCCTCTTCTCTGTTTTGAAAGTTTCTTTTTACTATGGTCTATTTTTTTTTTTTTTTTTTTGTGGAAACCATTTAATAGAGGAATTTGAGTAACCCCACACCACCACAGCTCCTTAGTCTGTCAACTGCATGCTACAGATCAGTGTACACCTTTGGCTGTAGCATTTGAGCAAAGGAACACCCATGTTATTCTCGGGATGGTGCACCACAGTGGGTCCTGGGAGTTGTCCAAGAAAAGCTATTATGTCACTAATTCATGATGTAATGCTGAATATTGATACAATGTTCCTGCCTGCATTTTCTTATGGATTGTAGAGGCTGCAGGCAGCGCATCACCTGCTCCTTTATATCATTTCATGTACGTGGGGCTCTGTTTAAGAGAAAAAAATGCTTGAGTCAAGGGGGGCCATTCATGAGCAGTCTGATTTGCACCTTAACCAGTGGATTAACACAGTGGCAGTTTGTTTTCTAAAACCCACAATGTTTTGTAAACAAAACCATGCGAGGTCCCAATCGCTCCTTGGCGTTCCAGGAATGCACGCAGAAATGTGCCTTTCTGCGTGTGTGGAAACTCGCATCGCACTTGCATTGGCATTAATTCTTAATGGCACCCCAAACATGGGTATCCGTTGTGTGAAAAAAGTTAAGCATCATGTTGTGCAGGTGTGTATGGTGCCTGAAAGTGTTATGTAACTAACTTATGTTTATTTGTAAAATAAGTATTTTATACAAATATTTTAAAGTTTCTAAAGCAGTAATCTCCAAACTGTCGCCCTTTGTTCGCTTTTATCCAGCACCTTGGGGCATTATTCTCCCCATTGTTGCTGACATAGTTTCTGTCACTAACGCCAATGATGGGGCGCTATTCATCCCCTTGACAGCAATGATGGGGCACTATTCCCCCCCTTGACAGCAATGATGGGGCGCTATTCCTCCCCTTGACAGCAATGATGGGGCGCTATTCCTCCCCTTGACAGCAATGATGGGGCGCTATTCCTCCCCTTGACACCAATGACGGGGCGCTGTTCCTCTTTGTTTACTCCCACTGACAGCAGGACATTTTCTTCTCCCACTGGCCACAGTGCAGCCCCCCTAAAGTTTTTGAAGGACTGTAAACTGGCCCTTTGTTTTAAAAGGTTGCAGACCCCTGTTGTAAACCATGCAAAATAAAAAATGAAATTAAACACCGTAGTGCTCTTTTCCTTGGAAATCTATGCTATGAGCGTAAAGTGTACGGTGCCATTACAGACCCTGGCTTTTAAAAATGCTTGCTACTTGTCATATAGAAGCAGTGACTTCAGTACTTGCAAGTCACTGATTTGTAACAAGTACAGTGCCTTGCAAAAGTATTCACCTGAATACAGTGCCCCTGGAAGACGCAATTTCTTGCGAAACGCAGCGTAGGGCTGAGCGGTGTCATCGCGTCACCTTCCTCCATCGTTGCACTTCAGCAGGACGGGCGGCCTGTGAACATCCGGCCGGTGTCACAGACTGCCTCTCATCAGAGGATTATTGCTTTTTACATGTGAGTGTTTACTATGTTCTTTTTAATAAATACAAATTGATTTTACACTATGGGAGCCTTCTTCTGTTTCCCCCATATGATGTCCACACTCCATTGAGGACTGAGTTTTGCCTTTCCCTGTGGATCCATTCGCAATACAGCCTTTACAGCATTACAGTTTCAGAGGTCCATCATTCTGGTTCCCGAGCTGTCCCAAGCAGCAGGACTACCATGCCCATTTAGACCCTCTGTAACGGGGGGTCATGGGGTTCCGGTAAGCGGCCAGGCACTTCATTAATGGTGGTGGACCCACACGTCTGGGATTTCATTTATATTGGACCTTTCTTTGCCCTTTTTTTGTATTATCACAGCACTTGTAGGGTGGTTTTTGTATATGGACCTTCCTCTTTTTTACATTTTTTCCAATAAGTTATAAATTTTTTTTATATACTGCAACTCTTCACGGTTTTATGTATGAATTTGTTATTTGTTATTGGGATCAATCTTCCAACCTAGCATTTAGTTGGTCACATTTATCATATAATAATATTCATTTATATACCGGCTGAGTACTCCTCTTCAGCCATACACATGTTAGTTCTTTTTGAGCGCGAGTCAATTCCTTTTTTTCACTTGATTTCTGTGTGTTTGTGTCACATATAGGACTCTGCAGCATAGATGGTTTACATTATTTATTTTTGATGCGCAGTTATTTATTCATTTTTTCTTAAAAGTATTCACCCCCTTGGCTTTTTACCTATTTTGTTACATTACAGCCTTTAGTTCAATGTTTTTTTTAATCTGAATTATATGTGATGGATCAGAACACAATAGTCTAAGTTGGTGAAGTAAAATTAGAAAAATATATACATAAAACTGTTTTTCAGAAGTAAAAAACTGATAATTTGCATGTGCGTATGTATTCACCCCCTTTGTTATGAAGCCCATAAAAAGCTCTGGTGCAACCAATTACCTTCAGAAGTCACATAATTAGTGAAATGATGTCCACCTGTGTGCAATCTAAGTGTCGCATGATCTGTCATTACATATACACACCTTTTTGAAAGGCCCCAGAGGCTGCAACACCTAAGCAAGAGGCACCACTAACCAAACACTGCCATGAAGAACAAGGAACTCTCCAAACAAGAAGGGGACAATGTTGTTGAGAAGTACAAGTCAGGGTTAGGTTATAAAAAAATATCCAAATCTTTGATGGAAAGAACATGGCACAACAGAAAACCTGCCAAGAGACGACCACACACCAAAAATCACGGGCCAGGCAAGGAGGGCATTAATCGGAGAGGCAGCACAGAGACATAAGGTAACCCTGGAGGAGCTGCAGAGACTGGAGTATCTGTACATAGGATGACAATAAGCCATACGTTCCATAGAGTTGGGCTTTATGGCAGAGTGGCCAGAGAAAAGCAATTACTTTTCAGCAAAAAACAAAATGGCACATTTTTGAGTTTGTGAAAAGGCATGTGGGAGACTCCCAAAATGTATGGAGGAAGGTAATCTGGTCTGATGAGACTAAAATTGAACTTTTTGGCCATCAAAGAAAACGCTATATCTGGCGCAAACCCAACACATCACATCATCCAAAGAACACCATCTGCAGTGAAACATGGTGGTGGCAGCATCATGCTGTGGGGCTGTTTTTTAGCAGTTGGGACTGGGAAACTGGTCAGAGTTCAGGGAAAGATGGATGGTGGTAAATACAAGGATATTCTTGAGAAAAACCTGTACTACTCTGTGTGTGATTTGAGGCTAGGACGGAGGTTCACTTTCAAGCAGGACAATGATCCCAAACACACTGCTAAAGCAACACTTGATTGGTTTAAGGGGAAACATGTAAATGTGTTGGAATGACCTAGTCAAAGCCCAGACCTCAATTCAATAGAAAATCTGTGGTAAGACTTAAAGATTGCTGTTCACAAGCCCATACCATCTAACTTATAGGAGCTGGAGCAGTTTTGTAAGGAGGAATGGGCAAAAACCCCAGTGGTAAGATGTGGCAAGCTCATAGTGACTTATCCAAAGTGACTTGGAGCTGTGATAGCCGCAAAATGTGGCTCTGCAAAGTATTGACTTTAGGGGGGTGAATAGTTATGCACATTGATTTTTTTTCTGTTATTTTGTCCTATTTGCTTCACAATAAAAGAAAAACATCTTCAAAGTTGTGGGCATGTTCTGTAAATTAGATGATGCAAATCCTCAAACAATCCATGTTAATTCCAGGTTGTGAGGCAACAAAACACGAAAAATGCCAAGGGGGTGAATACTTTTGCAAGGCACTGTATATACATCTGGAGTTCTGATCTCGCAGGGCTTCCTAACAGATGGGTTAAATGCCGCATGTTCCGATGATTGGACACTGGCAAAGCCACACAAAGCTTTATACCTTGTATAACCTCTTCCAGCAGGTAGGCCTCAGTTTTTTGCTAGTGTCCTTAGCTGTTAGACGTTTCTGTGTGTAGAGAGACTAGTGAAATTAATATAGGAACATTAAGGCTGCATTCATACCTGAGCGTTTTCAGCTCAAAACGCCTGAAAAAACTCCAAATAAGCAAAATCCCATTTATTTCAATGGCACCTGTTCAAATCTGAGCATTTTGGCACCTGAAGCAAAACGCCTGAAAAACGCCTTAAGCTCAAAAAAGAACATGAGCTTCTTTGGGGCAGATTACAGGCATTTTTCGGCTTTTTGCATTGGGGACCTGTACAAAATCATGGTAAAAAAAGAAAGGCAAATCTCTTACAGTACAGTGATAAATGAATTGGTTATTTATTATTGTTTTCCAGCCTTGCAGTTGAACTTTGTAACATTTAAGATGCTGGAATATACCTCCTGACCTGATATCTTACTTCTTAATTATGAACTTTCTTACCATCCTTTTGATAAGATATAAGCAGATTATGGTTTAAAGCGTAATTTAGAACAGCAGCCAATTGTACCAGGTTAGAGCAGCCAGTTGTGCATGGCTAGACTGAAACAGCTGTAACTGTAACCACCAGTTATCTACTACAAGAGTCTGGATTTCGTCGGATGCTATTTTAATCTTTCATGCTGTTACCTTACAGTGGTAAGGTAAGGGGCTAATTCACACAAAGGTACAATTGCACACAAGAAATCAAACACTGAGTCACTATTTACATTCTCAAGTGCTAACTGGAGCAGCACTTCACAGCTTCAGTTTACTCATCTGTATGGACACTATCTTCTTGGAGCACTTTTATATTCACTTGAAGAGTTCTATATTTGGACAATTTTAATTATGTGCACTTTATCTACTCTGTCTGAAGATTATATGTCACATTTGTCACTTTCATCACTTGCGCTTTATATATTAGAATGTATCTAGGTTGTTTTACACTATTGTCTGATTAGAATTTAGGACTTCATCTTAGATGCATCCATGTTTTACCTACTTTGGTTTTTACAACACTTTCTATATATCAGTGTTAATTTAGTTACTACATAGAGCGCAACACCAATTATTGATTTTTATTTATATTTTTTTTGTGTTGGTTTTGGTTGACCAACTGGGTGTTTGGAGCAGCTAGATCCTCATCCCTTTAGGCACAGGTAGCGTGGAAATAATTAACTCTGTAATTACTAAGGCAGTGAAACTGATCAAATCACCTGTGCAAAATAATAGTAAGCCTGAAAATGTGACCTGCTGGGGCGCTTTAAGGACTGGAGTTGAGAAACACAATACTAAACCCAAGATAATTTTCATATGCTTGCAAAAAAACTGCAAACCTTAGTGAAATTAAATAAAACAAATACATTAAACTTCAATTAAATCAAACGGACAGCAGCATCTAAATCACCAATCCAAGTAGGATGTGTAACAAGCTACAATCAAACAATTAAAAGTTTGCAATCCTTGTGCTAGATATAAGTTATTCACATAAGATACATAATAAAAGTGCATTAAACATATGATGAACTCATCCTAAGTTAACGGCTTCCCGACCAACTGCCACAGTTATACCGTCGTAGCTATACGTCGGTTCGCGGGGTCGGGATAGCAGGCTCGCCCGCACCTGCTGCACAGCGGGGGTGACAGTGCTCGTGGCCAACGGTCGCGATGACAGCCGGCCATGAGCGATCGTGAGCAGAAGAGACCGAACAGGGACGAGTGTGTGTAAAACACACACACTTTCCTGTTCTGTTCTAACAGGAGTGACAGATCGTGTGTTCCTGTTAGCTAGGAACCACGATTCGTACAACGTCGCATGACCGCGCAGTTGTCAGTTAAAGCGATGCAGTGCCGAATCGCAAAAAGTGCTCTGGTCGGGAAGGGGGTAAATTCTTCCGGGGCTGAAGTGGTTAATATATCTGTGCAAATACAGTCTATATAAATTGTGGTTACAGGGAAACCCGTTGGGGGGGCTCACATTATGTTATTCCTCAAGTCTGCCTGACCGCTTGGACCTGCTGGTTGTTTGTGATACGTGATGTGTAATTCCTTAAAAATTGTAAGTGTGATTTTATAATTTTATTAAAATTGGTGAACGAATACTACACAATGTGAATTTTCCTCTGTACGTTAACTTCCTCCATGGAGTCTATCTTGGCTTAGGAGGTTGTGGAACCTTTACATGTAAGATCGTGGTGTATATGACTGCTATGCAGCAAGATGTCTAATGATCTCCTTGTGAGACCAGAGCAGCTGCTAAGGAGCTCATTTAATCATGGAAACTGAATATCACTTTTTGCCCTTGTCTTCGGGGTCCTGTGTCGAGCGGCTGTCCTTGAGATTGTGTTCTCACTGTCCCACCACGCTACCTCGTCCAATCAGAGAACACTTTGCATTCATTGAGAACATGCAAAGTGTTCTCTGCATGGTGCCTGTGCTGAGCGAGCGACTCCAGTGTTCACTATGCAGCAGAGCACAGGACCCAGAAGCCAGCTGCATGTACTGTAGTAGCGGTGCCTACTACAATGGTTTCCAGATTCCATAGGGATTGGCCCGGTATGGCGCATGCATATCTACCTCGGTCCAAGCTGGACAATGTAACTATGCAATAGAATTCAGCTTTGAAGAAGACCTGACATGAAAAAATATGGCAGCTGAAGCTTCAGAAGCTCATTGTCTGACTGTCCTGCTTATCAATGACAAGTGCTTTATGAGTTGCTGATCTGGGACTACTATGCATATTAGAAGCTTTGATTTAACTTAATACATGCTTGCCTGGGTCACAGAAAGTATTAAAGTGTATCTAATCCCAAGAACAATATGTAATATATTGTAGCTTACCAGTCCACATATGTGATGACTACAATAATTTTTCATTTTATAGGCACTGTACTGTATGGAGGAACGGCGATTATCATCCCAGACCATGCCCCTAATTTGGATTCCAAACACCCCCTCCTGTCCATTATAATTGGAGGTCTTCTGTAGTCCACAGAAGGTAACTGGGCCAGCTGATACCATTGAGATTTTAGTTCAGTACAGAGGGAAGTGTAAGGACACTTTAATCTGGCAAGAATGTAATGTACTTACGTACATTCTTAGCCAAAAAAAACCCAGAAAAACAAATTCAACCACCACATTTAAAGTGGTTCTAAAAGGCTGAAGGTTGCAGAGGCCCCCTCCATCCTCAATCCTTACCTGAGCCCCCTCTGATCCAGCGATGTTAACGATAGCCTTGGCTGTCCTGGGACTCTCCCTCCTTGTTGGCTCCCACTGCTGTCAATCATAGCCAGTGAGCCAATGAGGAGAAAATGGGGGGGCGAGCCATGGCTCTGTGTCTTATGGACGCATAGAGCAGCAGATCGGGAGCGAGCACGCAACGGTGCCCCCGGGGCAAGCGTGTTTCTCTGGGGGGGGGGGGGATTGGTGGCGGAGGACCCTAAAAGAAGAGAATCTGAGCTGCTCTGTGCAAAACCATTGCAAAGAGCAGGTAAGTATAACATATTTGTTATTTAAAAAAGAAAAAAAAACACAAAGGTTTAAAACCACTTTAAGTATTGGTCAGCTGCAATGCCACACATTTTTGTTCTCAAGTTTAGATATTTAAATTAATGAGATTAGAGACAGACGGGTAGTGTTTTTAGAAGACGAGTTCTCCAGGTTCTCCAGGTTCTCCAGTGTTAGCCCCATATTTCTCTGCTGCCAGGTCTCCTTTAAAGTACACAGAATGATCTTTTTGTTGCATGGTCATAAATCTTGCATGAGTCAGAAGAAAGTCATTGGCTCACAATTGTTAGGTAGTGATACATTGTAATTTGAAAATTCATTATAACTTTATTGAATTCTGGAGCAGCTACAAAGTTTAGCATAAAAACAACTTGTCATCAGCCTATACAGCAGCAAAGCATTAGGTATACAAATGAACCTCCTTTATACAGGCCCTCCACGTTGGTCATTAAAGCAGCTGACTGATTCATAACCAGTTGCTGATTCCTTTTATAGAAGTAAAAATCTTGACAGTGTATTGCAGCATCCTTGTGAGTTATAGGGAGTTGTGCTGGGTGGAAATGTAAGAAACTCTTAAAGCGGTAGTAAATCACCACAAAAATAGGAAAAAAAAAAAAATCGGGCCACCTGCAGGTTTAAGTCATACTGTACTAGTATGCACTTACCAGCACACGGAGCTCATGGCTCCCCGGTACTTCCATCTTCACCCGGTCTTCCTTCTAGGTTTGCAGGCTCTGGCTGTATGAATAGCTGGGGCTGCAATGACTGCACGGTGCTCGGCATTTCATGGCTCATTGTATGCCCCGAATGCAGGACATCACTGTGCATACACAGATGATGTCATCGGCAAACCTTTTCACCTTCCTGGGCCACATTGGAAGGAGAGAAATTGTTTTGGGCTGCATAGAAAAAACACTAACAAGGGCCCATTCACACGTTGATATTTTGAATGATTGATTTGGAACAATTCCAAATTGCACTGCAATTGAGGCAAAATGCACCACACTTGTTTTTTGTTTTTTTTTGCCATCTGTGTCTAACTGTGGAGATTTCACCCTCACTTCTTGTCCCGTTGCCAAAACGGGGAGCGAGAGGAAATCCCCCCCTAGGTGTTTTCATTGAAAGTATTCTGTTCTTTCCCTGTTCCTGTGACAAATCAAATTATTTTTTTTTTTCTTCTTTTTACTTTTCACTCTGAGTGCTAACAGTGAACAGGACGATTAGAGAGGGTAAATCTCCCTAATGAGCATAGAAAGCAATAAGGTCCTGAAAGATTTCCTAATCCCTCCCCACTCTCCAAAAAAAAAAAAAGAAGTTTTTTACTTGACCTAGGAACCTGGTGAAAAGGAAATCTCCAGCTGTTGGCAATTTTTCTTTAATGTTTTGTTTTAGCTCTGAACATATGATATAATATAAGATATAGAAAAATAGTGTACATTTCCTTTTAATCTTAGTGTTACATTTACTTTTGTGCTGTGAAACAGAGAAACTTGACTGTATGTATTTCTCACTCTAAAAAGCTCTTTGTTAAATGTTTCAAATGAATATTCTGAAGTTCTGTATCTGACACAGAAGGCTGTAGAATCAGATCTGTATGGAAACTGGGCATGCATGTGCCTTTTCAGAGAAAAATAATAATGCAGCTTTGTCAAAGGTTTGGATAAAGCAAAGGAACATTCTAGCTGTGTGGAGTAAAAATTCTGTCAAAGTCTTTCCTTCTTTTCCTTTCCATACACTTATAAAATTAATTTAAAAGTATTTAAATTGGTTCTCCACTCTGGAAAAAAAAAATTATAAGTCAGGGCTGAAACAATTAGTCGATTGACAAATAGTCGATTATGAAATTAATTGATTACTATTACTATTTTTTTTTTTTATAATGGGGTTAAAAAAACTAAAAGAATCACTCCTATACCCATAATCACCAAAGCGTTGGCTAGGTGAGTATCAGTGGGGCAGTGGGCTTTTGAAAAGATAATATCGCTTTGCCTTAGAAGGGCTAGGTGACGGTATTTCTTTAAGCCCCAACACTTCAAAGTTTATCTAAAACTTTTTTGTTTGTTTTTTTTTTTTTGGATATAGTGTGGAAGTGCTGAAAGTCCTGGCAGTTTTCATTTATGTACTGTATGTTATATCTCAAACTACTGTATATACTCGAGTATAAGTCGAATTTTTCAGCACATTTTTTTGTGCTGAAAGTGCCCCCCTCGACTTATACTCGAGTCAAGCACTTTTCTGCAGCAAAAAATTTCATTTTCTGAACCGAATTTGGGGCCCCGTATCTCAGGGTCACTTGGTGCTAGAAACCCCAAATTTGGTATGCAAACCCAGTGGACCTAGTACCACAACATATCCAAAGCTGAAGTTCCTAGCACTAAGTGGCCCCGAGATACGGGGCCCCAAAATTTGTTCGCAAAATGTCATTCTCTGCTGCAGAAAAGTGCTTGACATTTTCTGAACCGATTTTGGGGCCCCGTATCTCAAGGCCACTTGGTGCTAGGAAACCCAAATTTGGTATGCAAACCCAGTGGAACTGGTACCATAACATATCCAAAGCTGGGGTTCCTAGCACCAAGTGGCCCTGAGATACGGGGCCCCAAAACTGGTTCGGAAAATGTCATTCTCTGCTGCAGAAAAGTGCTTGACATTTTCTGAACTGATTTTTGGGGCCCTGTATCTCGGGACCACTAGGTGCTAGAAACCCCAGCTTTGGAAATTTTATGGTGCTAGTTCCACTGGGTTTGCACACCAAATTTGGGGTTCTTAGCACTAAGTGGCCTTGGGATACGGGGCCCAAATTCGGTCAACTGTGTCTATCTGCAGCAATGTCATTTCGGGACCCTTTGGGTTCAGAGACCCCAAATTTTGGCTGCAGCTAGGGGGCATCTAGGAACCCTTAACTACTGAGTTTGAAGTTCAGGGGACCTATGGCTGCAAATGGGCACAGTGATGCTGCAAATGGGCATTGTTGACCCTCTTTTCCACTTACAGTAGCTGTGCATTTCTCACCCTCGTCTTATACTCGGGTCAATAAGTTTTTCCCATTTTTTTTTTGTGTTAAATTAGGGCCTCGACTTATACTCGGAACGACTTATACTCGAGTATATACGGTAATAAGCAATCCAAAATCTTAGTTGTTACATAATCTGGAATTGAGGAGAAATGTTCAGTTTACTGTCACAGCTGTCTAAGAGGGGAGATTTCCTACATGTTGCATCTCAGGGACAGGAAGTTTAAGGTTATCAATTTACCCTTTTAACACAACCCTAATTCTTAGACCAAACCCCCTAATATGCAACCTAATGCCACCCCCAAGCTAATCCCTAACACTAAACTAACATTTTTTCCTGCCACTGGAACCTCCACACCACTGGAGAGATTTAACAGGTGGAGTCAAGACAAATACACATATTCATGCTTGCATTCACCCAGTATGGTAATGTCAATCCTGGTCTGACCTGTCTTTCAGCAAAGATCGTGATCAGGGGTCTTCAATTAAAATTCATGGTCGGGGCCAGTTTGTAAAATTTTCTTTTGGCATTAGTCCGAATCTCTTGTCTGCACTATAAAACATTGCAGCCCCCTTTTACCTCACTGCCCCCCAGGACATCACTATTCACTGTTCTCAGCCCCCTTCACATCACAACCCCCTTAACATCACAGTTCCCCCTTTACATCGCAAACCCCTTTCACATCACAGTTCCCCCTTTAAAGCAATCCAACAGTGTTCTCAGTACCCTTTCAGATCACAGTGCCCCCCTTTGCACATCAGTGTCCCCTTTACACATCACAGTGCCCCTTGCTGTGTCATAGCCCCTCTCTCCTCCTTTACATCACTGTCCCTCAAGGGGCACAGTCATGGTCCGGACAGCGATGTCTCTCTGTCCTTGTCCGGACCTTGGTCCGCCATTTAGTGAACCCTGGTCTAGATCTTTAACCACTTCCCGACCGCCGCACGACGATGTACGTCCTAAGTTTGAACGGGGATATCGTTGTTATGGCAGCAGCTAGCTGCCATAACCCCGGTATCCCCGTTTTCGTGCGGCGGCCGGCTTTCAGATAAAAGTGGTCCCTGCGGCGGATTCGCCGCGAGATCACTTTTATCGGTGGCGGGAGAGGGCCCCCCCCTCCCGCCGCGATCCGGTGCCCTCCGCCGCTTACCGGAGCCGTCGGTAGCGGCGGAGGCGATCGCGTCCACTCCCGTGGTGTGTCTGAAGACAAGTGAGCCCAAGATGGCGCTCACTCGTCTCCATGACACTGCTGGGCGGAAGCGACGTCAAAACGTCACTTCCGTCCACGCCTCTTAAAGGCATATTTTTTCAAATGTCATTTTTACAAATGACTTTTTTTTTTTTTTTTTTTTTTTATTTCATTTTAGTGTAAATATGAGATCTGAGGTCTTTTTGACCCCAGATCTCATATTTAAGAGGTCCTGTCATGCTTTTTTCTATTACAAGGGATGTTTACATTCCTTGTAATAGAAATAAAAGTGACACAATTTTTTTTTTTTTTTTTAAAGTGTAAAAATAAATAAAATATTTTAAAATAAATAATAAAAATAAAAAAAAATTTTTTAAAACCCCCCCTGTCCTGACGAGCTCGCGCGCAGAAGCGAATGCATACGCGAGTAGCGCCCGCATATGAAAACGGTGGTCAAACCACACATGTGAGGTATCGCCGCGACCGGTAGAACGAGAGCAATAATTCTAGCCCTAGACCTCCTCTGTAGCGCAAAATATGCAACCTGTAGAATTTTTTAAACGTCGCCTATGGAGATTTTTGAGGGTAAAAGTTTGATGCCATTCCACGAGCGGGCGCAATTTTCAAGCATGACATGTTGGGTATCAATTTACTCGGCGTAACATTATATTTCACAATATAAAAAAAAATTGGGATAACTTTACTGTTGTTTTATTTTTTTATTCAAAAAAGTGAATTTTTTCCAAAAAAAGTGCGCTTATAAGACCGCTGCGCAAATACGGTGCAAAAAAAAGTATTGCAATGACCGCCATTGTATTCTCTAGGGTGTTAGAAGAAAAACCATATATAATGTTTGGGGGTTCTAAGTAATTTTCTAGCAGAAAAACCTGTTTTAAACATGTAAACACCTAAAATCCAAAACGAGGCTGGTCTTAAAGTGGTTAAAGGGGAGTTCCACCCAGGGGGCCGTCAAAAAAAAAAAAAAAATTAAAAATCAGCAGCTACAAATACTGCAGCTGCTGACTTTTAATTGGACACTCACCTGTCTCTGGGTCCAGCGATGCGGGGGATCGAAGCCCCGCTCGTCCCCCCCTCCGCTCGTCGGCGCCGACATTTCAACTGTGGGCGCCGGGCTGTGGCTTCACAGCCTGGCACCCACTGCGCATGCGCGAGCGGCGCCGCTCGCCGTGATTGGCCGCTCAATCACCTGGGACCTGTAATGGGTCCCAGATGATTGACAGGAGGGCGGGAGCAGAGCGGAGCCCTTCCTGTGCCTGGGGGGAAGTGATGTCACCAGCCCAGGCAAAGCAACAGGCAGACTACGTGGGACCACCTAGCAACAGGCATTTAGAGGTAAGTGAAAAAAAAAAAAAAATATCCAAATGTTTGTTTTTTTTTTAGATTTTTTCCAGGTATTTTTGTTTTTTGGGTGGAACCCCACTTTAAGGCATGTCATCTGGGGAAAAATGTATATTGAGATTGTGTTTCATTCAGTTGGTTATTTTAAAATGAATCCGTGTTTTGTAAGGCTGAGTTATTGATATGGCTATACTGTACGCATTGCTTAGTATTACTAACTGGCAGTATTACTATAGCTTTATGTAAAATGATAATGGGGATTTCCTCTCAAATAACTGTACAGCATCTAATGCTCTTGGCCTTGTTTTAAGTGCTACATTCATTCATAAGTTTTCAGAGGCTTGGTTGCTCCCAGTTTATTTACTCTAAGCTTTTCCGGCATTGTATCCAAATATATCCTTGGAGGACAATCCAGGAAGGAAAATCTCAGTCAATTGCCTTCTAAATAGAAACAAATGAACTTTGCCTGGCTGCAGACCATGCTAAAGGAATGATTAAACATTTTTTCTGCCTTTTTAACTCTTTTATATCTCTTTTATATTCTGGCATCCATACACCAATCAAGATCTGTCTACATCTGCATATTTTTGAGTTTAGAATATTATACACACTTTTAAGGCAACTAAGTAAGCTACAGTTTTTCACATTTTACTTTGAGTTATTGGCAAATCATTGACATTTTGCTGATACAAAATGTCAAAGCCATGGCAGCTACAAACTATATTGTCAAAGCATCTCATCTTAATCATACAATACATGACACAGGACTGGTATTCATAGGCCATGAGTTATTTGGTGCTAACATCAGATGATTGGACAGTGGTAAAAAAAAAAAAATTGCTAAGGCCGTCCCTAGAGTATACCCATATGATCGCACCTTCTTTGTGTGACTGTTTTTTGCTAGTGTCCAGGGGTTATGGACCTGTTCTCTTCTGGAGAAGTATAAGGCTGCTTAAACACTGGGGCGTTAGCGGTAAATCCCTGCTCGTTTTAGCGGTGCTTTTAACCCCCCGCTAGCGGCCAAAGAAAGGGTTAAAACACCTGTGTTGCTGCGCTTCCAAATCGCTTTTCGGGTGCTTCTGAAGCGCTGCCCATGCACTCCAATGTATACAGCTCTCCCAAAATGCCCCAAAGATGCTGCTTGCAGGACATTTTGTAACATCCCGCAAGAGCACCGCCCAAGTGTGAAAGCACTCAGGCTTTCACACTAGGGTGGCATGGGAGGCGATTTACAGGTGCTATTTTTAGCACAAAAACACCAGAAAACCGCCTTTCCGTGTGAAATAATTCATTTTTAAAATAGGTTTTTCTCTCTGCCCTCTCCTCATTTTCTACCTTCCAATTTACAGCTTCAGACCAAGAAACTGATATAATGAACTCCACAACCCCCATTTAGTTTTGGGACTGAACAAGTTTGAATAGACTTTTTGAATCTGTTCTTCTTAAGGAACTGGTACAACAGCTTGTGCAGTTGTGGTACAGCCCCATAGATTTAAATGGGTCACATTTGGAGGCGGTACCACTCGCTGAATGCAGCATGTGATTGAAGTTTTGCCATGAAGCAAAGCATAGCAGCTGAGGTATATGGGCAGCCCTGAGCGAGTGCATGCCCTTCCTTAAGTGGCCAGTGGGGGGGGGGCAGGTGACACCATTTTTACTGGCTGAATGTAAGTGTCTTATAATGCATTCTGTCTGTGTATCACTTTATAGGATAAAAGAGTCATAATGAGGGTAAACTCCCTCTCATAGCCACACCTTCAGTGATATAGACTGCATAGAACACATGGATCTTTAGTTTATATAAGCTACTATAAGAGCTCCTCTCCTACATGCAGAAACTGAAATTTTGAAAAACGCCTGCAGCAAAGCGTCGTAGATGCCCACTATGTACACGTCAAACAAGCTTTATGAAATGAGATTTATAAAAGGGTTTTTTTTTTTCTACTTGTTTTAAAAAACTGATAAGGCTGCCTACAAATGAATAGCTTATATATGCGTTTTGGTATTTTCTGCATGAAATGCTCCTAAAATGTTGCCTAATTCTTAATTAGGTCATTAGAAACCAAATGATATTCATACACACATTTCACGTTCCCAAAACTTCTCTTAGCCCTTAAGAGGTTGCCTTTTGAACTTTAATAGTTTTTCCTTATCTGACCTTACTCACAAGGTGGCTATCACCTCTGCACCTTTAAATTAGTATCCTTGTTATGTAAGGCTCAATTCATATCTATGCATGTTTTGAGCGTTTCTGCAGTGCTTTTTGCGTTGCTTGCCACGTTTTTGAACATGCGTTTTTGCGGCGTTTTTTTTTTTTTACAGTTTTTTTTTTTTTTTTTACAGTTTTTTATTTTTATTTTTTATACGGTGTTAAAAAAAATGAAAGGAAAAACACAGTAAAAACGCGGTACTTGCGTTTTTGGATGCGGGTCCATTGAATTCTATTACATGCAAAACGCTGCATTTTACATTAAAAAAAAAGTCCCCGACCCTTTCCAAAAACGCAGAGGCACAAAAATGCATTGATGTGAACATGTTCCATAGGAACCCATGTTAAAAAAATTCCCATGCATTTTTGCAAAATGCATCAAAAAACGCATTAGTGTGAATAGAGCCTAAGGAGCCATTCTGAAGCTCTGTACACATGGGCCGAATGCTGACCGGCATCGGCCGGTTCAGTCAAAACCGGCCAACATTTGACCTATGTTTATGCCAACCGGTCCAGCTTCTGTTGGACGAGTATGCTGGAAAACCAGCATCCGACCAGCTCCTGGTCAGCGCTCTAAGCCAATGGCTAGCAGGGGCGATCGCTGTACTAGCGTTGGATCATTAATACAGTCGCTCCAACCGGTGTTGACGTTTTTTTTTTTTTTTTGCTCAACCCGCTGGGTTGAACGAAAAAAAAACTAAGTGTGTACCAGGCTTTAGTATTGCATAGGGCTGAAACAACTAATCAATAACTAATCGATTATGACAATAGTTAACTATTGTCATCGATTAGTTGGCCTGCATACAGAATGCATTATTTGTTTACATATCAGGAAATACAGTGCAGCACACATACAGCTCAGTACACCGTCCATAAATGTCAATAAGTACCTGAGAACTTGTGAATGTGTGAGGAGCAATGCCTCATGGGACATGTAGTCCTGGGCAGGAAGCGAGTGGTTCTAAAGGCAAAAGTTTTTTTTACCTTGCTATAGGGGCATTCTATACTATACTTTGCAGCTTGTTATTGGGGCACACTGGAGGCAGAAGGAGCCAGAAGCATTGGTGGAGGACCCTAGAAGAGGATAATCAGGGCTGCTCTGTGCAAAACCATTACACAGAGAAGGTAAGTATAACACGTTTGTTGTTTTAAAAAAAAAATCACTTTAAAGATTCTGTGCAGGGAGGATCAACATCTGAACCCAGAGAAGGTGGAGGCTGATAGACTGGAGGTAATATATGCATTGCAATTACATTTAGGGTGGGTTCGCAATAGCAGGAGGTTTTGACCGGCTCTCTTTGGAGCCGGTTCACATAGCTCCACTGCGGCTCCGTACGAATTTGCACAGGAGCTCTGTGTGTCTTTTGGTCCGTTTTAGGCCCCAATTCAGCCAAAAATTTGTGCTGAAATTGGACCTAAAACAGTGAATGGGGGCGCACCGGACCCCTGCTGTGAGCCGCATGCGAAGATAATGTGAACCCAGCCTTGAAAGTAAACTTTTACCAGTATTGTACATTATATTTAAAATGATTTATATCCATGAACAAAAAAAAGTCTCAGTTTTTAGTACTACTTTAATATAAAAGATTTCTATCTCCCTTCCACCCTTCATATAGCTTCGTGTCTGACTCCTAGTTAAAACGTGCATATATCCTCCTCCTGGGTGTATTTATTATTTTTAAATTATATCTATAAGTAATCTATAATATTACTAATATTACTTGGAGCCCGTTTTATAGTAGCGATTATCTGCTCTTTTTGTATTATAAAGGCTATTTTTTTATTTATTTTTTTAACCCCATGATGACAGGTGATACAAAAAAAGCATGCTGCTGGTTCACACCTATGCATTTTTGGTGCTTTTTGCAGAAACACACTAAAGTTCATTTAACATGGCTACGGGACAGGTTCACATCTTTGCTTTTTTCAGCCGCTGCGTATTTGGAAAGGGTCAAGGACTTCATTCAACGCAAAACTGTGCTTTAATGGAGAAGCTGCAGATAAACCAGTAGTGTGTTTTTGCAGCAATTTGTGTTTTTAATCTGCCCAACAACAAATTTGGCCAAAAATAAAGCATAAAAAATGCAAAATTGGCCTTTATTTTTTTTTTCTTTCTTTAAATAAAAAATGTGATCTCTGAGTCTGATAATCATATCATGATATTGATCAGATTTAACCTCTAATGGTATATACAGTATATCTCTTCTGTCTGTTATTCTCAGAGTGGATTAGAGAGTTTGCACCCTAACCATATAATTGGTTATTTATATTTACCACTGCATATAGATATTTAAGAATAAATTGCCTTTTTAAAAAAAAAAAATAACTTTACATATTAACTGAATTTTGCACCACACTTTTTTTTTTTTTTAAGGTCATTATCCGATTAATCGATTTTATGAAAATAATTGTTAGTTGCAGCCCTAGTGTTGCACACAGACAAGGCTGCCTCGACTAAGAAATTTTTTTTCCCCCTTTCCAGTAAAAAAAGGTCTTGGACACTACAGGACACAGGCCCTTTCCCTTTAAACAGACTAGCTGGGGGTAGTTATGTAGTGGAATTACAGACTTCTTTTTTGTCAGCATCCAAACACCTGAAGGTAGCCTATAACCAAGCTACAATGATTAAAGAACCTTTATTTCATACTGTACTCCAAGAAACTGATTTCACGGGTATGTCAGCCTATTTTTCCAGCAAAAAACGTAAAATGGAAAGTTCAAATGCTTAACCAGTTATGTATCAACAAAATTCTTGGATATATTCTACTTAAAGCGGAGTTCCACCCAAAAATGAAACTTCCACTGTCCGGACCCCCCCCCCCCCGTGTCACTTTTGGCACCTTACAGGGGGGAGGAGGAGCAGATACCTGTCTAATACAGGTATTTGCTCCAACTTCCGGCGAAAGATTGCTGCAGTATCCGTGGCGATTGGCGCCATGTCCAGCATCTCCTCCGTGTCCCCCCCCCCCGCTGTCTTCTGAGAGACACACAGGTCCCAGAAGATAGCAGGGACCACTCAGAACATGCAGCGTGATTCGCGCATGCGCACTAGGGAAGCGGGCTGTGAAGCCGCGAGGCTTCACTTCCCGATTCCCTTACTAGCAATGCCGACGCCTCCATCTGGAGCTAAGTGAGAGGTCAGCTTCGGGTGAGGACATCGCGAGCGCCCTGGTAAGTGTCCTTATTTTAAATTTAGTATTTGTAGCTGCTGACTTTTTTTTTTTTTTTTTTTTTTTTTTTTAGGTGGAACTCTGCTTTAACGCTAGGCCATATACTGCTTATTAGCAGTACTCACATTGGAATAGAGAGGGCAGACATTTTCAGCAATTTAAAGCTCTGTTTCTTTGCACAATGATGTAATTTTACAGTTTGAGAAAGTTTTCAGGAGGAGACAGCAGAGTGCTTACCTCATCGGTGTGTTGCTTCTCTGTCATCATCCAATTACTGAACTAAGGACAGGTTGGTGTCGAAGCCGTATTATTTAAACTACAGTAGAGGAAAGTGATACCACTGGCTGTGCTCTCTGGCAGGAGTGTCTTCAGCTTTTGGGCCCCTGGCGTTACTGTGCTAACTGTGGGAAGCTGGCTTTGACTCCTTGCCGCTTCACAGCCGGGGCCCGTGGTGTGAATACAGTGGAAGCACAGATAGTAAAGTGCATGATGATGCTTTAGGTTGTGTAGGTAAAACTAATAAAATGCCAGTACCTATATTTTGTGTGTGTTTATTGAAATAGGACTGTCCTTGCTTGGCAATGCATATGTAACCACAGGGATATTTACCTGTGTGTGTGTGTGTGTGTGTGTGTGTGTGTGATATGTTATTGCAAATGTGTTGTGTGGGCAGAAAATGAAACTGCTGTTATGGCATAACTAAAAGTGTTTTCTAAGAACGGAAACCATGCATTCAAATGAAAAAAATCTCATCACTGACAATACAATAGTAGGGAGAATGTCCTGATAGTTAAAGCTTGGTTCATACTACTGCTATGCAATTTTCAGTGCAATTATGTGCTGCGACTAGCTGCGTTTTGGATGTGTTTTAAATTGTGTGGCCAAATCGCACTGCAAGTCGCATCAGCACCCTTTACCGCATCGCATTGCAGCTACGCTGCATTGATGTGAACATGCACAATTGGAAGCAATGTTATTTCAAATGTCATGCAATTCAGTGTGACCCAAGTTGCATCTGAAATTGCATCAGTGTGAACCAGGCCTAAAGGTTTTATCTAGATACATGGCAAATTTGAATACAATAACCTGGTACAGATAAGTTGCAGTAATTCATGGAACAATACGTTATTGATTGTTCCTAGTTTTTTTTACAAGTGCTTTAGATCTCTTGGCCTGCAGTGTTTTCCCTTTAAGTTGCTTCAGGCTGCCTTTGCATTCCTGTTGACTTACACGGGCTATGGGGAGAAAAGCAATTCTGATACACACAATAGCCCATGTACACAGGCCCGTTGGTAGCAATTGTTTTACATAAAAGCTATATAGCAGTTTCATCTTTTATGGTGCCAATAACTTCTGGAGTTTCAATTCAAAAACAAATCAAGTCTCCATATGTAGGGTTTAGAATAACAAGCAAAAAATGTGATTTGCCGTCAACATATACAACGTTTGAGTAGCCTGTAAAGGGTCTACTGCGAAACCACTGTCATTAAAACTGATCTATGAAATCATTATTGGTTATCAGTTTGAGCAATCTGAAGGTGTGGATGCGTGTGGTTTCCTCTGGCGAGAGCAGTCTTTTCTGTACCAGTAATCTCCCAGCAGTGTTCCCAGCAGTATTCTTCCTCTAAGTGGTGTCCACCACACAATACACACACAAGGCTGCTACTACTCGTTTATAAAGAGTAAACTTTGCTTTACAGCTAACTAGTATACACACTTTCTCATAGTACACACACTTCTTTTTCCAGCAGTAAAAAGCCTGTATCAATGGGCATTTGTACTCGGAGTCTTATCTATGGATAGTATGGGAAAGAAAAAGAGAAACGGAGAACATTGACCTGAGGTGTGCCAAGGTCACGTGGTCAGTATGCCTAAAAGGGGGCATACCCAAGTATGAAATAAAATGGAAACAATTGTTAGGAGAGAGCCTAAGCTGCCTCGTAAAGGATGGGATTTTTAAAGGAGACCATTTTATCTGTATAGCAAGGTAAGCACAGACTCCAAAAATATAGTTAAAAATTCGATTTATTAAATACAAAAAACACATAGTATCTGATATAGTAAAATGGGCCTTCCGCATACTCTAGCATCTCTCCAGCATCTTGCGCAACAGCAATTTTAGTATCAAGTACTAATTATGTACTTCATGTAGCCTGCGATTTTACTATATCAGATACTATGTGTTTTTTGTATTTAATAAATTGAATTTTTAACTATATTTTTTGAGTCTGTGCTTACCTTGCTATACAGATAAAATGGTCTCCTTTAAAAATCCCATCCTTTACGAGGCAGCTTAGGCTCTCTCCTAACAATTGTTTGCGATTTAATATTAGGGATTGGGGACCCTTATCTGTATCTGGAAATAACCCAACATTATTCAGTGTCCAGAAATAAAATGGAAAGTAAAAAGTAACAGAAAAGGGGAATGGGTGGGTGGGACACATGAGCCTACAACCACCACGGGAGGAGGCAACGGAGGGCAGGCTTTATGCGGCCTGACTCCTCCTACAAATACACTTGTTCACCTCAGATGTTTTTGTATTCACATACAAGTCTATAGAAATGTAAACCCGCTTGAAGCAGGTCAAATGCACCTGTTCAAAAATCTTGAATGAACTCTGAAGCGCCTCAAACTGTTTCAATTGCCACAAGCCCAAAGCCCGTCAACACCAGCCCTTAACCAGATACGGTCATCTGAATGGTTAGTGCAAATAGGCACTCACTCCCTGGAATTCATAAAGACTTGCACAGACACATATTGCGAAAATGTCTCGTGTTCTGAAAGTGGTGCCGCATGCTCCAAATTCATGCACCTGTCTAGAACTTGAATTTGGCGCACTCTGCATCACTTTTGGAATGCATGTGAGACACGTTTTGGTTAAACTGTAACTAGATGGACTTGTGTATTTTTTCAACCTAACTATTGCAAAAATTCTGTCTCCACCAGCTTCTCTCTATGTACATCAAAAGAGAGTTGGTCTTAATTACCGTATATACTAGAGTATAAGTCGTTCCGAGTATAAGTCGAGGCCCTAATTTACCACAAAAAAATGGGAAAAACTTATTGACCCGAGTATAAGACGAGGGTGAGAAATGCACAGCTACTGTAAGTGGACAAGAGAGTCAACAATGCCAACTTGCAGCATCACTGTTCCCATTTGCATGCCTCACTGTGCCCATTTGCAGCCATAGGTCCCCTGAACTTCAAACTCGGTAGTTAAGGGTTCCTAGATACCCCCTAGCTGCAGCCAAAATTTGGGGTCTCTGAACCCAAAGGGTCCCGAAATGACATTGCTGCAGATGGACACAGTTGACTGAATGTGGGGCCCCATATCTCGGGGCCACTAAGTGCTAAGAACCCCAAATTTGGTATGCAAACCCAGTGGAACTAGCACCATATAATTTCCAAAGCTGGGGTTTCTAGCACCAAGTGGCTCCAAAATACAGGGCCCCAAAAATCAGTTCAGAAAACGTCAAGCACTTTTTTGCAGCAGAGAATGACATTTTCCGAACCGGTTTTGGGGCCCCGTATCTCAGGGCCACTTGGTGCTAGGAACCCCAGCTTTGGATATGTTATGGTACCAGTTCCACTGGGATTGCACACCAAATTTGGGGTTCCTAGCACCAAGTGGCCCTGAGATATGGGGCCGCAAAATCGGTTCAGAAAATGTCAAGCTCTTTTCTGCAGCAGAGAATGGCATTTTCCGAACCGAGTTTGGGACCCCGTATCTCGGGGCCACTTAGTCCTAGGAACTTCATCTTTGGATATGTTGTGGTACCAGGTCCACTGGGTTTGCATACCAAATTTGGGGTTCCTAGCACTAAGTGGCCCTGAGATACGGGACCCCAAAGTCGGTTCGGAAAATGAAATTTTTTTCCTGCAGAAAAGTGCTCGACTCAAGTATAAGTCGAGGGGGGCACTTTAAGCACAAAAAAATGTGCTGAAAAATTTGACTTATACTCGAGTATATATGGTAGCTTCAATTTCGTAGAATATGAACTGCCTGTATTTTATTTTAAAATTGGCACATTCATTGCGCCACAATGTAAAAGTGGGGCATTTTAGAAATAACCTGAATTTGGTG
The DNA here is from genome assembly GCA_037952925.1 of Lithobates clamitans. Classification (NCBI taxonomy): domain Eukaryota; kingdom Metazoa; phylum Chordata; class Amphibia; order Anura; family Ranidae; genus Lithobates; species Lithobates clamitans. Next base: position 459,787 of record JBBGZY010000871.1, read on the forward strand.
TATGAGTCACTGTCAGAACCAAAAGTCTTGCATATGCTTCAAGAATTTGGAGCAATAATTAACAAGAGGGTTTAATGCCAGAAAAGTGGTGTAGCAGTTTTTTTGAATTCCTCCCACTGTCTCCCCAGATTCATGCATACTAGTTTAGAGCAATAAAAAAATGGCTTGCTCATTTTATATTTAATATAAGACAGCAGTGCATATGCACAAAAATTACTAATGGATTTCTACTGGGGCTGGAAGAAACATGATCATACCCCCAGTCATTGAAAGTCGAGAATTTAATTGGAAGTCAAGAATATTAAGCAAAGGTTGAATTTCAGATCTCAATTTATGTAGAGTTTAAAGAGGTACTTAACTCCTTCATCTTCCCTCCCCATGTTCAGTTTTCTTTTTTACGGTTATCCTCAAACATACTCACACACCCAGTAAATACAAGGTTGTCCTGCTGTAATCCACTGCCATAAACTCAGTTCCATGCTGCCATCTTTCTCTCTGATGCCATCAGTAACCAGCTGACTCTTTTGGGTTTTTGCAGCCGGTTTCCTGATAATTTTCCCCAGGTTCGTCCTCCTCCAGCCACTGACCAATGCCTCCTGGGATATCTGACGTGAATGGTCAGGAGGCTTCAGGAGCAGAATTGTTTTTGAAGATCTGCTATTTTAAGCAGGGATGAGGTTTCACTTTAGGTCCCTTTTATACAGGCACCTTCAAGTTTGATCAGCAGAGGATCTTTGAACAGATCTTCTGCTGAATTAGAGCAGAACAGGAGGGGTGTCACTTTTGTGACATCCGTGCCAATTCAGTTTCTTCTGTATTTACAAACCAAAGCTTTATGGACCTATGTTGGATCTCTGGGTGGTGGGATAAAGAAAATATGCATCCATTTATATCAGACTAACTCCGGTCCATCACATTTAGGTCCAGAAAAACAGAAAGGGGCAAAGAGCTTTTCCATTATTTTTTTTTCAGGACTTGGACGACCTTGAAAATAATGGAGCTGCATGATTTACATGAAGCTCCTGATGAGGTCCATCTGAAAAACTGCCAGGTGGACTTTTGCGTTTCGCATGTTTGAAAAGGTCGTTAATTCAAAAAACAAAATGTATAATGTTACAACCAGTCCTAAGATATGGTGGCTGCATTTGTTTTCTTTTTCCAGGCTACAAACTTTTTCAGCAATTGCCAAGTAAAAAAAAAAAGAAAAGGAAAAAAAAAAGCCTGAAAATTAAAGCAGCACATCTAAGGACTGTCAAGTTGCAACATAATAATGCAAATATATTTTTTTAATATAATACAGTTTTATTTTTGAGTTTAAATACTTTTTTAAGTAAAAAGGTGGAAATATGTGTAGGACTTTTTTGTACACAAATGGCATTGTTTTACATCTATTTATTAACCTATTAATTTGCTCCTTTGTAACAGACACTATGGGGTTTATTTACTAAAGCTGGAGAGTGCAAAATCAGGCTCACTTCTGCATAGAAACCAATCGGCTTCTAACATCAGCTTTATTTTAATTAAGTTTTTGGGGCAATAAAACCTGGAATTGGCTTCTATGCAGAAGTGAGCCTGATTTTACACTCTCCAACTTTAGTAAATAAACCCCTATGCCTGTACTGATAATTAGTATTGTGCTTGTTTAATGCCTCTTGTATTGTATTTGTTGGACGTTTCTATGGTTCAGTGTGCAGAGCGTTTGGCTGGGTTCACACCTATGCAAATTGGATGCTGATTTCTTCTCATAGCAGGAGAATGTGACTGGCTTTCTATGGAGCCGGTTCACATATCTCCGCAGCAGGTCCGTTTTGCGGGAAAAACGTGTGCCTTTTTTGGTCCGTTTCAGGTCCGAATTCAGCCCGGGCTGAAATCTGACCTGAAACGGTAAACCAGGACGCATCAGACCCCTGCTGTGCGAAAGATACGTCTTGGGTGAGAACCCAGCCTTAAACTTTTTCTCATGGAGTAATAACTTTCCTAGACCAAACAAGAAGGCGATAAGATAACTGGGAGGATCCTTTCAACACAGCCTATTTCAGAACATGGGATTCGTGTGTGTGTGTGTGTGTGTGTGTTTTATTTTACAGTCAAACGATGGGGCAACCCTGCTGAAGTTAGTTTTTTCAGTTTAGCAAATTTAAAAATGATTAAAGCAAAAAAAAGAAGACTAGGGACTTTCTAGGACAGCTGGACATACATTATTTGCGTGAAAAAAATTAAATCCAGATTTAGTAATCTTATATAAAAGTATCACGTGTAATGCACAATACAATATTATTATTTATTCATTTATTTTACACACTACAAAGACCACTTATATATTGGCATTATATTGAGTGTCTTGTTTCACAGGTAACAGATTGTGGTCAATGCATTTTGGAGATAACTCTACTTTGTCAGTATTAGCATTGAAATGGCTACAAGACATCCTTGCAATTCCATTTATCTCAGTATAGTGGTCACAATTCTTTTATGCCATCATATGGTTACAGTAATGTAAGGCTTCACTTATTTCAACAAAAAAAAAGACTGCAAACTTACTAATTGGGAGGGTATGCCTGCTATAAGCACAGATGCTCATGCTGGAATAAGAGAAAAATCTCTGGGAAAAGCAGTCAGCCAGTATAGTATTAACGATATTAGATTTCTGAGGGCATTCTGTGCATAAACAGATATGTTGGCATGGTTGCAAGAAAGTCCCGTTTGAATTGGGACTAAAAATAGTGGCGCTTTACCGCCGACGCCCCCATCACCCCAGTGTGAAAGGGGCCTAAACCTATCAAGAGTGACTTCAGGAACTTAATATGTACAGTCTGGAGGAAAGAAGGGAAAGAGGAGACATGATTGAAACCTTTAAATACATCAAGGGGGTGAATAAGGTTCAGGAAGGCAGTTTCTTCAATATGAAACCAAAATCAAAAACATGACCTCAAACTAACTGGAGGGACGTTCAAAACCAATTCTAGAAAGTATTATTTTACTGAAAAGGTAGTTGATGCTTTGAATAAACTACGGTAGTGAGCCTGTAAACAGTAAAAGACTTCAAAAATGCTTAGTATAAACATAGATCTATAATCGGACAACAGAGTTAACGAAAAAAAACAATAGGAAAAAACTAAAACAACCCCCCCCCCTCAATGGGGGCCTCAATGGACTACTGTCTTTTTCTGCTGTCACTTTTCTCTGTTTCTAGTTACCATGTCGTGGACAAGCTTTAAATGTTCCTAATTGTACAGTACAGGACAAAGGATCTTTGATCTTAACCATGAGTTACATTTAGCCACCTTTAGGCTATTGGACACAGGGGTAGAGGCTCTCTCTGGAAGGCTCTTGTCCTCTCTCTTTGGGAACTTGGCTGCTTCCACGGGTGCATACCGCTTTTTCATACCTCCTATAGAGAAATTTTTGCTATGTTTTTATGGGTGGCCTTTTGGTCCGATTGAAGGCTGTAGATCACAGGGGTTTCAAGCAAACCCCCTCCGTTTCTTCTAGTGTACTGACCGAGGAGGAGGGAGATGGGGAATATTCTCTTTGCTTCTGGGGGAATCATATCAGGATGAGATGTCTTTTGCTGAGATCTCACCAAAACCTAAAGTGGAACTTCAGTCATTTTTCATATTTCCATCTATTAAATCTTCTGCCCTTGTTGTTTTAACTTTGGATAGTAAAACATTTTTTTCTGCCATGTGTGCCCCTGCAGGGGGGAGTGCAGAATCTCATGTGTGTGTATATATAGGTGATTCCGCAAAGGGAGAGCCACCCTGTAGCAGTAAATCTGTTTTTGGGGCGGACAGCAAGTGATTAAAAAGACAATTTTTTTGTTTGCTTATATTTTTGACAGGGACAGAACAGGGCTCTAACGGGTGAAGGGATGGATTTTGTGTCTCTGCAAAGCGGTGAATAAAATCCACCACTTCCCTTAGTAAAAGCAGCACACATTTTAAACAAAAACACTGGGTAGGCACACTGTTAACCCCTTTCCACCCAGTATCATTAGTACAGTGACTGTGCATATTTTTAGCACTGATCACTGTATTGGTGTCACTGGTTCCCACAAAGTGTCAAAAGAATCAGTGTGCAATTGTCCGCCTCAATATCCCAAGTCACTGCTCGCCGTCATTACTAGTAATAATAATTTAAAAAATACATAAATATAGTCCATAGTTTGTAGACGCTATAAGGTTCTTGTAAACTAATAAATATAGGCTTATTGGGTTTTTTTTTTTTTACCAAAATTGTAAAGCAGGATACATATTGGCCTAACATCATGAAGAAATTTAGATTTTCTAGGAAATGTTTTATAGCAGAAAGTAAAAAAAAAAATTTATTTCTTTTTTTTCTTTTTTTTTTGTTTATAGCGCAAAAAATTGAAAAGCAGTGGTGATCAAATACCATAAAGGAAAAAATGGCATTCATTTTATTTGGGTACAGCGCTGCATGACCGTGCAATTGTCAGTTAGTGACGCAGTGCTGTTATGTAAAAAATGGTCTGGTCATAAAGTGGGGCAAATCTTCTGGAGGTCAAGTGGTTTAAAAATGGAAGGGTTGCGGTAGGGAAACATCTGCTTTTGAAGTCAGAGTCCACTTTAAGATCTGGAATACCTACATGTAAAAACTGAACTTTAGTTTTAATGACACCAACACATTCCACAGCTATGATCAGGAGAAGAAAAAAAAGGAAGAATACAGACACGTTGCAGGCTGTGGATGGAAATGAGATGCAGGGAGCAGCAGAGAGCTTCTGGAGCTTCAGATTGCAGTAATCCTGCTCTGCTGTGCAAAAACTTACTCCAATTACATCCATTTTACTTCTCATAAATTGGCTGCTGGAAATTATGCATTCACAACTTCACTAAAAAAGTTTGAATTGTGACTTCCATATTTCCTTTTGCTTTTTCGTAACAAGTATATTGGTTTGTAAGGAAGAAGCATGGTGGTTAATAAAGTAGTTTATTGCTGCATCTGGGCTTTGGTTTCACTCTTTGTGTACAGAACAGAATAACAAATAAAAGCCCAAAAAGCAAACAGTGATTGTTGACCTAACAACCATTATGTTACAATGACAAAAGAATAAGTAGACCAGTGTGATCTGTAGATGGCAGCAGAGGGAAAAGAACTGGCTAGGATTACTGCAGGTCATTTTACTAGAGATGTTGTTTTTCTTGGAACATATAAACTTGGTAAAACGTTGATGGTCAGTAAACTGCAAAATAGCACTAGTTAAAGCAAGACGTAGTTTACTCACATTCACAATAAACTCCGCCATCAAAATCAGTATTTACTAGTTAGATCAGGTGGAGGTTGCAAACCGGATGCCTCAGTTTGTCCATAAGTGACCCTGACTATAGGTTGGCATTCCCTTCAGTCATTTATGATTACACATGATATATATAATGAAACATTATAGGGCTGCAACTAACGATTATTTTCATAATCGAATAGTTGGCCGATTTTATCGTTTCGATTTATCGGATAATAACCTTAACCACTTCAGCCCTGGAAGAATTGACTGCTCAATGAACAGGTCATTTTTTGCGATACGGCGTTGCGTCGCTTTAACTGACAATGTACCCAAACAAAATTAACGTCCTGGTTTTCCCACAAATAGAGCTTTCTTTTGGTGGTATTTGATTGTCTCTGCGGTTTTCATTTTTTGTGCTATAAACAAAAAAAAGAGCGACCAATTTAAAAAAAACACAATATTTTGTACTTTTTGCTGTACTAAATAGCCCCAATTTTTTATTTTTTTTTAAAAAGCCAATTTTTTTCTCAATTTAGGCCGATATATATTGTTCTACATATTTTTGGTAATAAAAATCGCAAAAAGCGTATATTGATTGATTTGCGCAAACGTTATAGCATCTACAAAATGGGGGATAGATTTATGACATTTTTATTATTATTTTTTTTACTAGTAATGGCCGCGATCTGCGATTTTTATCGGGATTGAGACATTTGGCAGACATATCGGACACTTTTGACACATTTTTGGAACCATTGGCATTTATACAGTGATCAGTGCTATAAAAATGCACTGATTACTGTGTAAATGTCACTGGCAGGGAAGGGGTTAACTGTGTTCCCTATGTGTGTGTTCTAACTGTGGGGGATGGGACTTACTATAGGAGATGAGAGATTGTGGTTCCCAGCTCGTAGATAATCACGATCTCTCTCCTCTCCTCTCCTCTGCTCACAGAACTGGGATGTGTGTGTGTGTGTGTGTGTGTGTGTGTGTGTGTGTGTGTGTACACACACACGTCCCTGTTCTGCATCTCTTGTCCGCGAGCGCTCGTGGCTGGCGGTCATGAGCATCGGCACCCCCACTGTGCAGCGCGCACGCTGGCCTTCTATTCTGCTTAAAGGGACCGACATACAGCTACGGTTCGTGGGATCGTGCCGACCTGCCGATGGCGGCTGGTCAGCAAGTGGTTAAAAAAAGTGTGGTGTATAATTTAGTTAATATGTAAAGTATAAAAAAGGCAATTTATTCTTAAATATCTATATAAATAATATATATAAATAACCAACTATATGGTTAGGGAGCAAAATCTCTAATCCACTCTGAGAATAACAACAGGCAGAAGAGATATACCGTATATATACTATTAGAGGTTGAATCTGGTAAATATCATCAGACTCAGATTATTATTTTTTTTTCTTTAAATAAAAAATTTGAAGACTGTTTTGCCGATTGTCAGACAGAGCTGTAATGTATTATATGCTGGCCATACAAAAACAATGTCTTCCTTCAAAAAAAAAGTCAATTTAAGAACATTCATTTGATTTTCCTAAACGTTAGTGAAGTCAAATCGACGTTCTTTCTGACCACAGTGATGGGAAAATTCGAAGGAGCAGAATAGAAAACGTCTTGGTCAAAGGAATTTTCAGACTGTGTGTGTGGTTTGCATTCAGAAATTACATTCATTTTAAAACTGAATGTTAAATGCAAGTGAAATTTTCAAATGACATTCGATAAGTGTATGGCCAGCATAAGGCTCGGTTCACACCTATACAGGTTGCTTTTGATCCATTTCTACACTGCTTTTTGCTGTGAGTTTTGCCTTTTTGTGCACATGCGATTTTGCTGAGATTTGCAGGTTTTTTATGCTTTTTTTTTGCCCAATTTGTTCTTGGGTAGATTTAAAAATGCAAATTGCTGCAAAAAAGCACTACATGCTTTTCTGCAGCTTCTCTATTGAAGTCTATTGAACCAAAAAAAGTACCCTTTTGCATTGAAAAAAGTTCTTGACCCTTTCCAAATATGCAGCGGCTAAAAAAAATCATAGATGTGAACGTGTCCCATAGGAAACCATGTTAAATAAACTGTTGTGAGTTTCTGAAAAAAGCAACTTAAATTAGCCCTTTATAGTACAAAAAGAGCAGATAATCGCTACTATAAAGGGTTCATTTATACTGTAAAGCAGTGAAAGTAATAATATATTTTACTTATATCATATATATGAAAATAAATACACCCAGAAGTAGGATATATGGGCATTTTAACTAGGAGTCAGACATATGCTATATCAAGGGTGGAAGGGAGATTTAAATCTTTTATATTTTTTCGTGGATATAATTATTTTAAACATAATGCACAATACTGGTAAACTTTTTTTACTTTAGGACCCCTTTCACACTGGAGGCATTTTTCAGGCGCTACAGCGCTAAAAATAGCGCCTGAAAAAAGCCTTAGCTGCAAACACAGTGTGAAAGCCCGAGTGCTTTCACACTGGGGCGCTGCGCTGGCAGGGCGTCACAAAAAGTCCTGCCAGCAGCTAATTTGCAGCGGTGTAGGAGCGGTGAATACACCGCTCCTCCACTACTCCTGCCCATTGGAAACAATGGGGCAGGGCCACCATACCACCGGCAAAGCGCTGCTGCAGCAGCGTTTTGCGGGCAGATTTAACCCCTTTTCGGCCGCTAGCGGGGGGGGGGTTAAAACCGCGCCACTAGAGGCCGAATAGCATCTCTAAAACAACGGTAAAGCGGCTTTAAAAAAAGCACCGCTTTACCGCTGGTGCCCTGGGCGGCTCAGTGTGAAAGGGGTCTTAATGTAATTGTATTGCCTTATATTACCTCCAGTCTATCAGCCTCCACCTTCTCTGGGTTCAAATGCTGATCTTCCCTGCACAATCTTTAAAGTCTTTTTTTTTTTTAAACAACAAACATATTATTCTTACCTGCTCTGTGTAATGGTTTTGCACAGAGCAACCTGGATCCTCCTCTTTTATGGTCCCTCACCGACACTTTTGGCTCTTCCTGCCTCCAGAGTGCCCCAAATGCAAGCTGCAAAGTATAGTATAGAATGCCCCTATAGCAAGGTAAAAAAAACTTCTGCCTTTAGAACCGCTCGCTTCCTGCCTAGGACTACATGTCCCATGAGGCATTGCTCCTCACACATTCACAAGTTCTCAGGCACTTACTGACATGTATGGACGGTGTACTGAGCTGTATGTGTGCTGCACTGTATTTCCTGATATTTAAACAAATGATGCATTCTGTATGCAGGCCAACTAATCGGCTGGCCGAATAATCGATTCTGAAAATAGTTGACAACTATTTTCAGAATTGATTAGTGATCGATTAGTTGATTGGCCCTAAAACATTATTACATTTACATAAGTCCTATGGCTTGCTTGCAATAGTTAAAGCTGAATAGAAGCTTTATCTTTTATCACTGTAATGCAGTTAGGCTGCATTAAGAGTAACAAATGTGGGCAACAGAGCAGCAGCCCAGATCTCCCGCGGGCCCACATGACCCCTGCACAGTAACAGTGCTTATGCAATGTGAGTAGCACTGTTTATTAGAGCACTGTGCAGGGACTGTGCATCTTAACCTGAACTTCAGAACTGCAGCCTGACTGTATTAGTCTTGGGCTAAAAGTATACCTAAAGGCAAAACTTTTTTGTTTTGGAAATGGGGATCGAAGTTAGAACCCCTGTTAGGTTTTTACTACTAACTGAATTTCCCCCTACCCCCCCTGTGATCAGCAGTGTTTTTACTTTTGCAAGGAAGAAAGATTGAGGAGGTAAGAAGCTCTCTGCCTGCTCCTCCCTGAGCTTTGCTCTGCCAACCTCCACACTGTGCTGTAAGTCCACTGTAACCTGAAGTGGCTGCAGGGCCTGCATGTTGTAGTACTTCTGCTGGAAGGGGTGAGTGGGGAGGTAGGAAACTGTAGAAAGTTCAGCTGCAGGTAGACACTGACTGCCACTGCAATGTTGGGAGCTAGGGGCCAGTGAATACACCTCTCCCTCCACCTGACAGACATTCTTGCACCAGCTATTTCTATATGGCACCCCTGAGGCCCCATTCATACTTAGCTTAGCGGGAATGCGTGTTCCTGCCTGCATTTCCTTTTAGCTTTTTTTCACACATAAGGAGCCCATTCTCTGGAATGGACGGCCCTATGTTTGTCAAATGCATTATAGAAGCTCTAGAACATTTTCAGGTGTGCAGCTTTGCAAGTTTGCCACATGACAAAACGCAAGCCTGCTAGATGTTTTTTGGGTTCCATTAACAATTAATGGCACCGCAAGCATTATGCAAGTTTTTTCAGTGCGTTTCTAAAATCTACTGCAAAGCGTGCATTTCCCATGCACTGCCACATATTTAGGAAATGCAATGTGCATTTTTTGACTATTTCACATGGGTGGCTGAGCCATGGATTTACCACCATCCCTGGCTGCGCACCCAAATCCTAACAATACAGTCAGACAGGGCTGTATACAAGCTGTGGTTGCAATATTTTACTACACATCTACAGCATTTTTAACACAGGTTGCAAAGTTTGACAGGCAGCACAACCTAACAAACTCCCTGTTGAGTTCAATGGGGCCGCTCTGCAACTGCAAGCCAAACACTTGGCTCACAGTTGCAGTGCGGTGTCGCAATGTAAAATTACCATTCAGCAATTAAAAAAAAAAAAAGTATAACAAAATGATATCATTTCTGCCATGGCTGCAAAACAGCATTGCGACCATCGCATTTTAGTACAAATGTCATTTAATGTTTTTTTTTTTGGGGGGGGGGGGCCCTGTCAGGTAGGGTGTACGGGGCCCCGTGATTTCTAACAGCAGCCCTGCATACACTATTGCATTGTTTTGATAGAGGAAGGAACTAATTAGGGGGGTAGTATTATTTCACTGCTGTTGCTTTAAAAAAGTTTAAGCCCTGGTTCACACTGGAGCATTTTGACATGCGATTTGACATGTCAAATTGGTGGCAATTGCTGCCAATGGCACTACTACTTTTTGCAATTTCGGGCTGCGATTTACATTGACATCTGTGCAGAAACCTGCACAGATGTCTCGGAAATCGCAGCCGAAATCGGGACTGACATGCGGGAGTAAAATTGTGCGAGTTCAGCTGAACGGCTTCATTCCCACAGCTCAGTGTGAACCTGGGCTGAATGCTATTTCTCAAAGTGATTTTACAGTTACTAGTGTTTGACAGGAAATAATACAAGCACTGGAAGATTTGTGTGCCCATTCAGATTTATATCCTAAGGCCTTATTCAAACCTATGCATTTTTTAGTGCATTTTGCAGATTTGCACCACAGAACGTGTTCCATAGGAAACCATGTTACATGGACTGTAGTGCAAATCTGCAAAATGCACTAAAAAGGCGTGTTAATCAGGCCTAAGTGATTATACTCCATCAGTCTCTCTGCTGTCCTCCTCAGCGTTCACCTTTCCCTCCAACCTCTACTTTTACTGAAGAGCACCACCTGTTTCTTAGCAATAGTACTTGGGGATTTCTGCACAAATATGCTGTATGCTCTCTTAGTACATTCAGCACATTTCCCTCTGTTGTTCCCTCTCTCTAGTGTGCCACACACTACATAATAATGTTACATTCTTTTTCTGTGTGTCCCCATTTAAAGTCCTCTTGTGCACTCACTGCATGTTCATCAATATGGAAGTTTGTAGAATCGGTTGCAGAATGAATTATTGGCCTACAAAGTACTGAAGCAACATAGTGTCATGATGTGGGGATTTGGATTTACGGAGAGTGACAATTCACCATATTGATGGATCTTACAGTATATATTACATTTACTGTCTAATGCCCTTGTGAAGTTATCTGTGCAATCTCTGTTTATGAACTATATTTAGCACCATACTGCACATCTGACTCTGACACAGCCATATTATTACACTTTTGCGCTGCAAGTTTACCAAGTCCTACTAAAAAACATTGTTTACACTAAAGTAATATAAAACAATACATAATCCACATAACTAAAGACACTTGCATTTAAATAAAAGGCACCATTCCAAATTAGTAGTTTAAGAAACTGGCACACTGCCTGTAATATTTGAACAGGGTTTACGGTCTAAAATATTTGGAGATTCTGAAACAGGGTAGCTAAATAAATCTGGTAAAAACTTCTTGATTCATAATTTTGTAGTTTTAAAATCTCTAAGACATCCCTGACAAGTTCCTCAAAATACAAAAGCTGATATTGCTAATTATGAAGAACTGGTGAACTCTGCATATTACACTTTGACTTCCTTACTGTCTCACCATGGTGCTGTTGTGAGGAAGTTGTTGAAAGCTGGTTTCCGGGAATCATTGTAAAGTACAGACACTATAAATGATCATATTTCACATAGTTTGTAGTCCTTCTAAGCATGTTAGTATAGTGAAATTTCAGAAAAAGATCAAAAACAAATTACTCCTTAAGAGATGGGGTCAGATGCCCATAAATTTAGAGATGTGGGAGTTGAAGGTCATTTAGTAAAGATTCCTACTTACAGAACCATGGGCTGTTGCCTTGAATGTTTAAAAGAGACGTTCGGGAGTCAAAAATAAGTCATAATCGCCTAGATGGCTGCAGCACCGATCCCAGCTGCAACTGTCCACTGCCACACCGAGAACTGAGTGATCAAAGACCACTGATTGCTCAGTTCTCTGTGTTCAGTCTGCAGAGAGCTGGAGACTGTCAGTCACAGTCTCTTTGCTTTGCCCCTTCTGCGCTCACTGGGGCATCAAGCTGTGCAGGGGACGGAAATGGATAGCTCCTTCTTGCTGAAAGATTGAGCCAGCTGCCAATCCAGTAATCTGGGCGGATCCTGACTGTAAATTCGGGAGTGATCCAGAGCCTGGACCGTCTGAGTGATGTTAGCCGACAGCGGACTTTAGCCCGCTGTTGCCTGAAAACAGGTCACAGGAGTGCCGAACAAAGTGTATTCCTGTTACCCACAGGAGAAATGGGGCCAAAGGGGCCTTGGCCCTACCTCTCCTTTGAGGCCCCTTTCACACTGGGGCGGTGGCGGCGGTTTACCGTCTGTATTTGGCCGCTATCGGGCGGTTTTACCCCCTGCTAGCGGCCGAGAAAGGGTTAAAAACCACGGCAAAGCGCCTGGTATAGGCGCGCTGTCTCATTGATTTCAATGGGCAGGAGCGTTGAAGGAGTGGTGTATACACCGCTCCTTCACTGCTCCGAAGATGCTGCTAGCAGGACTTTTTTTCCCGCCCTGCTAGCGCACCGCTCTAGTGTGAATGCCCTTATCAATATATATTATACATCTAAAATTTGACACCAAAATCTTTTTATGGCATTGACTTTGCAGCTACAGGAATTTCGCAGTCTTCTATATATTTAGTATTCCTGGTTGCTGAGATATGTTTTTCAGTAATGAATGCAGGTGTTGATAACCATTGACTTCTTGGTTGCTGTCTGAAGTACCAAAAATGACAGCATGGTAACTGTGTATTTATTTTTAAGTTCTGGTACTTGTGATCTTCATATAAAACAGCTTCCTCTACACAATATCCCTGGAGCAGACAGATTTTGCAACAATGTGTCTCATGTGTTTTAGAAGTGATGTAGCATGTGCCAAATTCATGTACCGGTCTAGAACTTGTGCTTGAATTTGGCTTATGCTGCATCACTTTTAGAATACATGTTACACTTTCGCAAAATTTGTCTGCGCCAGTTTCCCTCTCTGTACGCCAAAATAGTCGGTCTTTATTAGCTCCACTTTCATAAGATATGAACTGTTAGTGTTTTATTTTGAATTTGACACATTCATTGCTCCACAATGTAAAAGTGGGGCATTTGTTAAACTATTGGAATTTGGTACATATGTCTCTGTCTGAACCAAAAGCGTTGTATATTCTTCATGAATTTGCTGCAATTCATTGAAAAGGGGGATTAATGCCAGAAAAGGCTGCTGGTGCTTTATTGAATTCTCTAAGTATAACTGGAGGTCCCAGTCATGAGATTTAGCTTGGCCATAAACATTTGATGGCAGTTGCCTAATCTTTTGCATCTGGAAGACCCCTCTGCTTGCCAGCTGTCACTATTAATGAGAGTAGCGTACAAGTTGCTATGTACCTCTCTAATAAAAAAACTCACCTTGTTGGGCAGCCCCCTTAACTTTAGGAATAGCTTTATGGTGCGCAAAACCTCTCAATAATTGCAAGCAATGCTTCTGACTCTAAGCATCTCTTGACATGTTCAGATTGTCTATGAATTACTGGGAAGAGATAACAATCACTGCTACAGGTATGGAGGCAATTATGACTGATAAGGAGGCATATATCACTAGAGCAAAGTATGACTGAAGCGTGTCCAGTGATTGTCTCTGCTACCATGATAGAGCTTTGATACCATAATAGAGACGCGAGGGAGTATAGAGGCAGGTTTACCCCATCTGAATTGTAACAGTGTGTTTGTGTATTCATATATACTTTGTCTTGCCAGCATTGGAAGCACAGAAGGCATGTATGTGCTAGAGCCGGCCCCCACCTATGTCCACTTTTTTCCACCTCCTGTCTATCCCTCAACAAAGCACTATTACAATGTCATTTGGTAGTCACATGATTGGTAGATGGTAACAGCAGATGCAGGCTACATGTTTCTCTTATAATGCTTATTTGCAAATACAGTTCACGCACCAGAAATAGTGGGAGCCATTTTGTATTTATTAAAAACTGGTATGTAGTACTATCTTTTCAAATTTCCTTTCAAAATTGGCACCGTTAAAGCTACAGACTCCAGGCAAGCTGATATATACACAGAAGAAGAACACATATGAACGATATGCCAAAGGATTTGTAATATCTATCTATCCAGTTCTGAAATGGACACAGTCCTGCCATACCACACAGCCCTGTTTAACAGGAAATCGGATTTTTTTTTTCTGTTGCCATTCAAAAACACATGCGGGATTCCTCCCCATCCCACCCTGTGATTGGACAGAGAACCAGCAGACTTATAAGATCATTTCCTCTGCCAATCTGCTTTCTCCTTCTGAGCAGCATGTACCTAGCACTACAGCACATCATTTGACTCCTTGTGCTGCTTCTCCCTACCCCAGTCTGAGCTCTTCTGTACAGGGACTGCAAGAGGCTGACACAGTTGATTTCAGATGCTTACATTGCTTTTATTAAAAAATTGGATTTAAAGCTATTTACTGTTAGTATTGTTGCATTCTGAAATTCCACTTTAAACCATGGGTATGGGCCATACTCAATCTTGTGATAAACCTGCGATTTTCAAGTGATAATGTGGGTAAATGCTTTTTTGGCTTTTACTGTTCTGTTTATATAGCTGTAATATAAACGGTGAATGTTTTTTTTTTTTCCTTGAAGATTTAACACAGGCGTTCATCTCTCCATTAGGACTCTGTCCAGAGTAAACCTTTTCTCATCCTGTGTCAGTCACCTGATGCACTATTGCTCTTACTCTGTCTCACTATGAATGTGTGAAACATTTTCCAGTGTTTGCCTAATTTGACATTGAACTCTGGTTTAAAAAGAAAAAACTTTTTCATTTTAAAAAATGTACCTTTTTTTTTGCTCTAAGCCTCTTGCTCCCGAGATAGACTTGGGAATGTGGACTATGGTCCCTCTTCCATCTCAGGAGCAAGCAAGAGATGGTGGCTATGTTTCTACATACAGTGTGACTATGGAGAACGAACGTTACCATCCTCCAACAGGAAGCCAGATCATAGCAAAAAGATTTGTAGGCGGCTGTGAGCAAAAAGTTCATTTTTAAATGAGTAGTTCTAAAGGCTCAAAACCTTCTGTGTGCAGTAGCTGCCCCCCAATATCTACCTGAGCCCCATCGTGATCCAGCGATGTGCATGAGAGCCTCACCTCTTCGAGGACTCTCCCCCCCTCATCGGCTGATACAGCAGCGAGAGCCATTGGCTCCCGCTGCTGTCAGTCACAGCCAGTGAGCCGAAGAGAAGAGAGAGGGGGTGGTGGCCAATCCTCAGCCCTGTGTCTTAATGGACACGCAGAGCATAAGCTCGGGAACGAGCCTGCTTGGGTGCCCCTACAGCAAGCTATTTGCTCTGGGAGCACTTGGCAGAAGGGAGGGGCCAGGAGCGCTGGCAGGGGACCCGAGAAAAGGGACAGAGCAGGTAAGTATAACATGGTTGTTATTTTAAAGAAAACTTGCCTTTTTATATCACTTTAGGAATACATAATTGAATATAATTTTTTTCTTTTAAAATCAGAGTTTGGTGTCGCTTTAAAGGGCAAAGTAGAAATGTGAAAAAACATTTCAAAAAAATTATCCATATAAGTAAAATAAGCTCTTTTCTATTTCAGGCTGCACCATGGCTCCTTTCCTGCGGATTTCCTTCAACTCATTTGAGTTGGGCTCAATGCCAGCTCAGTCAGAACCTTGCCAACCATTCTGTGCAGTGAAGGTGAAGGAATCTCTTAGTACAGGTAAGAGAAGTATCATTTGTGTCCACCAGGCGTGTCATGGCAGTTTCTCTTTTGTCTCATAATATCTTGTCCTAAAAACCCAAAGCTTTTGTCAAATTTTCTTTTAAGGTCTTACTGTATGTGTTGTGGCAGGAGATGTTGTCTACAGTAGAGGTCGACCGATACGGGTTTTTCTCTGGCTGATGCCGATATTTAGAAATAGCGGTGGCCGATATATTAGGCCGATTTTTTTCTTTTATTTATTTTTTTTCTCTTCATCTCATAAAATCTAACAGTTAGACCCCTTTCACACTGGGGCATTTTTCAGGCGCTTTTGGGCTAAAAATAGCACCTGTAAAGTGCCTGTAACACGGCTCCCCTGCAGTCTCAGTGTGATATCCCGAGTGCTTTCACACTGAGGTGACGCGCTGGCAGGATGTTAAAAAAAAGTCCTGCAAGAAGCATCTTTGGAGCGGTGTATACCACCACTCCTGCCCATTGAAATGAATGTGCACCGCTGCCGAATCGCCTGCAAAGCGTTTCGGCAGCGGCGCTTCAGGGGCGCATTTAACCACTTCCTCGGCTGCTAGCTGGGTTATAAGCGCCCCGCTAGCAGCCGAATAGCGCCGCTAAAATGACGGTAAAGCGCCGCTAAAACTAGCAGCGTTTTACCGTCAACGCATGCCCGCTCCAGTGTGAAAGCAACCTTAAGTGATACAGAAAATTTTTTACATTTAAACATTTATTAAACAAAACAAGCCTCCAATCAGTTCACTTGTATGTAGAATTTAGATTAAAAAACAAAACTATGTCTTAAATATTAAATACACAAAAACAGGTAATCAAAACTTTTGGATGAAAAAAAATGGGCTAACTTTACCGCTTAGTTTTTTTAAAAATTTATTAGTGTATTTTTTCAAAAAATATTGCGTTTGAAAGACCGCTGCGCAAATACCGTGTGACATAAAATATAGCAACAACCGCTATTTTATTCCCTAGGGTCTCTGCTAAAAAAAAATATATATATATATATATATGTTGTATCTCTTCAGGTTCTTTTTATCAGATTTGGGAGGCTGCCCAGAGGAGGAAAGAAGTCTCTCCACAGAAGATTTCAGGCAACTTGTATTGACTTCTATTACAGAAGTCATTTGCAAGTCCACTGATATTGGCCTTTTTTATCAGCACAATCAGCTGATGCCGATTAAGTAAAAAACACCAAATATCGGCCGGCCGATATATCGGTCGACCTCTAATTTACAGTATATATTTTTATTGTTGGGAAAAATGGGGTGGTTGAATGTTCTTTCTGATTTTTAATGCCGTCTGTGCTACACTAAGGCAGATTATCTACCACTTCCTGTCATAGTGTCAACGAAACCTAGGCTAATTTTTCTATTAGGTTTTCCTGCTATGTATCCAACAGCCGCTCTAACCGTTCTTATTTCGGAGAAACTGTTAGATAATTCCTGACAGCGAGTCAGTTGGCTTAACACTGCTCCTGGGAAACACTGCATTTTTCTGCCAGTAAAGTTTGAGCTTCGTAAGTTGGTGGCAGAGAGGGATTAGCAAAGAAACATGCATTTTTGAAAATGAGGATACATGGAACTATAGACATATTTAGGTGTCACTAAGTCCACATCATAAAAAACTATAAATAAATGCTGTTATACATGCTTCACTCGCTATGAGATTCGTTTTCTGTATTTCTCCAAAAACCTGGTTGATTCTGCTGTTCTCTTTCTCCACCTTCTGCTTATGTCCCAAATAGA
Source organism: Lithobates clamitans (assembly GCA_037952925.1). Lineage (NCBI taxonomy): Eukaryota > Metazoa > Chordata > Amphibia > Anura > Ranidae > Lithobates > Lithobates clamitans. The sequence goes on from JBBGZY010000871.1 coordinate 477,230, forward strand.
GATTTTGCAGCTGTGGTGGCAACTCTGCACATGCTCGGTTTCCAGTGAGTTTCTATGCTGAGCATTTTCTCCCCATCACATCTGAGAAGCCCATGTGACTATAGAGTCACACATGAGGGCATATACACAGTGGTAAATGACAGCCTGCACCCTCCCTCATCCTCCATGCCCACCAACCAGTTAAACACAATGGGGGCAGCATATTACATGTAGATTAATGGTGGCTTCGCCTTCCTCTTTTTCTAAGACACAGGCTTGAGGGCCATAACACAGCCTGTGACTGACAGAAATCCACCTACACCATGTGACTGACAGAAATCCGCCCACACCATGTTATTTCCACAAAATGATACAGATGTGATTTCAAATATATATTTGTAGGCCAATTTAAAACCATTCATTGATATTATTTATTTATTTTTACTCTATTTCAAAGGCTGTGTTTTTTTTTCTTTTTTTGAACATTAGCAGCAGCAGAGGACTAGAACCTCCTCCTGCTGATGTTCCCTTGCAGACAGGCTGGGAAAGTTCTGGGTCATGTGATGGCTTTATATCTATTAGGAAAAAGGTACTTGGATTTTTTTTTTTTTTTATTAAAATAATTGCAGTGCCATCATAAATTAAACTGTGTGTTTAGTATCACTTTAACAAGCTGGGCCTTCAGGGGTAGAAAATTAAGTTTGACTGATTTGACACCTCTAAGACGTGTTGTCTTATTAAATCTCCAACCCTTAATTGCAGAAAATGTTAAAGTTAAGGTGATTGTAAACGATAACCTTGTAAAACAAGCCTTTCAATTTAAAAAAAAAAAAAAAGGGAAAGGCAAAACATTTTGTATAGATATTTTTTTATAAATGATCACATTCTCTCTGTTCTCAGCTGCATAAGAGCTGGAGGAGGAGAAGCAGCAGCACGCTGAGCTTTTCAGTGAATGGCTGTGCAGGGGGGAGGTGTGTCAGGACAAGTCTGAATGCAATCCTCCTGGTGCGAAAAACATCTTCTCCAGCTTTGTTTGTGTTTTGGAAGCTCATAAACCTTTTAGGGTGTCAAGCACAGTGTCTCACAAAAGTGAGTACACCCCTCACATTTTTGTAAATATTTTATTATATCTTTTCATGTGACAACATTGAAGTAATATGTGATATGGCTAATGGAAACATATACAATTGTTTAAAATGAATTAATACAAAATTAATAATTGTGAATGAAAAACACCAAAGCTCTATAGAAAAAGTGACTGAAAAATATAAGTCCTAAATGGAGATAGCAGAAGTCCCAAATGAAGGTAAGAAAAGTGACTGGCGTCACAAAAACACACAGTTCATGAAGCCAAGACAAATGCAAACAGTGATCATGGACATGTAACGCAGTCCTTGGAGCCAAGGTAGGTGTATTCAATATGCATAGACGTGAAGCACCCAGTGAAAAATCCTCCACCTAATAAGATGTCCGCTTACCAGAGGTAAGCTGTGAAACAGCTTAGTAATAATCTCTGTACGGGGAAGATCAGCTCCTCAGGTCTCCAATAGGGAAGAGGGTGGGCAGGATCTAACGATGTATTGAGCTCAATCCACACAGTAGGAGGACCTGGTCTGCGTATCAGCCCTCAAGGCTGATACGCAGACCAGGTCCTCCTACTGTGTGGATTGAGCTCAATACATCGTTAGATCCTGCCCACCCTCTTCCCTATTGGAGACCTGAGGAGCTGATCTTCCCCGTACAGAGATTATTACTAAGCTGTTTCACAGCTTACCTCTGGTAAGCGGACATCTTATTAGGTGGAGGATTTTTCACTGGGTGCTTCACGTCTATGCATATTGAATACACCTACCTTGGCTCCAAGGACTGCGTTACATGTCCATGATCACTGTTTGCATTTGTCTTGGCTTCATGAACTGTGTGTTTTTGTGACGCCAGTCACTTTTCTTACCTTCATTTGGGACTTCTGCTATCTCCATTTAGGACTTATATTTTTCAGTCACTTTTTCTATAGAGCTTTGGTGTTTTTCATTCACAATTATTAATTTTGTATTAATTCATTTTAAACAATTGTATATGTTTCCATTAGCCATATCACATAGTATTGCCTTTAGCGCGGTCTTTTTTGAATATTTCTGTTTAGTATGTGCACGCCTCACATTAATGACTGCAGCTTTTTTATCATCAACTATAGTGAGTAGCGCGGTAATTTTTGGTATTTATTTTAACATTGAAGTAATGTAAAGTAGTTAGTGTAGAGCTTATATAACGGTGTAAATTTGCTGTCCCCTCAATAACTCAACACACAGTCATTAATGTCTGAACCGCTGGCAACAAAATTGGGCCCAATCTGGGCCCAAAGTGTTAATATTTTGTGTGGCCACCATTATGTTCCAACACTTCCTTAACCCTCTTGGGCATGGAGTTCACCAGAGCTTCACAGGTTGCCACTGGAGTCCTCTTCCACTCCTCCATGATGACATCACGGAGCTGGTGGATGTTAGAGACCTTGTGCTCCTCCACCTTTCGTTTGATGCAGTGTGCGGCGTATGAGCACTGACAGGCTGACCCCCCACATCCCTACAACCTCTGCAGTAATGCTGGCAGCACTGATACATCTACAGTTGTGCTTATAAGTTTACATACCATGGCAGAATTGATGATTTCTTGGTCATTTTTCAGAGAATATGAATGATAAGACAAAAACTTTTCTTTCACTCATGGTTAGTGTTTGGCTGAAGCCATTTATTATCAATCAACTGTGTTTACTCTTTTTAAATCGTAATGACAACATAAACTACCTAAATTACCCTGATCCTCACCCCCTTACATGCCACATTTGGCATGTAATTTTTTTTGTGGGGGGGGGGGGGGGAGTGGGTACTTAGTTCTTAGTTTTGAGTGTTCATGTCCCACTACCTGCTTCCGCCTACGGGCGGCCTAGGCGACTCCTCCTCTATGCCTAGGCAGCCCCTCCCTCTCTGGAATCTTCTGGGACACGTGACAGGTCCCAGAACATTGGCTGTCCACTAGGAGAGCTCAACACGACGTGCGCAGTGCGCGCCTGGCCGTGAAGCTGCAAGCTGTCACAGCAGGGTGCCACAGTTTCAATGGAGGCGCGGAGGAGAGGAGGGGGAGAGGAGCGGGGCTCCGTGCGGCCGCATCGCTGGACCATGGAACAGGTAAGTGTCTGTTTATTAAAAGTCAGCAGCTAAACTTTTTGTAGCTGCTGACTTTTAATAAACAAAAAAAGCCTGGAACTCCACTTTAATACCATGTATTGCCCCCTATAACATCGATGACAGCTTGAAGTATTTGTGGATGAGGCTCTTTATCTTCTCAGATGGTAAAGCTGCCCATTCCTCTTGGCTAAAAGCCTCCAGTTCCTTTAAATTCTCGGGCTGTCTTGCATGAACTGCACATTTGAGATCTCCCCAGAGTGGCTCAATGATGGCAGACTGAGATGGCCAGTCCAAAACCTTCACTTTATTCTGCTGTAGCCAATGACAGGTCGACTTGGCCCTGTGTTTTGGATCATTGTCTTGGAATGTCCAAGTACGTCCCATGCGCAGCTTCCTGGCTGATGAATGCAAATGTTCATCCAGTATTTTTTGATAACATACTGCATCCTCTTGCCATCAATTTTGACAACATTTCCTGTGCCTTTGTAGCTCACACATCCCCAAAACATCATCAGCGATCCACCTCCGTGTTTCACAGTAGGAATGGTGTACCTTTCATCATAGGCCTCGTTGACGCCTCTCCAAATGTAGCGTTTATGGTTGTGGCCAAAAAGCTAAATTTTGGTCTTATCACTCTAAATCACTTTGTGCCAGAAGGTTTGAGGCCTCTCTCTGTGCTGTTTGGCATATTGTAAGCGAGATACTTTGTGGCATTTAGTAATAATGGCTTTCTTCTGGCGACTCGACCATGCATCCCATCTTTCTTCAAGTGCCTGTTTATTGTCCATCTGGTAACAGCCACACCACATGTTTTCGGAGAGTCCTGTATTTCACCTGAATTCAAAAAGAGTAAACACAGTTGGTTGATAATAAATGGCTTCAGCCAAACACTAACCAAAAGTGAATGAAATGTTTGTGTTATCATTCATATTCTCTAAATGGCCAAGAAATCATCATACATTCTTTGTATGTATGTAAACTTATGAGCACAACTGTATTTCCCAAAGACAACCTCCATATGATGCTGAGCATGTGCACTCAACTTCTTTGGTCGACCATGGCGAGGCCTGTTCTGAGTGGAACCTGTCTTGTTAAAATGCTCTATGGTCTTGGCCACCATGCTGCAGCTCAGTTTCAGAGTCCTTTGCCATGGGGCGCTATGTTAAACTTCCAGTGACCAGTATGAGAGTGAGAGCGATAACGCCAAATTTAACACACCTGCTCCCCATTCACAACTGAGACCTTGTAACACTGAGTCACATGACATCGGAGAGGGAAAATTGGGCTCAATTTGGACATTTTCACTTAGGGGTGTACTCACTTTTGCTGCCAGTTGTTTAGACATTAATGGCTGTGTGTTGAGTTATTTTGAGGGGACAGCAAATTTACACTGTTATACAAGCTGTGCACTCACTACTTTAGATTGTAGCAAAGTGTCATTTCTTCAATGTTGTCACATGAAAAGGTATAATAAAATATTTGCAAAAATGTGAGGGGTTTACTCACTTTTGTGAGATACTGTAAGCTCTATGCATTATTTTGAACTGTATAAGGTAATCCTAAACTGACACCAGTTGTTTAAAGGAGCATATCCACATATCATCCATATTCTCTCCCTCCAGACTTGGAGTGGCAAATTGCCACTGGTCTATAAAGTTTTGGAATGTACCCACATATACACAATCTTCTATGAATAATGGACAAAGACTTGATAGATCTGGGTTTTTCTCAGTGTAACCTCTAGCGGGGAGGAATGAAGAACCAGTGGATCTGCCCAAACTGATCGAAAAGCATGCCTCCAACTAGAGGTACTGAAATAAATATTAGGTAAAGCAAATTTTTGTTGAAGCTGTTGGAATTACATTAGGTTGTTTGCATGAACAATATGCAACCGAGTCTTAATTCCCATTTCCACCCATACAGTGGAATCTAGAATGAATAAAACGGTGGCAATTCAGGATGATTCCATAAAGGATTGAGGCAATCAGGTAGCTTTAGCGCCTCTGATATTACAGCTGCATTATCTGTCTGTGAGCTGAGCCAATTATGTGCACGTGTTAACTGCCCAGCCATGAAGTATTTAATAAAATTAGGTAAACCAAACCCTCCTTGTAGCCAGGTTAGCTGAAGAATGATGAGGATTAAATGAGTGAAATGTGTACAAAATATAGGGAGTCATGCAGCATTTTCAATTTAATAAAATTACCTGTTCCCTATAAGGGACAGCAGTACATTAATCCATAATGGTGCTTAACCTACCCTGCATTTGTACGAATAAAGGTTGGAAGTGTGGTAGTGAATTGGACACCCAAATATTTAAAGGATGAAACCCATTGAAGACGCACAGATGGATTAGCCAGTGCTTCTGCCTCAGGGTCCAAAGGTATAATCTGAGACCTGGTCCGATTAAAGTGTGCAAGGTTGTAAAGCCACAAGAAAACCACCTGTGTGCAGCAATGCCCCCCCTCCCCCATGCTTACCTGGGGCCCCTCATCTCGATCCAGTGATGTCCATGACAGCCTTGCCTCTCTGGGGATTCGCACTTCTGATTGGCTCACTGGCTGTGAGTGACAAAAGCCAATCAGAAGACAGAGGGGGAGGTGCTGAGCTTCGGCGGCTCCGTTTGTGAATGGACACACAGAGCCGTGGCTTGGGAGCGCACCCGCTTGGGTGCCCCCACAGCAAGCTGCTTGGTGTAGGGGCAATCAGCAGAAGGGAGGAGACAGGATCGCTGGTGTGGGACCTAAGAAGAGAAGGATCCGGGCTGGTAAGTATGACATGTTTGTTAGTTGAAAAAACGAGTTTATAAATTCTTTTGTTACACTGTCGCTTTAACTTTTTTTCTTATCCCTTTAATTGCTGTCACAAGAAATGTAAACACCCCTTGTGCCAGCAATAGGCATGTGACAGGTACTCTTTATGGAGAGATCCATGGTCTAGACCCCATATCCCTCCTCTGCACTTTAAAAGCATTTGCATACACAAAGATTGGTGAGATCAAATGCTTTTGATTTTTAAAAATGGGTAGAAAAATGGGTTTACACCTGGGTAGTGATGTGACATCATCGCTTCTGAGTTATTTTATCATAGTAACTCATTGCAGGGCTCTATGATCAGTCGGTGGAAGCGCTGTAGGATGGGAGATCCCGGTACAGCCGCGGAAGGCAGGAGGAGGGTTGGACGTTCCCTATCACTGCTTACAAAAGCAATCCAGCGGCTAGTTGGCTGCTAGGTAGGATTGCTTTTACAAGGAAGTCAACTGCCGGCTCAAAAACGGTAACTGGATGATGCTGGCATCTTCCCGGTATAATAGCTTGAAATCTAGCGATGTACTGAGTATGTTGCTGTATGGCAAGTGGTTAAATATAAAAAAAAATCTCTATTCTTACCTGCTCTTTGCAATGGAATTGCACAGTGTCCCCAAACCTCCTCTTCTCGGGTCCCCTGCTATAGCCTCCTGGCTCCTACTCTATGTCCAGTGGCCCCACGGGATTCCGCTTCCCATTGGGGCACTTGTGCATGCTCACTCCCAAGCTCTGTGGCTGTGTTCATTGACAGCTTTAGTAATGCTTTTTCCTGTTTTGGTCTTGTGATTTCCCAGATCCCCATGCATACAGTAGGCATAGGATAGGGTTACAACACTATGCGCCTGAGATATATTGCTTCCCTGCTCAACTCCAGGTTATGTGACTGACACTGCTGTCCTCCGTGCACTCTGCATTACAAGTAAGTGTAGATGCATCCAGAAGCAGGTCTTCTTTGATGAAGAGATTTCTTAGTCGTTTTTGCAAATCTTGTGACACCTGTTCCTACATCTGTATTATATGTGATGTCACATGATGTATATAAGGGTTCGTTAGAATTTGACATAAATTACCAGTGATTTCTTTGTCACAAAAAATAATTTTTCATCATTCCAATCTGTAATTATTACAACAGAAAGAGGAAAGACCTTGGTCCAGAAGAAACCCACAATGTATCCAGACTGGAAGTCTACGTTTGATGCTCACATCCATGAGGGCCGTGTTATCCAGATAGTGTTAATGAAGGCAGCTGAGGACCCACTCTCTGAGGCCACAGTTGGGGTGTCTGTGCTCGCTGAACGATGCAAAAAGGGAAATGGGAAATCTGAGTTTTGGGTGAGGATGAAGCATGAACAATGATTGTGATTATCTGTCTACCTACAGTGTGTGTGTATTTGTGTGTGTGTGTATATATATGCAGTGCCTTGAAAAAGTATTTATACCCCTTAACATTTTTTACATTCTGTCATGTTACAACCAAACGTAAATGTATTTTATTGGGATTTTATGTGATAGTCCAACACAAAGTGGCACATCATTTTGAAGTGGAAGCAAAATGATAAATTAGTTTCAATTTTTTTTACAAATATCTGAAAAGTGTGGCGTGCATTTTTGTATTCAGCCCCCTTTACTCTGATACCCCTAACTAAAATCTAGTGGAACCAATTGTGTTCAGAAGTCACCTAATTAGTAAATAGAGTTAACCTGTGTGTATTGTTAATCTCAGTATCAATACAGCTGTTCTGTGAAGCTCTCAAAGGTTTGTTGGATAACTTTAGTGACCAAACTGCATCATGAAGGCCAAGGAACACACCAGACAGGTCAGGGATAAAGTTGTGGAGACTTTTAAAGCCGGGTTAGGTTATAAAAAAAATCTCAAGCTTTGAACATCTCACGGAGCACTGTTTAAAACCTTTACCCAAAAATGGAAAGAGTATGGCACAGCTGCAAACCTACCAAGGCATGCCACCTAAGCTGACAGGCAGGGCAAGGGGAGAGCAAATAATCAGAGAAGCAGCTAAGAGGCCCATGGTAACTCTGGAGGAGCTGCAGAGATCCACAGCGTAGGTGGGAGAATCTGTCCACAAGAAAACCATTAGTCGTGCACTCCACAAATCTGGCCATTATGGAAGAGTGGAAAGAGGAAAGCCATTGTTGAAAGAAAGCCATAAGAAGTCCCATTTGCAGTTTGCAAGAAGCCATGGGGGGGGGGGGGCACAGCAAACACGTGGAAGAAGATGCTCTGGTCAGATGAGACCAAAATTGAACTATTGAGCTTTTTGGCCCAAAAGAAAAATGCTTCACCGCCTGTAGTATGGGACGCATTTAAGATGCATATCCGCTCTACTCTAATAACTAGAATTAACAGATTGAAAATGACCTCAGAGACCGCTCTGACCCAGGCGACAGCTCATATGTTGTCTGCGGAGAGAGCTATCATAGCACATTCCACGGCCAACAGGGCAACCAACCTCAAAATGCATTCTAGGGTAGTTGAGCAAATGCAGTATGAAAGGTCAAGTGCAAATTATTTTCTCATAAGCAAAAACTATTTGAGCACGGGGAGAGAGCAGGGAAACTTTTAGCTTACCTGGTACATTGTGAAGAGAGACCACCGGAGGTGATTTCACTCTGATCTCCTGGAGGTGGACTGGTGACTGAGCCTAGTCAATGCCTAGTCAGTGACAGCAATTTTCAGGGAATTTTTTACAGCACTATACACAACCACGATCTCTGACGATGTATCCCCAAGGGACTTATTCCTAACTGGGATACACATGCCTCAACTTACTGAGCAACAAGCTGCAGAATTAGAGGCGCCATTAACGACAGAAGAGATAGCTGAAGCCATAGCCAAATTCCCCCGCTCTAAATCACCGGGCTTGGACAGCCTACCTAAAGCACTCTATTCCACATACTCTGAATCCCTTGTCACCAAGCTCCTTTCGCTATTCAGCCATATATTCGACACATCCACTCTACCCGACTCCATGAAAGAGGCACTGATGGTACTAATCCCTAAACCAGGTAAGGACCCAAACCTCCCGGAATAGTTCCACCCTATCTCACTGCTCCAGGTAGATGTTAAGATTTTGGCAAAGATTCTTTCCACTCGCCTTACCAAAGTAATCCTATCCTTGATACATGAGGCTCAGTCAGGCTTTATGCCCAGACGGAACACCTCATTCAACCTTAGGAGATTATTTTTGAACCTCCAGGCTTCCCATGATGATTCTGGTTCTAGAGTAGTGGTTACACTGGACATAGCCAAGACGTTCGACTCGATCGAATGCCACTACTTATGGGCTTGCCTAGCAAAATTTGGCCTAGGACCTAGATTTATAAAATGGGTGCAACTACTACACCAGACTCCAGTGGCTAAAGTGTTGGCAAATGGGTGGACGTCCGAACAGTTTCCTCTCACTAGGGGTACAAGACAAGGCTGCCCCCTATCCCCATTGCTATATGCACTTGCAACGGAACCACTGGCAGTAGCGATACACTCACATCCAGATATAATGGGACTGACAATAGGGTCCGTAACAGAGAAGATTAATACTTATGCAGACAACACCCTAATTCAACTACATCTTTGCCCACTGCTCTGTCATTGATAGAACACTTTGGTACTTTCTCGGGGCTCAGAATTAATCAGGACAAGTCTCAAATACTACCCCTTGACAGTTCCCCACCACCGCAAGCCCAGGCTAGTCTACCTCTTCAGAGACTAGATCTAATTAAATACTTAGGCATACAAATCGCTCGAGCCCCAGCTGACTACATCCCACTTAATAAAACCCCCTTTTTTTTAGATGCTTAAGCATAATACTCAACTGTGGGCCCGGCTTCCTATAGGCATGATGGGACGAATACATTTACTGAAAATGGTACTTCTGCCCAAAATGTTATACATGGTCTGGCACTCACGGGTGTACTACTTGGTGCTTAGGCACTTTAAATCTATGGAGGTAATACTCAAATTGTTTTATATGGGGAGACAGCAGACACAAACTACCTTGGAACAAATTAAAAAACCCCACAGATCTTGGCGGGATGGCCCTACCAGACTTTAACATGTACTATTTAGCTGCACAACTGTCACAGCTATTTCATATAGACAAAATTGACAGGGCTAGATTCTTAACCCTACTCGGTCCCAAATGGTCACACTTGGCCACGGATCCTTTTGTGGCTGCCATGGGTGGAGCGGGGGCAGGAGAAAATGGGGTGACAGACCATCACTACTTTATCATTACAGACGCTTATGGGAAGTCGTATCTGACCAGCTCAAAATGCCACACACACACATGATTTCACCCCTTTATGGCATAATACAGCTCTCCCTGAGTTTCGCTCCAGATTGTGGAGTTGTGGAGCTCTAGGGGAGTGATTTATCTCTCACACCTTACAAATAACGGAGAACTAAAAACTTTTGACAGATTGAAATCCGAGTGGGTTACCAAATCGAATGTTCTTCAGGTACCTACAAATCCGTCACGCTTTTAGAGCACAATTCCCCTCTGGCAATCTCCAACTGACCAATAATCCCAAAAAAATAACTAAGGGAGAGAGCCTCGGCTACCTCCTAGAAATTAGGATTTTTAATGTGGACCATAGCATCTGTATAGTAAGGTAAGCACAGATTTGGAACTTTGATAAAATTTACATTTTTTTGAATACAAAAACACATATAGACAAATATAATAAAACCATGAACTACAACCAGTCCATTGAAGATACTTAGTATTAGTTATAATAACTTCTAACTAATACTAAGTATCTTCAATGGACTGGTTGTAATTCATGGTTTTATTAAATTTGTCTATATGTGTTTTTGTATTCAATAAAATGTAAATTTTATCAAAGTTCCAAATCTGTGCTTACCTTATTATACAGATGCTATGGTCCACATTAAAAATCCTAATTTCTAGGAGGTAGCCGAGGCTCTCTCCCTTAGTTATTTTTTTTCGAATCAATTAGTAGGGATTGTGGACCTATATCTGTATCTGGAATTAGTCCAACATTTATCATTATTTAACTATGACCAATAATCCCCTCCATGGAAGTGATTAAAAGCTCTGACCCCAAACAACTGATATCTACTGTATCTTCTACAATATGTAGTTACTCCCACTGTCCTCTACATCAGCGTATGCACTGAAGGCTAGATGGGAGGGAGACGTGGGATCCATAGAGGACGAGGAATGGAGTGATGCCTTAGACACCTGTAAACTGGTATCCCCAAACTATCTGACTGCCTGACCCAGAAATAAATATTACACCACATGTACCTCACACCACTTAGAATGTCTTGGTACAAATGAGACAAATCTGCCAGCTGCCCTATGTGCAACCAAGAAACGGATGTTCTACCATTTCATCTGGAGCTGTCCCAGAGTGCAGGATTTCTGGACCCAAGTGGTACGATTTTTGCATGATACAATGGGTTCCCCTCGAACACTGCATCCCAAACCATGCCTTCTGGGTGTTTTCCCAGAGCCAGAACTAGATAAATTCACTAAAAGCTTCCTAAGCGAAACACACTGTTTTCTGCACAGAAAGTTATCGCCAGGAAATGGATGAGATCTGACCCGCCTGACTTTCTTCAATGGCTGGTGGAAGTTATTGCAGCCTACCTTATAAAAAAAAAATCCATGTATACCACGGAGGCTGTCCAACAAAATATAACACAATTTGGGACAGGTGGCTACAGGCCCCTGAAACCTGTAGTTAATCAGCTGACCCTCTGTTACATGTAATTAACCCCCTAAGGAGACCACCAATAACAGGAGGGATTTGTGGGAGGGGAGATCATATGTGTATGAAGTACCATATAACCCATTTTATCTGTAATGACTTACGTGTGTCTCATGTTATTGAATGTTAAAAAATGGGATGTCTTATTGAGATGACTGTTTGTAAAATTGTCAACCACATTTGACATTCACCTTGCATAAATTTCATATGTACATTTGTTCTTTATTTTTTTCAATAAAAAGACTGTTTCAGAGTAAAAAAAAAAAAAGAAAGGAAAATGCTATGTGTAGGGAAAAACCTGCACATCACCCTGAACACACCATCCCCAACGTGAAACATGGTGGTGGCAGCATCATGTTATGGGGATACTTTTCTTCAGCAGGGACAGGAAAGCTGGTCAGAGTTGATGGGAAGATGGATAGAGCCAAATACAGGGCAAAAGAAAACTCGTTAGAGTGTGCAAAAGACTTGAGATCGGGGCAGAGGTTCACCTTCCAGCAGGACAATGACTGTAAACATACAGCCAGAGCTACAGTGGAATGGTTTATATCAAAGCATATTCATGTGTTAGAATGGCCCAGTCAAAGTCCAGACCTAAATTCATTTGAGAATCTGTGGCAAGACTTGAAAATTGCTGTTCACAGACGCTCTCCATCCTATCTGACATAGCTTGAGCTATTTTGCAAAGAAGAATGGGGAAAAAAGTCACTCTAGATGTGCAAAGCTGGTAGAGACATACCCAAAAATTCTTGCAGCTGTAAATGGAGGGAAAGGTGGTTCTACAAAGTATTGACTCGGGGATAAATACAAATGCACACCACACTTTTCACATAATTCTTTGTAAAACATTTTTAAAACCATTTATCATTTCCTTTCACTTCACAATGATGTGCCGCTTTGTGTTGGTCTATCACATAAAATCCCAATAAAATACTTTTACGCTTTTGGTTGTGTGTGTGTGTGTGTGTGTGTGTGTGTGTGTATATGTATGAATGTATGTGTGTGTGTATGTATATATATATATATATATATATATATATATATATATATATATATATATATATATATATATATATATATATATATATATATATATTATATATTACAGTATCTCACAAAAGTAAGTACACCCTCACATTTTTGTAAATATTTTATGATATCTTTTCATGTGACAACACTGAAGAAATTACACTTTGTTACAATGTAAAGTAGTGAGTTTACAGCTTGTTTAACAGTGTAAATTTGCTGTCCCCTCAAAATAACTCAACACATAGCCATTAATGTCTAAACCGCTGGCAACAAAAGTGAGTACACCCCTAAGTGAAAATGTCTAAATTGGGCCCTATTAGCCATTTTCCCTCCCCGGTGTCATGTGACTCGTTAGTGTTACAAGGTCTAAGGTCTGAATGGGGAGCAGGTGTGTTAAATTTGGTGTTATCACTCTTACTCTCTCATACTGGTCAGTGGAAGTTCAACATGGCACCTCATGGCAAAGAACTCTGAGGATCTGAAAAAAAGAAATGCTGCTCTACATAAAGATGGCCTAGGCTATAAGAAGATTGCCAAGACCCTGAAACTGAGCTGCAGCACAGTGGCCAAGACCATACAGTGTTTAACAGTACAGGTTCCACTCAGAAAAGACCTCGCCATGGTGGACCAAAGAAGTTGAGTGCATGTTCTCGGTGTCATATCTAGAGGTTGTCTTTGGGAAATAGATGTATGAGTGCCAGCACTGCTGCAGAGGATTAGGGGTGTGGGGGGGTCAACCTATCAGTGCTCAGACCATACGCAGCACACTGCATCAAATTGGTCTACATGGCTGCTGTCCCAGAAGGAAGCCTGTTCTAAAGATGATGCACAAGAAAGCCCACAAACAGTTTGCTGAAGACAAGCACACTAAGGACATGGATTATTGGAACCATATCCTGTGGTCTGATGAGACCAAGATAAACTTATTTGGTTCAGATGGTGTCAAACATGTGTGGCGCCAACCAGGTGAGGACTACAAAGACAAGTGTGGCTTGCCTACAGTCAAGCATAGTGTTGGGAGTGTCATGGTCTGGGGCTGCATGAGTGCTGCTCTCACTGGGGAACTACAGTTCATTGAGGGAACCATGAATGCCAACATGTACTGTGACATACTGATCCCCTCCTTTCGGAGACTGGGCCGCAGGGCAGTATTCCAAAATAGCGACCCAAAACACACCTCCAAGACAACCAATGTCTTGCTAAAGAAGCTGAGGGTAAAGGTGATGGACTGGCTAAGCGTGTCTCCTGACCTAAACCCTATTGAGCATCTGTGGAGCATCCTCAAATGGAAGGTGGAGGAGCGCAAGGTCTCTAACATCCACCTGCTCCATGATGTCGTCGTGAAGGAGTGGAAGAGGACTACAGTGGCAACCTGTGAAGCTCTGGTGAACTCCATGCCCAAGACGGTTAAGGCAGTGCTGGAAAATAATGGTGGCCACACAAAATATTGACACTTTGGCCCCAATTTGGACATTTTCACTTGGGGATGTACTCACTTTTGTTGTCAGCAGTTTAGACATTAATGGCTGTGTTCAGTTATTTTGAGGGCACAGAAAATTGACACTGTTATACAAGCTGTACATGCACTACTTTATGTCGTAGCAAAGTGTAATTTCTTCAGTGTTGTCACATGAAAAGACATCATAAAATATTTACAAAAATGTGTGGGGTGTACTCACTTTTGTGAGATACCGTGTGTGTGTGTGTGTATATATATATATATATATATATATATATATATATATATATATATATATATATATATATATATATATATATATATATATATATATGTTCATTCTAAATTTTCATATACTTTTGTTTTTTCATTTACAGCTGGACCTGCAGCCCCAAGCAAAAGTGCTGATGTCAGTGCAGTTTTTTCTGGAGGACACAGGTAAATTATGCTAAAGAACTGAGTATAAAATATATTTCAGTGTACATTCTGATGTTCTTTGATGTTTGCTATCCATGTGCTGTATGGTTTTGCACTCTCTCAATTTTTTCTCCTCTGAGATAAGCACAGTGTTCTCTCGGCAGAGAATCTCACACATAGCGGAATACTGGGTGTGAAGTTGCAGAGGACATGACATACATACTGACTTAACCATTTCATTTCTGGAACAGTAGGTAGTGCACCGCCCAGTTTAACCATTGACACTTAACCAGCCTTTTGCATGTACATAAAGGTCCTGTTATGCCTGGCCTGTGAAGGACTTGTCATTTATAGCCAATGTTGGCTTCAGCTTTTACAAGAGTTGTGTTCCTATATTTGCTTACATTGCTTTTAATATCATTAGTATTGGCTATTTGAGTCTGTATCAAAGTACAGGAGTCGAGAAATTGTTAGCCTTTATTTATCCCTCCGAAAAAATGGTTACTGTAGCTTTATTTGTATACAAGTCTAGAAAAATCAGAGGTGGAAGTCTGTCCAAAACCTATTTCATTGTTAGGGAGATACGAGTATATTTCAAATCTGTCAATTGCCTATCCCTCTTCTTCTAAAGTTCCCAGTTCTGTTCCTACTTCTGCCGTTTACTTATTTGTACAGCTTTGGACCACACAAATAAGTCAAGTCATTACAAAAAATGTCAGAAAACAATACAGCAGGAGCCTGTGAATCTTGGTTGCCTCAAAGTGAAAAGAATTGATAATAGTCACAGAGCGGGTTAAGATAACTTTGGCAGGGGGGTATAGCCAGACTGCATGTATTGTAACATACCTGGATTCCCCAGATATGATATAGTTTCCCTATGTTGTTACATTCTAAACAATAACAGGTAACTGTTAAATACAGGGACAACCAGACAGCTAGGGTTTTCAGAAGTATTGACAGTATTTGTAGCACTCTTGGTAGAGGTTTTCTTTAAACTTATTTTCTTTTAGCGTATTAAAAGAGAAGTCCGGGATAAAAAACAATCATTAATATTAATCTATGTGGCTGCAGGATCGATCTGATGCTGCAACTGTCCCCCACCAGCTTTAGGACTGAGAACTGAGTGACCACATGACTGCTGATCGCTCAGTTCTTGGTCTTTAGTGAGCAGAGAGCCAATGACTGTCAGCACTCTGTGCAATGCCCCTCCAGTGCTTACGTGAGCACCCGGCTATGGAGGGGGTGGGAGCAGCTGGCACAGGCTTTCAGTGGCACACTGAGAGGCTGAGCCAACTACAAGTCAGGCATCTGGTTGGATCCCAACATAATCGTCGGGATCCTTGCAGAGCATGGACTGGCTCTGCCATGTCAGTTGATCGCTGTCTTTTGCCCACTTTTGGCTGAATCTGGACCACAGGATTGCAGAACTAAGTGCACTGCTGTGACCTACAGGAGGAGTTTGGCCAAAAGAGCTTTGGCCATACTTCTCCTTTAATACTTTCTGAATCTATAACCCAGAAAAAGTATGCAGATTAGCAAGTAAGAGTATAGTCGGAACTCCGGATCTGTTTACTTCTTGCTGTTTTATCGAGAGTTTTGACACAAGGCAACTAGTATTTTCAGAAGCAGTCAGCTAAAGCAACCTCCATAATTTGCATTTTGCAGGTTTTCTTTAATAAGTGCAATTCAGGAGATCTAAATATGACTACATAGAACTTACAAAAGATAATACCCTTAAAAATGCACAATAACTAGAAACTGTTAGATCGTACTTTGGCTAAAATTTGTATGCGTATAACAGGGTGGATTTGATTTAAATCAAGTCGATTTTTAAATTACTAGTAAAAAGGCTTGATTTAAGTCAACTCGATTTAAATCATAATTTTTAAAGAGCAACTGTCATCTCTGTTCCACAGCGGCTCCTCCTCTGACCCGCTGTTGACTCACCGACAGTCCCATTCACTTTAATGGGACGGCTGGTGATGCGACAGTGACACAACAAGGTGAGGGACGTGGCAGGAGCAGGTGAGTGTATACCGGCTAATAGGCGCTGACATGATGGATCTGAAATGATGGGTGCCCTTTAAATGTAAGGACTTATTCTTGCTGGTATTTAGAATCTTTAATATTTGCAAACAAAATGAAGATTTCCTATTTAGAATAATAAGTTATCAGGTTAGTAAAACAGCGATATCAGAACCGGTTCAATCATACAGTTTGTAGTGTACATAGATTTTTTCAAAACAATGGGATAAAGGAATATTCCTGAACTTTGTTTTATCTCGTGGTTACTGTGACATTGTGTAAATGCATCAATGCAGTACAAGTTTTCTAAGCTTGTAGAGATTTGATTCATTGAATGAGTTTACCAAAAATGTAAATATTGCAGAATATACAGCCTCATGTTACATAACTAAGCTCCCTTTCATGCAGAATAAACTAAATTATTAATGCATCTTAAATAGAAAAGTGTCTTTTAATTAGATTTTTACTCCGAAAGCATTTAATTAAAATAAATTTGATAAAAATCAAAAAAATTGATTTTAAATAAAAAAAATCTGATGGTTTTTGATATTTAAAAAAAAAAAAACATTGATTTTTATCCATCCTGGTATATAACCATTTCCAAGTCCCTATATGCCATGTTGTTGTAATGAAATTAGATGAAGCTCTTAAATTTTAGGGAACTCTAAATAGGTGATTATTAAACATATGTAGTCTTGGAATTATGAATGTTAAATAGTTTATCATAAACTGTTGAATTTGTAGGCTACTCCATGGCATTGGAAGAGCTGGCAGTACATGACAATCCTCTGTGGTGCCCATTCACATCAATGCAACATGGTGCAGTGGGATTTTTGAAAAGGTCCGGGTCCTTTATTTATTTATTTTTTTTTTTGGTGCAGCATAGTCCCTTTTTGGCCTTTTTTGATGCATTTTTGTCAGGGTTTTGTGCTTGGTAACCTGTCTCTTCCTTCTACAAGAAAAAACGCAGGAAAAATGAAAACACATAAAAAGCATGCAACAACGCACAGAAAATACATGATTATCCAGCAGCACTAGTGTGAGTCTAGTGTAATTCTATCTTTACTTTACTATTCAGTTTTTGTATTTCCCTTAAAGCACTATACTGGCTCACTCCCTCTGTCTCTTTCCCCCTCCCATGTACATCACTGAGTTTTCAGAGTTACACAGAGCAGGTCTTTAGTCTTTGTTTATGCTGAGTACAGTCCAGGATAGCTGTGTTGGAGCTCTATCTCTTACTATGCAAGGTGCTGTGTCTGTTCATTGGAGGGGGTCATTGCACTGCCTACCTGCATGTCTTTGCCGTGGAGCAGCTATGTGTTCCACAATGAGGAAGTCCTGTTGGCCGTTTCAATGTGTCTGTTTTATCTTTTGGCTATGTGCAGTGTATTGCTGAATATAATATTTGTTTGATTTGGTCTGTAAAGACAAAATCAAATGTTCCATGTTTTGCAATGTTTTGTTAATATCTTGATTTATTTTAATCTTTTTTTGTTCAAAGTGCATGAACAACAGTAGTTTGCTCCTCTTCATTGTTCTGCACCATCAATATTGTTGTCATGTAAATAATTCGTTTTTTTTATTTTTACTGATATTAGCAGCTACAGTTCTTTTGCATGTATTTTTATCATTGCTATCCAGTGTTTTAAATATTATCTTGTTGATACAAAGCAAAATGTTTATTGATATTACTATATATATTTTAGTCTTATTTAATTGTTATTGATTTCCTAAACTAATAGCTACTCTAACTGTTGTTTGTTGGCTATCTCAATCTTCATTGTTGTCTAGCATTACTCGTGCATCTGTAGCGTTCTTTCATTTTGTCACCTGTTCTGTCCTAACAGATTGCAAGCAGTCGATACGGGAAGACGAGGGCTTGGTGACTATAAACAGGAGGAGAGGAGCCATCAAACAGGCTAAAATACACTACATTAAGAACCATGAATTCATTGCCACATTTTTTGGTCAGCCAACATTTTGCTCTGTGTGCAAAGAGTTTGTGTGGTAAGGAGGACTTAGCCAATCCTAACAGCACGTAGCCGTGAATTTGCAAACTGCTTTTGTTAACCAACAACATAGTTTAAAAAGTGTCTTAACTTTTAATATAGTGCTGTTTAGTAATTGGTGATGTGATCAGTAGCTTTTAGGGGGGGCTTTGAGATGGCAGCAGTGTAATTTTCAGCATGTACTATACAAAGGGTATCCTGATATTTTAATATTTCGTTATGGTAACTGTCTGCTGTAGAGAGCTTTTTTCTGATTGCTTCATGCTGCCAGTGCCAGCCCCCTCCCTCTGTGCCTACTGTCCTCAATTGCTGTACCGATAGCAGTTAAACAGACATGAAAGAACTATTAGGGCCTATGCACACTGGTCATAACAAATGCTGCTTATACAGGCTTTTGGCTTTTTTTATTCATTTATTATTTTTTTCAGCCCGTAGAAGCAACTCTATGGTAGATTGTTTGTTTGTCCATGCACATTAGGGAGGTTACAGGTTTATTTGCAGAGAAGTGTTTTCAGGCAGGAAAAAAAACCCCATAAGAATCGTGTTTTTGAGAGGAGCTTTCATGCAGAAAAAAAACAGCTTGACACGCATAAATGTGCATAAACGCAGTGTTTAGGAGCATTCAGCATTTCAACTGTACATTGGTTATAGTGCAAAATGAGCAGAGGGGAATGTGTTGGGAAAAAACGCTTATAAAAGCTATGCCCATAAACTCCCATAAATGCTTGTGCAGTACGAGCCGCTATAAGCATTTTTATACTGCGTTTTCTGCAAGAGGTTCTGGCATTTTTTCAGCTGCCTAGTGTGCACAGACCTATGCATATTAGGTAACATCATTCAACGGTGAAGATTTCTGCTAGTCATGGGGTTAAAGCATGGTCTGTTTGTCAGGAAAGCAAATAATTCTGCATGGGAAGTGCCACTGACTACTCTAAACTGTGTTTTTTATTTTACAGGGGCTTGAACAAACAAGGTTACAAATGCAGACGTAAGTTTAATACTGTTTTGCTTAAAAAATTATTTTAGACTTTACAGCAGATCTCTCTTGGGCTGTCTTCAACAATTTACCTTTCAGAAATAATTAATTTCCAATAGAATTCTACAATCCCATCCTTTCCTTTTTTATAGACTATGATGTATCTTTTACTACTGCATAATGACTACATTTATGACAGACAAGCTGTTTGTATTTTGAGGATCTGAGCATGGTGGCAAAGTTATCTTTGCTTAACCACTTCAGCGCATTTTTTGCCATACGGCACTGCGTTACTTCAACTGACAATTGCGCGGGCGTGCAACGCTGTACCCAAATAAAATTGTCCTTTTTTTACACACAAATAAAGCTTTCTTTTGGTGGTATTTGATCACCTTTGCGGTATTTATTTTTTGCGCTATAAACCAAAGACTGACAATTTTGAAAAAACAATATTTTTAACTTTTTGCTATAATACGTATCCAATAAAAAAATGTAAGAAAAACTAATTTATTCTTAAGTTTAGGCCAATATGTATTCTATGTATTTTTGGTAAAAAAAAAAAAAAAAAAGCAGTAAGCGTATATTAATTGGTTTGTGCAAAAGTTATAGCGCCTACAAAATAGGGGATATGCCATTTTGATTATTTTTTTATTCTTTTACTAGTAATAGCGGTGATCAGCGATTTATTGCGGCAGACAGATTGGACACTTTGACACTTTTTTGGGACCAGTGACATTATTACAGTGATCAGAGCTAAAAATATGCACTGATCACTGTATAAATGACATTGGCAGGGAAGGGGTTAAGTGTGTCCTAGGGAGGTGCTTTTTAACTGTGGGGGGAGTGGACTGGCAATACACAGAAATCGCTGTTCCTGATCACTAGGAACAGATGATCTCTCTGTACTCCCCTGTCAGAATGGGAATATGCTTTGTTTACATAGGCAGATCCCCGTTCTGCCTCTCTAAGGGTGGCCGGCGGACATCGTGGCAGCCGGACCCGCGCATGAGCTTCCCCGCCATGCAGCGCGCACGCCCGCAGTGTCTCGTGCACGAAACAACGTACGGGTACATTGTTTGCTGCAATAGGGCCACCCTGCCACAGTATATATATACGGTGGGCAGTCCTTAAGTGGTTAAAGTGGTTGTAACCCTAAAAAAAAAATTGATCCTGTTCCTTTAACCACTTCAGTACAGGGCACTTGCACCCCCTTCCTGCCCAGGCCAATTTTAATCTTTCAGTGCTGTCGCTCTTTGAATGATAATTGCGCAGTCATGCAACGCTTTACTCAGACTAAATTTTTACCATTTTTAGAGACAGATTGAGCTTCTTCTTGGTGGTATTTAATCACCACCTGGGTTTTTTTTTTGCTAAACAAATGTTAAAATACCGGAAATTCCTTTGTTTCTGTTATAAAATTTTGTAAATAAGTTTGTTTTCTACTTCACTGATGTCCACTGATGAGGCTGCAGTGGTCAGCACTGATGATGCGGCACTAATATGCGGCCTTGACAGGCGGCGCTGATGGGCAGCATAGATGCGCACTGATGGGCAGCATAGATGCGCACTGATGGGCAGCATAGATGCGCACTGATGGGCAGCATAGATGCGCACTGATGGGCAGCATAGATGCGCACTGATGGGCAGCATAGATGCGCACTGATGGGCAGCATAGATGCGCACTGATGGGCAGCATAGATGCGCACTGATGGGCAACATAGATGCGCACTGATGGGCAGCATAGATGCGCACTGAAGGGCAGCATAGATGCGCACTGAAGGGCAGCATAGATGCGCACTGAAGGGCAGCATAGATGCGCACTGATGGGCAGCATAGATGCGCACTGATGGGCAGCATAGATGCGCACTGATGGGCAGCATAGATGCGCACTGATGGGCAGCATAGATGCGCACTGATAAACGTCACTGATAGGTGACACTGATGAGGAGGCACTGACAGGCATCACTGATGGGCACTGATTACATGATAAAGAACCTACGTCATATGCTCTTTACTTTGATCGGAGATGCATTGTGTCGGAGCGAAACACCGCACTACGTATTATCTCGTTGCGCACCCCCAGGGTCATGACGTCCAGTCAGAATGGGAGAGCCACCGCCCACCCGCCATGTTGCTATAGGCCTGACAGGAAGGTGTTTGTGCTGTATAATTTGTCCCTTTTGTATCATCTAAAATACTTGTCTGATCCTGCCTGGTGCTGCCCTCCCCTCTGTAAACTGACTATTTTTATCATGGCTGCTGAGCCCTGACACCGTGGTCAGTTTGTGCCTTCGTCATCCCGCTGTCTCTCCTCTGTCCTCTCTCCCCCTTCCTCCCTGCCTGTCAGCTAGTGTTAGTGCCAATCTGCTCCCCGCCCTGCCCCTCCTGTTTCTAAAATGACTTTTTTTTAATAGAACCCCCTATGCTCTATTAATTTATGTGCCCAGTGTGTGTTCTATTTAAAAATATGTAGCTTTATACCTTATTTCAGAGTGCTACTCGGCGCTCACCTGACCGCCCTCTGCTCTCCTCCTCCCGGCTGACGTCAGCTGGGTATTCTCAGCCCCTCCCACTGTAGTTATCAGACCAGGGGAGGAGAGCGGCAGGCAGTCACGTGAGTGCCGAGGGGTGCTCTGAAATAAGGTATGAAGCTACATATTTTTTTAAATAGAACATACTCTGGAGAACATAATGGAACATAGGGGATTCTATTATATAAACAAAATGGCTTTGCAACCACTTTAAACAGCTTGGTTGTCTCCTTTTAGTAGTTTCATTAACCGTCACCTCAGAGGGAAGTAAATAGTTGTCAGTGAGTAAATAAATATTAATCTGTTGTTTATTAATCAGTTGTTGACCCTCCTGTCTTAAGCCCAAGGTGGTGCTTTTGGTCATTGTTTGCTCTTGTGTTTGCTAAACAAAAAGTGATTTTTGCTGCTGGTCTGTATGCTTTTTGCAGGTGCATTTAGTGTACTGTGGCAGTTGTTTCTTTCCACTGTTTTATTATGCCTCTTGTTACAGTGCTCAAATTTTATGACAAAATAAAATTCTGAAGCCTAGTTCACATGAGGTCCAGCTTGTATATGTGTATTAAGGATATTATACTGCACCTCCTGAATGCCTTTCAGCTGAACTGAGTTTTTGAATAGGAACACTGCACAGCAACCATGAGCTTAGCATTTGGCCCGCAGTTAGGGTGCATCCCCTTTCGTTTGAGTTGCATTTGGTAGCAGTAGAATATATGTAGCACCCTCCTAGCTAGATGCTAGAGTAGTTTTTGGGCCCTCTGCTCAACAGAGGAGCAGCAGGTAAATTGAATTGGGCTGTCTGCTTAGCAGAAGCTGTGATCGTTTAGTTCTTTCTGTTCAGGGTGCTTTGATGCTTCTCACGCTGTCTGGAGTTTCCCTATATCCAAGCAACCTAGGAAGTTTCTGGATTGTAGGTGAAACCATTCATATGAAAAGCATGAATATGGATGCAGCCAATTGGAAGGGGAGGTACCCCTAGGCATGCTGGGTGACTGTATTTATGTTCAGGGAGCACCTGAGCGCCTGGTCTTTTCCTGGAGAGAAGTGGTCCAGTTGGGGAGAGGGCACATTGATTCTTCCCAGCACAAGTTACCATGCGACATTAGGAGGACAACCTGAGGGCCAGAATGCTAAAGCTCAGGTTTCTCTTGAGAGCCGACTGAGGGCGGATGTCCACGGATCTTGTCTGGTATCAGAGGAAGGTCATCTGCGACCAGGGCCTTGTGAGTACAGACCCACTGAATGCATCCTAGTGACTTGTGCTTCCGATTCCCCCTTTGGGTACTAGAATTCAATTCAATTAAAGAGGGCACCGGCTGGTCTCCTGAAGAGCAAGGTCCATTCAATTTCTTCTCTTTGCAAGGGACTTTGCTCAATCCTGTACAGTTTGCTACACAGTTCCATTAGGAAAGCTGTCCTTAAATTGTAGTATCCTACTATTCCCGTCGCCTATCCCAGTTCCTAAACTAAAATAAAACAACAACACCTAGTGTGGTCATTGGAGTAACGCACTGATGTTGTGTGCACCTGACTGCAAGAAATTCTGTGTGCCTGGCTGCGGAGCTGAAACTAGGGAAATTCTGGAAAAAATACTAGTGGCTTCTACAGGGTAGTGCTACAAATATTTGCTGTAACCACCCCTGTGTGTACAGGGATTTCAGGTCACCATAAAAATATGTGACACGTGTGGCGTTCGGCTGTAGGAAAGCTTTAAAAAATGACCCTCAATCACTCTGTTTCAGCGCAAGTGTAATTTAGGCCTTAGAGCAGTGTGAACACCAAGCATTTGTGAAGCTTTTGGCAAGCTTTGAGCAGCTTTCTTGAAGCCTTTAACACACTCAGCAGCTTTAATTTTGGATATGTTTAACAGATTTTTAATGGGAGTACCGAATATCACTGCTAGTAGGCTTCAGCAGACTTTTAACAAACAATGCAATTTGTTGAAGCATACTAAACCCTTCTAGCAGCTTGTAAAAGCAGTTACTTTATCATTTGGGTGTTGGAATTTAATTGCCAGTAAACACTTGGTTACCACAAAATCTATTTGGGGTTACGGATGTTTGCAAAGCATATAAGTAGATCTTTTTTTGGGTGGCTGTGTTTGGTGACTGATACATTGTTAGCTGGTTGTTTCCTTTAGCCCCGGTTCACACAGGGGCGGCACGACTTTCAGGTCGCCTCACCGAGGCGACCTGCACACGACTTCCACGGCGACTTGCAAAACAACTTCTGTATAGAAGTCTATGCAAGTCGCCTCAAGTCGCCCCCAAAGTAGTACAGGAACCTTTTTCTAAGTCGGAGCGACTTGCGTCGCTCCGATTACAACGGTTCCATTGTACAGGATGGGAGGCGGCTAGGTCACCTGACAAGTCGCCCCTGTGTGAACCGGCACGTAGTCAGATTTAGTATGTTTGTTGTTTTAAAGAAGTATAGCCAAAGCACGTTTGGCTGTACTTCTATGGAACACAGGAGTGCGGCTTGTTTGCGCTCCTGTGACCCGTTTTCAGCAGAGAGCGGGCTAAAGTCCGCTCTCTGCTTACATCCCAGAAGTCGGTCCAGGCACCGCGTCATCACAACAATGGAAGACGGGATACGCCAGGTGCCTGGACTGACACCCGGCTCAGGCTCTCAGCAAGCTGCTCTGCCCCCTCCACAGCTCAGTGCTCCAGTTAGCGAGGAGGGATCAGAGAGCCGAGCCGCTGACTGACGATGTTGGAAGGCAACATGGTTTAATATCATTATATTTCTGGAGTTTTAATGAGCAGCTCTCTGCTCAGGGAGCTGTCAGAACCGAGTGATTGGCAGTGTTCGATCGCTCGGTTCTCAGTGTAAAGGTGCTGGGGGGGACAGATGCAGCCACCTAGGTAAGTATAAATCTAAAAAAAAAAGACAAGCCCATACTTCTATTTTAAGGCAATCTTTTACAGTTGTTCTTATGATAGACATCACATAAAATTTGTATAGATATCTCCGTTGGTCTGATTTAGTTCTATTTTATCTGTCTTGATTGCCCTTCAATTTGAAGAAAGATCATTTAAAGCTGTATTAAACCCAAAATCAAACCTTTATTATATTGCAGCTTACCAATTCTTAATTGTGATGGCTGTATTAGTTTCCTTTTTAAGGCTTTCTTTCTTCTCCCATTTCATCTGGTGATCCAGCTACCAAGTTTGTTGTTTTTCAACAGAAAAGCTCTCTTGCAGTTGCAGGGATGAGACAGACCATTTAATACTGACAGGGGTCCTTAAAATGATCAGCTTTTATTTATGTAAAACCTTTATCCAAAAAGGAAAAAACTGTTGCTGTAACTGATTATAACGTGTGAGCTGACGTTTGGCTTCAGTTTGTTACTGCATTTAAATGTGATAGTACTTCTAACACTCCCCTCCTCCAGGACTGACAATACTGCTGTCCAAATCTGTCCCCTGCATTCATTCATCCAGGAGGTGTGTTACTGGCCAGATCCCCAAGGGAATACAGAGGGGGGAAAAGCCTAAAGAAAGAAACCTAATACAACCACTAATCTCTAATGATTGGTAAACTGAAATAGATTATGTTTTTGGTTTGATACCGCTTTAAGTTTCTCTCTTTACCATGTTGCCATTTGGGTGGCCCCTTGGTTCTATTCACCTTGCTTTGACTTTGCTATTTTTACAATATGTATCATTTTTTTTTCTCTCTGTTGCAATCTGTAATGCCTTTGTAGTCTGTGACTAGTCATCTCTTGAAATGGGTACAAATTGTTTCTATTGCTTACAGAGTGCAATGCTGCCATACATAAAAAATGCATTGACAAGATCATTGGCAGGTGTACAGGCACAGCGACCAACAGCCGGGACACCATGGTAAGTACTTATCTGCTTTTTCTATCTCGGTTGGTTATGGATTTCCAAGTTTACTAACAACACAAAAGTAGAAATCGATTTTAATGCATGCGCATTCAGCAAAAGCTGATCACGTTGTAGACAAGAAAATGAAACTAAAATACTTCAGGGATTTGTGTTTATTTTCATTTGTATCACATGCTCAGCGCTTTAGGGTGCGTGTTCTTTTGACATCACGGTGAGGTTAATTTATACTCCAAAATATTTGATCTCAATAAAATCTGATTGAGCTCATTCAAGACAAATGTGAAAACAAACAATTTAGTTCCATGCATATGTAGCTAAAATGAATGAGACTCCAACTGGAACAACCCAGAGGGGATAAAAAATAGTTAAACTATAGTTCTGCTTTAAATGGTTTGTTTTTCCATTCACAGAAGTGATCTTGTCACTGGTGACAACTTGCCAGTAACAGGATCACTAACAGACCACTCGCCTTTTGTTATGGAGTGTCTCCCTTACTAGCCGAAACAGAATGATGTAGCTCCCTCCATGCACATTGGTGGTAATGAATGTTTTGCAGTGTTCTGGATCATTAAAAGTGTGATTGGGTAAGGTAAAGTGTCTGATTGCCTGTGATTCTTCTATTGGCGATCTGTTGCCAAAAGCATAACCACCCATCTGACATGGTCCTTAAAGTGGTTCCTTTGCCATTATTTACAGAAGACACTACAAAATACAAACTATTCAGCATATAAACAACTCACTGGTTCATAATTTGTGAATAAAGCCTTTTCTCTAGTCTGTCCCTCCTTTTCACTGGTTGCTGCCATCTTGCCTACGTGCACAAGTCAGAGAAGGGCAAGCCAGGATGTTATATACAGCCCACATGTGAAAGAAACCTTTACCTCTCCTATAATGGTCATGTGATATTTCACTCTAAATATACCAGCATCCAATAGCAGTGGTTGGAAAAGGCGAAAGCTGGTTAGTTGGCTTTTACAGAAAAATCAAATTAGTTCTATGCAGACTGCAAATCTCGAAAACGGGAGGAATGGATTTGAAACAGACCATTGAAAAGATTGTAATATACTGAAATGTACCACTGTGTTAATATTCTTGGGGAATAGAAAGGTTCACAAAAGTTTTCAAGCATACATGTATCAGACATAAAAAATAAACATGTTCCCACCCAGCCCTCCCTAATAATACTATGAAAAATATGTTCTCATGCATAGGCTCCTGTAGCATGCGAGTGGATCGGATTTCCATAGGATCGCTAGCGCTAAGATGTCCTCTTCAGTTTGGTGAACGAGCTTTGTAGTCTCATAGACTGTAATCGATTCAGAAATGATAAAGCTGTAAGGAGCATGCGCCATGCTAAAGAGGACATACTGACACGCTCATTGCTATGGGTCCCTACTTGCTGGGCAATGTAAAAAGGCTTCTGCATCAAAGTGAGATAATATATATATATATATATATATATATATATATATATATATATATATATATATATATATATATATATATATATTATTATCTCACTTTGATGCAGAAGCCTTTTTACATTGCCCAGCAAGTAGGGACCCATAGCAATGAGCGTGTCAGTATGTCCTCTTTAGCATGGCGCATGCTCCTTACAGCTTTATCATTTCTGAATCGATTACAGTCTATGAGACTACAAAGCTCGTTCACCAAACTGAAGAGGACATCTTAGCGCTAGCGATCCTATGGAAATCCGATCCACTCGCATGCTACAGGAGCCTATGCATGAGAACATATTTTTCATAGTATTATTAGGGAGGGCTGGGTGGGAACATGTTTATTTTTTATGTCTGATACATGTATGCTTGAAAAAAAAAAAATGTATTCGCTCATCTTTTTTGTGTAAAAAAAAAAAAAAAAAAAAAAAAAAAAAAGGATATATATATATATATCCTTTTTTTTTTTTTTTTTTACACAAAAAAGATGAGCGAATACATTTTTTTTTTTTTTTTTAATACCTAACCATGCACCTATCTTTTAATATGATTGTAAACACAATTTTTTTTATTTAACCGCTTCAGCCCCGGAAGATTTTACCCCCTTACTGACCAAAGCACTTTTTGCAATTCGGCACTGCGTCGCTTTAACTGACAATTTTAACTGACAATTGCTTTCTTCTGGTGGTATTTGATCACCTCTGCGGTTTTTATTTTTTGCGTTATAAACAAAATAAGAGCGACAATTTTGAAAAAAACTCAATATTTTTTACTTTTTGCTATAATAAATATCCCCCAAAAATATATAAAAAAAAATTTTTTTCCTCAGTTTAGGCCGATATGCATTCTTCTATATATTTTTGGTAAAAAAAAATCGCAATAAGCGTATATATATATTGGTTTGCGCAAAAGTTATAGCGCCTACAAAATAGGGGGTAGTTAATGGCATTTTTATTATTATTTTTTTTTTTTTAACTAGTAATGGCGGCGATCTGCGATTTTTATCGGGACTGCGACATTATGGCGGACACATCGGACACTTTTGATACATTTTTGGAACCATTGGTATTTATACAGCGATCCGTGCTAATGCACTGATTACTGTAAAAATGTCCCTGACGGGGAAGGTGTTAACACTAGGGGGCGATCAAGGGGTTAATTGTGTTCCCTCTCTGTGTTTTAACTGAAGGGGAGGGGGGACTGTCTAGGGGAGATGACAGATCGCTGTTCATACTTTGTATGAACAGACGATCAGTCTCTTCTCCCCTCAGAGAACCGGAAACTGTTTTACACACACACATCCCGGTTCTCGGTGTGTCACCAGCGATCACGGAAGCCCGGCGGTGATCGCGACAGCCGGTCACTCACACTGGCTCCGGGGCGAAGGGTGAAGCGACGTTGCATAACATCGTTTCACCCAGCCGTGCCATTTTGTCGCAGTAAATCTGCGGAGGCTGGTCGGCAAGTGGTTAATCACAAAAACTATTTATACAGCCCAAACCCCCTCTTATCAGGTACCCAGCTGGCACTCCTGGCTCCGTCTCTTCTGGTATGCCACCATAAGAAGCCACTTCCTATTGTGGCATACCTGTGGGCTCGATCCCAAGCCATGCTGCCTGTGTCCATAAACAGACAGTGCGACTACACCCTGCCCCCTTATTGCAGGATTTGAGTGACAGCAGCAGGCTCCTGCTGCCTCAGCAAAGCCTATGAGACTGGGAAGTGAGCGGGCGGAGCCCCTACAGACTGGCACAGCACTGGATTGAGTGGGAATAAGGGGTGGCGAGGGGGGGGGGGGATACTTTTACCTAAACATTTTTAAACTTAATGCAGGGAATACATTAAGGTAAAAAGTTTAGAATTTAGGACCGCTTTAACATTTACCAGATCTGTACATTTGCTGTGTGATATTTATTGGTGCTTTTCCTTTACAGTTCCAGAAGGAGCGGTTTAACATTGACATGCCTCATCGATTCAAGGTTTACAATTACAAAAGCCCCGCTTTCTGTGAACACTGTGGCAGTCTGCTCTGGGGCTTGGTGAAGCAGGGGTTGAAATGTGAAGGTGAGTGTTTTTAATAGGGGCCCTTTCACTCAGGCTGTCTGATCAGGTCTGCCTGTCAGTTTTTAAGGCGGACCTGATCGGACCCTCCAGTCTCCCCTATGGAGCAGCGATGTCAGCAGTATCCAATCCAATGCTGTCCACAAAATCCAGACAGATGGTGGTCCTGTTTTCCATCTGCCTATCGGATCGGAGATGTGACCATCCTCGAATTCTTCAAATGTCTGGCTTCATTCAATTTACCTTGCAGTTACTGTTTTTATGTGACTTGAGTGAAATAATGTTTCCTGTAGATTCACAATGTCTGCCATAAAGGCTGCTTCTGCCAGCATCTTTTCCTAAAGAGTACCTTTAAAGGATAAGTTCACGTTTTTGTTACATGTAACACACATATTCAGGGTGTACCGGGCCCCGCTCCCCACCAAACCCCAGGTTTGACAGCCAGCGAGGGATCTTCTCCCTCCCGCTAGCTGTCACAATCTGACAGGCTGTGTCATCCATTAACAGTATTCTGTGAATCAGAAAACTACAAGGTCTGCCATCCTTTGTGGCTTTCGGCTTGTAGTTTCCAATGAACTACCACGGCGCTGTTGAACGATGGGGTAACTTATTAAGTCTTTCTGTCACAGTGTAACTGCCTGGCCGTATCGGAAGTATGGCCAGACAGATACGCGGACTGTCTGCAGGACCGTGGCATTACACCCAAAATCTGCTGATCCTGGGTGCAATGCTTTACAGGTCCATTACAAAAAAAAATAAATGCATATTTTTTACCTGCAAATAAAATGTGCATTTAAGATTTTTTTGGTAAAGGTGACTTTATCCTTTAAGTTCAATCCAGCAACCTGTACCTTTTTACAGAAGAAGCAGTAGTGTCCTCTAGCAACAGCCTCCATATTGATCCTCCTGATGCTTTCCATGAGTTCCTCTCCAAAGGACCTTGAGCAGCAGTGTCAGCTCTGGTACTCCACCCCAGGCACTATGTCTTCTTCGAGATCATTGTCTTCTGCTAGGATTTCTGAGCCCAGGGCCTCAAGCAGCAGGACTGTACTAGACAGGCAGGCTTCTAAAATTTCTAGGTGTTTGCTCCAAGCACATGCAATGGCCTCCCCAATAGCTCAACATGCACCCTCTGCAGACTGCAGCGGGGGGCCAAGAGAGCTCACCTGGTCTGCCCCAAATATTTATGGTCTACCCCAACATGCGCCAGTGTCAATAAGCCTCCCACTAGAGGAAACAAATATTTATAACACACTATTACTGTGGCATCTCACACTATTACAGAGGTACCAGTGTCCCCTAATGGCAGCAGAAAGAAACCACAGCTACACTGAGTTTATGGGAAAACCAAAATGCAAATAGACTATAAATCAGTCTGGGCTGACTAAATTTAGAACAGGGTGCCTACAGTATCCATCCCACCATAGCTTTTTAAGATCCCCCGCCATATTAACGTGTTTTAAAAAAGGAATTTGTCCTAGTACTGTTGGATCTAACCAGACAATCACAAACTAGAGTCTTAAAATCAAAAGCCTTCTGTTTATAGCAGCTCCTTGCCTCTGACAGTCTCAATAATGGAAAAATCTGAAGCCACATCTCCTCAGCATGTCATATACATCAGTGGAGGGGGCAGGTACTGACACAGAAAGCGTTTCGTAATGACCCTCAAGCACAGATGGAAAATTCTTTTTCCTGCTTCGTTTAGGAATCCTATTTTGTGTATCGGCAGCCTTCTCAGTAATAGAGATAGAGACTAGCATGTCTCACAAATATAGCATTTCATTTTTTCCTTTCTTCTGTTATTCTTTAGAGCTGTAAACCAATATTATCTCACTTTAAAATGAGTGGTAAGTCAGACTTGAAATAAGCATGTCTAATGCATATGCTTGTTCCAGGCCATTATTTCTATGTACTAAAACAAGGATAAGCTTGAGGCGTTGACCTCAGGACATCAAAAATAAGCAAATTTCTTTTTCTTTTTTTTTTCCTTGCTGAAATTTTCCAAGATTTGACATTGTAACTTTTACAGGGAGAGTGTTAACTTCATTTAGGTAGAATGGTCATTTTAACCGAGGTGATTTTTTTCCATCTATGAAATACGATGTGGTGACCATTGATGCAAAAGTTGTCGGAGTTTGCAAAAAGAGATGAGGGTAGTTGGCTTCATATAACATGTGCAGTAAGGCCATGAGATTAATACTAAGACATCAAACATGGTGGGAATCCCAGGAGAAGCGATATGCAGAACAGAGGGACTCCAGGGTTTGTTGATTCAGATTAACAGATAGGGCTTCGTGTCTATACCTCTTTTTTATCTTTCTCACTTTAGAAACTGCAGCTTAAAATGTTTTTTTTTTTAGTCTGTGGTCTTCCTTATTTGTATTCTCCCTAGAATGTATGATGTATGTATATTTTAAGCCTACAAGTGCATAATTTTGCGTGTTGAGGGCAGCAGGGTGGCCATTTTACAGGGCAGGGGAGTGGCCTGGGGCAGTTGTCCCTGAATGACAAACAAAACTGCTGTTAAAAAAATCTTGGGCGTCAATTTGCCGCCCCTCTCAAAGTGCTGCCTGGGTCCAATGGTAGGGCCGGCCATGGGTCTGTGGCATGAAAGTATTAAGTAAACACAACCAGGCTGCTTTTATCATATGTGTCGGAGAATTTGTCAGGAGTCATCAGGCTGATAACAGAAGAATGGAGCAGGAGACGGCTACGGGACACAGTGCTTTGAAGAGAAATAACAAAACACTGCAGATATGTGCCCAGCTCAATTTTCATGAATCTGGTTTACATCCACTTTAATTATAGTGTGCATTAAATACATATATGGTACAGTTTGTAATTATGCATGTACTGTACATATGGATGGTATTCTTTGTTCATTAAACACTGAAAGCACATTGTGCTTCCTGCCTGTTATTGCTTTATAGTGATTGTATTATAAGGGGCCCATAGATGGCTAACTTTCCAATCTGAATACTCTAATTCAGAGTTTCCCCAAGCTTTTTTAGATTGTTTTTTTTTTTTCAGACCGTGGGTTTGAATTCCTAAAACTGGAGAGTGCAAAATCCGGCGCAGCTCTGCATGGTAGCCAATCAGCTTCTAACTCCAGCTTGTTCGGTTAAGCTTTGACAAAAAACCTGGAAGCTGATTGGTTTCTATGCAGAGCTCCACCAGATTTTGCACTATCCCGTTTTAGTAAATCAACCCACATATATTTTAGCTCAAAGGCTCTGCTTATTTCCCAGTTTTTGTTATTAACCAGTGGTAATAGTTTTCTTTGCATTTTTTAGTAATACTGTGTCATTAATTCCATAGAATGTGATATGGATGTTCATCACAAGTGTCAGAAAAAAGTGGCCAATTTGTGCGGCATCAACCAGAAACTTCTAGCAGAAGCTCTGAAC
This sequence comes from Lithobates clamitans, assembly GCA_037952925.1. Lineage (NCBI taxonomy): Eukaryota > Metazoa > Chordata > Amphibia > Anura > Ranidae > Lithobates > Lithobates clamitans. The sequence continues at coordinate 510,171 of JBBGZY010000871.1, forward strand.
CAAGTCAGCATGGTAAGAATAGTAAAAAAAAAACAACAATGTGCTCCAGTGTTAAGTAATGAGAGAATATAATTATTCATTTTAAACAAAGATCTATATTGATAAGAAGTGAAAACCATTGGTTTATATAACCCAAGAAACCAAAGGAAGAAATTTGTAACCCAAGAAACCAAAGGAAGAAATCTCTTTCTATATCCTATAGAACATCCTGCACTACAAGGCACTTCTACATTCAACATTGAAGTTCAATTTTAACCCAAGAACAAAAATATAAAATGTATTAATTTTGCACACAGGGAATAACTCTGTAACAAGTAGCAAAAAAGTAATATGTACTGAACAAAATCTTCCCAAGTAAGATCACTGTAAATCAGATGAACACCCTATTACATATTTTCTGGGAATGTCTCCCAATCCTCCTTTTAGTACTGTTTTTAAATTAACCTAAAATTATGCTATTGCATCTTGCCCAGGAAGAACTACAGGAAATCTTTGGTCCACATACTGAATGATTTGAAGACATTGCATCCTATGGAATTGGAATGCTTGAATGTTTAAAGTTATGTTAAAGAACAACCTGGTTGCAAAGGATCCTACTGAAACATATTTTTTTTCTTTTCTCTTTCTTTTCTTTCTTTCTCACAATAAAATCCTTGTCCTACTATGAATCAAACTGAAGTCCTCTGGCTAGCTAGATACTGGCTCAGTGATTTTGAAAAAGATCAGTTCTGACTCTTGTATGTATCAAAAGCTGAATTCAAATGGAGCTCATTGCCTTTAAAGTGTTACTAATCCCACAAAAGTAAAATCAGACTGTATTTGCAGTAAAGCGTGCTTGTTATACGCACTGTGGAACCTAAGGGGTTAATCCTGCACATTATGTAAAAAGGCTGTTTGAGCCTGTCTTCTCTGACCCTCCCCTTCTTCCACAGTCCCCAGTTCAACTCCTGATAGTACAGAGCCCTAGGAGGCACTCTGCACAGGCTCAATTTGATGTGTATTACTAGAGTGTTGTGTTTTTTTTTTTTTTTGGGAGTGCATTTGATCGGCACAGGGTCAATCTGCACTGTCCAGACAGAGGATCGGGGGTCCTGCAGCCTCATAGGACAATCAGGGGAGAATTAAAACTCCTACAAACTTTTTCCAGGGCTCGGCTGAACACTGATAGAAGTCACAAGACCGCTATATACTGCTAAAGAGGGTATTTAGCAGTTTATATTTACTAAAATATTCCATTTTTATGTTCTGTGTACTGTTTGATACCAGATATAGTGAATGCAGGGTCCTGGGTTTAGTAACACTTTAAGTTATGTTAAAGAACTATCCTAAACTGGCTCTTGACAGACCCTTGTCATGCAAGGAACAAAGGGTCTTGTGAACACAAGTGTCATACAGGGAAGAGTTTGTTCCCTTAGCAAGCAGTTGACTTCTGTCAGCTCCACAATTAAACGAATTGGTTTCTACAAGCAAGAAAAGATTTTTACATGTATAAGACTTTGTATACATTCTGTACATGACATTTGAAAGTAGACTGAAATATGTTGTCTACTTTTAAACCCATGATGTGAAAATGGTCCACAAATACCTGTATAACCATTGAAACATTGGATTATTTAAGTTTATACAAGAATCACATAAGTGTAATATGGAGATACACAAAGGATCTCATAAAACATTTCACAACCATCAGCCCAAAGTTTATATTACAAAAAGACTTTACAGATGTTTTTAGTCACCGGTTTCTAGCTGTCAAGTTAAATCGTTCAGGAGAGGTTAAACAACGTCCCGTGTACATGAAGCATTATTGTCTTTGGGACATACACAACAGAGCTGATGGGATGACCATTACAAAACATAAAGTTTGTGTGCATATATGGGAATTGCAAACATAACATTGTCATGGCTTCCTACAACAAAGAGAATAAGTAAATCTGAACTTCACAACGTCCCCAAAAGCAAAATTACATTCTATCTGAACAGAAAAAATTAAACAAAGAGCTAAAAGCTCAATATAGTCTCATAATCAGGCCACGTTCTAAAGGCCTAATAGGTTTACACATTCTATGAACTCCTTCACGCTGACAAAACACTTATGTGGCCTCACGGAACTGGGCTTTTTTCTGTGGGGCCTCATATATGTGTTTCTCCCTTTTGTGCTGCACTCCCTGTATGACACTTGTGTCCACAGGTCCCTTTTGTCCTTTGCATGACAAGGGTCTGTCAATAGCCAGTTTGATAGTTGGAAGTTTCAGTGGTTACAGTATAAAATTAAAGCAAAATAAATATTAAAGTAGAACTAAGGGATTTGATTTTAGATAAAGTATTGAAGGGTTATAACCATGGCCATCTGCATCCTAGTAGGGTGATTTCCCTTCACTTCCTGTCCCATAGTCAAGACAGAAAGTGAGAGGAAATCCCTCCAAAGTGATTGAATCCCTGGTCATTACCAGAAGTAGTGCCCCCACTGGAAGATTAGAGGGCTATTCCTGTTCTGGCGACAACCCAAAATTTGTGTTCTTTCACTTTTGGTGATAATGGCAAACACTAAAATAAAAGCAAACGCTATTACTCGTCCAGTGCTTAGGTAAATTATAAAGGAATAGGCTGCTGCTTTAACAACAAATATTATAAATCAAAAAGCCTTAAAGTTCAATACAACAAAACAAATACTCTTGCGCATAAATGTGTTAGCCTGACAGTTCAAAGTTCAGGATGGACGGTAACTTTTGGCCATGCTGCCTTCAAGGATAGGGATATCCTAGCAATCAAACAAGAAAACAGAAAAGAGAGGTCGCACCGGCCTTGTGCATTATCCTTTAACAAGTTTATTTTAAAGAACACGTAATAAAACTACTCACAAAAGTAGATGAAAAAATCACGCTTAAAATAGTCTTTGACTTGTGACAGTCTGTCCGCTGATAGCAGTCTCCAGATCCTACGAAGAGGACATACAAACCGCTGCTGGCTGACGCGTTTCGAAGGTTACACCTTCTTCTTCAGAGCCTAACAGTGTTCATCTCTTACAGCTACTTAAATATATGTGCTCATCAAAGAGGCACAAAAACTGGATTTGTACCTCTTGATGAACACATATATTTAAGTAGCTGTAAGAGATGAACACTGTTAGGCTCTGAAGAAGAAGGTGTAACCTTCGAAACGCGTCAGCCAGCAGCGGTTTGTATCTCCTCTTCATAGGATCTGGAGACTGCTATCAGCGGATAGACTGTCACAAGTCAAAGACTATTTTAAGCGTGATTTTTTTCATCTACTTTTGTGAGTAGTTTTATTACGTGTTCTTTTAAATAAACTTGTTAAAGGATAATGCACAAGGCCGGTGCACCCTCTCTTTTCTGTAGCCTTAAAAGTTCCTCCTGTGATCCATAAAGCTAAAGCAGTGCTCTTGAGTATTTTATACCCAAAATTTAACACAGTGTATGATGGTGCACTCTGTGACAAGTGAGTCCAACTGAAACCACGCTCTGCTGAATGTTCGTTGGGGGCTTTTGTGTAGTAATATACCTTCACTACACCATGCAATTCCACTTCCCTCAGGGTTTACACTTACCAGATCACAATAGGGTAAACGCTTGTTGGGTATGTCTATCCCATTCAGCAGTCAAAATCCAGAGAGGTAACACCATTGAACGGTTGATTCATTCCCTTCAATTCAGCTGTTCATTCAGACCCTGTTACTGCCGCCAATCTTAAATGAACATAGGGAAAAAACAGTCCTCATAACGTGAACCTGTTTAAGTATTTATTACCATAAAATTGCCCCCCTTTCCATATCGCACTTACAAGATCAAAAATTAAAATAAGCATTCAATGGTATAACAACAAAAAGATACATCATGACACGATCCTCGCTCACCGATCCTAGGATTCTCGTCCCTGGTGATACCCGGGTGGAGATCAGGGGAGGCGACAGATTCACAAGCCATATGTGCACGCCTAGACACGTTTCGTCATTACGTATTTATCAATAGATGCCTATAAATAGACATAATGATGAAACGCGAGTCTGAATGAACAGCTGAATTGAAGGGAATGAATCAACTGTTCAGGCTACCTGCTTGAAATATCGATGGTGCCTCTCTGAGTTTTGACTGCTAAATGGGAAAGACATACTTAACAAGAGTTTACCCTATTGTGATCTGGTGAGAGTTAACTCTGAGGGGAGTGGAATCGTGTGGTGTGGTTAAAGTATATTACTACACAAAAGCCCCCAATGAAGATTCAGCAGAGCATGGTTTCAGTTGGACTCACTTGTCACATAGTGAACCATCGTAAACGGTGTTAAATTTTGTGTGTAATACACTCGAGCGCTGCTTTAGCTTTATGGATCACAGGAGATGAACTTTTAAGCCTTTTTGATTTATAATAAAGGTAAACAGAACTATTAGAGAGTGATTATCCCTAACTGGGGTGTCAGGCAGCCATACAATATAATTTTATTCTTTTTTGTTCTAATCCCCTTCCAATCTATCCAAAAGTTTTGTGTTTAATGATACTTTATCTACTTTTTGAGAATTAAGCAACCAATCTATTATATTGATATACGGATACAAATGTCATTCTTTTGTATTTTAGAAGTCAAGCAGAAAATCAGATTCGTCTTTGGATAGCGTTGCCATTTACCAAGGTGTAACACCAGCTGCTCCAATTGCAAAAGGTTTAGATGCAACAGGCAAGTATATTTTATAGGTAGCTCACTGATGGGGAAAAAATCTTTTTCAGTGGTAGAAACCCAAAATGTTTCACCTTTTTTTACTGTAATTCTCATATTTCACTCAGCAGACAACCAGTATGATAAACTTTGGGAGGGGAGCAGTCCTCAGCCTATGAAAGTGTCCAGTATCAGCAGCCGTGTGTCAGTGGAGAATTTTACATTTCACAAGGTGCTTGGAAAAGGCAGCTTTGGGAAGGTAAACACCTGTGTCAGTTTTACTCTTTCCTTGTTTTCTAAGCACCTGTTTAATGCTTGCTTGCCTTTCTTTCTAGGTCCTTTTAGCTGAGGTAAAGGGCAAGAATGAGTATTTTGCTATTAAAGCTCTAAAGAAAGATGTTGTGCTGATTGATGATGATGTGGAGTGCACCATGGTGGAGAAACGTGTCCTGGCATTAGCATGGGAAAATCCATTTCTTACTCACATCTACTGTAGCTTCCAGACTAAGGTAACATCAGTAAAGAAGGCCAACATACACACATATGCTTCTGATGACTAGATTCCCTGCTTCAGCCCCGAACGTATTTACCCCCTTCCTGACCAGAGCGTTTTTTGCGATTTGGCACTGCATCATTTTAACTGACAATTGCGTGGTCGTGCGACCCTGTACCCAAACAAAATTAACGTCCTTTTTTTTTCCCCACAAATAGAGCTTTCTTTTGGTGGTATTTGATCTCCTGCGTTTTTTATTTTTTGCTCTATAAACAAAAAAAGAGGGACAATTAAAAAAAAAAAAAAAACAATATTTTTTACTTTTTGCTATAATAAATATCCCCAAAAAATATATAAAAAATTTAGGCTGATACGTATTCTTCCATATGTTTTTGGTAAAAAAAATCGCAATAAGCGTTTGGTTTGTGCAAAAGTTATAGAATCTACAAAATAGGGGATAGTTTTATTGCATTTTTATAAATTTTTTTTTACTAGTAATGGCGGCGATCAGTGATTTTTATCGTGACTGCGACATTATGGCGGACACTTTTGGCGCCTATTCATATTTTTACAGCGATCGGTGCGATTAAAAATGCACTGATTACTGTGTAAATGTGACTGGCAGTGAAGGGGTTAACCAGGAGGGGGCGCTGCAGGGGTTAAGAGAATCACTCCCTAGGACACAAACACTGGAGGGGCTGGGCTATGTGTGACACGACACTGATCACCGCTTCCGATTACAGGGAGCGGTGATCAGTGTCAGTGTCACTAGGCAGAACGGGGAAATGCTTGTTTACATCAGCATTTCCCCGTTCTTCCTCTCCATGAGACGATCACGGGTATCCCCGCTGAAAAAGAAACCGCGGGACCCGCGATCGGACTCGAGCTCGCGGCGGGCACGCGCCTGCTATCCGTACCTCGCGAGATCACGTACAGTATCGTGATTTCCTGCAGCGGAGCCAACCTGCCGCAGTAAAACTGCAGCAGCTGGTCCGCAACCAGTTAATTGAATTTTGTTTATATATATTAATATTACACACTCTTTTTTTTTTTTATTATTATTATTTATTTGTTGACTTTTTTGGAGTTAGTATACACATATTCAGTAGTGTTGTCATGTTGTTTATTTCATTTGAAAGTGGATTTGGTTCACTTCATTGATAGCAGCTGCACATTTACAGGTTGTGGTCCAAATGCGCAGACAGTGTAAATTTCATTTACAAAAACATTTTCGTCATAATTTTTAATAGTGGCATGTTTCCAGTGACAAAAACAAAATGAAAAAGACCCCACATTTTAGTCAATTGACATAATTTATGACGAAAATCCATTCCCTTTTTGTCAACGAACCAAAACAGAACAAAAATTTGAGGGAGGGACGTTTACCTACGTGAACTTCCAGTGTCCTTGGAGCTCTGCCTGTACAACCCATAAGTGCTTCCCCTCCCTGCAAGAAAGGTAGCGACAGCAGCATGCTTAGTAGTGTGGCATGCTTAGCACTGTGCAGCATTACAGGCCTCCCGAGAGTCCGGATTCACATCTGTCCAGAGCACAGTGCATTACAGGCTTTCTCAGACCACCCAGAGCACTGTGTAGCATTACAGGCCTCCTCATACGACTGGCCAGAGCACTGTGCATTACAGGTCTCCTGAGTCCCAGCAGTCCTGACCGTTCAGAGGACGAGAGCACTGTGTAGCATTACAGGCCTCCTCAAACCGCCCAGAGCACTGTGTAGCATTGCAGGCCCCCTCCTACCACTGTCCAGAGCATTGTATAGCATTACAGGCTAGGAATTAACCGATTATCAGTACGGCCAATTATTGCGGGCCGATATCGGCATTTTTCAAAACATCGCTATCGGTCACAAACTAGACCGAAAGTACCAATATTGGTCTCCGTGGCCATCTTTTTGGGGCCCAGAAGCTTGCAGACACAGTGTGCAGCTGGGGTGCGCGGGACACGCACACAATGTCATTGCGCCTCTGTACACTGGGCCTTCTGAGTCTAACAGGCCACCCTCTTTTTCTTCTCGACACTCGGGCGGACACGCCAGCCGGCCATCCAGCAGCCAGCTACCCACCCACAGTAAGGTGCCAGGCCACTGAGGCCAGCCACCCACCCACAGCAGGGTGCCAGCCAGCAGCCACCCAACCACAGCAGGGTGCCAGCCAGCAGCCACCCACAGCAAGGTACCAGCCAGCAGCCACCCACCCACAGCAGGGTGCCAGCCAGCAGCCACCCACCCACAGCAGGGTGCCAGCCAGCAACCACCCAGCCACAGCAGGGTGCCAGCCAGCAGCCACCCACCCACAGCAGGGTGCCAGCCAGCAGCCACCCACCCACAGCAGGGTGCCAGCCAGCAGCCACCCACCCACAGCAGGGTGCCAGCCAGCAGCCACCCACCCACAGCAGGGTGCCAGCCAGCAGCCACCCACAGCAGAGTGCCAGCCAACAGCCACCCACCCACCCACAGCAAGGTGCCAGCCAGCACCCACCCACAGCAGGGTGCCAGCCAGCAGCCACCCACCCACAGCAAGGAGCCAGCACCCACCCACATCAGGGTGCCAGCCATCCACAGCAGGGTGCCAGCCAGCAAGCCCATCCACAGCAGGGTGCCAGCCAGGCCAGCAAACCACCCACAGCAGGGTGCCTGCCAGTTTTAACCCTATTCTTCCGATGCAGAGAGAAGAAGTAAATGGTGTGGTTTGGGACTATTTCTCGTCTCAACCATCTGCAAAAAAAACAGCAGTGTGCAACACATGCACAAACAATGTGAGCATGGGATTAACAACTGCAAAAAACAAAAATTTGGCAAATCTTTGGGCCCAAGAGTTGATCATGTTGAATAATATAATGAAGCACAGAGAAAATAAACTGAATCACAAAGTGAAATACCACTATCCCACCAAACAACAATAAAAGATATGTTTCAGAAAAAAGCTAAGTGGCTAAATTCGGATGGAAGATCCCAAAAGCTGGACAAAGCAATCACAGAGATGATGGTTATGGATAACCAGCCATTTACAATGGTGTCTGACTCTGGATTTTAGTAGTTGATGTCCATAGCTGAGCCAAGGTACCCACTGAAGAGTGAAAAGTATTGAACCAAAATGCTGGGAAAGATTCACCAAAAGGTAGTTGAGAAAGTAAATGCTGCAACCAGAGAATGCTGGCAACTCACTCTCATTCACGACTGACTGCTGGTCAGGACCAACAAAGTCAGTAATGAGTCTTACATTCCACTTCATTGACAGCGGATGGACAAAAAGGCAATTGGTGTTGAATACAAAGGTGATGCAAGGATTCCACACTGGGGAGTACATTCGAGAAATGTTTCTAGGCATGCTTCAAAACTGGGGAATAAACAAAGACCGAATAATGCTTGTGCTTCGTGACAGCGGCGCAAACATGGTTGAAAGGAATGAGGCTGAAGTGTCCGACCTCCGTTGCATGGCACACACCCTGCAACTTGTGGTAAATGATGGTCTGTCAAGCCAGAGAGCTTGCCAATCAGCGACTGAGGTGCATTTAGGCAGACCTTTGCCTACCCAAAAACAGCCTAATTCAGGCTGTTCCAACACGTTGGAATTCAACACTTCACAAGCTGCAAAGAATGCTGCAACAGAAGCGAGCTTTGAGCATATATTCAGGCGAACATGGAGGCTATAGTTGTCCTACTGCTCATCAGTGGGACATTGTAGCCAATGTCATTGAGTCCCTCCTCCCCATAGAGGAAGTGACACTAGAGGTGAGTCATTACGACTCATCTGTGTCATCTGTCATCCCAAGTTGTGAGAGTGCTGAAGATGCTTCCTCAAGAGAATGAAGGACCCAACACACGTGGCATTAAATCATTCAGGCAGGTCATGAGGGACAGCCTCACCAAACGCTTTGAGAAGCATGAAGAGAATAAAAATGTTGTGCTGGCATGTCTTTTGGATCCTCGATACAAGAATCATGCTTTCTCTTCTGATGATGTATTGACCAAGGCAAAACAATGGCTGATAGAAGCTCAACACGAGCTACTTGAGGTTCCTGCAGAAAGGTCAAGTTCGAGGTCAACGAGCAGAAGAGAATCTTCATCATGGTTGAATTGATGCCAAGTTCAGCGTGTTATTGCCGCCTCATGCGGAGGCTTCTTCTGAATGTGCATCAGTGATCAGCCTGGATGATGAACCTCATCTCTATTTGAAGGAACCAGTAATTGACAGAAGAAGTGGTGACCCTCTTCAGTGGTGGAAAGAAAATGAAGCACGCTACAAAAGACTTTCCTCTCATGCTAGAAGATACCTCTCTGCTCCTCCTCCATCTGTACCAACTGAGCGTGTTTCTTAAATCGTACATCACGGAACACAGAGCCATAGTAATTACTATGTGGGTTATAGGCCACCTTCAGGTGATGGACACTGGCACACCCTAAGACAGGATGTCCACTCCCTATATAACCCCTCCCACTACTGGGAGTACCTCAGTTTTTTTAGCCAGTGTCTAAGGTATTGGTCATGAGTAAAGATGTGCTGTGCTCCAGAATCATATATTATAGAGTCTGGAAGGCATATGTCTTCTGGTGTGAACCCAAGGGTTGGCACCCCAGGAAGTATGTCATAGGTAGAATCCTTGACTTTCTACAAATGGGGTTAGAAATAAAGTTGGCCTTGAGTACTATCAAGGGCCAGGTCTCGGTCTTATCTGTATTATTTCAGCAACCACTTGCTTTGCATTCTTTGGTTCGTAGCTTTATTCAGGGGGTAACGCAGCTTAATACTCCGGTTAGGTCACCCCTGAACCCTTGGGACTTGAATTTAGTTCTGTCAGCATTACAGAAACAGCCTTTTCAGCTGATACAACATATTCCCTTGGACCTTTTGACAAGGAAACTAATTTTTCTGGTAGCCATATCTTCTGCAAGAAGGGTATCCGAATTGGCTGTTCTTTCTTGTAAAGAGCCATATTTTATTATTCACAAGGATAAGGTAGTATTGCGTCCTCATCCTACCTTTCTATCGAAGGTAGTGTCAAGTTTTCATTTAAACCATGATATTGTTCTACCTTCGTTTTTTCCAGAACCCGGTTCTACGGAAGAAAAGTCACTACATTCTCTTGATGTGGTGAGAGCAAAGTCTACTTGTAGGCGACTGCTCAGATTAAAAAAACTGATGTTTTGTTTGTATTTCCTGAAGGTCCTAAAAGAGGACAGGCAGGATCAAAATCTACTATTTCCAAATGGATTCAATAAGTAATTGTTAAAGCTTATGGTTTAAAGAGGAAGATTCTACCTTTTCAAATCAAAGCGCACTCCACAAGGGCTGTTAGTGCTTCGTGGGCAGTGCATCACCAAGCCTCCATGGCTCAATTCTGCAAGGCCGCAACTTGGTCTTTAGTACAATCATTTACCAGACTCTATCAGGTAGATGTAAAAAGTCATGAGGATATCGCCTTTGGGCGCAGTGTGCTGAAGGCTGCAGTATAACTCCTCTGATCTCATGGTGCCCTAATTTTGTTGTGTCTCCCTCCCTTCAGTTGGCATTGCTTTGGGACATCCCACATAGTAATTACTATGGCTCTGTGTTCCGTGATGTACGATTAAGATAATAGGATTTTTATACCAGCTTACCAGTAAAATCCCTTTCTTTGAAGTACATCACGGGACACAGAGGTCCCTGCCTTCTTTCTGGTATACACGTGTATTGGGGTTACATAGGGAGTGGACTTCCTGTCTTGGGGTGTGCCAGTGTCCATCACCTGAAGGTGGCCCACATCGTAATTACTATGGCTCTATGTCCCGTGATATACTTCAAGGAAAAGGATTTTACAGGTAAGCTGTTATAAAAATCCTATTTTTCAGTGAAGTGGCAGCAATTTATTTTAAAAAACAGAACCCGTTTAACAGGTGAACATGCTGAAATGTTATGCTTTTTGCACTATAATATTGTTCTACTTAACTGGGAGTATTGAAGAAAGTGTAGTGTCAGTGTGTCCTGTCAGCTGTCTAGCTTTTTGCACTGCAGTAGTGATGTAAATTTAATCAGTGCAATGCACTAGTAACAGTTATGCCCCGTACACACGGTCGGATTTTCGGACGGAAAATGTGTGATAGGACCTTGTTGTCGGAAATTCCGACCGTGTGTATTCTCCATCACACATTTTCCATCGGAGTTTCCGACACACAGTTTGAGAGCAGGCTATAAAATCTTCCGACAACAAAATCCGTTGTCTGAATTTCCGATTGTGTGTACACAAATCCGACGCACAAAGTGCCACGCATGCTCAGAATAAATAAAGAGATAGAAGCTATTGGCTACTGCCCCGTTTATAGTCCCGACGTACGTGTTTTACGTCACCGCGTTCAGAATGATCGGATTTTCCGACAACTTTGTGTGACCGCGTGTATGCAAGACAAGTTTGAGCCAACATCTGTCGGAAAAAATCCTAGGATTTTGTTGTTGGAATGTCCGATCAATGTCCGACCGTGTGTACGGGGCATTTTACTTTTTCTATGTTTTGGGAAGCCATTTAAGAAGTTATTGTTTTTCAAGCATTTTATTTTTCCCAGTTTATTTTTAGACCTTGTTCTTCATATCATGGTGCCATGCAGACAGAGATGTCTGTTTTGAAATCTGTGTGTTTTTCTCCCATCTGTTTTCGAGCCCTTAATGTTTAATTTTAATAAACATTAACATGTTCAGTTTATACCAGATTTGTGCATAAAATTGGTGTTATTTTTTTAAGGTTTAAATGTACAAAATATCTGCAAATAATATTGGCTATCGGCAGGAGAGGTGGCCGAAATATCGGTATCGTATCGGCACCGAAAAACGATATTGGTCGATCCCTAATGCTGCATAGAGCACTATGCAGCATTACAGGCCTCCTCTCAGACCACTGCCCAGTGCTCTGTGCAACATTACAGGTCTCCTCAGACCACTGTCCAGAGCACTGTGCAGCATTACAGGCCTCCTCAGACCACCGTCCAGAGCACCATGTGCATTACAGGCTTCCTCAGACCACCCTCCAGAGCATGGTCCTCATTACAGGTCTGTCAGACCGTTGTCCCAGAGCTCTGTGCATTACAGGCCTCCTCAGACCACCGTCCAGAGCACTATGTGCATTACAGGCTTCCTCAGATCACCCTCCAGAGCATGGTCCTCATTACAGGTCTGTCAGACCGTCGTCCCAGACCACTGTGCATTACAGGCCTCCTCAGACGACCGTCCAGTGCACTCTGTGCGTTACAGGCCTCCTCTCAGACCACCGTCCCAGAGCACTGTGTAGCATTACAGGCCTCCTCAGACCACCATCCAGAGCACTGTGTAGCATTACAGGCCTCCTCAGACCACCGCCCAGAGCACTATGTGCATTACAGGCCTCCTCAGACCACCGTCAAGAGTGCTGTGCAGCAATACAAGCCTCCTCAGACCACCGTCCAGAGCACTATGTGCATTACAGGCTTCCTCAAACCACCCTCCAGAGCACTGTGTGCATTACAGGCCTCTCAGACCACTGTTTCAGAGCACTGTGCATTACAGGCCTCCTCAGACCACACCATCCCAGAGCACTGTGTGCATTACAGGCCTCTTCTCAGACCACTGTCCCAGAGCACTATGCAGCATTACAGGCCTCCTCTCAGACCACTGCCCAGAGCTCTGTGAAACATTACAGGTCTCCTCAGACCACTGTCCAGAGCACTGTGCAGCATTACAGACCTCCTCAGACCACTGTCCAGAACACTATGCATTACAGGCCTCCCCACTGTCAAGAGCACTGTGCAGCAATACAGGCCTCCTGAGACCACCGTCCAGAGCACTATGTGCGTTACAGGTACAGGCCTCTGCTCAGACCACCATCCAGAGCACTGTGCAGCATTACAGGCCTCGTCAGACCACCGTCCCAGAGCATTATGCAGCATTACAGGCCTCCTCTCAGACCACCATCCCGAGCACTGTGCATTACAAGGCCTCCTCTGACCACCATCCAGAGCAATGTGTAGCATTACAGGCCTCCTCAGAGCACTGTGCAGCATTACAGGCCTCAGACCATCCAGAGCGTGTAGTTTGTTTAAACCTTAACAGATTTTTGTTTTTACTCCAGGTGTATATAATGAGTTTGGAAATTCTAGGGAAAAACTTAAATAATGCAGTACAATTTGCCTAAACACATACGATTTCAGTCAACTAAATACGATTAAAACGAAAACAATTGCAGATTACAAAAATGTGACTAAAACTAAAATGGCATTTTAGTCAAGACTTTCACTAAAACGACATTGAAATTTGATGGCAAAATTAACACTGGGTGCAGTTTCAATTCAATTATTCAAGGTGTATTTGTAGCAAAACGGTTATCTTAATCATACAGGACAAAGGTTGGATATTTATGGGTTATAGGCTGCTATCTTGAGGATAAAGGATACTGGCAAAACTTTTGAACACGCACCCTTAGACCTACCCCTCTGTTCCACTCTGTGAGACCTCTATTTTTTTGTTAGTGTACTGTAGGGAACAGCCAGTAATGTTGCTTCAGACACACAATCCTGCTTGGCCGCTCTTTTCTGCATGTTAGCCACAGGCTGCAATACATGTCCAGGGCTGTGGTCCATTCATATTGTTCCAGACCCCGAAGACCCTTCCAGGGGTATGCCCACCGTGACAGGCAAAACCTGGACCCACTTAGGGATCCGAGATTGTGAAAGGGAAGACTGGTTTGTCCTGTTACCGTAGCTTTATAGAAAATATGAGACTTAATATCGCTACTGCTTGAAGTACATTTGTTAGTGTCTCCTGAGTAGTATTCATTTAACTGTCAGGAAATCAGGAGTTGTGTTTGACTTTATTCATTTGTTGAGTTTAAACTGTCACTAATTTTAAACTGTAAAACAATTCCACCATGCAAAGCTTAGTCTCTGGTGGATGTTCAGGTGTTACATCACACCACGGGTTGCACTATTACCACCACTTCTGCCCAGAGCCCTTATAAGGTACTTGGACACTTCTCACTCCATTTTGCCTTGAGAAATTTGCTACAGAACAGCTGACACTTGAGTTGCTGTGTATCCTTCTCCACATGTACTTACTCCATGTTTGCTGCTTGATGTTTACTTCCTATCCCTGGACAAACGCCTGTCTCTCTTTTTTTTTCTCCTGTGTTTTGACTCTGCAGTCCAGGATCCATCCAACCCTCTGTTTTTGCATGAGGCTCTTAAGCCTAATTGTGGTCTCCTTTGAAGCAGTTTCATATGCCCAGTTTCACTGCAGACCATTGCAACTCAACATTCTGGCAGCTTGGGGAAAAAAGCGTTCAGTTTCTGGATCGTCCCTTGTGCCTGACCAGCAGGACCAGACTTGCCATGATGTGGTGGGTCACAAGTTTGATGCTAAAATCAGGAAAATCCTACCTGCCAATGGCTTGGAAAGTGCCCATTATAGATGCCAACCTGTTAGGGCTGAGGAGGAGTCCTAGGTATCCCCTAGGTACAAGATACTTGGTTGTCAGAGGAAGGACTCCAGATCAGTATTCTGGAACTCAGAGTGATTAAATTATCCCTTCAATGCTGGGCCTCTCGTCTGTAAGGTCATCTGATCAAGACTCAGATAATGCCATTGCAGTGGTTTACAATAACCATCGAGGAGGTACCAGAAGTCTTGTGGATCAAAGAGAAACAGAAATGATTCTGTCTGGCTGATCGCTGCACACATTCAGGGCATGGAAAATTGTCAGGTGCGCTTCCTCAGTTATCAATGTCTGGACTCCTGGAGAGCGGTCTCTTTACCCACAGGTGTTTCAAGACCTTTTTCCGTGGGATAAATTAAGCCTAATATATCTTTCTTCCTCTGAAGCTCCTTCCTTGTCTGCTCCTTAAGATTGATATAGATTGTATTCTCGCTGAACTGGCCCAGGAGGATGTAGTACTCTGACCTTGTTAGACTCTTGGCAAAATCTCCTCACAGGCCGTTTGGATCTTTTCTCCCAAGGGCTGATTTACCACCCTGCTTTGTATTCACTAGCTTTGATCATCCTTACAGCTTTCAACCACACTGTAGGATTCTCCTTTTCTGGCTGGATAGCACCCAGCAGCATCTATCCGTTTCCTCCCCAGCCTTATGGTCCCTAGCCTGCCCCTTTCATTAATTAGATTTCAGTTCTTTTAGTCATCGATGCTTAGCATCACATGTGGACAATACCTGCAGACTAACATTCACCTGGTTAAAGTGATTCTAAAGTCTCGTTTGTTATTTTTAACTAACTAACTAACTAAAAAAAAAAATGTATACTTCCCTGCTCTGTGTAATGGTTTTGCACAGAGCAGCCCAGATCCTCTGTTTCCCTCTTCGGTGCTTCTGGCATCTCCCTCCTGTTGAGTTCCCCCACAGCAAGCTGCTTGTTATGGGAGCACCCGAGCCAAGCCACAGCTCCCTGTGTCCATCCAGACAGAGGGCCCTGCCCCGCCCCCTCTCTATCCTCATTGGCTGACTGACTTTGACAGCAGTGGGAGCCAATGGCACCATGCTGCTGTCTCAGCTAATGAGGGGAGTCCTGGGCAGCCGAGACACTGCTGCAACATTGCTGGATCTAGATGGACCTCAGGTAAGTATTTGGGGGGCTGAGGGAGGCTGTTGCACACAGAAGGATTTTTATCTTGATGCAAAAAATACATTAAGATAGAAAAACCTTCTGATTTTATTACCACTTTAAGGCATCTTGATATTTGCATAGCTCCCCCCAAAAGCTAGCCCACTTTTTGCATCAGGGCTGGGGACTCTTGAAAAGGGGTACTGAGGCTCACTGTGATGTTTTCCGGAAGCACCCTGCTAGCCCTTACCATAGGCCATGATCTGCTTGCGTTGCCCAGATGTGCAATGATTACATCACTGGGTCTAAAATAATAAAATAAAAATGGAAAACTTTACTTTAAAAATGTCTTAATATTAAGAGGGAAAGGAAGAATCAGGGAAGGAAAAATATAAGCAGATTAAACTTAAGCTTTATACTCTGGCTTTCTGTTAATTTGATAGTTGTCAGAACAAGAGGTGAATGGTAATCTCCCCGTTGGGGACAGAGGGCAGTGACAACAATTTTTTAGTAGAGTGGGAAAAGTCAGAACATCTTCAAAGGTTCTGTTGATATCTTTGTCCCCTACTGGAAAGAAAAACGGAGAATGCCCCTGGGACTTTATAGGCAATGGTCAGAGCCAGATAAAGAAATAAGAGGGTAAAAAGTACAAAATGTTATTAAATATAAAATATCTACATGTAAACATCAATAACACAATTTTGAATAAAATCAAAGAATGTTAGTAATAATGTATACAATACAGGACTGTAATCTTGAACGCACGGTTGATCTTGTGGTGCGAGGCCAAACCACAAACCATTATGTAGAAGATCCCAACATGTTTCAGAATATAATAAATTCCTTCCTCAGGGCTGGGTCAGATCAGACTGTATTTCCTAATGGTATAGTAACAAAGTATCAACATAAGCGTATAATATACAAATTATAACAAGAGTAGTACATGGGTGATGGATAACAGCATGGTGTCATACAACTGGATAATAAGATTTGAAAATACTCACATAATGGCTATCTTTTAACAAATTCAAAAGCACAACATGGTTCATTGGATATTTCCACAGTAGCCCATCGCATTTGTCCCTCACTGGGGGATAAAATCTCTTAAAAAAAAAAAAGACAGACCTCAATATAATCAAACAATTGTCAGTGCGTAAACAGGTCTAAACTAGTAAAGGGTCTCATGCAAGTGCCTTTTTCTGTGTCCCAAAACAGGACCATCTCTTCTTTGTTATGGAGTTTCTGAATGGTGGAGATTTGATGTTCCACATACAAGACAAGGGTCGTTTTGATCTTTTCAGGGCTACGTAAGTATATGTTTCGTAGCTGAATTGAAGTAGTCTGTCTACTATAAGCATATTTCACTATAAATTGTTACCTTGTGCTATTATCTTTGACTATGTTATTGCTGTTTGCATCATATTATTAAATAAACCAACCCATGCTGCTGGAGGACTCAGAACTGTTGTCTTTTTGGCTTGGCTAATGATTCATTTATCATTATTCCAGACTAATAATACCCAAGACCATATAAATGTTTATGTACTCAATTACATTAATTTATCAAAGTGTATATGGATATTTATTACATCCCATGTCTTCCATCTGTCTTCAGGTTCTATGCCGCTGAAATAATCTGTGGATTACAATTCCTCCACACAAAGGGCATTATTTATAGGTAAGACAAAATTCTAGCATAATCTCTGTGAAGTATGTAATTCTACTTATACTGATTTCACAGTTTCAATAGTTGGTAAAGGTGAAGATCCTGCTCAAAGATTTTCTACCATCAGACTGCATTGCTCATCCCTACTAAAGTCAGTGAGGAATTCTTCTGACATTTAGCACATAGGCTGTGCAACTTAGAGATGAAATGCAGATCACAACCACCTGGGACCGAAGATACGCATACATACTGGACAACTTTCCTCCACCTATCCTAAACTTGTGGGCATAGGTGTGCGCACAGGGTGTGCCAGGTGTGCCCAGGCACACCCTAATCACCCTGTGCAGCATAGATTCCCTCTACTGCCCTAGCTCCCACTCTTCCTCCTGCACCACTGCTGGCTTTCCTCCTCTCCTCTCCTGGCAGCTGTTGCTTTTAGGATGAACGGGGGAAGGTGCCGGTAAATATGTAATTTACTGACCCCTTCCCTCTCTAAATGAGAGATGGGTAGTATGTGTTTGAGCTTTGGGGTGCACACCCTAATGCAATAGGCTGTGCACACCTATGCTTGTGGGGGTTTCTTCTTAAAGTATTTTTCTGGCTCTATATACATTGTTTAGCATCACCACTCCCAATATAACCATGGTTCATACCCAAAACTATTATCTTGATGAATATTCCTCAAGCGCTCTCTGGAACCCCACTTCTACTGTAAACAAAGTTTAATAATCAATGTTTCTTCACTTCTTCCCCAGCTGGAATCAATCTGTTCCCCTTACAGAAAGAGATATCAGTAATAAAAATGACCAGTGCTCTCAAACTCCAAGATAACAAGTTCAGTAATTTCTCTGTATAACCGAAGTTTAGGTGTCCATCAACTTCTTTCTGTTAATCCTCTCTTTATCCTTCCTCTGAATCCAATCTTCCTTTACAGTGATCTCAAAAAAGAAATATAATATAGTGTAGTATGCTCAACCCACTGTGCCTTTATGCTCACTTCATCAATTAAATTTTGTGTCAATAAATAGCCATTTGTTCTTCTTTATATACCCTTACCCTTCATATACTTGACATACACCAAGTATATGCAGCGTAATGGTATATACAGTGGGGAATTTATGTACCGTATTTATCGGCGTATAACACGCACATTCATTTTCGGAGGGAAGTTTCAGGAAAAAAAATCTTAAATTTTAAATAAGGAACTTTGAAGCAACATAAGGGTCAGTGCCCATCTACAGCCTCACTATTGCCATCAATACAGCCTGATCAATGCCCATCTGCAGCCTCATCAGTTCACATCAGCGCAGCCTCACCATTGCCATCAACACAGCAGCCTCACCATTGCCATCAATACAGCAGCCTCTCCATTGCCATCAATGCAGCTGCCACACCATTACCATCAATGCAGCAGCCTCACCATTGCCATCAATGCAGCAGCCTCACCATTGCCGACAATGCAGCAGCCTTACCATTGCCGACAATGCAGCAGCCTCACCATTGCCGACAATGCAGCAGCCTCACCATTGCCGACAATGCAGCAGCCTCACCATTGCCGTCAATGCAGCAGCCTCACCATTGCCGTCAATGCAGCAGCCTCACCATTGCCATCAATGCAGCAGCCTCACCATTGCCATCAATGCAGCAGCCTCACCATTGCCATCAATGCAACAGCCTCACCATTGCCATGAATGCAGCAGCCTCACCATTGCCATGAATGCAGCAGCCTCACCATTGCCATGAATGCAGCAGCCTCACCATTGCCATGAATGCAGCAGCCCCACCATTGCCATGAATGCAGCAGCCCCACCATTGCCATGAATGCAGCAGCCCCACCATTGCCATGAATGCAGCAGCCTCACCATTGCCATGAATGCAGCAGCCTCACCATTGCCATGAATGCAGCAGCCTCACCATTGCCATGAATGCAGCAGCCTCACCATTGCCATGAATGCAGCAGCCTCACCATTGCCATGAATGCAGCAGCCTCACCATTGCCATGAATGCAGCAGCCTCACCATTGCCATGAATGCAGCAGCCTCACCATTGCCTTCAATGCAGCAGCCTCACCATTGCCTTCAATGCAGCAGCCTCACCATTGCCTTCAATGCAGCAGCCTCACCATTGCCTTCAATGCAGCAGCCTCACCATTGCCTTCTCAACAGCAGCCTCACCATTGCCTTCTCAACAGCAGCCTCACCATTGCCTTCTCAACAGCAGCCTCACCATTGCCTTCTCAACAGCAGCCTCACCATTGCCTTCTCAACAGCAGCCTCACCATTGCCTTCTCAACAGCAGCCTCACCATTGCCTTCTCAACAGCAGCCTCACCATTGCCTTCAATGCAGCAGCCTCACCATTGCCTTCAATGCAGCAGCCTCACCATTGCCTTCAATGCAGCAGCCTCACCATTGCCTTCAATGCAGCAGCCTCACCATTGCCTTCAATGCAGCAGCCTCACCATTGCCTTCAATGCAGCAGCCTCACCATTGCCTTCAATGCAGCAGCCTCACCATTGCCTTCAATGCAGCAGCCTCACCATTGCCTTCAATGCAGCAGCCTCACCATTGCCTTCAATGCAGCAGCCTCACCATTGCCTTCAATGCAGCAGCCTCAACATTGCCATCAGTGCAGCCTGATCGATGCCCATCTGCAGCCTAAAAGGGACAGGGAGGGGGGGCGGGACGAGCGCCGACAGATTACATACAGTGAGAATCTCCTATGATAGACGGAACAATGGTCCAATGGCGGCCCAGCAGATGGGACTTCCTATTACAGAGGCCGCTAAGTAAACAGGAGATTCTCACTGTATGTAATCTGACGGCGCTCGTCCCGCCCCCCTCCCTGTCCCACTCGAGGCAGCTAAAATTTAAGTATCGGCATATAACACGCACACGCTATTTGCACCCGATTTTCAGGGTGAAAAGGTGCGTGTTATACGCCAATAATTACATTTATGGTTGATCTTCTGTCTCTATTATTTAAAATACATCTATGATAAAAAATTATAGATACTTAATTTCTTTTGTAAGTGGGCAAACTTTCAAAATTTTCAGGGGATCAAATAATTATTTTCCCCACTGTAAAGAAGAACACTGAGGAACAAATACACATATAATTAGTTATTGACACAGAATTTTATTAATAAAGTGAGCACATAAGATTTGAGGCATGGTGGGTTGAGCATACTTCACTACTATATTTCTTTTTTTGCTATCACTGTAATGGAAGATTGGATTCAGAGAAAGCATAAAGAGAGAAATAACAGAAGTTGATGGACATATGGCGCCTGATCTTCGGTTATACAGAGACATTATTGAACTCGTTATCTTGGAGTTTGAGAACTCTGGTCACTTTTATTATTCATATCTGCCATTAAAAGAGGAACACTGGAAGCTATGTCCAAAAGCATCAGGCAGGGGGCAAAAGTAAAAGTCACCAGTATTGTGTGTGATCCCCTACAGCTGAGCTTTTCCCAAGGTCTGACTTGCTGGTCCTTGTTCCACAGTAAGTCACTCTTTGGAGGTGGCTAACTTGTCAAAGGCAGGCTTTGCCCCTTTATGCAAGAGCTTCCAGCAATAACCATGAGCAGAATATAAGTGATATCTCCAAATCGCCATAGACTAACAGTCAAAGGCAGCAGTGCCTTAGCTTTTACAATGCAGATATACACGCTGTAGGCACAGAAGTGTCCATGGACCTATACAAACCAGGAAGTACACTGTTATTTTTTTGGAGAAATTGAAGCCTAAAGGTACATTTTCAGGGTACTGCTTGGGCACAATTAACATTTTTAAATGTTTCCTGTAACAGTGAATCTTGTTGAATGCAAGTCAACTTTAAGTATGTAGGCAAAATATATGAATACTTACAGTTGTATTTTTAAAGTTTCCGTTTCTGTATATTAGCAAAATGTAAGAGGATATCAAATTTATGCCATGAATATCTACTAGGCCTATGGAGGTTTGTGCAAAACTTACAGTATTTGCCTTTTAGGGATCTGAAATTGGACAATGTGATGTTGGATCGGGATGGACACATTAAAATTGCAGATTTTGGTATGTGCAAGGAGAACGTTTATGGAGAAAATAAAGCAAGCACTTTCTGTGGGACCCCAGATTATATTGCTCCAGAGGTAAGAGTAACAACTGTCTCCGCTGTATGTGCTTATGAAACGTGTTTATGCAACATCTGTTTATGCAAACATGCATCCATGCAAACACTAGCTATGCAACATGCATACACACTTATGCCCACACGTCTATACAAACTTATGCTTATAAAAACCTGCTTTTACGCAACATGCGTCTACGCAGACGCGCCATTGTGGCCAGCATTGGGGGGGGGGGCGCATTCTGGGCGCCGCCTGCTTGTCAGACGCGGGGGCCACGGGGCGGGGCTCTCTGTGAACATGTGCCTATGCAGGCTTGTGTTCTATGCAAGCAAGTATATTATGCTGCACATGCTCAACTGAACCTGGTCCCATACTAGTTATAGTCAGGTATAGGCAAGTTAACAGGCATCCAATGCAGCCTCTATGCTGCTTCAACAGCCTAAGGCCTCTTCCACACCTGTGCAACCCGTCCTGCGACTTGGGACTGCAAGGTCGTCTGACAAGTTGCACCCCATGATTTCCAATGAGTCTTTAAGTCGCAGCGACCTCAAAGCAGCCCCTGCACCACTCCGGTCCGACCTTGGAACGACTTGAGGTCCATAGACCTCAAGATTACACAGGCACTGCTTCACGTCGATGCAAGATTGCATTAAAATTGTGGCAAAAATGCGCAACTCAAATCGCACAAGTGTGAAAAGGGAGCTCAAAAGTAAGCTACTGCAGACCCAATGCATGCTATTCTGGAGACACAACTCCTTTCAAGTGCACCAATGCTTATGGTCTTCCAAACATGTGCTTATGCCACATGTATTCAACATCTATGCAAAACATGTATTTATTCAAGCATGTGTTTAGGCAACAAGTTTGCAAGCATGTATACTATGCTGCACTTGGCCCCATACTAGTTTTTACTAGCTTAGCACATATGCAGGCCACGCAGCCTTTTCCTGCTTCAGCCTAAAAGTAAGTTCCTGCAGAACAAATGTACATTATTCTGAAGTTTGCAAGTATGCACCTGTTCAACTACACCAGGCCTCATACTATTTTTGTGCCAAATGCACATTATTCTGGAGACCCAATACTTTACAGTGCACTGCTATTGTATCGACTTACAGTTCCCCCGGATTAAGCAGTATATAATCATGACTTGTCTGGCCACACATTTCTCCCATAGTAAGTACTCACACTTCACTTATATCCATGGGCTGGTGTTATGTCTCAAGAGGCCCTGCTGAAGCTGTCGACCACATGGCTTTCTTAACATGGCCGCCCTTCCACTTACTGCTTATATAAAAATAGGTCATACTTGGCGAGCCTGCACCCTCTAGTGGCTGGAGGAGAAACAGCAGCCCACACGACTAAGAAGTACAGTACACAGCATGGTTAAACAGCACACTGCCCCCAGTGGCCACTGGGAGAACAGACAGTCAGATCTCTCTCCTTATTTCTCTTTTTAAAAAAAAAAGACTTACCGTTCCCTCTGCAGGACTCTGAACATAGCAGGAGTCCAATCTTCATCCATCACGGTGAGCTTTGTCATAAAAGACCTTCTGGGACTGGGTCCCCCTTAATGTGGGGTCCACTCCCCCTGGACCTGTAAAGCATCCTGCAGGAAAGCCACTTGGTCAGAACAAACACTGCACAGGGTTCCATTGTGCAGGGTCCAGCACCGTAAGGCCGCATTACAGGCAAACCTCAAGGAATCTTCTCTCCTTCCAATGAGGCTCGGGTATCATCCATTTTGGCTGACAGCTTTTTCGAATGGATCCAAATGAAGTCCATGATTCTAAATAGAACCATTCAGACCTCCTAGTATGCTCCAAGAGCACATGTATCACATCAGTTACCATACCACCTTACAGACACTGGCTTAAAAAACTGAGGTCTTTCCTGTGTAGGAGGGTTTATATAGGGGTGGATATCCTGTTTGACTATCTGCCAGTGTTCATCCACCAGTAGGTGGTGTATAACACATATAGTCATTATTATGGTTGCTCTGTGTCCCGTGATGTACGATAAAGAAAAGTTATTGGCAGGTTTCCCCCATGGGGAACGTTTGTTTGGTAATAAATTGGACAAATATGCAAAACGTTTCCAGAGGGAAGAGTTCTCTACTTCCGGTGAAGAGAAGCACCAGGTGTCTCCTGTTTAAAACCTCAGGGACTGCTTCCACAGGTGTCTCATTGCCAAGGCGGTTCCGCCGCCAACAGGGCGCTAGAGCCAGGGGCAAGGTTCAAGGCCAGGACCAGAAAAAGCCCTGGGTCTAAAGCTAAACCCGGCACCAAGCCCTCTTAAGGGAACGCCCCCACTCTATCTGGTGAGGGAAAAGCTGCTGCACTTTGCGGACATTTGGAGAAAAGTGGTTCAGAATGATCGGGTCACCTCCACTATATCCCACGGTTACAAGCTGGAGTTACGGGGGGTTCCCCCTCAGAGGTTTCTAAGATCCAGCGTTCCCTCAGATCCTCCAAAAAGAAACTTGCTGTTTCAGGCACTACATCATTTAGATACACTAAATGAGTGATTGTACAGGTTCCTGTATACGAAAGGGGTGCAGGGTTTTATTCAAACCTGTTTACGGTTTCAAAACCAAAGGAGGAAACAAGGCCCATTTTGGCTCTAAGATCCCTGAACCAGTATCTACTAATCCAGTCCTTTTTGGATGGAGTCTGTCCGCTCAGTTGTAGCCTTGCTCGATATAAAGGACGCTTATTTACACGTACCTTTCTTTCAGCCTCATCAGAGGTTCCTGCGATTTGCAGTAGAGGAACGTCATTTTCAGTTTGTGGCTCTACCCTTCAGGCTTGCCACGGCTCCCCAGGTGTTCACAAAGGTCCTAGCACAAGTACTGGGTCTTTTAAGGGCCCAAGGGATCTTGTTGCTCGGGTATCTGGATTACCTGCTCAGAGACCACTCGATACAAGCTCTAGAACAGAGCATAACCTGCACAGTGCAGTATTTGGAAAGCTTAGGCTGGGTCATGAATACCGAAAAGTCAGCCTTAAGACCAGCTCAAAGTCTGAAGTATTTAGGTCTGATCCTAGACATGGTCCAAGCAAGAGTATTTTTGCCACCCGTAAGGATCTTTGCCCTGAAGGATCAGGTGCGTCCAGATAAGGGGCACCAGACAACCCTCCACTCGGCTCTGTATGAGTCTTCTGTGAAGGATGGTGTCCTCTTTAGAGAGAGTGCCCTATGCCCAGTTCCATTCCTGGCCTATACAACAAGACATCTTGTTGGCTTGGAACAGGAGAGGACAAGCCCTGGATTATCCAATGTTCTTATCTCCTCGGGCACGCTTAAGCCTAAACTGGTTGCAGGATCAGAACCTGCGAAAGGGAAGATCCTTCCTCCCGGTAACTTGAAGAGTACTGACTACAGATGCCAGTCTCTCAGGCTGGGGAGTGACCCTAGAGGGACTCACAGCTCAGGGGAAATGGTCAAGGACAGAACAGATGCTGCCCATCAACATCCTGGAGTTACAGGCAGTACGTCTGGCCCTACGGTCCTAGGCAGTGGAGCTTCAGGACTGCCCTATCAGGGTTCAGTCCAACAATGCCACTGCAGTGCCCTATATATACACCACCAAGGCGGTACCAGGAGTAGTTCAGCTCTGAAGGAGGTGAACCACATACTAGCCTGGGCAGAGGGAAATGGCAGTCCATATCCCGGGAGTAGAGAACTGGAAGGCAGATTATCTCAGCCGCCGGCAGATTATCTCAGCCGCCAGCAGATCTGCCCGGGGGATGGTCCCTTCACCCAATGGTGTTCCAGGAAATTTGCCATCATTGGGGCTGGCCAGAAGTCGATCTATTGGCATCTAGGTTCAACAACAAGCTACAGCATTTTGTGTCCCGAACAAGGGATCCTCTGGCAAACGGAGCAGATGCTTTGGTGGTTCCATGGAGTCAATACTCCCTGGTTTATAGACGGGCCATGGACGCTTCCATGTCGCCCTGATCTACTGTCTCAAGGTCCTATATTATACCCCAATTTACAGTTTCTCTAAATTTGATGGCATGGCTATTGAAGCCAGGGTGTTGAAGGACGGTGACATCTCGGGACCAGTGGTGTCTACCCTAGTGAATGCTAGAAAAGCTGTCACTAGGAAGATCTATCATAAGGTCTGGAAGACTTGTATTGCTTGGTGTGAAGCCAGAAAATGGCATCCTTGGAAATACGTGATTGGGAGAATTCTCTTTTCTACTGTCAGCTGTGTAAATCAAATTGGCTTTTGAGTACAATCAGAGGTCAGATTTCTATTATGGGCGCCCCCCTCTATCCACGCCACCACCTATATGAGTAATGGATAGATTCATGCATAACATGAATCTATCCACGGCCACCGCCACCATCTCCTATTCATGCACCTGGCCCCTTTCAGGACACCGGGTGCATGAATTACAGCAGTGGGTTTTTTTTATGCACCTGATTAGAGCCATAGGCTCTAATAGGCTTCAAAATAGGGTGGACTCGTGGCACAGAGGATTGCGCTCGGAGCCCACCCAGGTGTCTTAGAAAAGCAAATGAATATTTGCTTTTCTAACACTAAATCGCCTCTCTGCCAATCAGGAAGCCGAGTCTGATACCCGTATCCCGATTGGCTGAAAGGTCAGGTGATTGTATTGGACGCCAAGGAGGAGGGGGATGCACGGCGGAAGCTGCCGTGATCCACACCACAGGAGGAGGAAGAAAGCTGCCAGACACGCTGCTCCCCTGCCCGGGGTGCGGAGGAGTGTGGCGGTTTGCCTCCCCCCAAAAGAAAAAAACACCAGCCACCACTGGATCTGCACCAAAGGTTATAAACAGACAGTATAATGGGAATCCTTCAGAGGGTTGAATAGTCAGAATCAGGGTGAGAAGGGATATGGGAGGTAGGTCGGAGGGGGAAAAAAGGAGTAAAAGGATAGGTTTGGGGCATGGGGGGGAAGGTCCCTATGAACTCGGGACCCCATTCAGATGGGAGGTTCCAAATATGGTACACTTGCCAGTTTCAAAGAAGGGAGGGCATAATTAAGCCACGGTTTCCAAGTCCGAAAAGCTTTTGGTTGGGAGTCGTTGAGGATACTAGAATGTTTCTTGTTGATTGAGATTGGAGACTTTAGGTTAGGTTTTGATACTGAATGTCAATGGTGAATAGGGATGAGCTCTGGTTTGGTCCAAACTTGGGTTAGGCAAATGATGCCATCCCCACCCCTTTTGTGTAAATGCAGCTAGGGGGCAGAGAATGCCCTGGACTGCAGTTACTTGGGCGTCAGTGGGCAGGACCTACCGCTTCCGTTCGGGTCAGATTGAAACCAAGTTCAGATCAAACCCCACCTCATCCCCAATAGTTAGAGTATCATGGATACAGTTGGTTCAAAAGTTTGCACACCCTAGCAAAAAATTAATTTTGATATTGATAATGAAAATATGACTGATCATGGCTAAAAAACTGTCTTTTATTTAAGGACAGTGATCATATGAAGCCATTTGTTATCAGATAGTTGTTTGGCTCCTTTTTAAATCATAATGAAAACCGAAATCGCCCACATGGCCCTGATCAAAAGATTACATACCCTCGATTGTTTGGCCTTTGGTACAGACACACAAGGTGACACAAAGATAAAAATGGGAATTAAAGTTTAATTTCCCACATCTGTGGCTTTTTAAATTGCTATTCTTGTTTGTGTATAAAAAGTCAATGAGCTGAATGCTGCCAAATCCTGCAATCATGCCGCCAGCTGTTGCGAGCTGGATGCGCAAAGTGGAGGAAATAAAAAAGATGGCACAGAATAGACAGGACAAACATTCCAAACAACGGAGACTTTGTAATATGTATATATTGTCCGAAGAGGGGCTTACCTTATTAGGATCATAAAATACCCCCCTCTGTCCATTGAATACTCCCAGTTTTCTGTGTGGAACCATATTTGCTGAGAAGCTCCACCCCCACTTCCCCCAGCCCTCACCCCCCCCCTTTTCTCTCTCACCCCCCCCCCCCTTTTCTCTCTCACCCCCCCTTTTCTCTCTCACCCCCCCCCCCTTTTCTCTCTCACCCCCCCCCCCTTTTTCCCTCTCACCCCCCTGCCTTTCCGACCCCTATCTTGTCTCATCCACCCTCATCTTACCTTTAAACCCCCTACTCTATATTTTCCTTCCAGTTTTAGTTATAAGAAAAATAGCTACGGGTTTGGGCGGCCTACGGTAACATTCCGATGATAATATTTAGATTTACCAGCTTCATGGGTCAGCAGACGAAGTCTATTAGAAATACCAGTTGTTTTTATCAATATTTTTCTTGTTGGATACTTCACATATTTGAGACTCGGAAATGTTCAAGATGGAAAAGGATATAAAAAGATATCCAAAGCCTTGAATATGCCAGTCAGTACTGTTCAGTCACTTATTAAGAAGTGGAAAATCCAGGATCTCTTGATACCAAGCCATGGTCAGGTAGACCAAGAAAGATTGCAGCCACAACTGCCAGAACCATTGTTCAAGGATACAAAGAAAATCCCACAGGTAACCTCAGAAGAAATACAGGCTGCTCTGAAAAAAAAGATGGTCTGGTTGTTTCAAGGTGTACAATACTTGAATGAAAATTAGCTGCATGGCCGAGTTCCCAGAAATAAGTCTTTGCTGCACCGATGCAACAAAAAAGCCTGGTTACAATATGCCCGACAACACCTTCATGCCTCACAGCTTCTGGCACGCTGTAATCTGGAGTGACGAAACCAAAATAGAACTTTATGGTCACATTTGGAGAGGGGTCAACAGGGGTCACCTTTACCCTATTCTTCTTCAGAAATGCAACAGTGGCCTTAGATGTGTGTTTTGGATCATTGTCATGTTAGAAAAGTGCACGACGACCAAGGGCACTGAGTAATGGGTAGCATCTTCTCTTTCAATATAGAGCAGTACATGTGTGAATTCATGATACCATGAATAAATGAAATGCAGCTCCCCAACACAAGCAGCACTCCTGCAGCCCCACAGAAGGACACTGCCAACACCATGTTTCACTGTTGGCACCATGCATTTTTCTTTGTACTCCTAACCTTTGAGACTCCCATACAGTTTCGAAGCCATCAGTTCTAAAAACATTTATCTTGGTCTCATCACTCCAGAGTACAGAGTCCCAGTAGTCTTCTTTTTCAGCATGGGCCCTGGCAAATTCTAGGCAGGCTTCTTTGGCATGGGCTTTAGGAGAGGCTTCCTTCATATACAACACCCATGCATGTAGAGCTGCACAATTCTGGCAAAAATGTGAATTACAATTTTTTTACTTAGAAAAACATGAATTTCCCGTGGCATTACACAAAAAAAATCGGGCTAACTTTACTGTTTTTAGTTTTTTTCAATTTTTTTTATTTCTTTTAATTCATTGAAGTGTATTTTTTCCCAAAAAATTGCGTTTTGAAAGACTGCTGCGCAAATACCGTGTAACATAAAATATTGCAACAACCACCATTTTATTTTCTAGGGTCTCTGCTACAAAAATGTATGTATATATATATATCTATATAGATAGATATCTATAGATACTAATATATATATATATATATATATATATATATATATATATATATATATATATATATATATATATATATATATATCTCACAAAAGTGAGTACACCCCTCACATTTTTGTAAATATTTTATTATATCTTTTCATGTGACAACACTGAAGAAATGACACTTTGCTACAATGTAAAGTAGTGAGTGTACAGCTTGTATAACAGTGTAAATTTTCTGTCCCCTCAAAATAACTCAACAAACAGCCAATAGTGTCTGAAAACTGCTGGCGACAAAAGTGAGTACACCCCTAAGTGAAAATGTCCAAATTGGGCCCAAAGTGTCAATATTTTGTGTGGCCACCATTATTTTCCAGAACTGCCTTAACCCTATTGGGCATGGAGTTCACCAGAGCTTCACAGGTTGCCATTGGGGTCCTCTTCCACTCAGGTCTTTTTGACCCCAGATCTCATATTTATGAGGTCCTGTCAAGCTTTTTTTTAAACAGTGTAAAAATAAATAAAATAATGTAAAATAAATACTAAAAATATATTTTTTTTTAAACCCCCGTCCCGACGAGCTCGCACGCAGAAGCGAACGCATACGTGAGTCCTTGTTGATTATTTTAGCAGCGTCCAGAAAATTCATGACTCTCCAAGACAGGTGTTATTCACCAACTCCTCCTCACCTACACCTGTCTTGGAGAGCCGTGAGTTTGCTGGAGGCTGCTAAATAATCATCAAGGACTGGTAAAACCTTGGGATAAAGACCCATCCACTAACTTGCCCTTAGCAACAGCGGTAGTTCCAGATTTCCCATTAGAGTTGAGGGAGACCTTACTTGCCTAGGCTGGGTGAGACTGCTGCGGCAGTCATCGCTTTCTGGTAAGCAGGTTATTCATACACTTTGGGTGGTTTTGGATGCACTTCGTTTGCTTTGAAGACTTTGTCGCGATTTTCTTTTTGCAAGTTTATTCTTGCTCATCTGGAAGGACACTGTTATTTAAGAATTTATGGATTTTTTCTTTGATGTGACCTTGCTTTAGTTTTTCTTTTTTTTCACTTTTTTTCACTTTGGTATTTACTAATTTTTTCTGTATATTCCTATTCAGATATTTATTAGTTTTAATAAGCGCTGCATCTTTTTTTGGATATTGCACTTTAATTGGAGTTTCTGTACTGGACTTTTTGATGTTAGCGTATTCATTCGTCAATTTCACAAGCTTCTTTTAGTTATAGCGCAGCGTTAGCGTTAGGGCTTCACACTTGTATTAAGTACATTGTATAACCCTGTATGTTGTGATCGTTCAGATACCCATCTAATAGTTTTTTGAAGTTATCGATGCTCCCCTCTAAGACCACTGCTTGTGGAAAAGAATTCCACATCCTTACCGCTCTGACAGTAGTTGAGTTGAGAACCCTCTTCGCAGTTTAAGGTTAAACCACTTCTCTTCTTATTTTAGTGAATGGCTACGAGTCTTTTTAAATTCTTTTTCTCTGAAAAGTTTGTTCCCTATGCTAGGGTCACCAGTACGGTATTTGTACATTGATATCATATCCCCTCTCAAGTGTCTCAAGCATTTGACACAGTTCCCCACACAAAAAAATGGATAGAAACTGGCTAAAAGACAGAATTCAGAGAGTAGTGGTTAATGACTCTTACTCTGAATGGTCTAAGGTTATCAGTGGTGTACCCCAAGGTTCAGTGCTGGGACCCTTACTTTTTAATACCTTTATAAATGAGCAAAGTGTCACTTCTTCAATGTTGTCACATTAAAAGATTTAATAAAATAATTTACAAAAATGTGAGGGGTGTACTCGCTTTTGTGAGATACTGTATAAAGTCCCTTATCATCCCCTCCAATAGCTTGCAGACTATTGATGTTAGGCTAACTGGTCTGTAGTTCCCCAGGATATATCTGGCCCTTTTTTAAATATTGGTGCCATGTTGGCTTTTCTCCAATCAGTTGGTACCATTCCAATCAGTAAAATGTCCTCAAAAATTAGGAACAATGGTCTAGCTATCACCTGACTGAGTTCCTTAACCACTTCCATACTGGGCATTTTCACCCCCTTCCTGCCCAAGCCAATTTTCAGCTTTCAGCGCGGTCGCACTTTGAATAACAATTGCGTGGTCATACAACACTGTACCCAAATGAAATTTTTATCATTTTTTCCCCACTAATAGAGCTTTCTTTTGGTGGTATTTGATCACCCCTGCGGAGTGACAAGTTTGAAAAAAAACACAATATTTTTTACTTTTTGCTATAAGTATCCACATTTTTTTTTTTTTAAACAAATTTTTTCCTCAGTTTAGGCCGATATATATTCTTTTAAATATTTTTGGTAAAAAAATCGCAATAAGCATATATTTATTGGTTTGCGCAAAAGTTATAGCGTCTACAAAATAGGGGATAGATTTATAGCATTTTTATTTTTATTTTTTTTTTTACTAGTAATGGCGGCGATCTGCAATTTTTATCGTGACTGCGATATTGCGGCGGACACATCGGACAATTTTGACACATTTTTGGGACCATTCACATTTATACAGTGATCAGTGCTATAAAAATGCATTGATTACTGTATAAATGTGACTGGCAATGAAGGGGTTAACCAGGAGGGGGTGCTGTAGGGGTTAATATGTTGCTAGGGAGTGATTCTAACTGTGGGGGGAGGGGATTCACAAGGGGAGGAGACCGATCGGTGTTCCTCTGTACAAGAATCACACCATCGGTCTCCTCCTATCTGACAGGACGTGGATCTGTGTGTGTAAACACACAGATCCACGTCCTGTCAGATAGGAGGAGACCGATGGTGTGTTCCTTGTACAGAGGAACACCGTCCTGCTCGCTTACCGGGCAATCGCGGGTGCCCGGCGGACATCGCAGCCGCCGGGCACGCGCACCGGGACGCGAGCGATGCGGCGCA
Source organism: Lithobates clamitans (assembly GCA_037952925.1). Classification (NCBI taxonomy): domain Eukaryota; kingdom Metazoa; phylum Chordata; class Amphibia; order Anura; family Ranidae; genus Lithobates; species Lithobates clamitans. The sequence continues at coordinate 542,104 of JBBGZY010000871.1, forward strand.
CACGCGCCCCCTGGGCTGCCTGGAAGGCTGCGCCGTCATATGACGGCGGCCCAGAACAACAGCTGCACCGTCCCGCTGTCATATGACGGCGGGTGGGCAGCAAGTGGTTAAGGACCCTCGGGTGCAAGCTATCTGGTCCCGGTGACTTATTTTAGGTCAAGTTTTTTTTTAAGTCTTTTTCTAATTCTATCCTCTGTTAGCCATGGGGGTCCTTCCTGTGACATGCTGTGAAAATTAAAATTACAATCTTGGTTGTGTCCCCCCGTTTCCCTTGTGAAAACTGAGGAGAAGAATATATTCAAAGCCTTTGCAATCCCTCCATCTTTTGTAACCAAATTCCCTTTTATCTTTTATCCCCTTTTATGGGGCCAATATGATCTGGCCTCCCTTTCTTACTATAGAATTTCTTGGGATTTTTTTTTTTACTCTCCTCTGATGTTCCTTTCATGTTCTATCTTAGCTGCCCGGATTGCACCCTTACATTTCTTATTGCATTCTTTGTAAAGTTGGAGTGATGACCATGACCCCTCAGCTTTGTATTTTTTAAAGGCCTTATCTTTTGCTTTTTTTTTTTTTTTTTCAAATATTTTATTTATATCAGGAGGAGGCAGGTCCATGGATATCACAACCATATTATAAAGACAGCAGTGCATCCAATTGTAACGCATACATCATGTCTAACGATAGTAGACCGGTGGTAAAACCACAAAAAACTACATGAAAATAATATCAGACAATTAAAATGTGGATGCATCTTGTCCACACATACGAATAGTTCAAGTAAAACCAAGGTATGAAGCCTCCCATTCCTTTTTTTTTTTTTGTTAAATATTTCAAAGAAGAGGAGAGAATTAGATAAAGAATAAGAGACGCAGTAGGGGGATGAGTATGTGAGAAATTTAAGGTGCCACAGTGACTCGTCGTAATGTGTGTGTGTGTGTGTGTGTATTTATATAATACATACATACACACACACGCACACGCATCTTCACTGGTCTCACGATTCGATTTGATTATGATTATCTGGTCACCGATTTGATTTGATTCCGCGATGCATCACGATTACCGATGAGCTCCCACTTCCGCTTGGGCCGCCTAGGCGGTCCTTCCTCCCTGCAATCTTCTGGGACACATTACAGGTCCCAGAAGATTGCTCGGCTGTGCAGGACAGCGCAGTGAGACATGCTTGCAGCTTCACAGCCGGATGCCCACAGTAGTAATGCCAGCGCCGTGGACAGGTAGGGGAGAGAATGGAGGGTTTGGGTCGCCACGTTGCTGGATTGTGGGACAGGTGAGTGTCTTTTTATTAAAAGTCAGAAGATACACTTTTTTGTAGCTGCTGACTTTTAATAAACAAAAAAATTACTGGAACTCTTTCTTTGAATTCAAAATAACCTCACTCCTTTAAAGCGGAGTTCCACCCAAAAGTGGAACTTCTGCTTTAAGCACTCCTCGCCCCCTGACATGCCACATTTGGCATTTCATCTTTTTGGGGGGGGAGTGTGTGTACTCTTTTAAGTGGGACTTCCTGTACCGGCCGCCTAGGTGACGACTCCTCTCGCCCTAATCGGCCCCTCCCTGCCATCGAACCTCTGGGTCACAGGGGACAGGTGAGTGTCTGTTTGTTTATTAAAAGTCAACAGCTACACTTTTTGTAGCTGCTGACATTTAATAAACTAAAAAACGGGTGGAACTCCACTTTCATCAGTGCACTAAACCGGTGCACTACAGGGTACAGGAACTCACACACACACACACGGCTGCTGGGAGGTCTGGAGGTATTAGAATCCACAACTGACAAACAGCCCTGTGAAGTTCCCTGTACTGTCTCCTTTCTGACATTTCTCTGGGCTCCCCCGTTTGCACCTTCCAGCACACTAAGAGTTAACACAGTGGAATGTGTAAACAGGGGTGGGGGGGTGAGCCAGGGAAATGTCAGCACAGAGCACGTGTAGGAGCCAGTGTATGTAGAGTACAAACACATTTGTTCTCTACATACTGCTGTTAAAATACCTGTGTGGTAGTAAATGCAGAGTTATATCCATTAAGTGCCCACCGCTGTATGTAGATTTTAAAATATATGCAGCGTCATACCTCATTTCTTAGTGTGTGTGTGTATAACTGTATATGCCGCTCATTTGACTGCTCGGTCCAGCCCGCCTCTCTCCTCTCAGTCTCTCGTCTCTCCTAAAGTCAGTGGGAGTTCTCAGCCCCGCCCACCGACTGTAGCTATCAAATCAGAGGAGAGGCAGGCGGGGCTGACGTCAGGAGAGACGTGAGAGGAGAGAGGCGGGCCGGACCTGGCGGGTCACATGAGCAGCATATACAGTTATACAATATACACACACTAAGAAATGAGGTATGAAGCTGCATATATTTTAAAAAACACATACAGCGGTGGCCACTTAATGGATTATAACTCTGCATTTATTACAAAAGCTATTTTGACAAAAACGCTCAGAGCATTCTTCTGGGAGGGGCGGGGCAAGTAGGGATGACATCACCCAACATCTATTTTTCGGGACGCATGCATCGATGCCGCATCGGGGACACCCGAATCACGATGCATCGATTAAATTCCACACCCTAATAAATAAATATATATATACACACACACACACAACGCGTATATATATATTTTTTTTTTCCAGGTAGCATTATTTAACAAGCATGTTATGTACCCAAAAGAGCCTTCCCATCTTCAGAGAGGACAAACATATTCCATAGTCTCCAAGTCTTAGCGTACTTTTCATGTTTATTTTGTGCTGCAAGTATTAAATCTTCTAGTTTATTAATTTCTTTCACTTTACGGAGCCAACAATCGATGGTTGGTGGCTGCGGGTCCTTCTAATTCAAAGGAATACAGGATTTGGCTGCATTCAGTAAATGACGTATTATTGTTTTCTTTTCTATGTACATTTTTGCCAGAATGGCTGAAACATGTAATAAGAAAAATGCTTGATTGTCAGTGATCTCGTGATCACTAAACTCTCGGAGGATCCTCTGGACCTCTTTCCAGTGTTGGTTAAGGTTAGGGCAAGACCAAAAGATATGGAGCAATGTTCACTTATCCTGGCAACTCCAACAGCGGTTAGGGAAGAATTTATGAAAGTACGGTACCACCTTGTCAAAATTCTATAGTTGGTTTGCTGGATCTTTGTACAAATGGATGATTTTAAGGCAAATCTAACTATATTTTGTTGCTGTTCCGATGAGAAAGTGCACTTTAGGTCTGCTTCCCACTTACTCAGGCAGGGCAGTTGTGACTGATCGGTAGAGGTGATTAAAAGGTTGTAGGCTTTAGAAAGAACTTGAGGTAGGGTGCCTATCTTTTGCTTTTATATGCATTTTTATGTTGGAGTTGAGCCACACATTTTTATTAGCTCTTTAAAAGTTATTTCCCCTTGGAATGCATTGGCCGATAACTTTTTATTTAGTATGCTCTTAAAGCACTCTGTTTTTTCCTCCGTGTTCTTTGTTCCTAGGATTTTATCCCATTTAATATCTTATAAATAGCAGTTTATCCTTTTTGTTTAAGTCATAAATGATAGCCAAGGTGCCAAAAGTTCCTACTTCCTATTGGCTCCTGTATTGGATAAACAGACTGTTTAAATTCTACAATTTTTTTGACCACCACATTTCTCATTGTAACATAGGACTATTACCTGTATGAGTTTAAAATCTTTTCTAGACATGTTGATATTTAATCTTAGTTACTGTACACTTACAGATATTACTTGGACATAAGTACACATTTTCTGTGGACTGGTGGTCATTTGGAGTCCTGCTGTATGAAATGTTGATTGGTCAGTCTCCTTTTCATGGTGATGATGAGGATGAGCTATTTGAATCGATTAGAATGGACACACCACACTTTCCAAGATGGATCACAAAGGAATCCAAAGACATCCTAGAGAAGGTAAGGTTGGGAGTCTCCCACTAATGTATTTTATTGTCCTCATCCTGTATACACTGATAGTCTTTTTTGTTTTTGTTTTTTTGTTTTTTTATACCACAGATCTGTATCCGCGATTAGTCTGTTAGATCAGACAATGTAATGCATGTAAATGGCTGTTTATTTGTTTTTTAATATGATGTTCTTATTTGTAGCTGTTTGTGAGAGATCCCATAAAGAGACTTGGTGTAACTGGAAATATCAAGTCCCATCCTTTCTTCAAGACTATTAACTGGACTGCTTTGGAAAAGAAAGAAGTGGAACCACCCTTTAAACCAAAAGTGGTATGTATTTCTTAATGCACATTTAAACTAAAGTTTGCTATAAACTTTTGCCAAAGCCAGTAAGCTTGTTGTTAGGGTTAACACCTTTTCTTCAAGCCAAACCTGTACACTGGGTGTGGCCAAGTAGCTGTAACAGTGGGAGGGGCTTAAAGGGGCATGGTTAAATAAAACAAAAGCATTCTTGTACCCATAAAATATGTTTAGATTGCTGTGCTACAAGTAAGAGTCTCACAGACATGTATAAACCTCAGCACAGTCGTTAAAAAAAAAAAAACTTTTCCATTACATATGATTTTGTGCACGCTGAAAATAGACGGAGAGCTAACATTTTATCTGAGCCATCTTAAAAGAAGAATTTCACTAGAATAGTCAGGGACTGCTTAGCAACCAGCAACTGTTAAGACAATGAACACTTTGGTGATAAGTATATAATGCAGGAGTGTGTAATGTACAATATAGTGTATATAGTGCAGAAGAAGTATGTATTGTACAATATAGTGTACTGTATATAGCGCAGGAGGTGTGTGTAATGTACAATATAGTGTATATAGCACAGGAGTATGTAATGTTTGGGGGGGTGTATTCCAGTGTAATTTTGGTGGGAATGGGGGTCTCCTGGTGTAACATAGGGACAAAAGGGAAGTCCCCTGGTGTGTAGTATTAAGGGGGAGTGGTCTCCTGGTGTGTACTGTATTCTCCTGGTGGGGGGGTCCCGGGTAAGTACACTGCCCGGTAGGTCACACTGAGTTTGGTAGGTGCTCATGGTCCTGGCAGTCTGTAATGCTGTGCCACCCACTCACCCGGAAATTATCCCTTTGCTCCTCCAGTGTGTCCCTGCCGCCTCTGTGTGTCTCTGCCCCACCACTGGGTGTGTAGTAGAAAGGCGTAGACTCTCCCTGGCTCTCCAATCTCTCCTCAGCCGACAGGTGTGAGAGTCCTCAGCTCACCCGCAGCCATTTTAAGTGTTCCAAACAAAGACTGGCCTCTAACTCCTCCTCTGCTCCCCTCACCATCACCCTCTCCCCAGCGTTCCACCTATGCTCCCATCCCAAGCTTCCCTCACTCTCCCATCAAGCCCTGCTCTGAACCACAGTCCGGTCTGAATAGTGTGTCAGCGTTTAGGGTGGACTGAAACTCGGACACATGATTCAAAACCCAGACTATCTGGGTGAATCACAGACAGGTGACAACCCTAGCTCTGCCAGGGGCTGGCTAATAGACACCAGGTAGAGCGAAGACTGTATTATGTATGCCAATTTGAAGCAAAACCGAACACAGGAAAAAAAATTGAAAGTTGGCAGTTTTTGACATACATACGTTTTTTATTTCCTTTTTACTAGTAAATGTGTTTTTGAGTGAATACTGTCTGCTTTAGATAGAATGGAGCGTGCCAAACTGTAAATGCTAGAACATGGAAACGTAACCACTCTAGCCCCAGAAAGGATTTGCCCCCTTAATGACCAGGCCATTTTTTGTGATATGGCACTGTGTCACTTTAACTAACAGTTGCGTGGCATGCGACGCTGTACCCAAACCAAATTGATTTAATTTTTTCCCACAAATAGAGCTTTCTTTTGGTGGTATTTGATCACCTCTGTGGTTTTTATATTTTGCGCAATTAAAAAAAAATTTTTTTTTACTTTTTGCTATAATACAGATCCCCAAAAAATATATAAGAAAGCTAATTTGTTCATCAGTTTAGGCCGATATAGATTCTTCTACATATTTTTTGGTAAAAATAATCACAATAGGCGTATATTGATTGGTTTGTGCAAAACGTATCGAGTCTACAAACTATGGGATAGATTTAGGGACTTTTATTTATTTTTCATTGTTTTTACTAGTAATGGTAACGATCTGCGATTTTAGCGGGACTGCGACATTGCGGCGGACAAATCTGACCCCAAATGACACTTTTTGGGGACCAGTGACATTATTACATTGATCAGTGCTATAAAAATGACACTGGCAGGGAAGGAGTTAACAGTAGAGGGCGATCAAGGGGGTTAAATGTGTTCCCTCTAACTATAGGGGGGATGGGCTGGCAGGGACATGACAGAGATCACTGTTCCCGATCGCTGGGAACAGTAGTTCCTTCATGTCTCCTTTCAGAATGGGGATCCGCCTTGTTTACAAAGGCAGATTCCCATTCTGCCTCTGTACTAGGCGATCGCGGGTCGCCGACGGACATCACATCCACCCGACCTGCAGGCACGCTCCCGCGCCTGCCGCCATATGGCTACAGTGATTTGCACAGGAGAGCCAACCTGCCGCCGTATAACGACCGCAGCTGGTCGGCAAGTGGTTAAAGTTAATATGGCAATGGCATGCAGTATGTGCAGTATGTTGTGCATAACTACATATTATGGAAAGTGCTCCTGCCACAACCCCAGCACTCAGCTCTTCACAGAGGAATCTGCTAGGACAGCCATTGTAACAAGCAAATTACAGTTGTGCTCATAAGTGCTCATACCCTGGTAGAGTTTGATTTCTTGGCCATTTTTCAGAGAATATGAATGATAACACAATAACTTTTCTTTCACTCATGGTTAGTGTTTGGCTGAAGCCATTTATTATCAATCAACTGTGTTTACTCTTTTTAAATCATAATGGCAACAGAAACTACCCAAATGACCCTAATCATAAGTTTACATACCCCAGTTCTTAATTCTGTGTATTGTTCCCTTTACAGTGGTGTATCCAGGGTATGGCACATATGGCAAGTGCCATGGGTGCAATATGAAGTGGGCGCTGCTGTGTGGCTGGGCAGCAAGGCTTTGTCCTGCATAATTATGTTGCTTATATGTCAACTTGTGGCTGAATAGGACCTGCAGCAGTTTGAACATCCAGCACATCCAGGGATTGGCGAGCAAGCCATCTGGATGTTCACTGTGCAGTTCCGATGAAAGACTTCACCTGTCAGATCCAATATGTGATGTCGGGTATGGGCGGGACTGCTACTCAGTCCCGCCCCTCTATCAAACAACCAGTGTAATGAAAGAGCCGACTCACATGGTACTTCATTACATGTAATGCTCCTCTCCCTCCTCCCTTACACAGAACACAGCAGCCCCTCCCCTCTAGCTCTAGCAGGTTGTATCTAAGCCCCGCCCCTCCCCCTATGTCCTTTCCAACATGAGCAGCTTCTGTTATTTATACACAGGGAGAACAATGCAGGTGAATGTAAGGTGAGTGTATAGTGAGAGGAGGCTGAGCTCTGATTGGACAGTGGGGTATCAGACATGCACAGGAGGGACTTCAGGTCCCAGCGTGTCAGCTGCTTTCTGGGGAGGGTAATCAGGCACCTAGGGGTGGCAGGCAGTAAAGAGAACCTGTCATCGTCCATTCAGATCAAAGTAAGACCCCTTTCACACTGTGCCGCCCTGGGCGTCAGCGGCAAAGCGGCGCTATTTTTAGCGGCGCTTTACCGTCATTTTAGCCGCGCTATTCGGCCCCTAACGGGGCGGTTTTAACCCCTGCTAGAGGCCGAAAAGGGGTTAAATCTGCCAACCCCCGCAGCAGTGTTTTACCGGTGATATAGCAGCTCTGCCCCATTGATTTCAATGGGGAGGAGCGGTGAGTTCACCACTCCTTCACCGCTCCAAAGAAGCTGCTGGCAGGACTTTTTCTGACGTACTGCCAGCGCACCGCTCCAGTGTGAAAGTACTCGGGCTTTCCCACTGGAGTGAATGGAACCGCTTTTTCAGGGCGCTTTGCAGGCGCTATTATTTTAATGCTATAGCGCCTGAAAAACGCCTCAGTGTGAAAGGGGTCTAAAAGCCCCGAGGGCTTTCACACTGGAGCAGGGGAACTTGCAGGGTGGCCTAAAAAGTCCTGCAAGCAGCATCTTTGGAGCGCTGTAGGAGCGGTGTATTTACCGCTCCTAAAGCGGCGCTTCCCATTAAACAATGGGGCAGCGCTCCAAACACGCCTGCAAAGCGCCGCTGCATTGGGCAGTTTTAACCCTTTTTTGGCCACTAGCGGGGGTTAAAAATGCCCCACTTGCAGCCGAATAGCGCCGCTAAAATGACGGTAAAACGGTGCTAAATATAGCGCCGCTTTACCTCCAGCGCCCGCAACGCTTCAGCGTGAAAGTAGCCTAAACCTGACATTTACCTGAAAATCTAATTGGGTATACACTGTTCATTTTTTCTCATTCAACCAGCAGGCTGAATGAAAAAAAACTGACAACTTTTGGCGACTCTTTCATTACACTTGTTGTTTGACAGAGGGGCGGGTCTAAGTAGCAGTCCCGCCCATATCCGACATCACAGCTTGGATCTGACAAGTGAAGTCTCTGATCTCTCTGAGCTGAAAATGAGTGTGCACCCAGTGCACCAAAAGGTGAATGGGAGCTCTGGCTGCAGTGGATAGAAGAGCCATCTACAGAAAGGAGCTGCTTTTACAAGGATAAACAGGTGGAAGATGATGGAGCTTTAGGGAGGGGATGGGGAGATGAAGGCAGAGGAGAGGGGCAATAGTGAGATGTGGATGAGTGACCTGCACTCTGTGCAAAAGGCACTCCAGAAACCTGCAGTCTGTACCTAGTGCTCTCCTGAGCCTTGCACTCTGTAAATAAAGCACTCCAGAAATCTACTCCCTGTGCATATCACACTCCTGAACAAGGTACTCTGTTTATAGCACACTTCTGAACCCTGAACTCTGTACACAATGCATTCCTAAATCCTTCCACACTTTGTGTAACGCACACTTTCATAGTTTATACAAAACCTTTTGTAATGGAAGCTTTTCCTTTTTTTTTTTTTTTAAATGATAGTGCTGGGGTTTGTATGTGTCCATGAGACTTTATCTTGTGGCACAGCAGTCAAAGCATATTTTAGAGGTACAAGGAAACCTGGGCTTTGTTTAGCCAGGCCCATTAAGCCCCCCCCCCCCCTCCCCTACTCTTAAGAGTCTGACCACATCCAGTTTTGCCACAGTGCACATAGCGTGCCGTCGGACACTTTCTCCCTCAAGTGTCCCTCATTTTGAAGTTCAAAAGTTGGGAGGTATGGTCTCTTCTGCCCGTAAAAGCCTGTTACGGGCAGTGGTGCCTGTAAAAAGATGGCCATGGGCCAGCCATGCAACCGTTTCCAAGCCTGCAGGGCTCAGGAAAGATCGTACAGGCTCGACCGGGCAGCGCATGTGCAGTAACGTAATGTCGCCGCCTGGCGCCATTTTTTAAATGGAAGGCACTCGTTCTCGGCGGTGCCACAGCGGCGCAACAGTGCAGAGGAGGCACAGACCACAGGAGGACTCAGGAGGACATTACTGGGGGGGAACCCAGCCCAGCAGAGGAGGACAGTACACTGATTTGCACAGTGCCTGACTGGAGAGGTGAACGGGACACAGTGACAGAACAGAAGACGGACACTGACTGATGTGGAAAGGTATGGTAATATTAGGGGGGACAGAGTAGGAAACTACCATGTCCACAGCCTCTAACCATGTCCTATCCGCAGTATCTGAAAGATGGGTTTGAAATGTTTTGACAGGGGCGCAGATTCAGTGGTTGCTGTAGGCACCATTTTCACTAGATACGCCTCTACCCCTTTAACACCAATGACAGCTGGAAGTCTTTTGTGGTATTTGTGGGTTCGGCTCTTTATCTTCTCAGATGGTAAAGCTGCCAATTCCTCTTGGCAAAAAGCCTCCAGTTCCTGTAAATTCTTGGGCTGTCTTGCATGAACTGCACGTTTGAGATCTTCCCAGAGTGGCTCAATGATATTGAGGTCAGGAGACTGAAATGATCACTCCAGAACCTTCACTTTATTCTGCTGTAGCCAATGACAGGTCGACTTGGCCTTGTGTCATTGATCATTGTCATGTTGGAATGTCTAAGTACGTCCCATGCGCAGCTTTCTGGCTGATGAATGCAAATGTTCCTCCAGTATTTTTTGATAACATACTGCATGCATCTTGCCAACAATTTTGACTAAATTTTCTGTGCCTTTTTGTAGCTCACCTATTCCCAAAACATCAGCGATCCACCTCCATACCTTTCATAATAGTCCTTGTTGACTCTCCAAATGTAGCATTTGTGGTTGTGGCCAAAAAGCTCAATTTTGGTCTCATCACTCCAAATGACTTTGTGTTAGAAGGTTTGAGACTTGTCTCTGTGCTGTTTGGCATATTGTAAATGGGATATATTTGTGACATTTGCGTAGTAATGGCTTTCTTCTGGCGACTCGACCCATGCAGCCCATTTTTCTTCAAATGCCTCCTTATTGTGCATCTTGAAACAGCCACACCACATGTTTTCAGAGAGTTCTGTATTTCACCTGAAGTTATGTGTGGGTTTTTCTTTGCATCCCAAACAATTTTCCTGGCAGTTGTGGCTGAAATTTTAGTTGGTCTACCTGACCGTGGTTGGGTTTCAAAAGAACCCCTCATTTTCCAATTCTTGATTAAAGTTTAAACACTGCTGATTTGTCATTCTCAATTCCTTGGATATCTTTTTATATCCCTTTTCCTGTTTTATACAGTACAACTACCTTTTCCCGCAGATCCTTTGACAATTTTTTTGCTATCCCCATGACTCAGAATCCAGAAACGTCAGTTAAGCACTGGATGAAAGAATGCAAGGGTCTGTCAGAAGTCCAGAAACTTATTGACCTTTTATACACACACACTAATTACAAGTAAACAGATCACAGGTGAGGATAGTTACCTTTAATAGCCATTCAAACCCCTTTGTGTCAACTTGTGTGCATGTTATCAGGCCAAAATCACCAGGGTATGTAAACTTTTGATCAGGGACATTTGGGTATTTTCTGTTACCATTATGATTTTAAAAGAGTAAACACAGTTGTATATAAAGGCTTTGGGCATAATCTACTGCTTCATTTTACAAAAATACATTAACAGTGGCCTACCTAGTGGTGTAGGACTTGAACAGTCAGCCTTGGGCAGAACAAACTGGGGATGCTCTAAAATCACAATCCAATTCGCAGCATGTCACAAGCTGTGTAGTAGCAAAAACTCATATCTAGGCATGGAGTGACTGTAATGTGTCTGGATTTCAGCAGGCTGAAATCAAGACACATGGTTCTAACCCCGAAATGTCCGGGTGAACCCCAGGCGGGTGACAACCCTACTTGTCATACAGCTTCTAGGTTGGTCTGCAACCTTAATCATAAGTGTGTATTCATCCAGACCAAGTAAAAAATTGAGGCAACTTCATCTTGATGTTACACTGTATTCCTCAGTTAAAACTTGAGGATACTCATGTAGGCAGGGTTACTCTGCTCATGTGGAGATTTCATCGCATATAGGATTGGCGAGACCATCTTATTAGGGTATGAAATATGAGAAGAGTAAGTCATCTGTAACAAATGCTATTACAAAAGGAGCATGCCCCCTTGTTCATAATTATTGCAATAAATTCTTGTCGTTCTTAGAGAGATGATAGTTTTAAGATATGGTAATAATTACAATAGAGGAATGATAATGTGAATGAAAAAAAAAGAGAAAAGCAACGGGGTCTTTCTTCCTTATCCCAGGTAACTGAAACAGTAATATAGAATGTACAGTAGGATGTGAATGGTTTGATACTCTATAAATGGGTATATGATTTTTTAAATCCTGAATAAAGGTGTAGGAATATGTGATAGCTGACAGTAAGGTGCAGAAGTATAAAATAACATATCAGGATAAAATGCATGGTGGTGTAATATACATGCCACTGACATTGCCCGCTATTACAGTGTGTAATGCTGCAGCATCTCATTATTATTATTATTATTTAATTTATTTTTTTTCCCATCTTTTCTCCATGTACTGCAGCAATCACAGCTTTCCCTGTTCTTGTCCACAGGGAATGATCTGTGGGAGGAGCCTCTACCATTCAGATATTTGTATGTTATAACTGTGAACTATCTTCTTGTGTCTGCACGATTGTCTGATTTGACGATCTGCTGATTGTCGCTGTAGCAGTCTCAAAGCAGTCTTAAACCTTCATAGAAATCCTAATTTAAAAATATTTTTTTATTACTTTTGATCCTTAACGTGGTTTAGGCAAAGATTTATATGATTGACAATCACTTTCATTTTGTGAAACACTGCAAATATATGTGAAGGAGGAGCTGCTAATCGCAGTAGTAGGCACTCCCCTCCAGCCTGTGTGTATGTGGGGGAACTAATAGTTAGGCGATGCCTCCATCAATCATTCCCTGTTAGATCCGCAACATTAATGATTAGAAAAACATCAGCAAAGAAGGCGGGGCATATCGCTAATAAACACCCACAAAGATGACTTTATAGTTATGTTGACAGCCTCAAACGGGAACAAAGTAGAAAGTGAACTGAACTGCTTGCCTGTTTAACAAAGAGGCAGCATGCACAGTACAGGTAGCAGTGGCTGAACAAGATGACCTGATGCTGCAGCTGGGACAAGGAGGGAGGGCTCCCTTACACTATCCAAAATGGAAAAAATATACTAGGTAATGCATATAACATTTTTATACCTGTTGGGTTTAATGGCCTTTTAATGAGGCGGGTTGAGTGATCTGTAAACAGTAAATTAACTTAAATCACATATTTTCTTTTTTCTTTTGCATACCTGAGGAAAAGATTGTAATATCCAGCTACCTCAGTTCTCTACTTGTTCTGGATTAACTTACACCTGATTTTAGAAAATTAGCTTCTGGGCCTACAGTACTCACAGAACCCCAACACCTAAGTAAGGAGTTGCAGAGCCCTAACACCTAAGTCGGAACCTGCCAAGCACAAACACTTAAAGGAGTTGTAAAGGCAGAAGGTTTTTTTTTATCTTAATGAATTCTATTTGTTAAGATAAAAAACCTTCTGTGTGTAGCGGCCTCCCCAGCACCCCCTAATTACTTACCTGAGCCCCATCTCTCTCCAGCGATTTCCACGAGTGTCTTAGCTGTGCAGGACACTACTCCTGATTGGCTGAGACACATCAGCGGCACCATTGGCTTCCGTGGCTGTCTTATCAGTCAGTCAGCCAATCAGGGGAGAGAGGGGGCGGGGCCAGGTCAGGCTCTGTTTCTGAATGGATACACAGAGCTCCGACTCCGCTTGGGTGCCCCCATGGAGAGCTGCTGTATGAGGGGGCACTCGATAGGAGGCAGGGGCCAGGAGCAGCAAAGAGGGACCCGAGAAGAGGAGGATCCAGGCTGCTCTGTGCAAAACCAGCTGTAAAGAGGTGGTAAGTATAACATGTTTTAAAAAAAAAATGAGCCTTTACAATCACTTTAAAGAGGAAGTAAACCCTGCAAAAAATGTATTATTTTTCTAATATTTCAATGTTTTTTTTAAATTGCCAAGCAAGAGATATATAAATTACTCCTAAACGAGCGTTAGAAGTACTTTTTTTTAATGCGTTTGATTTTGCAGTATCTTCCTGGTATCGTCCGTGCCATTCTTTCTTCTGTTTTCCAAAGCCTATGTGGAAGTCACTTCCGCCCTTAGTTCGCATTCCTGCCGAAATCTCGCGCATGCGCCGTAGCGCCGTAACCAGGCCTCGATCTGCCGTTACTATGGCAACAGAGCATTCTCAATGAGAACATGAAATGGCTATCATTGCTGCATCGCGAGACTTCTCCTCTGTGCCGTTCAGAGGGGAAGCTTGCTCACAGTAATTTCCCGACATGCAAGAAATACAGAAACAGCACAATTTACATGCTGGTAATGAAAGAGCATACTGCGCAATCGCACATGATGTCATCAAAGATAAACAGATGATTTACATTGAAACTACACAAGTAAGTGCACTTTCACTGGCAGGGATCAGCTGCCTGTGTTATCTACTATCTGCTAAGATTAAGTTGACTCGGAGGGTTTACAACCACTTTAAATTAGGAGATGCTAATTTCTGATGCCTTAGTCGGGAGGATCCAAATTCTAACATGTGAGGAGATGCCAAACCCCAGCATCTAAGTTATGAGGTGTCAGTATTTGTGGATGGTATTGCCATAACACACTTGTGGGGAAATTTGAAGAAGGCTCCATTACCAGCAGGGGTAGGAACATAATATGCCTCATTGTGATGTATACAAGTTTTAATAGTTCTTCTCACCATAAGGCTTACCTATAATGGTCCATTTTATTTCTTATTTTGTAATGTTCTTAGTTTTTTTTTTATGTCATGTAAACAATGCCTTTTTATGATTAACCAACATTACAAAAGACTCCCAGAGCACACTAGTTTATCTAAAAAGACAGATAAAAGCTGCATGCTTTAGACTTGCTTGTCTTAATGAAACTCCAGATCTGTCTGATAAAGGATAAAGCTGGCCATACATTATATAATTTTCCTTAAGATTGACCAAAAACCTATCATATGAGGTCAAACCTAAAAACTTTCACTTTGTATGCAATCAGGCACTTGCACTACATAGTTGAAGGTAAATCTAAAGGAAATTGAATAAGAAAATTTTATAACGTATGGCCAGCTTAAGACACTGTTCTGTCTCATACAGTCGAGTGCAAGATTTAGCTTCACTTGCTAAGTTATTTAAGCATGCTTTTTACAACATGTGGTATGGAAGCCACTTCCTGAATGTATACAAAAAAAATCGGACTACAAAAAAAGTATTGGCAACATATTTTTTTCGGATTTGCATTATGCATTGTTTACATTTCCTATTGCTTGTTACATCCAGTTCATTTTTAAATGGGTACTGACTTTTTTATATGCCATTTACTGTCAGTCCTGTTATTAGCAATGATACCAATTAGTCAAGGCAGGGTTGAGAGTTGCTAGTCGGGGCAGACTAGACAGGCAATTGGGGGAAAGTGTGGCTGGCCAGAAGTGTGTAAGTGTCAGGACAAAAATATTCATAGCTTTCAAACTCTCACTCTTGCTGTTTGGCATTTTCCCAGTGCAGATCAGTGCAATCCTGGATTAAAAAAGTAAGCTAAACGTTATATTGTTTTATTCATAAGGTTCCTGTGTAATCCCTGTTCATTCCTGCTGTTTTGCTGATATAAACTGTCAGATAATATCACAAGTAAAAATTGTGTTTCTTAATGGCACATGAAGGGATCCAAGATGAAGTATTCAGATAAACAATTTATGCTGCTGCCTGCAAGAAAATTGACACTGCCAAACAAATCTATAAAGACTTGCTAGTGTCCTAGGAGGACAGATGCCCTCTCCCTCTGAGTGAAAAGGAAACCCTTTTCTTCACTTTTATTAAGATTATTTTCATCTAGCTCTTTAGTGCCAAAGTTTTGCAGCTTTCCGAATCTGCAGATCATTGGCATTCTCTTGTAAGCTGTACCTAGATCCTTCTGAGAAGAGGCAGGGCAAGCCTGTTTGCCCTTTGCCATTTGACTCTGTTGAGGGCGCATCCCTATGTACTTATGCGCAATGTGTGGAGCAGCCACAGAGTGCTTTACAGGTCCAGGGCCATGGTCCACCCATATGGAGGAACCTTGTTTCTGAAGACCCCTTAAAGGGTATGCCCATCAGTAGGGTGAAGACTAACAAAGCAGTATGTTCCCTTGCTTCTGCCTCTCTCTTACCATGTGTGCCTATTGGAAACCACAGGGCCTTCTAAGGACCTCCACTGCAGTAAGTAGGGCTTTTGCCCATATTTAGAGGGAGCCTGCTGGTGCCTTTTTGTTCTGGTCTCCTTAAAAGGGTTAAAATACTGGGCTGTAGCCCAGGCCACTGTCTTATATGGTGATTGACCTAGAACAGATAGCGTTTGCTCTTACTAAACATATTGTACAGCTGTACCCTATAGAATATGGGTGTCCAACTATTCGCGGGCAGCATCAGCAGTATGATTGCCCTCACAAGGCCAGTTGTATCTGGAGTGCACTACATACAGAGTGCAGGGTTCAGGAGTGCATTGCGTACAGAGTGCAGCGTTCAGGAGTGTGTTATGTACAGAGTGCAGCATTCAGGAGTGTGTTATGTACAGAGTGCAGAGTTCAGGAGTGTGTTATGTACAGAGTGCAGAGTTCAGGAGTGTGTTATGTACAGAGTGCAGAGTTCAGGAGTGTGTTGTGTACAGAGTGCAGAGTTCAGGAGTGTGTTGTGTACAGAGTGCAGAGTTCAGGAGTGTGTTATGTACAGAGTGCAGAGTTCAGGAGTGTGTTATGTACAGAGTGCAGGGTTCGGGGGTGCGCTACGTGCCGAGTGCAGGGTTCGGGGGTGCGCTACATGCCGAGTGCAGGGTTCGGGGGTGCGCTACGTGCCGAGTGCAGGGTTCGGGGGTGCGCTACGTGCCGAGTGCAGGGTTCGGGGGTGCGCTACGTGCCGAGTGCAGGGTTCGGGGGTGCGCTACGTGCCGAGTGCAGGGTTCGGGGGTGCGCTACGTGCCGAGTGCAGGGTTCGGGGGTGCGCTACGTGCTGAGTGCAGGGTTCGGGGGTGCACTACGTGCAGAGTGCAGGGTTCGGGAGTGCGCTACGTGCCAGGTTTAGATGTTCATTATGCAGTGTGTGCAACCCCTACCCCCCAAAGCTTCCTCGCATCTGTCGCCTACTTTTGCCCGCCTCTACTACCTCCCTGTGTAGGCGGCTTTTATGTTTACAAGTGAAAACAGGGAGCCGGAGAGTGAGAGCTGGAGGTGGGGGAATGGCGTTACGGTACGTTCTGGCTGCAAAACCTGGTGCGAGGGCCACATGACAAGGCCTGACGGGCCTTCCTTGTTTTTGACATATGTACTTTAGAGGAAGGGTTCATTAAAATAAAGTCCCCATTGTAAACCCGGCTATTTTCTGTCTTTTGAAGACTCTAAATGTTCCTGTTGAGGACATCCCTATGTTTAAAGACTGGGTGGACAAAAGGATAGAAGCCCTTTGAGAGGCCTTATTTTCCTGCCCTGCAACCTGCCAAAGTGACCATGTCAATCTGCCAGACCCTCCTTGTAAGAGTTATGTCTTGGGATCCTGGATCTATACTGTCAGTTCCTTCTGTCCTCCAATGGCTTAGAGCTCATGCCTGTAGCCCTACTCTGTGTGGATGTGCTAGCGGATATTAGACACCAAAATACACCTACTTTTTGTCACACATGTGGAGGACCCTTTAGCTTAAAGGGGTTGTAAAGGTTCATGTCTTTTCACCTTAATGCATCCTATGCATTAAGGTGAAGAAACACCTATCTGTGACCAGCCCCCCGTTTTACTTACCTGAACCCACAAAATTATCTCAGGAGGACCCACTCTCTCTCTCCGCAGGGGGTTCTGGGCTCTTGATTGCATAGATTGATAGCAGTGCAGCCACTGGCTCCCACTGCTGTCAATCAAATTCAATTACCCAGGGGGTGGGCCGGGTCCTGCAATCGGCCTCTATGGACTCGGGAGCGCGCCCGCAAGGTAACCCCCCGGGAGAGCGCTTCTCCCAGGGGGTTATCTGATGTGGGGAGTAGCCGCGAGAGCCGCCGAGGGACACCAGAAGACCAGGTTTGGGGCCACTCTGTTCAAAACATGCTGCACAGTGGAGGCAAGGATGACATGTTTGTTATTTTTTTTTTTTAAAAACCCAAACCTTTGGTGTCACTTTAAACATTGGCATGCAGAGCATCAGTGCAAGAAATGTTTCTTTGGCATATGCCTAGAAAACTTTGACAAGAAAGTGATCAGGGGAAACGGTATCTCCATCAGGGAAACCTTTAAAACCAAAGGATAGAGTGTAATGGTTGTGCGTACTGGGCACACAATCAGCTGTGTGTGTGTAGCAGCCATTTTGCTCAGGTCCCAAGTCTCCCTTGCTATCTTGTCACAAGACCGCTTCAGTGACCTCCCCCCCTGCCTTTTCCTTCAGCTCATACAATCCACAACCACTTCATGGCAGACATCTCTTATCAATCTCCCAATACGCATCCCTGGGACCATAAAACTGTCCAGCTGACCTGCTTGCGGGACCAGAGAGTTAAGACATTGGGTCATAAATACCACAGTTGGAATTCATACAATACACATATCTGCCTCTTGGTAGAATCCATCATCCCAGTATAGTCCATAACTTCTAAAATAACAATAGCACAGCCAGAATATAGACATATTTACTCTCCTCAGTTAATTGGTAATGTTTCAAGTCCAGACACTTGTACGTCAGACCATATGGGGAACCACTGGCACCCCTTATTCCTCCTAGGTAAAGTAGACATCTAAAACCTGCCATACTTATATTTATTTCAAAGCGCATTTCACGCTGGACAATAATCTGCAGGTTAGTAAGATAGAGATATGAATACTTATCTAAAACTATCTGGGAAGTGGTCATAAAGGTGGTGACATCCCAGCAACCACCCTTTAGACCAGATGATTGGTCAGATGGTCCCTGTAAACACCCCCTTGGTGTGAAGAAATTCGGAATGCATCCACATTTTGGACAGCTCTCATGTACCATCAACCAAGGAACATCTGTCAAGTTATGAGAGACAATAACACCTTGCCCATTGACTGAACTCTGCTAAAACCAAGGAAACTGCAATTATTCTTCCTTTTCAACCCCTTTTTATTTCTCTGATGCTTTGTCTCTTTATTTCTTCGTAACATCCTTTTTTCTGTAAATATTTTATTCGCACCAATTTGAAATTTTTTATTATTAAACCCTATTTTGAAAAGTGTTAAAACTGCCTTTAAGGCTTTTAATGCAAACTAAATGAATCCCTGTCTCTTGAAAAGTGCTACTGTATACAATAAATCTCTGACTATACCTGTCTGTGGTGACCGTGTGTGTGTGTGTGTGTGTGTGTGTGTGTGTGTGTACAGATGTTTATTTTTCACAATTGTTCTTGCTAATATTGTGCAGGGTTGATAGACCTAAAAAGCTATCTGGTAGCAGTTTGGAGTTTAAAGGGTCAATTGCTTAATTAACTTAACGCAGTGACATTCACTCTTAGGCTGCTGGCATCTAGATTGGGTCCTGCAAGCTGAAAAATCATTGTGCAGGGTGCAGCTGAGAGTGGCATTGTTACGCAAGTGACAGCATGGTGTGAGATTGGCCAGTCCTTTGTAACGAGTTGGTGAGAAGGGCAGGGGTCTGATACTGTGTTTGTCACAAAGAGTTCCTTTTTTTTCTCCCAAACCTCCAAGGCAACACCTGGAACTCGGTTTTGTCATAAATTCTGGACACCCAAACCTTCTAATTCCGTGAATGAGTCGTCCTAACAATGAGGGGGAGCCCCCACTTGGCACAGTGGAGGGGGGCATCTGTTGGCTTTTGCGGCCATATGGTCCTAGGACGTAGAATTACTGTCAGCACCCCTGAAAATATTGGTGGACCTTTATGCAGCTCTGGAACAGCTCCTTTCATAAGGAATCGTAGCTGGTGTTCGGGAATGGGGTTTCAAGGTTTATATTCAAACCGATTTTAATGTTCCCAGACCAGAGGTGTTACCCTGTACTGAATCTAATTGTTCTCAACACCAAAATTTTGTTTGTAATCCATCAGGTTAGTCTGTGCTTTCCTCCATCTGAGAGGCCTTCTGGCCTCTGTGGACATTATGGATACTTACTTGCATGTCCCCATCTTTCTGGAAATTTAACACTTTCTAAGTTTTGCTGTGGGCATTCAACATGAACGATTGTTAAATGCATTCAAAAACACCCTATCAGCAGTTGCATAAAATTTAAAAATTGATCAAAAATATTAATATATACACACACACACAGCGCTAATTATTCCCTAAAATCCAATGTATCACGAACCAGTGCTTTTTTTCAATTTGTAAACAATATAATAGTTCAATCAGTTTGTAAACATAATATTTGTGTTGCAAGCCCCACAGTTGGCTTGCTTTTGGACTTCCCAGTGTCCGTAAATACTTTGCTGTGTCCCTTTGTCTACTTTTTCAAATAAAAAAACAGTACAGAGGCAACACTTCCATCACCTGCGTCCCTTTAATGTACAATGAAGAAAATAGGATTTTTGACTTGCAATAAAATCTTTTTCCTGGAGGACATTAATGGACACGAGTCCCTCCCCTCTGTTCTTGTGATCCCCCTTCTGCTATTGCTTGCTACAAAACTGAGGCATACTGGGCTATAATTACAACTTTGTTTCACTAGTGTCCAATCTCCTGAAGACAGTAGCATAACCACCTGTCTTCTGGAAAGAGGTAGAATAATTGTGGCTGGAGCTTCAAAGGGAAGAAAAGAAAATGGGAAATAGTGGGCTTATGCTACAGGCCCCCAACCTGAAGGCTGGGGAGGAGTCTGATCTGTCGCAGTTAAGAATGGCGGTGAGGCAGGGCAATGTTATTTATGTTATTATAATAGTGTACTTTAATCTTCCAGATATCGACTGGGCAGACAGAACTGCTCAGTCATTTAAGGCTTGTCATTTCTTAAATTTCTTGCAGGACAACTTCATGTGTCAATTGGTAGATGCCCTAACTTGAAATAATGCTCTTCTAGACCTACTAATTACGAATAACACAGATCTGATTGCAGATGTCAAAATAAGGGATAACTGCAGTAATTACATTCAGTGTAAATTGTAGGAATAGATGTCACCAGGGTAGTGCATAAACACTAAATTTCAAACGAGCCAACTTTTCTAAACTGCGCTGCACACTACAAGATTTTATATCGGATCAATTTCTATATGAGTGCTTTATGAACATCTTAAATAATAGCATTAGCCAGTGAATTCCAATGGGCAACAAATTAAAAAAAAAACTACGGCCAAACATGGGTGGCTAAACGTTAGATGAAAAGAGAAAAAATGTCCTTAAACAAAAGGCCGGGGGGTCGTTGTTGGCTTTCCAGCACTACAAGGAATGCAATAAGAATTGTAAGTATACAATCAGGGCAGATAAAATAG
This sequence comes from Lithobates clamitans, assembly GCA_037952925.1. NCBI lineage: Eukaryota > Metazoa > Chordata > Amphibia > Anura > Ranidae > Lithobates > Lithobates clamitans. Next base: position 563,094 of record JBBGZY010000871.1, read on the forward strand.
ACCATAAGTGGAGATGAGTAAAAAAATTCCCTCAAAATCTTTAAATATATTATTAGTAAGCAAGAGGTCCTCCATAAAGGATGAACAGGGGAAGTTGGTTACAAATGACAAGGAGAATGCAAATGTATTAAATTCATTCTTCCCAGTTTTTACAAAGGAAAAGGATGGGTATAATAATCAAGACTGCATTGTTAGCAACAAAACACTGAATGTACCCTTGTGGCTAACAGAAGCCAGTGTCCAAAAAAAAAACTTAACAGAAATAAATCACCAGGACCAGATGGCTTACACCCGAGAGTCCTCAAAGAACTTCACCTGGTTATAGCTGGATCATTCCTAATTTTTAAGGACATCTTGGTGACTGGAATAGTACCAGCTGCTTGGCAAAAAGTCAACTGGGTACGAATATTCAAAAAAGGGCCAAGATATATACCTGGAAACTACAGGACAGTCATCCTAACATCAATAGTATATAAACTGATTGTTGTTGCCAGACCATTCTGTTTACATTCTATGAGGAATGAGCTGTTATCTAGATAGAGAAAGGTCTGTGGTCTGGATTTGGCCAAAGCATTCGATACAGTTCCCCATAAACACTTAAAGTGGAGTTCCACCCAAAAATGGAACTTCCACTTTTTGGATTCCTCCCCCCCTCCGGTGTCACAATTGGCACCTTTCAGGGGGGAGGAGGGAGCAGATACCTGTCTAATACAGGTATTTGCTCCCACTTCCTGGCATAGATCACCGCGGTGACCTACGCCACTTCCGCCGCCTACCCCGTCCTCCCCCCACTGTATTCTGTGAGACACAGAATACAGCAGGGATCTGTGAGGACGCGCGGCTTGCGCATGCACAGTAGGGAACCAGGAAGTGAAGCCGCACGGCATCGCGGCGGCAGCAGCCGAGAGCCGAAGGACGGATCGGCTTCGGCTACCGACACCGCGGGCTCCCTGGACAGGTAAGTGTCCATATATTAAAAGTCAGCAGCTGCAGTATTTGTAGCTGCTGGCTTTTAATATTTTTTTTTTCAGCAAACCTCCGCTTTAATTTACAAATTGGGGTCTGTTGGCACAGATGATAATCTATGTACCAGGATAGAAAACTGGTTACAGGGGTGCTTCCAAAGGGTGTCGATGGCGTGTACTCAGAATGGTCTGGAGTTGTGAGCGGGGTACCCTAGGGCTCTGTCCTGGGTCCAATTCTGTTTAATTTACTTATAAATTATATAGAGGTTGGTGTAAATAGTTCAATCTCATTGTTTGCTGTTGATACAAAACTAAGAAGGGCAATAACCAACAGCAGGATATAGAAACTTTGCAAGAAGACCTTGGGATGGGCAACCACATAGCAAATGAGGTTCAACTCCTTCCCGCCGAGCGTATGCAGATCTGCGTGCTCGGCTTTCCCCGCAGCTGCAGGCATCATGCCGGTACTGTTTTTTAGAGACAGCAATCGGCTTTCCAGGTATATCAACCGATGCGGCTAAAAGCCGCTCTGCTCTTATAGCGGAGGAGCGGGAGGGGACGTTCCCGCCTCCCACCGCTCTTACCGGGCCTCCCGTTCCACCGGGAGGCCCGATTAACAATCCGCCGCCTCCGGCGGCTAGGGACAGACTGGAACAAAGCCGTAAGTGGCTTTGTTCCAGACTCCTAATTGTAAACATGGAAACAACTTCATGACGTCACTTCCCGTTTACTCGGCTGCCAATGACGCCGGTTTTAAAAAATATACAGTATTCAGAATCGCCAAAAAGGGCGATCTGAATACTTTGACGTGCAAAGGAGGGATCAGGGGTCTTTTAGACCCCCGATCCCTCCATAAAGAGTACCACCTATTGTCACCACCTATTACTGTCACAAGGGATGTTTACATTCCTTGTGACAGCAATAAAAGTGATCAAAATTTTTTTTTTTTTAAATACAATTTATTAATATAAAAATAAAATTTAAAGCACCCCGTCCCCGCGAGCTCGCGCAGCAAAGAAAACGCATACGGAAGTCTCGCCCGCATATGTAAACGGTGTTCAAATCACACATGTGAGGTATCGCCATGATCGTCAGAGCAAGAGCAATAATTCTAGCACTAGACCTCCTCTGTAACTCTAACCTGGTAACCGTAAAAAAAATTTAAAGCGTCGCCTATGGAGATTTTTAGGTACCGTAGTTTGTCGCCATTCCACGTTTGCGTGCAATTATAAAGCATGACATGTTTGGTATCTATTCACTCGGCGTAACATCTTTCACATTATACAAAAAAAATTGGGCTAACTTTACTGCTTGTTTTTTTTTTTTAATTCATGAAAGTGTCCCTTTTCCTAAAAAGTTGCGTTTAAAACACCGCTGCACAAATACCGTGTGACATAAAATATTGCAACAATCGCCATTTTATTCTCTAGATTCTCTGCTAAAATGTTTGGGGGCTCTAAGTGATTTTCCAGCCAAAAATATGGATTTTAACTTGTAAACACCAAATGTCAAAAATAGGCTTAGTCATGAAAGGGTTAATGTTGAAAAATGTATAGTAATGCCCTTGGGGGCCAAAAATATGCACTCAAGTTACTCACTAGGGTGGGAACTTTTGGGGGAATTCAGGATGGAAAAAGATCTGGGGGTCCTAGTAGATCACAGGCTCAGAATAAGCATGCAATGCCAAGCTGCAGCAGCAAGCAAAGCTATCAGTTTATTAGCATCCATTAAAAGGCGTTTCTTATTCAAGAGATAAGACTATAATTCTACCACTTTACAAAACTCTGGTCCAGCCACATCTTGAGTATGCCGTCCATTTCTGGTCACTAGTTCTCAGAAAAGATGTGCTGGAACTGTCTATTGGAGTGAGTCCAGAGAAGGGCAACAAAGCTAATAAGGGGACTGGAGGACCTAAGTTATGAGGAAAAACTACAATCATTAAACGTTTTCTCCCTGGAGAAGAGCTACTTAAGAGGGGATATGATAGCAATGTAAAAACTCTCAATGCTGATTCTAACTCAGGAAGAAAACTATTCAATCTCTGGTTGCTTAAGGGAACACTGGGCCACTCAGAAGCGGTTTAACTTTAACCTGTGTAAGGGGTTCTTTAATGTCATAGCGATAAGGATGTGGAACTCCCTTTCACAGTTGGTGGGGGGGGGGGGATGTCCATAATTTCAAAAAACGTACATAAGCATCTTAAGGGGCTCAATATACAGGGTAATGCAAAATGATATTGACATAAACACACAAACACCCACACAGGTTGAACTGGATGGACTGGTGTCTTTATTAAACTTTGCCAATTATGTAACCCAATGTATCTGAATACTTCATCCTGTGTCCCTCAATGTACATTGTATTAAAATAAAAGGATTTTATGGTAAGTAAAAAATGTTTTGTTTTTTTGCCACAACCCCTTTAACACATTCAATTAATGTGTTGGTTCTCCAGCTAAATCAAAAATTTCACAGCTGTTTCTGGCCAATGCATTGGCTTTTGTACAGCAGACACAACATAGGCAGATGTTAAACTTCCATCCCATTAATGTTAGTGCTTGATAGACTAAGTTCAGCCTCTCACATATATAGGAGCATATATAAGGACCTTTGGATACAAATGCCTCTGCCATGATGCCAGATTTCAGCCACCTTTCAGGTACAGGAAACCTAATGCAAGGTCTGGAACCTAAAAAAAAAGAAGAGCAAAAAGGTCAGAAAAGCTGTAACATTTTTGTAAAGTAGAAGAACCTATAATGCTGTCTGATGTATAAACTGTATGTGGTCCATAGGATTGTGTGTTGTGCAAATAGTGTTATAACCCAGGGTACATTTACATCATTCTCACTTTTGCTTTTTTCTTTCCCTAGAAATCCCCTAGTGATTACACCAACTTTGACCGTGAGTTCCTCAGTGAAAAGCCACGACTCTCCTACAGTGATAAAAACCTTATTGATTCAATGGACCAGACTGCATTTCATGGATTCTCCTTCATCAATCCTCAAATGGAGAGGCTCATTGAAAAATAACAGCACCCCTTTCTTATCTGTGAACTGTGACCCAGATTTACACTAAAGGGAACAACATTCAGAACTGCATCTATACTACTTCTACTATGGAGTTAAAATTGTAGCGCATTTGTTTCACTGTGATCACTCCAACTACATAAAGGAGATTGTTAGTATAAACAAAAAATATTCCTGCAAAGAAACAGCTCTCCCTGAAAAGGTCCCTCCCATCTGGAAACTTGAATATAGTTAATATATCCTAAAAGTCCAAAATGTAAAAAAATGATATATATCATCTGCTGTATATATTGCTTATGGGTTCAAAATGGTGTGGGTGGGTAGAAGGGATATGACAATGAAGTGACTTAGATAAAAGTATTTCTTACATTCCACTCCAGCTTCTTTCTAAACAATGAAAATAAATGGGTATTTAAAATGCCAGTCAATCAATTCTTTTTATTCTATACACACCCCCTAACAAAATTGAGTCTAGGTCCCCCCCCTCCCCCCCCCCCATAGCAGCTCTGCATGCCGTGTTTTGCTCGGGCACGGCAGCCAATTCATTTGAAAGGGCTGCCGTGCCTCCTGAAATGCAGGAAAATAGGTCCCTGCACCATTTTTGGAATCTCAACCCACACAGGACCTGCAAGTGCAGTGCGGTTCCTAGTACAGTGCAATTTCCAGTGCATATGGCAGGGATATGCAATTAGCGGACCTCCAGCTGTTGCAAAACTACAAGTCCCATCATGCCTCTGCCTCTGGGTATCATACTTGTGGCTGTCAGTCTTGCTATGCCTCATGGGGCTTGTAGTTCTGCAACAGCTGGAGGTCCACTAATTGCATATCCCTGGCATATGGCGTGCTGTTAGACTCATTGGGACCTGTACGCATCCAGCGCGATTTTCTGTGCAGGTGGTTGTGGTGCAGATCTGCAGTGGGAACAGATGTGGACCTAGCCTTAAATGGGGAAAAATAGTACAAAACCGTTTTGTAAGCAAACACAGATAGTAAATGTCCCTAGAATCACCAGTGTCTGCTTGCTTCATTTGTTAGCTAGGCAACCACCTGGTTACTGCACTGAGGTCGCATTAATCAGTGCATCACTGGAACAGAGGGTTGGAAGAGCAACTAATCTCTTAGCCTAGATTCACATTGCTGCGGGATAGAAATCATGCGAGTTTAGCTGAACTTGCACTATTTCAACCCGGCAATGCAGTCTGACTTCGAGGGCGATTTGACAGACATCTGTGCAGGTTTCCGCACAGATGTCTATACAAATCACCCCTGAATTCGTCAAAAGGAACTTTTTTTGGGAATCGGTGCAGCGCCTCAAAGTCTGCGCCAGACCGATTCAGACAGCGCCATTGCCGACAATAGCCGCCGATTCAGCATGCGATTTGACATGTCAAATAGCATGCCAAATCGTACCAATGTGAACCTAGGCTCAAGAAGGGAGGATTTTAGCAAATGTAGGCTAAAACAGATATTCCCTTTGGAGGACTTTATAACATTAACAGTAGTATGTATGTATTAAAAAAAAATAAAAACACACAAACCACAATGCAAAGCCCACTGGTAAAAAGGGGGTTTAAAAGCAAGCTGCATTGGAAACTTTACATTTTACTACATCATGTCTGAAAATCATTTAACCACTTCAATACCGGGCACTTTTAGCCTCTTCCTGCCCAGGCCAATTTTCAGCACTGTCACACTTTGACAATTGCGCCGTCATGCAACCCTGTACCCATAAGAAATTGTTATTTTCTTCACACAAATGGAGCTTTCATTTGGTGCATTTAATCACCACTGGGTTTTTTTATTGTTTGCTAAATAAATAAAAAAAAATGAAAAAGTAAAAAAAAAAAAGCTTTTCTTCGTTTGTTATAAAATTTTGCAAATAAATTCTTCATAAATTTAGGTCAAAATGTATTCTGCTACATTTCCTTGGTGAAAATAACCCAAATCTGTGTTTTATTTAGTCTGTACGAACTATGGTATATATCTGAAAAAATCAATCAATCCTGATGTACTGACAGTCTACCTGATTTTTTTTTGAGGCTTGAAAAAGCCAGGACAGTACAAGTAACCCCTCTTTGGAAAGTCAAAAGTCCAAGATATTTAATAAGAGGCATGCCGAGTTTTTTTTTTTTTTTTTTTTTTTTTAAATGTTTGTCACAATTTTTTGGAAAATGAAGAAATGTAAAAAAAACTTTTTCACAATTCTTTTTTTTTTGTTGCATACGGTCACCAGTACAGCATAGCAATATCATATAACTGGTGTGGCGGTGATCAGGGTCACTGACTGGTGAGGGTATGTAAAACAAAGTTTAATTTAGTTCAATTTTTTTTTCTTGCATTTTTTTCTTTTTTTAACACACACTGTAACCAGAGCAATACAGTGTTACACTGTACTACTCTGGGGAAGTGATCAGGATCTTTTTTTTTTTTTTTTTTTGCATTTCATTGGTATAAGCAACCATTTTTACTGAATGAGAAAAAATAAAAAACTGCGCTTGGAAGAAAATATGAAATAAATATGAAGAATATAAATTATAAAAATTAAAAATGGAAATATAAGCTGCGGTTATAAGTGCGGCACACCAATACAGAAAATAAAACAAAGAAACCGTGCTAAGAATTATATTAAAGTGTGTGATTCCATACACAAAAAGTCCAACAGTCAAGGAACATAGGTAAGTATGTGATTATTTCAAAAGTTCAAATCTTGTAAGATGAAAATCTTGATGAACACATCTATGAGGTGAAGCGCTTACCAGAAGTAAGCCAAAGAAGGGCAAGTGGCTTAAACCCAGCCTGGGCCTTTAGAGAACGATCCCAATGGAGCAGGAAGGTCACACTCGTGCCGTGTGTGCAGATCAGCCGAAGATTATCCCAACTATATGACAAAAAAAACATAGCGCAATACTGATAACAAAACAAATTCAAAAAAGAAAGGATGGTGCTACCCTCCACAGAACAAAAACCATAAATTCTCATAAATCACTTCCAGTGTAACAGACACACAAAGGATCATTGAGTGAGTGCCATGCAAACATGCAACATGGTGAAATATCCCTGGATAAAAAGTGTATTAAACCTTTCAAATAATCCTCTTACCAGATATTTGAAGGCAAATGAAATAATGACCATCACCAAGATAAGCAGTAAAAAAGATTCCTCTGGGTGCAACAAGCCACTTGTAGAATCTGCTTACCAGATGTCAAACAAATGTATGCAGATTCACACTGCCGAGATCAAAACACCACAAGCAGTGACACAGGGTATGGAGTTCCAGCGAGCCTTACGAAAATCCTGCTTACCGGATGTTAGATGTGAGTAGGCAGACTGGAGTAAATCAGACCAAAACACCGCAGGAACAGCATAGATAAGTCCAGAACTGTGATCATAATTGATGCTTCCTGCCTGTAGACACTGCACTTCCTGGTTTAAACAAAATGGTGCTGTGGCTTGCATTCCAAGCCTCACTGAACTTTTGAAATAATCACATACTTACCTATGTTCCTTGACTGTTGGACTTTTTGTGTATGGAATCACACACTTTAATATAATTCTTAGCGCGGTTTCTTTGTTTTATTTTTACTGAATGAACTGATTCATTCAGTGTGTGTTGTTGGGATTAGCTGTGATTGGCCTAATCACATGGTACGCATGGGCTGTGATGACCCCTGTCTTTACCATGTGATCACAGTGGCCAATCACAGCTAGCAACACAATTCTATACAATGGATAGCATGAAAGGAAGCCATGCATTGTTTACAATTGTCATGTGATCTGCTGTGATTAGTCACAGCAATCACGATACTGGAACCGACTAGATCAGTCATTGGCTGTGTCAGCTGCACGGTGCCTTCATAGAGGGCATCATATGACGTCCACTCAGAAGGTCGAAAGGCCCGCCCGGCCTATAGCAGATTGATGGGAAGGTGTTAAGTGTTTTTATGCTCTTAAAAACGAAAAGTATAAGAAATAGGTATACTTTTATTATATTATATCATGTTGAGTCAATACCAGACACCCAGTTATTATTTATATATTGCGCATGCCTACAATAAAGTGTTTGGAACAGTCTTTCTTTAACTTTTTAACACAAATGAACCTTTGAAAAAATGTGAGATCTCAGGAAACCCCTGCTTTAAAAATTATGAAATCTTCAGCTCACAGTGCATAGTATGATCAGTAAGCTGTGTAGATATTATCCATAAAAAAAAACATTTGGTGCACCTAATATACAATATCTTACAAAAGTGAGTACACCCCCCCCCCCACATTTTCGTAAAATTTTCTTAAATCTTTTCACGTGACAACACTAAAGAAATTACACTTTGCTACAATGTAAATTCGTGAGTGTACAGCTTGTAGAACAGTTTAAACTTGCTGTTCCCTCAAAATAACTCAACACACAGCCATCAATGTCTAAACTGCTGGCAACAAAAGTAAGTTCACATGAAAAGATATAATAAAATATTTACAAAAATGTGAGGGGTGTACTCACTTTTGTGAGATATTGTATATGAAATCTAAGGCAGATCAGTTCTACATCCTCATATAACCAAGAAAGAAAAGCAGGCAGTGAAAATGTTTTGTCCCTTCACATTAGTGATCAGGGAAGATGTCCCCCTTCCTTTTATTGGTGGTCAGCCGAATTGTAGCTTGTCTTTGGATGGTCATGTCTCTTACATTTCCAATGCAAATTGCTTTTAGGTTAGTAGGATGGGAGACCATTTACATGGTAGACAATTAGAGGAAAAACATTAGTGGTTACATTTATGGTCAGTCAAAAAACCCCTAGCAATGTCTGGAGGACTGCAAGGTTCATCTGGAAGCATTGCAAGGGGGTGGGAAGTCATACAGTGAATACCTACTGGTCTGGTATGAAAGAATTTAACCCTGGAATCCCTTTACATATGTTTGTACTCTGCTCTTCCTTAACATGAGCTGAGAGAATCTGTCAGAACATATGTATGGGAACTGCTATTGTAGACTTGTTTTTGAAAGCACGCATTCTGGGTTCATGCTTATGCTTGCATCAATGCATAAGCTGTGCTGTGCTGGAACAGACATGCGATTTGAACATGCATGTTTCAAGTCAGTGACTTGCTGCTCACATTAGTGGTCCAAAAAGGCACCCTGGTATCTGTAGTTCCTATCTGTGACTGATGAGTGACTCCACAGTGGAAGCACATGCATTCTGATGAGTAGGGGGAGGGCAGATGGACCGCACCTTCCTAAAGGTACAGGTGCACACTAAGCACCCAGCAAGTTGCACAATGGCTGCAAAGGTGTCAGTACGTTGCCTGATCAATATAACATTATTGCAAAAGAGGGGTCCACTACCCCTTCCTATGACTGACCATTACAGTAAGCAGCATTGGAGGGCAAATAAATATAAACAAGGCCAAGCTTGCTTACCGACCAGCCTGCGGATAGAATACATGTGCTTCCACTGTGGAGTCACTCATCAGTCAGTGATAGGAACTACAGATACCAGGGTGCCTTGGCGTGGCCTGTAACTTATGCATGTATTTGCAAATGTGTGCAGACTAAACCCCTGTTTCTTTATCGTACATCATAGGACACAGAGCCTTAAGTATTTACTTAGTGGGTTATAGCTACCTTCAGGTGTTTACACTGGCACACCCAATATAGGAAGTTGACTATATAACCCCTCCTTCCAGGAGTACCTCAGTTTTTTCGTCAGTGTCTAAAGGTGTTGGCACGAGTGAAGATGTGCTCTGCGGAGCTCCAGGAGGGATCAAAGCTGGATTTAAAAAGCCTCCACAACAGGATCCATCCCGCCACTGCGGCTCCAGGATGGTACCCGGGCCTTGCATAGAAGAACGAGGTTTTGCCTGTAACGCTCCTCTTTGAGGGCTGGACCCTAGGAACCAGGACTCTTTTTGGTCTTGCTACATTACGTAAAGCTGTCCTGAGGGGTGCTATACATGGTCCAAATGAGTGGAACACCTATTAACCAGTTCATATCCGGGCCATTTCTGACACTTCGCTCCTACATGTCAAAAATCATCATTTTTTTGCTATAAAATTACATAGAACCCCCAAACATTATATATGTTTTTTTAGCAGAGACCCTACAGAATACAATGGCGGTCATTGCAACTTTTTATCTTGCACGGTATTTGCGCAGCAATTTTTCAAACGCGTTTTTTTTGGAAAAAAAACAGTTTCATGCTTAAAAAAAAAAACAAAACAGCAAAGTTAGACAAATTTTTTTGCATTGTGTGAAAGATGAAGTTACGCCGAGTAAATAGATACCTAACATGTCACGCTTCAAAATTGCACACGCTCGTGGAATGGCGCCAAACTTTGGTACTTAAAAATGCCCATAGGCGACGCTTTAAAATTTTTTACTGGTTACATGTTTTGAGTTACAGAGGAGGTCTAGGGCCAAAATTATTGCTCTCGCTCTAACGTTCGCGGCGATACCTCACATGTGTGGTTTGAACACTGTTTTCATATGTGGGCGGGACTTGCGTATGCGTTCGCTTCTGCGTGCGAGCTCACGGGGACAGGGGCGCTTTAAAAAATTTTTTTTTTTTTTTTATTGTTAATTTTACTTAAAATTTTTTATTTTGACACTTTAAAAAAATATTTTTTTTTTTGATCACTTTTATTTCTATTACAAGGAATGTAAACATCCCTTGTAATAGGAATATGACACGATCAGTCCTCTTTACAGTGAGATATGGGGTCAATAAGACCCCACATCTCACCTCTAGGCTGGGAAGCCTAAAATAAAAAAAAAAAATAAAACGATCGCCGCTTCACAACCAAAGCGGCGCCGTTTTTTTGAATGCAGAGGCCGGGCGTGACGTCATAACATCGCGCCCGGCCTCCGAACGATCATAGAGACTCCGGCGACCATCTGGTCCGCCGGAAATCTCTATGGTGAACATCCGGCGCCGGCGGATCCGCTATCCGACTCACCGATCACTGAGGTGAGTCGGTAGTAGCACCGGAGGGCGGCGGGAGGGGGGGGTGTCCCCTCCTGCCGCCCGTAAGAACGATCAAGCGGCGGAACAGCCGCTATGATCGTTCTTATGGTGTACGGAATCGCCGGCTGAAAATGCCGGTATCTGAATGATGTCTGTAGCCTCAGACATCATTCAGATATAAGCCCTGAAAGTGGAGGCCGTCATATGACGGCCTCCGGATGTCAAGAGGTTAAAAGGGCCCCAGTTTTTGAAGGTTTAAACACGCTGGCTGCCGTGATGGGTGAAGTTTGGATCTGTCTGTTTACAGCAGTATCCTGCAGCGAGGAAAAGGTAAGAGGAAAGCATGGGAACTGCAAAGTCCACCTATGACTTTATGCCTTAAACTCCTCTAGAGGGAGTAATAGTGTATAGACCCTGTTTAAACCTGTGCTAATACAGCGTCTGTCTCAGCAGCTGGATGGGGGGGGTCTCCTCTCCCCCTAAATGGGGAAACTGAGTGGATAGGGAGACATGTTATGTTTAAACAAGCATAAATCCGAAAAGCTGATAAAAAGGCTGTGTAAATCCCCTTCCCCCCTCCCCTCTGAGGTGACTCTTGCTAAAGCACAGGAAAGGGTTTGGTGCATAAACAATCAGGCTCACACCTAAAAAAAGCTTAAAGCTGATACTCTGGGAAACAGACAGTGTCTATCAGCAGCTGAAGCAAGGCTGCCACAGGACACAGAAGCGCTGGTGCACGTGTGGGGTTTACACAGGCATTTGCAGTACAGGAAAAAACTTATTGTTTAGCATTAGATCATTCTATGCTACCACTGTTTTTCCTACTATTGTTCAAGTAAATAGAACAGTTCTTAGAGTACCTTTGCTTTTTGTGCTTTGCACTATGGCTTCAAGGCTTACTACTAAGGCACCAAAACCACCCCCAGGCGCTGGGAACGCCAGACATGTCTCCACATCTCATCCTCTCTGGAGATACCTGACATGGCAAGCCAGGGTGAGTCATTGGAAGCAATTGGTGGTGCAACTGCTTCTCACACTTCAGCCACTGTATACGTGACTGAAGATGCATTTTCCTCTGCCCTGCAGGGCTTAGAAGGAAGATTAGCGGTTTTAATCGCATCCTCCATTAAAGGGAATAAGAAGCGTGCTAGAACCCTCTCTCCTACTCCAAACCCCTTACCAGGGGAACAGTGGGGATAGGATGAGGTATTACCCTCAAACGATCGGGAAAAACAAACTGATTACTCCTCTGTGGAGGAAACAACAGTTGAAGTTTCAGCTTCACAATCTGAGATACAAATCCTTACGGACATGGTTCGCTCCACTTTCATGCTACCCCTAACAGAGTCAGCTAAAAGTCTGGTTTGTTCTTTGGGTTCCTTGAAACCTTAACAACCAGTGCATGTGTTTCGAGTCCACACATTACTAGATAAGCTTTTTTATACCGAATGGGATCATCCGGATAAGCATTTTCTCCCTCCAAAGAGAATCTAATTTCTCTATCCTATGGAGGAAAAATTCACCGAAAAATTTAAAGTTCCAGCAGTAGATGCTGCGATTTCCAGTGTGAATAAAAGTTTAACTTGTCCAGTGGACAATGCACAAATGCTAAATGATCCAACAGATAAAAAGAATTCCTGTTAAAATCCTATTTTTCTTTAGCAGGTACTGTTACTCAGCCTGCAATTGCAGCTATAGGTATCTGTCAGTCCTTAAAAGACCAGTTCACAGAGGCCCTTAACGAGCTCCCTGCACAACAGGCCAGTGAGTTGGCCGATTTACCAAAAGCATTATGTTTTGATGCTATAAAGGATTCTATTCACCAGGCGTCTCGCCTTACGCTTGTGCTAGTACACATGCATAGGACCCTTTGGCTAAAGGGTTCGTCTGCCGAAGCACCCTGCAAAAACCTACAGTCTAGTTTCTCATTTCATGGGGAGCGACTATTTGTCTAGATGTATTTATCCAAATCATCGCCAATTTCCAGTGGAAAAAATACTCTTTTGCCAGTCAAAAGAAAGTATAAACGTCCTTCATTTAAATGGACTATCTCTCCTGCGCCAAGCGCATCCGCCTCCAGGCAGTGGCAATGGCTTCCACCGTCAGATTCCAGAGGAAAATCGCAGGGTCAGGCCCAGGCTCAAAGGAAGGCCTGGAGCCGCAAGACTACAAAGCAGAATACTAAGACATCTTCATGAAGTGGCGTCTCCCCTCTACAAGGTGGGGGGAAGACTTCTGCATTTCGCAGAAGTCTGGCAGAGGGAAACTCAGGACAGTTGGGCTCTCTCTACAGTAACTCTAGGATACAAAGTAGAGTTTCCGGAGTTTCCATCATCTCACTTTCTGAGATCAAATGTTCCCAAGTATCCAGGGAAAAGACAATCCCTGTTTCAAGCATTAGACTGATTATTGATTCAAGGGGTAATCATACAGATCCCTACAGAAGAAGGTTTAGGTTTCTATTCAAACCTGTTTACGGTACCAAAACCGAATAGAGATGTCAAGCCCATTCTGGATCTAAAAAATTTAAATCGGTTCCTAAAAATTCACTCATTTCGAATGGAGTCGATAAGGTCTCCATCCTACAAGGCGGAGAACTTCTGGTGTCCATCGACATCAGGGACGCATATCTGTATGTCCCTATATTTCCCGCTCACCAAAGGTTTCTGCTTTTCGAAGTGGAACAAGGGAACTTTCAGTTCGTGGCTTTACCCTTCGGGCTAGCCAGAGCACCATGGGTATTCACAAAAATACTGGCCCCACCTCTAGCCAGGTTGAGGGCACAGGGCATAACAGTGTTGGCGTACCTAGACAATCTATTGTTAATAGACCAATCAGTGACTCGCTTAAGGCAAAGCGTACGCATTACAACCAGTTACCTGGAAAGTCTCGGTTGGATCCTCAACCTAGAGAAGTCTTCCTTAAAACCAGTAAGAAGGCTGGATCACTTAGGCCTGATCATAGATACAGCCCAGAAAAGGGTGTTCTTGCCTCCAACAAAGATCAGCTCCATACAAGAGCTGGTACGGATGGTCAGGTCAAAAGCAAATCCTTCAATTCGCCTTTGCATGAGGTTGTTAGGAAAGATGGTAGCTTCATTCAAAGCAGTCCCCTATGCCCTGTTCCATTCAAGACTGTTGCAAAATAAAATCCTGTCTGCTTGGAACAAGACGATCCAAGCTTTGGACTTGCCAGTGCGGCTGACCCCAAGAGTGTCTCAAAGCCTCAGTTGGTTACGAAGCCAGAATTTGCTGAAGGGGAAATCCTTCAGACCAATAATCTGGAAAGTAGTAACGACATATGCCAGCCTCTCAGGCTGGGGAGCGGTACTAGAAGAGACGACTGTCCAGGGACAGTGGTCAAAACTCGAAAGAACCCTGCCCATCAACATCCTAGAGATTTGGGCAGTGTATCTGGCTCTGAAAACCTGGACCTCCAGGTTAAAGAATTGTCTAGTCCGGATTCAATCCGACAATGCCAGGGCTGTGGCCTATATCAATCACCAAGGGGGCACCAAGAGTCTCTCAGCTCAGAGAGAGGTGAACCATATCCTAACTTGGGAAGACAGAATGTCCCATCCCTATCGGCAGTTTTTATTCTGGGAGTAGAAAATTGGCAGGCGGACTATCTAAGTCGCCAGTAGTTATTCCCAGGGGAATGGTCTCTTCACCCCTAAGTGTTTTGGGCTGTTTGCCAAAGATGGGGGACTCCGGACATAGATGTTCTAGATCATAGATCTTTCAGATTCAACATGAAGTTAGTCAACTTTGTGTCCAGAACAAGGGATCCACTCGCATATGGAACAGATGAGCTGGTAACTCAGTGGGATCAGTTTTCACTGATCTACGCTTTTCCCCCCGATTCAGTTGCTGCCTCGACTTCTTTGCAGGATCAAGCTGGAAAGAAAGCCGGTAATTCTGGTAGCACCAACATGGCCCAGAAGGTCATGGTACGCAGAGATCGTAAAGATGGCAGTGGAGGGTCCTTGGCCTCTCCCACTAAGGCCAGACCTGCTATCGCAGGGGCTGATATTCCACCCTACTTTACGAACTCTAAATTTATTTATTTTTTTCAAATATGAATTTTATTCAACATCAAACAGGGGCGAGAACCCTACATAACAATCATGAGTGTGTACATTACCATGGCAACACATATTATGCAAAGGGTAACTCCGACAGGGGTCACACTCGCGTAGATCAAAGTCCGCTTGGGTATCTTAGTGTCGGACCTTCCCCCCCTACCCTTCCCACCTTACAAAGGAAGGGGGAAACAAGACTTTTGTTGAGGCAGGGACAGGTAGGGGTGTAAGGAGTATGTTAGGGGGAGAGGGAGGTGTGAGGGGGTTAGAAAGAAGAAGAGAAAACATGGCGGCAAACCAGTTCTGTGGATTTTCGAGAAAAATAGGAGTGGGCTATGACCCCAGCAAGTGCTGTCCTTCATCAGAATATATAAAGACATTCCATATATCCCAGGTCTTCTTATGGGCCTCTTGTTTATGTTGTGCAGTGAGGATCAGATCCTCCATTTTCTTTGCCTCCTCTACTCTCCGCAGCCAAAGTGCAATGGCTGGGGGGAGGTGTTGTTTCCAACGGAGGGGAATACGCTGGCAAAAACAAAAATAAAAGCTGCGCTTAAGGTGAAACCGAAAATACAGTGTAGTGAAAACTAAGCAGCCTGCATCGAGATCTAGTCTCCAAATCCCACCATAAATAATAATACAAAAAAGATGCGGCGCTAAGAACAAATAAAACCAGTGAAATAAATTGATACAATAATCAAAAATAATAGTGCAAGTTAAATAATATCATAATCCAATGTCCCAAAATTAGTAAGATGGACAGATAGAATCCAAAAAGCAAAGCAAGGAAGAGTCCGTGATGAATCAAGAAAGAGTGCAAAAAGGGCCACAACAGAGATGAGGATGCAGTGGAGAGAATCTTCTGTGGTTCCTCACACCCGAGGTGGAATATCAAATATGCTCACCAGATCCCGATGACCGCCATTACAGCGGTCAAAAACAGCACAGGGAAATTTTTGGGGCTCCCCACAACCTCAGCTCAATAGTACCGATGGGCGACAGATGGTATCTCAGGATTCAAAGAGAGAAAGGACAAACCATCGCATAATATAGGCTCCTCTGGGTTGTTGTGGAGTTGCTTTTCGAGGTATGAAGCAGGACCTGGAACCTGAAGGAGAGGAGCGTAGCAGCATCACCTGTGGACTTTTTTCTGTCTCTCAGAAAGCACACATCACATCAGTAGCTCTCTCAGGTTTTGGCTTTCTGAGTCCCAGGCCAAGAGCCTAAGAGCCTAGGGCTCTTGGCCTGGGACTCAGAAAGCCAAAACCTGAGAGAGCTACTGATGTGATGTGTGCTTTCTGAGAGACAGAAAAAAGTCCACAGGTGATGCTGCTACGCTCCTCTCCTTCAGGTTCCAGGTCCTGCTTCATACCTCGAAAAGCAACTCTCCACAACAACCCAGAGGAGACTATATTATGCGATGGTTTGTCCTTTCTCTCTTTGAATCCTGAGATACCATCTGTCGCCCATCGGTACTATTGAGCTGAGGTTGTGGGGAGCCCCAAAAATTTCCCTGTGCTGTTTTTGACCGCTGTAATGGCGGTCATCGGGATCTGGTGAGCATATTTGATATTCCACCTCGGGTGTGAGGAACCACAGAAGATTCTCTCCACTGCATCCTCATCTCTGTTGTGGCCCTTTTTGCACTCTTTCTTGATTCATCACGGACTCTTCCTTGCTTTGCTTTTTGGATTCTATCTGTCCATCTTACTAATTTTGGGACATTGGATTATGATATTATTTAACTTGCACTATTATTTTTGATTATTGTATCAATTTATTTCACTGGTTTTATTTGTTCTTAGCGCCGCATCTTTTTTGTATTATTATTATGGAGGGGAATACGCGCCTTTGCTGCATTGAGCAAATGACGTATAAGTGACTTCGTATATGTCCTGATGGGGATCGTAGAAAGGTGTAGAAGAAAAAATGCGGCATCGTCGGTGATGACATATTCTGTAAACTTCTGTGTGATACGCCGGACCTCCCCCCAGAAATCCTTCAGCCTAGGACACGACCAGAAGATATGGATCAGAGTTCCCTCCTCATCAGCACAGCGCCAGCACCAGCTCGAGGCGGAGGGAAAGCATCTCTTTAGTCTGGAGGGAGTCAGGTACCAGCGGGTGAGCAACTTAAAATTAGTTTCTTGCATTTTAGTGCAAATTGAGGATTTGAGGGCAAGAGTGATGATACGTTGCCTTTGTGTTGCTGAAAACGTACAATTTAGGTCTCTTTCCCATCTGGTCAGACAGGGCAAATGTGGTTGTTCTTTTGGAGAGATTAACAGTATGTTTGGGATAATATATGGGCTAACGGATCAGTACCTGAGCAAAGATCCTCAAATGACGTTTGCTTTCGCGCGAAGTATCGGGGTCGAGGGAGGGAGTGGAGGAAGTGGTATAGTTGTACTGCTTTCCAGAAAGGGAGATGGTAGGCTCCTGTCGGGTTAGTCAGATCTGAGATGGATGGCCATTTCCCATCAGTGATAAATTTGGCTGCGTGGTCGCTGTCAGAGTCTCTGAGAGTGGTGTATTCCGCAGGGTGTAAGCCCAGTTCAAAGTTTGGGTGGCCAAGTATTGGGAACAGTGTTGAGTCTTTTGACGTGAGGGATGTGTGAATGGCAATTCAATGGCTATGCCTCAAAGTAGTACCTATTAGTGGGTGTGACTTCAGTCCAGGAGGTAGATCACCATAACACCACAGCGCGCCTTTTAATGGTATGTAAGTTTGGGACTGTTCAATTTGTACCCAAAGTTTGGATGTCTTATTTCTCCTCCAGTCGAGTATTCGCCCGAGATGGGAGGCTTCATAGTATTGTCGTATGTCAGGTAGTGCTAATCCTCCATAGTGTTTGGGGAGCGTCATCTGTGAGCGTCTTAGATGGGGTTTTTTGTGTGCCCATACAAATCTGGTGAAGAGGGACTGTACCTGTTTGAAAAAGGAGGGTGGGATATGGATAGGTAGGGCTTGGATGAGGTAAATGAATTTGGGTACTATGCTCATTTTAAGGAGGTTACACCTTCCGAACCAGGAATAGAAACCTGTGTGCCACTTCTCTAGTAGGATGCGGGTCTTGGTCAATAGGGGGGAAGTTAAGGTCAAACGTACATGATATATCAAGAGGGATCTTCGTACCTAGGTATTTTAGGGCCGTGTCGGTCCACTTAAAACAAAAGTTGGTTTGCAGTTCAAATAAGGTGTGAGGGGGGACTGCAATACCCATCTCATCGGACTAAGAAAAGTTTATCTTTAGATGGGAGATTGCCCCGTATACTCTAAATTCTCGAAGGAGGTTTGGTAAAGAGATTCTAGGTTTTGTTAGAGAAAATAGTAGGTCGTTAGCGTACGCTGATATTTTGCAGTGAGAGCCGCCCACTTGAAGCCCTGCTATATCCGGATTTAATCTGAGTGCAAAGAAACGGTTCTAGGGAGAGGGCAAAAAGAAGGGGGGATAATGAACACCCCTGTCTTGTCCCATTTATAATAGGGAAGGAGCTTGAGAGCACACCATTCGCTTTTACTTTTTTTTTTTTGCGCCACATCAGTGTCCATTTTCGGGGGCATAAGTTTCAACTTAACCGTTCAATACTTTCCCGACACGTTACTCACATCATAGTGGCTTTTATTACCTTTTTTTTTTTTGCAGGTATAATTTTGATTTAATCTCCATGCTTACGACCCCGCAGCATCCCTCGTCAACAATGTCGGTTAGGTTGTATCTAAAGCCTCCCCTAACTTAAGCCCCCTTCCCTTCCCCACCACCCCCCAAACCACCCCACCTCCTCGAAGTCCTGTATTTCTTTCATCCATGAACCTCCAAGCTTGCTAGGTCAGCACCCCCGATGGACACCACTCATGTTGCGTCTTACCCATCTTTGACTACTACACGGGGACTACATTAGCTAGACCTATTAAATTCCCAAAACCTCTACAGCTCTTATTGAGCTTTTGAATTTTTGCCAGCCCTTCCATTTTTCCTCATAGTCCTCCATTTCCACTTCCTCGGCGTATCTCAGATATTCTAAATTCTGGATTTCATTTGTTTTGTCATACCATTCTTGTAATGTTGGGCCGCTTTTCTCCTGCCAGTGTCTTACAATGAGACTTTTTGCTGCGTTCAACAGTTGTGGTATGAGTGTTCCCAGATATGACTCGGTTGGCATTCTGAAACCGTGAAATAGACATGCCCATGGATCGTCCGGGACCACTATTTGGGTTATCTCACCAATAGTTTTCCTTATCTCGTCCCAAAATTCCCTTATTTTAGTACACTGCCACCAGATGTGTGCCGTTGAACCCAGCTCTTTGCATCCCCTCCAGCAAAATTGTGAGGTTTCACTCTGATACTTAGAAGCTCTATCTGGGGTAATGTACCATCTTGACAAACATTTATAATTTAACTCAGACACTTTATAATTTACTGAGGTATTGTGAACTCGCTTTAATAGAATTGTAGCCTCATCATTTTTGAGTTTTGAATTTAATTCTGTCTCCCATTTTTTAATATATACTGGAATGTCCGCACCCTTCAGATCCATCAATCATTTGCTTTTACTTGAGCTGAAGGATTTGAGTAAATGTTGCTTATCTCAGCATCTTATCCCCTAAACCAATGTGATGGAGAATATGTAGTTCCAGTTCACCCTATCAAAAGCCTTTTCGGCATCAGTACTCATGAATACACAGGGGATCTTATTGGCGTTTGCTACTTGAAGATGGTTGAGTACCTTAATGGTATTGTCTCTCGCCTCTCTAGTGGGTATGAACCCGACCTGGTCAAGATGTATTAGGGTTTGGAGATGTTGTGCCAGTCTAGTAGCTATTATTTTCGAGAACAGCTTTAGGTCCGTATTTAAAAGGGAGATGGGCCTGTAGCTTCCACATGAGCCTGGGCTCTCAGGGTATCACTAGGAAAGTTGGCATCTGCTCCCAGAGCATTGAAAAATGCCACCAAACGTGGGCCTAAAGATGGGAGGAAGGTCTTATAATATTGGGCGGTGTATCCGTCTGGGCCTGGGGCTTTACCCACCTTTTATAGAGTTCACTGCCATTTGTAGTTCTTCTAAAGTTATCGGTTCATCAAGTATTACCTGGGTTTCTATCGGAAGTGATGGAAGCTGGGAGTCTGAGATATATTTGTCTATATTCGCCTGGTTAGAGGAGGAGCTAGGAAGGTTATATAAGTCTGAGTAGAAGTCGCCAAATCCCTTTGAGATTTGCGTCGAGGTGGTGGCTTTCTGACCATCAGGGCCGGTAATCTGTGAGATATAAGATGCCGATTTGATTTCTTTCACTGACCTAGCCAGCATTTTCCCACATTTGTCTCCTGATTCATAGGATATCTTGCAACAAAATTGCAAGGCTGCCTTGGCTTTGTATTGTAACAAGTCCTTAATTTGTGTGCGCAATGCCCTCAACTTCGTCTCAAGGTCCTGTGTGGGCGAGGGTTTGTGTTGTGCTTCTACAGAGGCCAAGGTGGAAAGTAGGCTGGTAAGTTGTTTCTTTTCTTTTTGATATTTGCCCTATGTTTAATAAGGACCCCTCGGAGAACACATTTGTGGGCCACCCACAATATTCCGGGATCACAATCCTGCATGTTGTTCTCTCGAAAGTGGAGATCCAACTCCCTTGTCACATCCGCTAGTACCTCAGGTATTTGTAAAAGGCTCTCGTTCAGTTGCCAAAAAAGGGATCTGGGCGAGGGTCTCTCGGTGAGGATGTGTGTAAGAGAGATGGGAGCGTGGTCTGACCATGTGATCTGACCTATTGATGTAGAGCTCACTAGGTGTAGCTGGTCGTGGGGCATCAGAAAGAGGTCAATCCTGGAATAAACCTTATGTGGGGATGAATAGAAGGTATAACCCCTCTCTCCTGAGTGTTGGAGGCGCCACACATCAATCAGCTGGGCATTATGAAGGGCTTGTGCTATCTGTTTCCTGTGTGTGGGGGGGAAAGAGCTACTAGATGAAGTGTCTATTGAGGGGATCAGTGGAACATTGAAGTCTCCCCCTAGGATTAGCTGGTCTTCCTTATATTCCATCAGCTTGTCTAGTGTATGTCTAAGAAATCTGTCCTGTTTTTCGTTAGGAGCATATAGTGTTGCTAGTGTGAGTTGGATCTCACCAATTAGCCCTTTAAGGAACAAAAAGCGTCCCACGGCAGTCTGCTGGAGATCAATATGGACACCCCCCTAGATTTAGAAGTGGGGTTAGTAGAGTGATATACTCGGGAGAAGGACCTATTTTGGGAGTTTATCAGTTTTAAAGTGTGTCTCCTGTATGAAGGCAATATCAGCGTGCAATTTTTTAAGGTCGTGTAGCAGCATGCATCTCTTCTCAGGGGTATTCAATCCCTTAGCATTAAGGGAGGTCACTTTAATGGAGTCTACCACCATGACTTGTGAGAGGAGAGGAAGACAGACAAGAACCCTACAGAGGTTGTGAAAAAGGGAAAGTATAGAAAGAATGAGGAGGGCTAGGAGTGAGGAAAAGGGGAGAAATGTAGGGACAGTGGCTGGGAAAGTCCAACCGATCTGTCACCACTGGGAATTTAAACGAAACGGTCAAGTTTTAAGACTTGAAGTGTATACAGAACCAGAACACCAGATGCATACAATGGCCTACGTGGGGTATGGGTGGTCAATAACTGGCAGACGAGGACCCAGGTCTCCCACCCACCCTGGCAGTGTAATAGAAACAAAGATAACAAAATAGAATAAATGAACTGGTAGAAATCCAGTTAAACATTTACAAACATTTATTCAGAGTGAGAACCAACCGGATGTTCAACTCATCACGCCAAGGCCACAGGAAACATTCCGGTGGCGCAGAGCGATAAATGAGCATCCCATTAACTTTGGTAACATGATAAACTAACCCCCACTCCTGCTCCAGTAAAAATACAATGCTTATAAGTTAGAGTGCTAAGATGCATAGCTCAGGGGTCGGCGGGAAGAGACAAGCCCCCAGCCATGGCCCCCCTAGCGAGATGTAAGAGTGAAGGGGGAACACATATATCAACAATGTCAAATCCCACTGTTTAAACATAACGCATATTGGTCCCCTCTTGCCACCCCGACCTCCCCCAAAAGAACTCTGAAGACTGTTTCAAGGACCCGCCTCCATAAACAAAAAACAGGCAAACAGGACAACAAGTGTCAGAGTAGTGGTGTGTAAGGGGCAGACGAAGCTACTCACGCTTCCCGGTTCTCTTCCTGGGATAGAGTGCGGGGCCGGCACCCATTCCTTTTGTGGCCTTTGTGGTTGTGGAGCATGAGCTCTCGTTGTGTTCGGGCGCCCTGGAGCATGAGGAAGATAGTCCAGCCAGTTGGGAATGACGATCAGATCCGCTCCAAGGAAGTCAAAGAGGGCAGGCAGAGCCTCCGGTGATCTCAGAAGGAACGACTTCTGATCCTTGTGGAAGGTAACCGACAGAGGGAAACCCCAGCGATAGGTCGCGTTGCATCTCCTGGCCAAGTCCAGGAGTGGTTTCAGGAGGGCGCGTCGGTGCAGCGTTGATCTGGAGATATCAGGCAGGAGTTTCACAGTTGCACCATCGAACTCCAGCTCGCCAATTCCCAGGCCCTGCGGGCTATGGCTTCTTTATGGATGTAGTGATGCATCACGTCGCGTGGCCTGGATGGGTCTGTCGATCGAGGGCCCAGGGCTCTATGGACCCGATCCACCTCTATCTGTTCCGATAGATGTTCGCCCGCCACCCTCTTAAAGATATCAGTGACCGTGGAAAGTAAGTTCGCTGAGCCTGTGTCCTTCAGCAGGCCCCGAAGCCTCAGGTTGTTCCTTCGGCTCCAGTCCTCCATTTCCTCCATGCGCAGCTGGAGCTCCACCGCTGAAACAGCCTGGTCTTTTTGCTGGGATTCCAGGGTCGTGACTCTCTGCTCCAGGGTTGCTAGAGATGATTCTCTTGTTGCTAAGCGTGTATTCAGGGATTGTACCTCCTGTTTGACTGCCCGGATATCTCTTTTGTGAGCGGCTTCCACTCTCCCCACTAGGGCCTCGATATCTGCTTTTGTCGGGAGAGCCTGCAGGATGGCCATTGGCTCTGTAAGTGAGTGGCAGATGTGATGTGTTCCCCGGGTCCATAGACTGAGCCGCAGGGGAGCTGGGGTATAGCACGGGCACTGGGATCCCTCTGGAGGCGCAGGATCCACCATGAGGTCTGGAATTTGTGAGTGTGAGCCACAAGTTCCCACCATCTTGAGTTCCAGAGAGCCGGACCGTCCTCTTCCAAAGAGTCTCTGAATATCCCCTGTGGCTGGGGTATTGTTGGCCGGGCTGGTTCTCTTTTTATTCCGCCTGTAAGTCTGCTTCTTACCTGAGAGCATTCTGTGTCAAGAGAGCAATTTGTACCAGGATAGGTGGAAGGTGGCCGGGAGCTCTGTGTAAGCACGTCTCTACTTGGCCATGTCCAGACCACGCCCCACGAACGCTAAATTTAATGGCTTGGCTATTGAAACCCACATCCTGAGGAAGCGTGGGCTTTCCAGGTCAGTTATCTCAACTTTAATCAATGCAAGGAAAACAGTTTCCAGAGCTGTATATTTATAGAGTTTGGAAAGCTTACGTTTCCTGGTGTGAATCCAAGGGTTGGCACCCTCGGAGATGTATTATAGGCAGAATTCTTGCCTTTCTACAATTGGGCGTGGAAATGAAGTTGGCCCTAAGTACTATTAAGGGCCAAGTCTCAGCCTTATCGGTTTTATTTCAAAGACCGCTTGCTATGCATTCTTTAGTCCGGGGTTTTATGCAAGGGGTGATGCGGATTAATCCACCGGTTAAATCACCTTTAACTTGAATTTAGTTTTGTCAGTGTTACAAAAACCGTCATTTGAACCATTACAGCATGTTCCCTCAGTCCTTTTGACTAGGAAGCTGATATTTTTGGTTGCTATATACTCAGAAAGGAGGGTTTCAGAATTGGCTGCTCTTTCTTGTAAAGAGCCATATTTGATTATTCATGAGGACAGAGTGGTGTTACGCCCTCGTCCAAGCTTTTTGCCAAAAGTGGTTTCAGGCTTTCATCTGAATGAAGATATTGTCCTGCCATCGTTTTTCCCAAAACTACGTTCAAGGGAAGAAAAGTCACTACATTGTCTTGATGTAGTGAGAGCAGTGAAAATCTATCTAAAGAAAACAGCTCGGATTTGTAAGACTGATGTCTTATTTATTCTGCCAGCAGGTCCTAAAAAAGGACAGGCAGTGTCGAAATCCACTGTTGCTAAGTGGATTCGGCAAGTTATAATTCAAACTTATGATTTAAGGGGTAAGATTCCCTCTATTCAAGTTAAGGCGCACTCTACCAGAGCAGTTAGTGCTTATTGGGCACTGCGTCACCAGGCCTCCTTTGCTCAGATCTGCAAGGCCGCAACTTGGTCTTTGGTCCATGCATTCACAAAAATTTACCAAGTGGATATAAGAAGGAATTAGGATATCGCCTTTCGGCGCAGTGTGCTGCAGGCAGCAGTATAAGTCCTCGAGGTCTGGGGGGGGGCCTACGGATTGTGTCTCCCTTTCCTCTAGTAGCATTGCTATGGAACGTCCCACTAAGTAAATACTTAAGGCTCTGTGTCCTATGATGTACGATACAGAAAATAGGATTGTTAAAACAGCTTACCTGTAAAATCCTTTTCTTGGAGTACATCATAGGACACAGAGGTCCCATCCCTCTTTTTTATGGGGTGTAAGTATATTGCTTATATTGCTTGGCTACAAAAACTGAGGTACTCCTGGAAGGAGGAGGGGTTATATAGGGGAGTCAACTTCCTGTATTGGGTGTGCCAGTGTCAACACCTGAAGATAGCTATAACCCACTAAGTAAATATTTAAGGCTCTGTGTCCTATGATGTACTCCAAGAAAAGGATTTTACAGGTAAGCTGTTTTAAAAATCCTATTTTTTAACGCATAGTTTTAGGTTGATTCAGTTGTCCACGGGCTGGTCAGTAAGTAGGCTTGGATCTTTTCCTTGGATTTATCCTTGGACTTGTTTATATCTATTTGCCCTCCAATGCTGCTTACTGTAATGGCCAGTCATAGGTGGGGGTAGTGGACCCCTTTTTTGCAACAATGTTACAGTGGGGACGGAAAGTATTCAGACCCCCTTTAATTTTTCACTCTTTGTTATATTGCAGCCATTTGCTAAAATCGTTTAAGTTCATTTTTTTCCTCATTAATGTACACAGAGCACCCCATATTGACAGAAAAACACAGAATTGTTGAAATTTTTCCAGATTTATTAAAAAAGAAAAACTGAAATATCACATGGTCCTAAGTATTCAGACCCTTTTTCTCAGTATTTAGTAGAAGCACCCTTTTGATCTAATACAGCCATGAGTCTTTGTGGGAAAGATACAACAAATTTTTCACACCTGGATTTGGGGATCCTCTGCCATTCCCCCTTGCAGATCCTCTCCAGTTCTGTCAGGTTGGATGGTAAACGTTGGTGGACAGCCATTTTTAGGTCTCTCCAGAGATGCTCAATTGGGTTTAAGTCAGGTCTCTGGCTGAGTTGTTGTGAAGCCACTCCTTTGTTATTTTAGCTGCGTGCTGAGGGTCATTGTCTTGTTGGAAGGTAAACCTTCGGCCCAGTCTGAGGTTCTGAGCACTCTGGAGAAGGTTTTCATCCAGGATATCCCTGTACTTGGCCGCATTCATCTTTCCCTCGATTGCAACCAGTCGTCCTGTCCCTGCAGCTGAAAAACACCCCCACAGCATGATGCTGCCACCCCCATGCTTCACTGTTGGGACTGTATTGGACAGGTGATAAGCAGTGCCTGGTTTTCTCCACATATACTGCTTAGAACATTTTGGCCTTAATTCTATCTTGGTCTCATCAGACCAGAGAATCTTATTTCTCACCATCTTGGAGTCCTTCAGGTGTTTTTTAGCAAACTCCATGCGGGCTTTCATGTGTCTTGCACTAAGGAGAGGCTTCCGTTAGGCCACTCTGCCATAAAGCCCCGACTGGTGGAGGGCTGCAGTGATGGTTGAGTTTCTACAACTTTCTCCCATCTCCTGACTGCATCTCTGGAGCTCAGCCACAGTGATCTTTGGGTTCTTTACCTCTCTCACCAAGGCTCTTCTCCCCCGATAGCTCAATTTGGCCGGACGGCCATCTCTAGGAAGGGTTCTGGTCATCCCAAACGTCTTCCATTTAAGGATTTTGGAGGCCACTGTGCTCTTAGGAACCTTAAGTGCAGCAAAAAATTTTTTTGTAACCTTGGCTAGATCTGTGCCTTGCCACAATTCTATCTCTGAGATCTTCAGGCAGTTCCTTTGACCTCATGATTCTCATTTGCTCTGACATGCACTGTGAGCTGTAAGGTCTTATATAGACAGGTGTGTGGCTTTCCTAATCAAGTCCAATCAGTATAATCAAACACAGCTGAACTCAAATGAAGGTGTAGAACCATCTCAAGGATGGTTAGAAGAAATGGACAGCACCTGAGTTAAATATATTACTGTCACAGCAAAGGGTCTGTTCTTCTGTCAAATTCTGTGTTTTTCTGTCAATATGGGGTGCTGTGTGTACATTAATGAGGAAAAAAATGAACTTAAATGGTTTTAGCAAATGGCTGCAATATAACAAAGAGTGAAAAATTGAAGGGAGGTCTGAATACTTTCCGTCCCCACTATTGGTCAGGCAATGCACTGACACCTTTGCAGCCATTGTGCGATTTGCTGGGTGCTCAGTGTGCCCCTGTACCTTTTAAGAAGGAGTGGGCTCCCTTCAGTCCATCTGCCCTCCACCTACTCTTTAGAATGCATGTACTTCCACTCATCAGTCAGTAATGGGAACTACAGATACCAGGGTTCCTTGACGTGGCCTGTAGCTTACGCATGTATTTGAAAATATGTGCAGACTAAACCCCTGTTTTTAATGCATACTGTAAAGCCTCCTACACATGGTACGATTGTTGGCAGAGGATTGTCTGTTGACCGACTTTTGTCCTAAATTCTTACCGTTAGTACGCTCCTTTTGACAATTGTTGTCCAATTTTCAGCCAACAAATGTTGGATGACAGGCTTTTAAATTTTTGGCGGATAACGGCTTGACGTCAGATTTTCGTATGGTCAGTACACAAATTCGTCACACAAAAGTCAAAAGTACAAACATGCATGATCGGAATCAATGCTCACTAACCACGCAATTAGCAGAAGGGGCCCAAAGGGTGACGCTCAAGAGCCGAAATTCCTCGTAGTACATCACTACGTTCGTGTTTGTGGTACGACAATTGTGTACCATTAGTATGCAAGACAAGATCCTGGCACACGCCCTTTTAAAAAAAAAATCAGACGCTCGTGTGACCAACAATCGTAACGTGTGTACGAGGCTTTAGACAGGTTAATTCGGTTGTCCGCGGGCTGGTCGGTAAGTAGGCTTGGAATTTTTCCTTGTATTTTTTCTTGGCCTTATTTATATCACATTAGTGGTCCAGTCTTAATTGCCCTTATACAGCTCTATAGGAGACAAAACACAAGGAAAAAGATACTACATCAGTTGATTTGCTTAAGTTAGTTCACTGGTCTAGCTTTTACAAGTGTGCTTATCCTTCCAAGCATAACTGTATTTTTACTATTAGATTTGGTTAATAATCCTTCTCTGTGTCAGCAATATAGAAATAGATGAAAAGATAAAATAATAATGGGAACAGGCAAGTTCGCTCATTAAGAATATGCATTGTGAAAGAAAATCTTTCATTCCAAAAACATACCGGTAATTATTTCCACTGCTGTAAACCACTACTATCAACAGATGCGGGTAGATTCAGGCTTGATAATTGACGTCTCTCCAGTCAGCCATGGAAAACAGTTTTTCCCAGTTTAATAAGCGTGCTGGTGTTTTAGGGCCCTTTACTACAGTCACTAACCCTGGGGCGGCGTATGTCCTTTATACTATTCCAAGCAGTAGATCACATTGCCGATTTACTTGGTATCTGGTTACGAGTCCATTCAGGTACATTTAAAATTCTTAGGCCCTGATAAAGGGAAATGTGTTTGACCCCTGAAACATGTTGGCTTTATTTTTCTATACATTTTATTATTAAATTACCTTGGACTCAGGGCCGATCCTAGGGTCACAGACGCCTGGGTGCAGAAATATTTCTGGTGCCCCCACGTGGGCATGGTCATCTTTATCAACTCCTCCCCTTTACAAATGTTACTATGGCAACAACTCAAACACAGAGATGCTCTCCTAAGAAGTCTTCGTTACCCTAGGATCCTCCCATGATCTTTTAACAATAAAGAAAATACAGGAAGAGCGTACACTAATGAGACCTGGAAGGGAGTCTCTCTGATGCACAGAGAGGGCTTCTGTTAGAGAGTCTGTTAGAAAGAGCCCCCAGATATAGTACAGAGATGGTCAGAGACTGTAGACATGATACAAGAGATGGTCAGAGACTGCAGACATGTTACAAGAGATGGTCAGAGACGGCAGACATAATACAGGAGATGGTCAGAGACTGCAGACATACTACAGGAGACGGTCAGAGACTGGAGATATAATATAGGAGATGGTCAGAGACTGCAGACATACTACAGGGGATGGTCAGAGACTGCAGACATACTACAGGGGATGGTCAGAGACTGCAGACATACTACAGGAGATGGCCAGAGACTGCAGACATGTTACAAGAGATGGTCAGAGACTGCAGACATAGTACAGGAGATGGTCAGAGAATGCGGACATACTACAGGAGATGGTCAGAGATTGCAGACATGATACAGGAGATGGTCAGAGACTGGAGATATAATACAGGAGATGGCCAGAGACTGCAGACATGTTACAAGAGATGGTCAGAGACTGCAGACATAGTACAGGAGATGGTCAGAGAATGCGGACATACTACAGGAGATGGTCAGAGATTGCAGACATGGTACAGGAGATGGTCAGAGACTGGAGATATAATACAGGAGATGGTCAGAGACTGGAGATATAATACAGGAGATGGTCAGAGACTGCAGACGTAGTACAGGAGATGGTCAGAGACTGCAGACATGTTACAAGAGACGATCAGAGACTGCAGACATGTTACAAGAGATGGTCAGAGACTGCAGTTCCTATGGACGTTAGTAAATAATGGACGATCGGCCCTCTCACCTGACCCAGCGATACAGAAACAACGGTTCCTCTGATCAGGAGTCTGCTCACTCTGAATTGCCCGTGGCGACTCCGTTGGGTAGCACCCAGATCTGTATTCTGGCAATGACTCCATTCATTTCTCCGCCAGGGATGGCACTAGGCTGTGTGGCTTTCCCTCTGGTGGCGCAGGGCAGCGGGGTTCTCTCTCTGATGGTGTTCCCTCAGCACTGTCCTCTCACTCTGGAGTCCTGGGTGTACTTCCCTGAAAGCTTTCCCAGGCTCCTGGCTCTCTCTCTCTCCCATTCAGCTGAGCATGCTGTGTGGGCTGCAGTTTCCGTGTTACAGTGGGGCTGCCAGTCCTCGGGACTACATATCCCACAATCCTCTTCTTTGCTTCATTTTTTTTCTTCTCTGGCTGATATGAAGGCAGGGGAAGAAACACAGCGCGCGTGAAGAGGAGAGGGAGAGGGGTGTCGCCCGGTGCGGTAAAACATGGTATCATTCCCCCTCCACCAACTATAGTCACTCCTCAGTACAGACCCCCCTCCACTAAGTATAGACCCCCCTCAGTTAGTGAAGACCCCCACTAAGTATAAACCCCTCCCTCAGTACAGACCCCCCCAGGACAAAACACCTCCCTCTATCAGTATAGACCCCCCTCAGGACAAACCAACCACCCCTCCATTAATACAGACCCCCCCTCAGGACAAACCACCCCCCTCCATTAGTATAGACCCCCCCAGGACAAACCCTCCCTCCATTAGTATAGACCCCCCCAGGACAATCCCCCCCTCCATTAGTATAGACCCCCCAGGACAACCCCCCCTCCATTAGTATAGACCCCCTCCATTAGTATAGACCCCGACAAACCACCCCCCCTCCATTGAGCTAATTAAAAAACACCCGGGCGTCAGCTGGAGTGGAGAGGACAGTGTGCAGCCGCCCGGGTGGAGAACAGAGCGTGTCAGGCTTGGGCAGCAGGCGGTAGTTGCAAACAGGAGGAGGAGAACTGTCTGTAACACCCCCCCAGTGATGTCACTGCGCGGCTGGTATCTCTGCACACAGAGACACAGCCGCTCCGATCTCCAGCTATCTCCGCTCTCCTCCTCTGACAGGAGGAGGGAGGGGGGATGGGCTTCGTCAAAAAACAAAGCGGCGGCGGCTGTGCTGACCAGCGGAGAGAGCCGCCTATGGACAAAGAGAGGAGGAGGAGAAGGGAGGGGAGCACTCTGGTGCTGCAGCGCCCCCACCTCTGTGGCGCCCGGGTGCACTGCACCCCGTCCAGGATCGGCCCTGCTTGGACTCTTCAAGGTTTGTATTGGATTGTATGTGTGTGGATTCTCAACTCTGGGTTATTTCCCTGTTCCTGAGGGTGGAGTACTCCCAAACTGGAGCCAGTGTGCCCAGTGACCCTTAGAAAATCTGAATCCAGCACATCATTTTTTTTTTGTGTTTGGACTTGTAAATTGAATTACTTTTTGTTGAGAGTACCTTATTTGTGGAGGAGAAAGTGCAGAGAGGACAGTTTTGCAGTTGATGCAGCCAGTTTTTAGGTTCACAGAATACGCAGTGGGGGAGATTAAAGCTGGATACTGTCAGGGCTGGGCTCAGCCCTTCCTTCTCTGAGCTGGCCGCTCAGCTGTCAGCTAATTGCCAGCTCTCATATCTCTCCACAGTTACTCAGCTGTTATTAATATCCTGCTCGTGAGTCCTGCCTACTTAAGCCATCCAGTCCAGAGGAGCTCTGCCTTCACCTTGGTCAACATAACAAGAATCATCTCCTGCATTCCTGTTTAAAGACTGGCTTTTTAAAGGCTGACATCCCTTCTGGCTCCGGATCCTGCTTGCTGTTCAACTACTTTGATCCCTGACTTCTGGCTTGGCCGACTATCCTTTCCGGTTACTGAACTTTGGCTATGTTTTGACTATGTTTGTTCTTTTTACTTTTATTATTAAACAAATGTGATTTAACTGTACTTCTGTCTGTCTGATTTCATGGTTTCTGACAAATACACACTATACAATTTTCTGTAGATTTTTTCCTTCAGATCTACCAGAACCATATAATATGAGGTCAAACCTTAAGAGTTTCAATTTGTATGCAATCAGGCAGGGCCTTGCACTACATGGCTTTGTGAAATCTAAAGGAAACCAGACAACAGTTGTATAGTGTGTATGGGGTCTTACTAAAAGTGGTGCACACAGATTCTGGTGTGCACCAGTTTTTGTAAATCTTCCCCAGAGAATAGTGTTATTACAATCAAACGGCACTTACATGACCATATGAAAAATGTAAAATATGAAAAAGAAAATGTAAAATTTCACAGAGTTGTGGTTACTAAAAGGTGCCATAGATGCAGAGATAGCAGAAACTGAAGGTTCTTTAGATCTCACAAAATTCTTATCACATTAACTGCTAATTATTTGCAAGTTACATCTCTATGACAAAGGGAGAATATTACCTAGATCTGAAAAAATGTAAATATAAAGCTGTTCTACCTTATGTTTATGGACTTATGCATTCTTATTTTGTAATTGAATCACAAGAGGCATTAGATGTCTACACATTTTGCCTGATATTGTTTCCTAGTTGGGTTGATAACAGGTGGAATGGGATGCTTGCACATAAATCCTACAGATACAGAAATATGTAATTTGTGCTGCCCCAATATACTGTATAATGCTATACAAAGTATATATCTGTGAACAGTAAAATGTGCCATGGAAGTGGGGAAAAAGCAAACGCAATTGGCTTCCTTAAAAAAAAACCTGCATTTTAAAAATGGCTGCACAAATAATGTGTGACCTAAAAAATTGCAACAACCACCATTTTAAGTTCCAGGGTCTCGGCTTTCAAAAAATATATAAATGGTAAGAAAAACAATGCAGCACCTCAACAGACTATTACAAGTTTAAAACAATGTCCAAAAAAACATCTGCAATACTCAAAAATAATTTTAAAAAATCAGTGTAAATTAAGTCCAAAGCGAAAAGTCCAAATATGTGATAAATATCAGCACAGAGAAAGTGTCTTCCACCAACTAATGGTAATCCTCTCCACACAAGTGAACAGAATTAAAATGCATTCACTGACATTAAGGCTGCAAGAGGAAAGCAGCAACATGCCCATTTGTATCAAAAGGATCCTTCACACGTAGTCAACCAGCTCCATTTTCATAATAGGGACATCCAGTGTTACCACTTCTCACCACTGGGTACAGTAAGAATGTTTACTTGATACTGTCTGTGGAAAAAGAAGCTCACCGCATGAAGCCACATATAGTGTAATATATTCATTAAAAAGTAGATGGCACATAAAAAGGTAAAAGGCGTCATCCAAATGCCAGTGAAATGATTGTCATGACAAATGAAACCGTGCACTTACAAAGAGAGCCGCCAGTTCCAAACATGGAAGAAAAAAATATACAGGTGTATCTCAAAAAATTAGATATTATCAAAAAGTTTATTTCAGTAATTTAATTCAAAAAGTGAAACTCATATATTATAAAGATTCATTACACGCAGTGATATATTTTAAGCATTTCTTTCTTTTAACTTTGATTATGGCTTACAGCTAGTAAAAACCCAAAATTCAGTATCTAAGAAAACTAGAATATTGTGAAAAATTTCAATATTGTAGACTCATAGGGGGTAAGTTACTAAGATTCCCGGGAAGTACTGGGTGCTCTACATGCAATAATTTCCTGAAATGGGCGCTAAGAGTTCAACTAGGCGAACGTGCAAATGAAAAATCGCGTTATCGGCAAACATGCCTTAGTAAATTCGGAATCAGCGCTAATCAGCCATTCCGCGGATCTGCAAGTGCCAATTGCTACCAAGTTGTGTCATAGCTCTGCACTGCAACCATAATCTATGTATGTGAAAAAAACATTTTTATGTGAGATGTGCTCTACCTCATGTGCATCTATTGATGTATATTGCAATTAGTATTCCTTTTTTGTTTTCTTCTTTTGCTAACAAATGCAGTTATGAACGAGTATTGCAGAGTAATGTCTGCTATTCTGTAAAGTTACATGTATTGAACATTTTACAGTTACATATCTGTATGTTATTTCTTTCATGTTATATTTTTTTATTAAGGTGACTATACAGACGTAATTATTTATGATCATTCTTTAATCATACTACAATATTATGCAGGTCTCAGCGTAACTGGCACAATGGCTTGGTGGTCTGCTCAGATGTCTCCAAAGCACCCAAGTTATGAGTTACATAGTAGGTGAGATCAAAAAAACACACAAGTCCATCAAGTCCAACCCTTGTGTGTGATTATATGTCAGTATTACCTTGTATATCCCTGTATGTTGTGGTCGTTCAAGTGCTTATCTAATAGTTTCTTGAAACTATCGATGCTCCCCGCTGAGACCACCGCCTGTGGCAGGGAATTCCACATCCTTGCCTAGGGATGAGCCGAACACCCCCCGGTTCGGTCCGCACCAGAACTTGCGAACGGACCGAAAATTTGCGTGAACTTTAGCGCAAACTTTACAACCCCATGGAAGTCTATGGGACTCGAACGTTTGAAATCAAAAGTGCTAAATTTAAAGGCTAATTTGCATGGTATTGTCCTAAAAAGGGTTTGGGGACCCGGGTCCTGCCCCAGGGGACATGTATCAATGCAAAAAAAGTTATAAAAACGCAGTTTTTCGGGGCAGTGATTTTAATGATGCTTAAAGTGAAAAAAAAGTGAAATATTCCTTTAAATATCGTACCTGTGGGGTGTCTATAGTATGCCTGTAAAGTGGTGCATGTTTACCGTGCTTAGAACAGTCCCTGCACAAAATGACATTTTTAAAGGAATAAAAGTCATTTAAAACTGCTTTGCGGCTTTAATGTAATGTCGGGTCCTGGCAATATGGATGAAAATAAGTGAGACAAACGGCATGTGTACCCCCCCAGTCCATTACCAGGCCCTTTGGGTCTTGTATGGATATTAGGGGAACCCCGCACCCAAATTAAAAAAAGGAAAGGCGTGGGGCCCCCAGGCCCTATATACTCTGAACAGCAGTATACAGGCGGTGCAAACAAGACAGGGACTGTAGGTTTGATGTTAAGTAGAATCTGTTTGTAATTTTGAACTGGTACATTTTTAAAGTGTAGCTCCAGCCAAAAAATCTATTTTTAAGCTTTTTGCAAAACATAGGCAAGGGTTATCACCCCTGTGACATTTGTTTTGGTGTTGCCATAACACTGAAAGCCCTCACAGTTACTCTTGGTGGGCGCAGGAACGGGCCCTGCTGTAAAATCTTAGATCAAGAATTGTAATTACATGCCCCTGTTGAACAGGGTCAGAAAAATTGGACCTTTGGTGGTGGTGCTGGTGCCACAACACTGTTAGTCCTCACAGTTACTCTTGGTGGGAGCTGGAACGGGCCCTGCTGTGAAATATTAGATCAAGAATTGTAATTACATGCACCTGTTGAACAGGGGCAGAAAAATTGGGCCTTTGGTGGTGGTGCTGGTGCCACAACACTGTAAGTCCTCACACTTACTCTTGGTGGGCGGGGCGCAGAAACGGGCCCTGCTGTGAAATATTAGATCAAGAATTGTAACTACATGTCCCTGTTGAACAGGGGCAGAAAAATTGGGCCTTATTCACTGGTGCCACAATACTGCAACCCCTCACAGATACTCTAGTTGGAGCACAGGAACAAGCCCTGCTGCAAAGTATTGCATCAAAAATTGTAATTACACACTTCTGTTAAACTGGGGCTGAAAAATTGGGCCTTAGCCTACTTGTGGTGGAGCCCAGAACCAAAAATATTCTTACAAGCTATCAGCATGATCATTGAGGAGGAAGAGGATAGTCACTCAGCATCAGCATAGGTAGTCTTGAAGGGATCTGACATTTCAAAAAAAATTATTCGGTTACATCAGCATCAGGTGCTTGGTAGCTGGTGGTGATCCAAGACTGATTCATTTTTATGAAGGTCAGTCGATCGACAGAGTCGATGGACAGGCGAACCCTGTGATCGGTTACAAAGCCTCCAGCAGCACTAAATGTGCGTTCCGAAAGAACGCTGGACAGGCCAGTAGCTCAATTGCATACTGTGCAAGCTCTGGCCAGTGATCCATCCTGAAGACCCAGTAACCCAGAGGATTTTCGGTGGGAAAGGTGTCCAAGTCAGATCTAGCCCCTAGGTATTCCTGCACCATGTAAAACAGACGCTGGCGATGGTTGCTGGAACCGATCATACCTTGGGGCTGTGGACTAAAAAATTGTCTGAACGCATTGGTCAGACGGCCACCTTCTCCACCGCTCCTTCTTTGACTGACCGAAGCCTCAGCAACACGTTGTCCTGGAACAGGAGTTTGTAACCTCCCAGTCTCTGGTAACACGTTGCACAGACCTTTCTTCAAGACTTCCCGAATATGTTTAATCCTCTGCGATGGTAAGATAAGGTCCGCAACCTTACCCTTGTAACGTGGATCAAGGTGGATTGCCAGCCAGTATTGATCCCTCTCTTTGATACCACGAATACGAGGATCCTTCCGCAGGCTTTGCAGGATCAGGGAGGCCATGCAGCATAGGTTTGCTGAGGCATTCAGTCCCGAGTCCTCTGGGTCACTAAGGACGACATGATCCGCAGCCACCTCCTCCCAGCCACGTATGAGTCCATGGGTTTCTTGGGACTGTAAATGATCCCTTAAAGGCTGATGCTGAGTGCCAGGCTCGACCTCCATGCTAACACAATCCTCCTCTTCCTCCTCCTCCTCCTTGTCCTCTTCCTGTGTGATCGGCGGGCATGCAGGAACACTGTCTGGATAAAGGGGGCCTTGAAAGCTAAGGAAGTCCTCCTCTTCCTGCCTCTGTTCTGCCTCAAGTGCCCTGTCCGTTATTCCACGCAGTGTGTGCTCCAACAGGCGGACAAGGGGGACAGTGTAACTGATGCATGCACTGTCACTGCTCACCATCCTCGTGGCCTCCTCAAATGGTGACAGGACAGTGCATGCATCCCTGATCATGGCCCACTGGCGTGGGGAAAAAAAACAAGCTCCCCTGACCCTGTGCTGGTGCCATTGTCGCACAGGTACTCATTGATGGTCCTCTGCTGCTTGTGCAGCCGCTGCAGCATGGCCAACGTTGAGTTCCACCTGGTGGGCATATCACAGATTAGGCTGTTCTTGGGCAGGTAAAATTCCTTTTGGAGGTCAGCCAGCTGAACACTGGCATTATATGACCTGCGGAAATGCACACAGACTTTCCTGGCCTGCCTCAGGACATCCTGTAAGCCCGGGTACCTGCCCAAGAACCACTGCACCATCAAGTTAAGGATGTGAGCCAAACAGGGCACATGGGTCAGTTGTCCCTGTCGGAGGGCGGAGAGGAGGTTAGTGCCATTGTCGCAAACCACCATACCTGCCTTAAGTTGGCGTGGTGTCAACCAACCTGTGAACCTGCCCCTGCAGAGCTGACAGAATCTCTGCCCCAGTGTGGCTCCTGTCCCCCAAGCACACCAGCTCAAGCACCGCATGGCATCTTTTTGCCTGCGTGCTTGCGTAGCCCCTTGAACGCCTACGGAGCACTGCTGGTTCCGAAGACAAATCGGCACAGGAAGAGGCCATGGAGGAAGAAGAAGAGGAGGGGGTGGAGGAGAGAGGTGTGGAAGAATCACCACTAGTAGTATTTTGGAGGCGTGGTGGCGGAACAACCTCCAACACTACTGCACCCTGTCCTGCATCCTTCCCAGCTGCCAGAAGAGTCACCCAGTGCGCGGTGAAAGATAGGTAATGTCCCTGTCCATGCCTGCTGGACCA